>CM051258.1:21381673-21981673 GCA_027921565.1 Artemia sinica
CAGACCATTATCAATGTTTTTTTTTTTTCTTTTCTTTTGTCTTCACCTCTCAGTAATGTATTCTGAAATTTTGAGCTTTGAAACAGGATTCAGAAGAAGAACAAAAAGAAAAGCCTTCACAAGTATGCGAAAGTCTAGAAACTCCTTTTCTCTTACTTTAGAACAGACTCTAGTGAAAAATTTGCACCTAGGACCGTTTCGTCCTATTTTTTTAAGGAGATTTTCAATTATTTCTTCACCAAGCTAGTTAATTTACTGATGTTACGTTAATTAATTAACATCATTCTGTTAAGGCTTCTCGGAGCATCTAGAGACTTCAAGCCTTTCCTCTATATTCTTCATAAATTACAAAAACCAAAATTCCCTGAAAAAAAGAATCACGTCAAGTTTCATAAAGACTGAGACCAAGTGCGTCAAAATGCCAGTTTATGCTTTAATTGATAAAAAAAAATAGCCTAATGCAAAGTAAACAAAAGGATGAAAAGACTTTTGCATTCTTTCAGTTTGAAAGCATACCTTCTTCCTTTAAAGTGACAGAGCCAACCAGAGCCTGAAATGAGTTGTAAGAACTCCTCTTTGGAGCGTCCAAACCATAGGATAAATGAGAAAACTTTGAAACTTTCATGGGCTCATCATTCTCAATTTGCAAAGGATCCACGATTTCTAAAATATAAAGCGATTGAACGACAATAAAAGCACTACAGAACAAATGGCAAGACAAAACGTGCAGTAAACTATGGAATGAACCCTTTATTGCATTCTCTCAAAGGATAAGACTTGTCTTGAAAATTGCCTGGTATACCTTGCTTGGGCTTTTATTGTAAATTCTAAAATTTTGAAGAAATAAAAGTACTGAAAAAAAAAATTAAATGGCTGACCAGCTAAGCTTCAACTTTGCCATGGGAAATGTTTCGTTTAAGCTGTTGCATACTCATATTTTGACAGGTTTTGTTAACATACTTTAATTATACTGAAATTGTACAACATTATCATAACGACTTATGCATTTGTTTTTTCTCTATAGACATTGAAAAATATTTGATTTTAGCATTTTTGGTATTATTTTACACCATGCGAATCCTGTTTTACTGAAAAAAAACAACAGCTAGCAGAAGAGATTGTTATTAGCTGTTTGTCTTGGAGAGGCTTGTTTTAATGTTTTGATCACTGTTCAGTTGGTTCAATCATGATTTGGCCAAATCTAGAATGGGTGGAGTGAATCCCAGGGTCACCTGTAATGGCAATGACAATTTTGGAAGGATTTTTAACTTAAAACTACCAGTAGATTTTTGGCTTAAAACATTTATTGACCAAATTTGCTGACAAACTATTTTAGTTTAAAGCATTAGATGGCAAATCTGCTAGGTAGTAGCTGGGAAGAATAAAAAATTTACAAGTTTTCAATGTAGAGTATTTTTCTAACAAAATCTGCAGACAAACTTTACTAAGCAATGAAAGTTACCATGTTACCATGACCAGTTACCATGAAAGCTGCCGAGAAAGTTACCGGGGGCACCCCACCTTTTGCACGCCTGCTTTATGGTGTGTGCAGGTTTCCAATCGTTGTAAGATCTTGGTTTTAAACCAGGTTTAGCATGAATGCCTTTATGCTTTTTTTTTTAACGGCGGAAGGGAGGTATCAGAGAGTCAGGGGTTTCAATAAATGTATTTGTTATTCTTCTTCAACCAAACTCCACATCCCCCCCACCCCCCAATATTGTCAACTAGTTGGTAAATAATGGCGCGAGGCACTGCAATTAGACAAACTCAAATTTTGTTTCCTTTGGTAAACGGAAAGATGGAAATAAATGACAATGAAAAAATCAATGAATGAAAATGAGTCCCAACTGGTAAAAAAAATTCAGTATTTGTGATAGCAGTATCACCCAAATCAGTCTATGAAAATGACAAGCCGGTCAAAAAAATATACCGCTATTCTCCCCTCCCAAAAAAATTAGACTTTGGCTTGTTACGCCTCTGATATTAACAATTGAAAGCCTTTGCCAGTTTGTTCTTCAAAGAAGGGGTGGAGCGTATGTGCCTCTCTACTAATGTAATTACTATGGGCTACAGTTTGTTCCTTAATGTAAAAATTAATTAGATTAGTGCGTACCATTCGCATCGTCCTTAAAAAAGGACTAAGCAAACTAGGTTTCAGAAAAATTCCAAAAGGAATAACGTAAATGTGGCAACCCTGTGAATAGTCATTTAAAAATTTTATAGAACCAAATGGTATATTTGAATCTGAAGCAAAGAATGAAAAAAAAAGATAAACCACTTAAACTAATAATATTGCCGACTGCCATTTCAACTTAAAAACGGTGTTACCACTTTGTAATACAGCGTAGACCTGTGCGCTTAAACATTCAAATCTCTTTGTTTTTATGAGAAACAATACTCATGGTTATGAGCATTTTTATACTTTTATTATCCCTATTTACAATAACTTAATAAAAATTGATTCAACACACGTTCCTTCACCTTGTAAGAAGCATCAATTAGCTTGTATTATCAAACACACAGGAATAGACCGGCTGTGTCTTTAGTCAGAAAGAATTTGAACTCTTTTTTAATAATAACCATTTGTTCCATGAATATCTTTATTTTGATTCAGTTCTTACAAAAAGAAAACTTACAATTTTGCAAATATACAAGAACCTTTCATTGTAAAAATTGAAATATTGAATAGAAAAAAAAACATCGCAATTAAATTGATGTAAAAATGTAGAGCTGATAAGGAAAACTGACTTCACATGAAAATTCAGAAACACAAGTATAGTTAAGCTTATTCCTACAATCCTAGGTACCTAAAAAAAAAAATCTAGGAATAGTAAGAGACGATCCTCAAATAATCAGGCAGCTAACTAGGTCCATAATTTGTTCTTTAAAATAAACTTCATTAATAAGATATTTTAATATTTCCTACATGGTCTAGTAGTTGGGATAACTGGCTCTCATCCAGTTGGCTCCAGTTCAATTCCCGGTATGGGAAATTTTGACTTATGGTGATTTCTTAAGGAATATAATTAAAACAATCATCTATATAATGATTTCTTTTAGGACTCCATATACTATGGGCTACAGTTCGTTCCTTAATGTAACAATATACTGAAAATCCAACCGAATCCTTTCCACAAGTTGGAATCAAAATCAATTTGAACATCACTTTTCTTTTCAATAGTTTCATTTTGGATGTACTCATCTGTGCAGAAAAGAGCCATTACTTCGGCAGGCTAGTTAATGTCCTGATTTTACGTTAATTAATTAACATTATTTTGTTCAGCCTTCTCGGAAAATCTAGAGATTCAAAACATTGTCTCTATATTCTTCACACATTAAAATGTGTGAAGAATACAGACCGACCGTGTCTTTAGTCAGAAATAATTTGAACTCTTTCTTTCAATTCCATGAAAGAAAGAATCACGTCAAATTTCATAAGTACTGAGACCAGTATGTGTTTTATTTGAAAAAAAATTAGCATAATGTAGAATAAACAAAAAGACGGAAAGGCTTTATTCTTTCTGATTGAAAGCATACCTTCTTCATTTAATGTGAAAAAGCCAACCATAGCCTGAGACGCGTTGTAAGAACCACTCTTTGGAGTGTCCAAATCATAGGATGAATTAGAAAAATTTGAAACTTTCATGGATTCATCATTCTTAATTTGCAAAGGATCCACGATTTCTAAAAGATAATGCGATTGAATGACACAAAAAACACTACAGAACACATGGCAATACAGGTAGACAGGACGTGTAGTAAACCATACAATGCATCCTTTGTTCATCCTCTCACAGCATTGAAAATTGATCAAAAACACAGAAATGATTGTTATAAATGCCAATGGTAGGCCTAGGCAAAAGAAAAGAAAAGAGAAAAGACTACAAAGATATGTAAGACCTCACCTCCCCTCCCCAGCTCATTTTCTCTAAGTTTAAAATAAACTCTAATGAATAATTTACACCCAAAATAGTTTTTTCCTACTTTTTTAACCATAAATCTTGCATTAATTGTAAATTAAAATTGATTGGTACCTACGCAACGCATACCATTGGTCAGCATGCAAAACAGATCAGGTTAATATCATCAAAAATGATAATTTCGTTCAAATGCTAAGTAAGTTTGGTTAGGAAAAAATAAATGTTTTTCTTTAGTTCTAAATCTATTGATTCTAACCACTATTAGAAAAATCCGACAAAAAAAAAAGAAAAAAAAACAACAATAATTTTGGCAGAAAAAATCTTCACGCCTTAACAGGGAGGTTGTATCAAAATCCTAAAATATGAGAATTTTTTGATGGCTCCGATTTTTTCGCATTTACATCAACATTACAATTTTTAGACAAGGAACCTTGCAATAATTAGCTGTCTGTTTACTGACTTTACATGAAAAATGAACATAATTTTGTTCAATCTTCTCTAGCGAGTCTAATCATTTGTCTATATTCTTCAAATATTAAAATCGAATACATACCTTCTTCTTTTAACGTGAGAGAGCCAACCAGAGCCCGAAACGAGTTGCAAGAACTGCTGTTAGGAGTGTCCAAACCATAGGATGAATGAGAAAAATTTGAAACTTTCAAGGGTTCATTATTCTTAATTTGCAAAGGATCCGCAATTTCTGAAAGATAAAGTGAGTGAATGACACAAAAAAAAACACTACAGAACACATGGCAAGACAAAACATGCAGTAAACTATGGAATAAAACCTTTGTTGCATTCTCTCAGAAGAGGAGCCTTGGCTTGAAAATTGCCTTGTACACCATGCTTTGGCTTTTATTGCAAATTAATGGTATGGCCTGCCAGAGCAGTAGGGCCTTTGGTAAAAAGCCGAAACAGGAATTTCCGTCACATCCAGGTGGCTATGGTCATTGACAAATAAAGTAAGAGCTGCGAAAATCGTCCAATTTTTTTCTGAGTTGTGCAGTTGTCAGCCCAACACTCAACATTTCAACGCCCGGGAAGTTTTCGATGACCTTGACAAATGCACTTGCTACGTTGTCAGCGTCAGGTTTCTGAACAGCTTTGTGCCAAACGACGCAAGCAGATTACGTCCAGAAGTGCAAATTATGCTCTGGTTTTGAGAAGGCATGGGGGATGTCACCCCTTCTCATGTTAATTTCTGCTCATGTCGAGTTTGCCTCAGTTATTTATTATAATTTCTATTCATTTTGGATTTCATTTATTTATTGATAGTGATTTGTGGTAGTTTTATGCTTGGAAGATTATTTGACTTCATTTCTGTTCATTTTGGTTTAATGGTGCTCTTTACTTTTCTTTGAATGTATATATTTTGCAAAAAAAAAGTTTTAAAGTCAATTTCTGTTGTTTTTTATTGACATAGTCTTTTTCATGAAAAAAAGAAATAATATTTTATATCTTTTCAGTTTTTTTTTCTATAAGAATCCATAGTTGGCTTCCTATTTGTATACAGGAGAAAATCTTTCAGCAAATTTTAACAATACACACCCTTTTAAAAATTTGGACACTATTAGTATGGTTTTAATTCAGTTTTATACCTCCTCAAGCTGACCTGAAAAATAAAACTCATACCATTCCTAAAAATCTCTTTCTATGCTCTTTGACAAACTGGATACACTTACACTCTTTTGATTAAGTTAAATTGTAACAGCAGATGTAGTAATAGCTGTAGCCCTGGAAGTTTCAGCTTAATCCCTTCAGTTGTTCTCGGGACATTATTGAGGTATCTCATTGGCTACCAGAATACACATAGTACCTTTTGATTTAGTTTTAAAGTAACATTTAGTTAAGATAAGATAATATATTTATTTCGAAAAATTACTATCATAAGCCTCGAAGAGCCGAATTCAAATTTTGAAGTACATAAAAAAAAAAAGCAATAAAATTATGAAGAGAGCACAACAGCTAAAAAACAGGAAAACAACACCAAAACAAAAATATCAAAATGAAATATCATTCCTTAGTCAAAACTATTAAAAACAAAAAGCACAAATGGACAAATTGCATAACTGTAGGGGGTTGTGATACCCAATACCCTTGGGACATAGTTACTATACCATCCATTATGCTGAACAAAATGGCTACCTCAAAATTTTGATTGAATGTGCTTGGAAAATTAATGGGCTTTTGAGGGGGGGGGGGGGGCTGCTTACCCTCCAATTACTTTTGACACTTAAAAAGGACACTAGAAGTTTTGATTTCCAATCAGATTAGCTTCTTTAACAGTTTCAATGATATTGCTATCTATGATTGAGCGCTGCTGACTAAGATACTGCTTATATATCCATTTGAAAAACTGCATACATGGTTTTTTCGTTTAATTGAAGCTCTCCCTAAACTTCACTACTACTTTCACCTTAGAACCTTTAGCGTTACTAGTTACAGTAACCGTTGTAGTAGCATTAACAGTATATGCATAATGTCTTCTGGCTATTTCAAAATCCATCACAACTTACCTTGCTGATCCGCCCTTTTAACAACCTATGTAGGCATAGTGTGATGCAATTTAGTTAAAAACAACTTCAATATTTCCCAAATTTTTCGCCTTAATACCCTTAGATTTAGTAGCAGCAGTAGTACCAGTATTAATAGCGGTAATAGAGGCAGCAGTAGTAATAATAGTAGCCTTAGCTTTAGTAGCAGTAGTAGTATATGAATAGAAGCATCTTTCAAGAATGCAGACAATCTTTGCATTGGGATGCAAAAATTGTCTTTTGGTTGCTTCAACATCCCCTACAACAAGTCCTGTAAGTTTTAAATTCACACAAGAAACTGTTCCCAGGATATTGCTGATAAACCCTTTAGACAACCTGTATACAGATGGCGTGTTGTGATTCAGTTCAGTTTCACCCCTCAACATTTCTTGAAAATTTCACCTTCATACCTTTAGCCATAGTTGTGATAGCAGTCAAAGCAGTAGTATTACTATTAGTAGTACTAGTAGTAGCGTTAGTAGTAGAAGCACTAGCACTAATAGAAGCAGTGGTATTAATATATTTCCTTTTGGTGAGATGAAGATCCTTAATATCAAGTCCTAGAAGTAGTAATTGGAGTAGTAGCAGAAGTACCATTAGTAGTAGTAAATGTAGCAGTGCTAGTGGTAGTAGCTTGCAAATATTGCCTTTTAGTCATTGATCTTCCCCTTTAAGCATTCTCTGAAAGTTCCAACTTAATACCCACATCCATTCTTAAGTTAAACCCTTTTGACAATCTGTATCCACCTAGTGTGTTTTGATCTAATTCAAATCCCCCTCATTTTCAGTCAAATTTTCACCTCCATTCATGTAACCTTAATAGAACTAGTATCATGGTAGTGGTAGGAGCATTAGTAGGAGAAATAGTGTTGCATCAGTGGTAATAGTAACAGTAGTAGCAGGTACATGTCGCGTTTTGGTCAGTTGAACATCCCCCACATAATATGTCAGAAGTAGTAATACTTGACATATAATGGTCACTGCATATGTGACCAAAATATCTAGTATTTTTGAAAAATTTATCACTGTCTATTAAAGGATTTTATCCCTATTTGAACTTTTATTTATCGTCATGGAAAGGCAGTGTGGTCTCCGAAATTATCTAAAACAAAATGGATGTCCTAAAATTTCTATCGGATGCATTTGCGGAAAAGAGGACGTGGGAGGGGCTAGTTGCCCTCTGATCACTTTTGACTCTTAAAAGGGTACTAAAACTTCGACCTCGAATCAAATGAGCACCCTCCCAGGGATGTTGTATCAAAATCAAATTTTTGAAAGGGCTCAAACTTTTTGCATTTACATTCAACATTGTAATTTTTAGACAAAGAACCTTGCAACGATCAGCTGTATATTTACTGAATTCAAATGAATCAATCAACATAATTGTGTTTAACCTTTTCTATCGAGTGTGATCACTTATATATATACTTTCTGAATAAAAAAATCTAAATTTTTATTCAGCATAATCTGCAAATAAAAAAGACATGAAATAATTTATATATCCATAAAAATTAGGCAGCTGTCCCCGCCAATGAAACGAATCAGAAAAACTAAAATCACATCAAAAAATTAAAATTCCATGAAAGAAAGAATCATGTCAAGTTTTGTATAGACTGAAACAAATAGTGTCAAAATCTATGCTTATGCTTCATTTTATAAAAAAAAATAACAAAGTGTAAAATAAACAAAATGAGGCTTTTGTATTCTTTTATTTTGAAAACATACCTTCTTCCTTTAATGTAAAAGCGCTGACCAAAATCTGGGTTGTACTACAAGAATTGCCATTAGGAGCATCCATATTATTGGATGAAGGAACAAAATTTGAAACTTCCAAGGGTTCATCAGTCTCAATTTGCAAAGGATCCATGATTTCTGAAAGAATGAGTGATTGAATGATAAGAAAAACACTACAAAAGACATGATTAGGTAGACTATACAGCAATAAGCAGAGGCAACATCAAGTCAATAATGGCTGACAAATCAAGGTTTAATTAAAAAAGCTGTCAATCTAAATAAAGAAAGGGCATTAATGATTTTGCATCATAAGCAGCATCCCTAGAAGACAATAAAGGGAACAAGGCACATCCCAAAAAGACTCAACTCTCTCTGGCTCTTACAAGGCTTACCACCAGATCAAAATAAGTTATGAGATGCTATGAGAAATAATAACACATAGCTTTAAATAATCACAATTTTCAGCATAGTATAAATAATATTCTAGTCATTAAAAGGAAAAGAGGGCATTGACCCTACTCCTCTTTGTGGTAATTCTGCCTGTTTTGAATTGGACAGGGACATTCATTGTAATTTGTTTTGGGTTCTATCTGTTCTTGGTTTCATTTATTTTTTTAGAGTGAATTATAGTAGTTTTGCTGAAAAATTATTTGAATTTCTTTTTGGTTACCTCTGGTTTAATGTAGCTCTTTACTTTTATTAAATAAAAAAACAAGTTTTTTTTAACTGAAAGTAAGGAGCAACATTACAACTTAAAACGAACATAAATTATTCCATATATGAAAGGGGCTATCCCCTCCTCAACGCCTCGCTCTTTACGCTAAAGTTTTTATTGTTTTAAAAATTAGCGTTGTGAGAAAGAGTCTAAATTTAGCGTAAAGAGCCAGGTGTTGAGGAGGAGACAGCCCCTTTCATATACGTAATAATTTCTGTTCGTTTTAAGTTTTAATGTTGCTCCTTACTTTCAGTTAAAAAAAAACTTGTTTTTTTTATTTAATTTTTGAACATTTTTGAATTAATGCAGGTTTTGATTTTGGCTCACCGTACGTGAATAATTAAAAAAAAAATTGCATATTAATTTTACTTGGTTTAATGGCCTTCTTGAAAGTTGTTAAATTTTATTTACAAAGGTTTTTATTAGTAATAAATATATGTAGCTTACGTAACGAACTCCTCTATTCATATATTTTTAATACATGTATTAGGGGGTTTGCCCCCTAGTCAATACCTCGCTCTTTACGCTAAAGTTCGAATTTTGTTCAAGTTCTTTAAAAATGACTCCTTAATCACAATGGCCATTTATTAGAATAGAATAAATTCGAAAAAATCAATTAGAATAAATAGCTCTTATGAAAGAACTAGAAAATCTTTGGCTTAAAAAGCAAGATATTGACTAACGGGGGAACCCAACCATATATGTAACAATTTCTGTTCGTTTTAAGTTTTGATGGTGCTCCTTACTTTCAGTTGAAAAACTTTTCTTTTATTTAATTTCTGATCGTTTTTTAAATAATGCTGGGAAATCCGGCGCCCCTCTTCATAGCAACGTACCTTCCCCCATGAAAACTTCCTCCATGGAAAGATCCTTCCACATAAACCCCCAACCCCCCCCCCCACTACCAGAAAAATTCCCCCTGAAAACATCTGTATACTTCCCAATAACCAATACTATATGTAAACATAGGATAAAGTTCATAACTTTCAGCCCTCCCCCTGGGGCTTTGGGGGATTAAGTCATCCTAAAAGACATATTTATTATATTTTTGACCATGCTGAACAAAATGGCTATTTCAAAATTTTGATCGGGTGACTTTGAAAATAATGAGCGTGGGAGGGGGCCTAGTTGTCCTCCATTTTTTTGGTCACTTAAAAAGGGCACTAGAACTTTTAATTTCCGTTCGAATGATTCCTCACACAATATTCTAGCACCACTGGGTCAATACAATCACCCCTGGGAAAAAAAATATATATATATAAAAAATGAAGATGCATCTGTGATCTTTCTTCTGGCAAAAAATGCAAAATTCCACATTTTTGCAGGTAGGAGCTTGAAACCTCTACAGTAGGGTTCTCTGATACACTGAATCTGATGGTGTAATTTTCATTAGGGTTCTATAACTTTTAGGGGGTTTCCCCTTTTTTTTCGAAAATCAGGCAAATTTTCTCAGGCGCGTAACTTTTGATGGATAAGACTAAACTCGATAAAATTTATATATTTGAAATCAGCAATAAAATCTGATTCTTTTGATGCATCTAATGGTATCAAAATTCCGTTTTTTTTAGTTTTTTGGTCCTTACTTACTTACACTTTGTTACCACAAACTGTTTGATTTGAAAAACTTATTCTCAGAATTTTTGTTTTCACTTAACCCAAATCATAGGACTAGCTCTAGCATGGATATATTCAATCTAAGACAAATATTACAAAGCAGAAAAATTGAATTTAACTGGGCTTGGATGTAAGGGTAACTTTTATTTAAGTGTAATTTCAAAATAAGAAATTGTACAATCAGTCAATCCTAACTTGCCCAGTCCTAAAATAAAAAAATCATACCTGTATGATCAACATCATATCCAAGAATATATACCTACTCTCTATCTTAACTAAAATATATATTTCAACCAAAACCTTGTCCAAGATCAGTCACTGACTAATATAGGTAATGACATAGTTGCCTAACTATACCATCTAGAGTCCCATTACAGCTTAGATTAAAGGTCAGGTTTGAGGCTACTATATTATATTAATTAACTGAAGTTTTAATAAGACAGGAATGCAAGAAAAAAATAACTATAAATTTTTTCTTTAGCCATAAATTTTGCAAGTTGATTAAAGCAGCAAGTAAGACCCTGAATGTTACTTCTACAGGGCAAAAAAAAATTATTTATTAATTATGCTAGGGAAAATGAAACTATCATATCTTTCCCTCTATCTGATTAACTAGTAATTACTTGAAGTAAATCTAACCGTTTTTCATGTTGCAGGGGGTGACTTGAAACCACTATATATTATGTGCTTATAATTGACTGCCAGTGTTTTGAATGGCTATGAGTGGTCCTATACATTGGAAGTGGTCAGAAGTAAAGGACTTTTGGTGGGATAACAAGTCTGAAATTAAAAAAAAAATCTTTGAACACACAAGAGTAATATATGCCGAAGGTACTTATGCTGTTCCCAAAATACAGGAAGTGCATCTCTTGCAGGAACAGAACAAGCATAAGATCAAGAAATATATTTTACTGTGTTTGTAAATAATTTATGTATGGCATTAATTTAAGTGAAGAAACATACAAGTGCTGCTGACAAGGATTTGATATTTTCTTGTTTCTGGAGAATCAAAAACATGGACTATTTTAAAACAGCAATTAATGGCTAATTTTATGACACTTGGATTTTACACCCAACAGTTAAGGAGTCTTTCTTCAATTATGAAGGTAGTTGCTTTAGAACCATTTTTAATTATTTATGAATTTTTGAACCTTTCAGGAATTTCTTTTTTAAATATATGGCATTAACTTAGTCTTGAAAACACAAATTTGTTGTACCACTTGAGGTAGAATTAAAGAAAAACAATTCATATTTTTGTAATCAGGATTATAACTCACCAAAATGTAGTGGAACAAATGAATCACTAAAACTATTTAACCAGATATAGTTGAAAAATACAAAAAGTGGTTTCAAGTCACCATACTCTATGGTACTTTATTCCTTTTTAATGCTGTTTCTAAATACAAGAATCAATCAATTGCAAATACACCCTCCTCCCCCCCCCATTGATGGTCCCATATACAGCCCCAAAAATATCTAAAACTAAAAGAAAATACTAAAACCAAAGTTCTTAATTTGTAATATGCAGGATGTTCTTATCAATCAAATTATCATGCTTTGTTCCACTGCTATATAGCCTACTTTTTAAAATCATACCAAATAAGATTTCCATAAATCATGCAACATAAATCACTCAATGAAACAAATAGAACAGATTCTAGAATTGTAGATACCAGGGCTCAATAAGCAATTAGCCCCCAGAAGCAATTATTGAATTATGAAAGAGCATAAAAAAGGGTAATGTTCACTTTATTTGTAAATCAATAACATGAACAACAAAAATTTACCAAATTCGTCCAGCCCCATCTCACTGTGGTGATCAATTTTATGCCATTTATAATTATAATTTATGCTTCCATTATTAAACATATTACCAGGGGCGTCCAGAGGCTCATTTTATTGGGGGGGGGGATCTTTGGAAATTTTACCAAATCACTACCTCATTTATGCCAAATTTTCAGCCAAAATCAAAAATTTTCCTAAATTTCTGCCAAATTTGAAAGATTTGTGCTGAAATTTCTTCCTTTGGCAAAAATTTTACCAAATGGCAAAAAAGTTGGGGGGCCCCTCCCCCTTGGGACACCCCTGCATATTACCCATAAAATTTTCAAATGTAGCCTATTTAAAATGAAGTCAGAAGGACTCCCTTCTTAAATGAGGATTTAGATAATATTTCCCATTCTTCTTATGGCTAAAAGGTAATGCTCTACTAGAAATGTGTATTTGTTAATTTTGATAGCTTGGACCTTTAACTGAACTATAGTTGACTTCATAAGGTATTTAGGTAAAGTTTTGTCTAAATGTTTTGGAAGAAATATTTGGTAAAATTCTACTTTAGCTACTTTTGACTATCTTGGAAAGACATTAGGTTAGGAGAATGAAACTGTCAGGGATGTGTCTTCAGGCTAAAGTAGTCTATGTCCTCGGAAGGTATTTGGAGTACATACCTCTACTCCTTCTCCCTCTAGAGGGTCCTGACCTATGATGACCTTTAATAATTTGTGTGTTATAAAAGTGAAACCTTGCATAATAGATCTTCTGCTTAAATGAAGGGTAAATTTTTCAAAGTTCATATTATTGACTTACAAATAAAGCAAACATACCACTCAATGCCTTTTTTATGCTCTTTACAAATACAATAATCACTTCTATTGGAAATTCCAATGTACCCACCCCTAGCCCCCTAATGTGCAAATATCTGCCCTGAATTCTAACCACACAAAGAAGTTATCAACAGTAGTTAAGTTATTGAAAAGTATTAAAAACATATAACTAGTTTATAAATAAGTTGTTCAAGAGTAACATATTCCAAAAATACTTATTTATAACAATTCAAACCTCATTTATCAGGCAACTCAAATATAATCCTACCATTTCAAGCTTTTCAAATGCCACCACAAAAATAACATTGTATTTTGCAATTTAAAACTTTGCCACAAACAATTCATGGTATATTCCAATTCAGGGTGTATATTTGCATATTAGGGGGGGGGGGGGGGTGGGAGTGGGTAAATTTGAATTTCTGATATAAGCAATTATTACATTTGTAAAGAGCATAAAAAAAGGCATTCAGTGGTATGTTCACTTTATTTGTAAGTCAATAATATGAACCGTGAAAAATTTACCAAATGAAGCACAACAAAAAAAATTTCAGCTTCACAACTTAGCTCAGTCATTTATAAGGTTTTAAAGATATGCAAACACATTTCCTAGATTTTGTAAAAAAAAAAAAAAAAAAAAAAAAAAAAAAAAGTTGAATCTTTACCAAATCATATTATTGACTGATGAATAAAGTGAATACATCACTTGATGCCTTTTTTTATGCTCTTTCCAAATATAATAATCATTTTTGTCAGAAATTAATTTTATCCCCACCCCTATATACCAATTCAGGGTATATATTTGCACATTAGGGGGGTGGGGGTAAAGTTTAAACTTACCTCCCATTAACATCATAAATAAAATTTGCCAGCACCCCCCCCCCCATAATTTGCAAATATATACCCTGAATTGGTATATATAGGGGTGGGGGTAAAATTCATTTCCAACAAAAATGTTTATTATATTAGGAAAGAGCATAAAAAAGGCATCAAGTGGTATATTCACTTTATTCAAAAGTCAATAATATGATTTGGTAAAAATTTAACCAAAAAAACATTGATATGGCTTAAAATTCTACTTAAATAATAGGAATTACATTTTCAGAGCTAAAGCCAGAGAAAAAGCAACTGATAACTAAAAATTAAGGTAAAATGTTGATTTGTCATAATTTAAATAAGTATAGACCTGTCATGTAGGCAAATTTCAGGAGACTCTAGAGGGAGAAAGAGTGGAGGTAGGTACTTCAAAATACCTTCCCAGTACAAACTTTGGTAAACTTTTACCAAATCATATTATTGACTTACAAATAAAGTGAATATACCACTCAATGCCTTTTTTTAGGCTCTTTCCAAATATAATAATCATTTTTGTCAGAAATGAATCATATTATTGAGTTACAACTAAAGTGAACATACCACTCAATGCCTTTTGGTAAAGTTCTACCAAATCATATTATTGAGTTAGAAATAAAGTGAATACACCAATCAATGCCCTTTTTTATGCTGATAACAAATATAATAATCATTTCTATCGGAAATGAATTTCAGCCCCCCCCCCCCCTCTATATATACCTAACCTAACCCTGAATTGGCATATATAGGGGGGGGGCTGAAATTTCCGATAGAAATGATTATTATATTCGTAATCAGCATAAAAAAAGGCATCGAATAGTGTATTCACTTTTGTCCTAACTCAATAATATGATTTGGTAGAACTTTACCCAAAAATGATTAGGCCTATTATATTTGTAAAGAGCATAAAAAAGGCATCAAGTGGTATATCCACTTTAGTTGTAACTAATAATATGATTTGGTAAATATTTACCCAAATATATACCCTGAATTGGTATTTAGGCCTAGGCCTATAGGGGTGGGGGCAAAAATTCCTTTCCCACAAAAATTATTATTATATTCATAAAGAGCATTAAAAAAGGCATCAAGTTGTAGGCTACATTCACTTTTGTCATAACTCAATAATGTGATTTGGTAAATATTTACCATATAATTTGCCCCCCTTCCTAATGTGCAAATGTATACCCTGAATTGGTATATATAGGGGTGGGGGAAAAATTCATTTCTGACAAAAATGATTATTATATTTGGAAAGACCATAAAAAAACGCATTGAGTGGTATAATCACTTTATTTGTAAGTCAATAATATGATTGGTAAAAATTTACCCAAACTTTAGCCTGTAGACCCATCCCTGAAAGTTTCATTTTTCCTAACCTAACCCCTTTCCAAGATAGCCAAAAGTAGCTAAAGTTGAATTTTACCAAATAACTAGATAGATATCACAGCTAACTTCAGTGTAGGCTAATGGTTCGTTTACACATTGCGGAAATTCATGCGGATTTAGCAATCCCTGCGGAAATTCCGTCCGTTTTTGTGCTAGAAAAAAATCTCTAGAAAATCTGCTAGAAAATCTCTAGCTTTCCGCAACGTTTTGGTCAAATCAGGTCGGAATCTTGGCAAGATTTTTAAATGAATAAAATCATGAGTATGGATTATCCAAAACTACGCGATCTTATAACTTTGGTTCAAGCTACACCCAGCTTCTATGATCCTACTCACCCAGGCTATAAGAAAATTAACAAAACGGTGTCATTTGGGTCACTATTGTTCAACAGCTTTCAGAAGAGGTAACATAGACATAGGTCATGCTGTTGCAATAATTTGAAATCTTTGCCTTAAAAAGCAGCGTTATTTTAGCCATAGTTCGAACAGAAACGGACGGATTTCCGCATGGATTTCCACAATGTGTAAACGAACCATAATGAACGCGAGTACCATACCATAGCAGAAAAAGAAAAGAAAGCCTATCAACTGAAAAGCCCGCCTGTTGTGAAATAGAAGAAGGAGAAGAAAAGCTGGTCAACACATTCTCCCACAAATTATTTTACTTCTTCCTCTAAAAAATGCTCTTTGCTTTTTCTTTTTTATTGTTCCCAATCGAACTGCTCCTGGTAACAAATTACAAAAAAAGGAAGTTACTCCGCCCAATAGTAACTGAAACTCCAAAAATCGGAATTTGAATGTCAATAGACGCAACAACAGATATAGCCTATTGTTCTGATACCAAACACATATGAATCATAAAGCTTAGTACTGCCCATCAAAAGCTACGAGTCAGAGTGAACTTGCCTGATTTTTGAAAAAGGGAGGTAATTCAGCCCCCTTCCCACGTTCCTTTATCCCCAAAGTCGGCCGATAAAAATGTTGACACACCCATTTTGTTTAGCATAGTTAAAGATCAAAAAAATATGCCTTTTGGGATGAAATGGCCCTCTCCCCCTCAAGAACTTGGGGAAAGATCTGTAAACTATGAAATTTGCCCATCGTTTACGCATAATATTTGTTATTGGGAAGAATACAGACATATTTTTAGGTTATAAGAATACAGACATATTTTACGGTGTCTGGTCATAAAATAGCTCATAAGTTAACATGGTATTCAAGTGATGGTAAGACAGCAAACCTTATTGATTATGTTATAGTAAATTGAAGACTAGCTTGATCAATTCAAGATACTACGATATATAGGAGTCCTGGTATTGATGTTAAAAGTAAAGATCGCCATTTAGTAGTGTCTAGGGGTAATTTAAAGCTGAAATTTCGGAAGGGTAACTACTTCCCAAAAAGTTATGATGTTGGTGGATTCTAGGATGAGAATTTGAGAAAAATTTTCCAAGAATCGTTAAATACTAAACTCAAGAGTTTAAAATTTGACAATGTGGAAGATGGTTGGAATAATTTTAGAAAAATAATTTGTGAAGTTGCAGAAGGTGTCTTAGGGAAGAAAGCTAGGACTGCAGAAAAGAATATTAATGAAAAACCTTTATGTTTAGTTGAAAGGAGAAGGGACTTATACAAGAATTATCTGAGTGATAGATCATATGAAAACAAATGGAATGTAAATAATGCGGAGAAAGTATTAAAATACGAATCGAAGAGGTGTGAAGTGGAGGCCATGGATAAAATTGCCGAGGATCTGGAAGATGCAGCTAGACAGCATAATAGCAAAATATTGTATTGGCATATTAATAAATTTAAGGGGAGTAGTCAACCAGGACTTGTCCCGATTAAAGATTGGAGCGGGGCAACAATTAGCGATCATAAAAGAGTTGAAGAGAGATGGGCAGAACATTTTGAGAATTTGCTAAACCGAGATAGAGTTGGAGAAAAAGATGTAGAGGAGAATGAAAGGTTGTGATACATTGGATGTGAAGGAAGATTTGTTTTATGAAGAAAAATTAGCGACAGCACTAAAAGGATTTAAACAAAATAGGACTCCAGGTGCGAATAGTGTGGTAAATGAGTTTTTTAAATTTGGTGACTCTGAGGTTAGAAGTAAGCTATTGAAGATTATGAATATGATTTTTGAAAAAGATGAAGTACCCAGGGGCGTCCCGAGGCTAATTTCATTGGGGGGGGGCGATCTTCGTAAATTTTACGAAATCGCTACCTGATTTATGCTGAATTTTCTGCAGAAATCAAGAGTTTTGCTAAACTTCGGGCAATTTTGCAAAATTTCTGCCAAAATTTTCACCTTCGGCGAAAATTTTACCGAACGGCAAAAACGTTGGAGGGGCGGAGCGCTCCTTCCGGGCCCCCCTTCCTCGGGACGCCCCTGGAAGTACCTAACGATTTCAGGAAAACCTTAATTAAGCCACTTTATAAGAAAGGTGATAAGAGTAAGTGCGGTAATTATCAAGGCATTAGTCTGGTCTCAATTTTAAGAGAAGAACAGTGCAGTTTTAGAAAAGGTAGAAGATGTGTCTACCAAATTTTCACTCTTAGGTTTATAATTGAGAAGTGCATGAGTTGTCAAACATCTTTGGTCCTCAATTTTATAGATTATGAGCAAGCGTTTGATTATGTTGATAAAAGAGCTTTAGCAAAGGTTTTATCCTTGTATACCAGATAAATACATTAAAGTGAATAATGCTTTGTACGAGGATAGCACTACTGCGGTTAAGGTAGGAAATTAGGTTACTAGCTGGTTTCGTATTAAATCAGGAGTTAAGCAGGATTGTGTTCTATACCCGTTCATATGGATTATTTTGATGGCCTTTGTCTTAAGGAGCACAGGAAAGGCAATGGGAGACCACGGAATCAAATGGGGAGGAAAAAGTCTCATGGACTTAGATTATGCTGATGATTTAAGCATCCTATATGAAAGTTAGAGCAAAATAAATGAACTTTTAGAGGTTTTGTGAGTTCAAGGTGTTAGAATAGGTTTGAAAATTAATGTTAAGAAGACTAAGTCACTAAGGCTAGTAATAAATGAAGATGAAAAGGTGACGTTGGGTAATGAAAAGGTTGATCAGGTGGGCAGCTTCACTTACCTTGGTAGTATTATTGGTAAAGACGGTGGGAGCAGTGACATGTTAAAAGTAGAATAGCCAAGGTTCAGAGTGTTTTTTCAAAGTTAAAAAGAGTTTGGAAGAATAGAAAGATAAGTCTGCAAACCAAGATTATAATATTACAAGCTACAGTGATGACAGTGGTTAAATATGGCTCTGAAGAATAGGCGTTCCGAAAAGCGGACGAAGATTTGCTAGATGTTTTCCAGAGAAATTGTTTACAGAATGTTCTGGGTACCCGGCTGACTGATTGTATTTCAAACAGTAGCCTGTACGAAAAATGTTGTTCAATACTGCTTTCTAGGGCTATAAGAAAGAAAGGTTGAGGTGCCTAGGGCAAGTTGTGCGGATGAAGGATGACAGATTGCCGAAGATTGTCCTTTTCGGTCAATCGTCTAAGGCAAAACGGAAAGCGGGTCGTCCTCGTCTGGGGTGGCAAGACGTCATAAAGAAAGATTTAAAGGAAATGGGAGCTTCCTGAGAGGGTGTACAAAGGAGGGCTTTGAATAGATTGGGATTGAGGAGGAGCGTGCTTACCTGCGTTGGCCTTAGTGGGCTCGGTGCTGCGGTGAGTTGTTATTAGTAGTAGCAGTAGTATTTCTTTTGCAAAAATAGAACTCTCAGGGGTAAATTTTCCCGGCAATGGGGGTATTTTACATGAGAGGTGCTTTCCATGGGGTAAGTGGACTTTTCATTGACGGGCAGCCTGATTTGTCAGCATTATGAAAAAAACACTATCAGAAGTTAACAGGTTTTAGACTTTTACAGTTAGGGAAAGTGGTGGTATCCAGATTTTTATTTGTGGTGGTTTTTGTTCGTTTTAAGTTTGATTTGCACACCCAACTTAAGTTTTATTCTTTTTAAGATTTATTTATCCAAAAATATTAGAACTTGTTGTATGTTTGTTGTTGTATATTTCATTTATGTTTGTTTGGATTTCATTTATACATAATATCAGAACATATTTGTGGGTTTTAAGTTTGATTTCCATATTCAATTTGAGATTTACTCGTTTTAAGATTTATTTATTCATTTATATTAGTACCTGTCGTATGTTTTTTGGTATGATTGTTTATTTAGTTTCTCACTTGCTTGCACTATTTACATGTAATAGTAGACTAATCTTAACGAGTTAAAGAAGCTGCCGAAACGTCTAAAAAAACGTACCTAGATCTCTACCTCTTGGATGGCATGGAAAAGAGGTTTTTTTTTAAATATAATACACAATATATGTGAATTTTATAAATGTAAACCACGGGCTCTAAAGGAGGCTTAGTTGACCATACTAAATATATTTTTTAAAATATACATTCATTAAATTTGGCTTAGTAATAACTTGTTTTATTTAATTTTCATTAAAAACAATTTTTGAAATTTTCAATAATTGTTTTTAATGAAAATTATTCAGAGGATTAGTGGCTAATGGCGATACCTCTATAAAAAAAAACGAGCCTTGACCTCTACCTCCTGGGTGGTGTGGAAAAGAGGTCGTGTGAAAAAATGATTTTCTTTGAATTTTTTTTTTAGTTTGAAGAAACATTTCCAAAAAAAAAGAAGGCTGAAAAAGAGAACAAGGAGGTTGTCTAAAAAAGAGTAGTGAATCGGGAAGAGATGGAACCAATCAGGAATCAAGTTGCACTGTATTTCATCCTTTTAAAGACATAGGAAGAAACCAAATACGACGGTAACGGCAACGTTCTTTTGTTCCAAAGACACAATCGCGATGAAATTCCCTACTTCGCCGAACTTGCCAGCAGGTCATTGTCTATTCCTGCGACTAGTGTGACCGCAGAAACACTATTTTTGGTTGTAGGCTTAATAGTGACTATGATAGTGACTTAGAAAAGAAATGGCCTCAGTCCACACAGAGTGGATAAGTTGATTTTCATTCACGATAACTATAGCCACATCCCGCAGCTATAATATACTTCTGAAGTTTGTCTGAAGGAGTTTTTTTTCGACGCACTAATATTCAAGGATAAATGATGAATTTTGATACGGTTTTTGAAGTTTTGTATACAGTAATTTTCGACGAATAAAAATGATACTAATTTTGATTATTAATTCTGTTAGAAAAACATAGCTCTTAGATAATTCAACTATTCTGCAAGGATTCTGGAATGCCACAGCCGTTTCGTTCTTACCAGATTTCTACTTCTCTTTATGAATAATGAAGAAGACCAGCGTCCAGCCAATGACTCGCGAAGTTTCTACCTCATGAATAGGTAGAATATCTTGTAAATAAAAATTGGATTTGAGGAAGACTAAAATCTATTCTATAAATCATATACAACAACTTTCTATATAAACCTTATATGCCCCCAGTGCATAACTTACAACCCTTGCACTGAGGGCTCTGAGGGGGTTATCATCCTAAAAGACCAAATTTCCAGAACTTTCAACTACGTTGAACAAAATGGATATCTCAAAATTTTAATTAGATGTGTTTGGGAAAATGGTGGGCGTGAGAGGGGCGTTAGTCGCTATACAATCACTTTAAACTATTAAAAAAGGCACTAGCCCTTTCAATATACCAATTGAATGAGCCCTTTTGAAGTTTCTACGACAACGCTTTAAATAAAAACTTTATACGCCCCCAGGACATAACTTACAACACTTGCCCTGAAGGCTGTGGGGGATGGGGTTGTCATCCTTATAGGCCTAATTTCCAAAACTTTCAACTACGTTGAAAAAAATGGATATCTAAAAATTTTGATTGGATGTGTTTGGGGAAAAGTTGGGTGTCAGAGGGGGGTTAGTTGCCCTCAAATCACTTTCGACTATTAAAAAGGGTACTAGTCCTTTGAATTTCAAATTGAATGAGCCCCTTTTCTAGTTTCTACGACAAAGATTTCAATATTAACCTTATATGCTCCCAGGGCATAACTGATAATCCTTGCCCTGAGGGTTGTGGGGGACTGTCCTCCTCAAAAATATGTTTTCTATCTGGAAATCAACTACCCTGATCAAAATGGCTATCTCAAAATTTTTATTGGATGTGTTTGGGGGAATGATGGATGTGGAGGAGGCTAGTTGCCCTCCAATCACTTTCGACTATTGAAAAGGGAACTAGTCAGGGCATAACTTAAAACCCTTGCCCTGAGGGTTGTGGGGGAGTGCCCTCCTCAATAACATATTTTCTATCTGGAAATCAACTAGGCTGAACAAAATGGCTATCTCAAAATTTTGATTGAATGTGTTTGGGGGAATGATGGGCGTGGGGAGGGCTAGTTGCCCTCCAATCATTTTCGACTATTAAAAAGGGCACTAGCCACTCCAATTTCCAATCGAGTGAGCCCTTTTCGAAGTTTCTACGACGACTCCTTCGATACGAAGTGCCCGGGTATGGAGGAAAAAACCCCCAGAAACAACACATTGTGCCCACATCGTTCTTGACTTAGGCAGCGCTAACGCGCTGCCTATGAAAAGGTGGGCGTGAGAGGGGGGTTAGCTACCGTCCAATCACATTCAACTATTAAAACGGGCACTAGCACTTTGAATTTCCAATCAAATGAGCCTTTTTTGAAGTTTCTATGACAACGCCTTATATAAAAACCTTATTTGCCCCCAGGCCATAACTTGAAACCCTTACCCCAAGGGTTGTGGGGGAGTGTACACCTCAAAAACATATTTTCTATGTGGAAAACAACTACTCTGAAGAAAATGGCTATCTCAAAATTTTGATTGAATGTGTTTGGGGGAATGATGGGCGTGATAGGGGGGCTAGTTACCCTCCAATCACTTTCGACTATTAAAAAGGGCACTAGCCCTTTGAATTTCCTATCGAATTTGCCTTTCTTGAAGTTTCTACGACAATGCCTTCTGTAAAAACCTTATATGCCCCCAGGGCGCAACTTAAAACCCTTGCCCTGAGGGTTGTAGCGGAGTGTCCTCCTCAAAAACGTATTTTCTCTCTAGAAATCAACTACGCTGAACAAAATGGCTATCTCAAAATTTGGATTGGATGTGTTTGGGGGAATGATTGGCACGGGGGGGGGCTAGCTTCCCTCCAATCACTTTCGGCTATTAAAACGGACACTAGCCCCGTTTGAATTTCCAATCGAATGTGCCTTTTTTGAAGTTTCTACGACAACGCCTTCTATAAAAACTTATATGCCCCAGGGCATAACTTAAAACCCTTGCCCCGAGGGTTGTGGGGGAGTGTCCTCCTCAAAAGATATTTTCTATGTGGAAATAAACTACGCTGAACAAAATGGCTATCTCAAAATTTTGATTGGATGTGTTTGGGGGAATGATGGGCGTGGGGGGGGGTTAGTTGCCTTCCAATCACTTTCGACTATTAAAAAGGGCACTAGCCCTTTGAATTTCCAATCGAATGAGCCTTTTTTGAAGTTTCTACTACAACGCCTTCTATAAAAATCTTATATGCCCCCAGGGCATAACTTAAAACCCTTGCCCCGAGGGTTGTGGGGGAGTGTCCTCCTCATAAAGATATTTTCTATCTGGAAATCAACTACGCTGAACAAAATGGGTATCTCAAAGTTTTTATTTGATGTGTTTGGGGGAATGATGGGCGTCGGGGGGGGGGGCAAGTTTCCCTCCAATCAATTTTGACTATTAGAAAGGGCGATAGCCCTTTGAGTTTCCAATCGAATGAGCCTTTTTTAAGCTTCTACGACAATGCCTTCTATAAAAACCTTATACGCCCCCAGGGCATAACTTAAAACCCTTGCCCCGAGGGTTGTGGGGGAATGTCCTCCTCAAAAGATATTTTCTATCTGGAAGTCAACTACGCTGAACAAAATGGCTATCTCAAAATTTTGATTGGATATGTTTGGGGAAATGATGGGCGTGGGGGGGGGCTAGTTGCCCTCCAATCACTTTCGATTATTAAAAAAGGCACTAGCCACTCCAATTTGCAATCGAATGAGCCCTTTTCGAACTTTCTACGACAACTCTTTCGATACGAATTGACCGGGTATGAAAAAAAAACATTGTGTCCGCATCGTTCTTTACTTAGGCAGCGCTAGCACGCTGCCTATAATTTCTGGTCGTTTTGAGTTTGAGTTATAGTAAGATTTATTTCTCATTTAGGAAAGGTTTTTAATTAATTACTGTTTGTTTTTGATTGCTAAGTTTCAAGTTTTTCAAAATTCCCTTTTCCAAAATAATTTTTTGTTTCAAAATAAATTCCGAAATAAAATGATACGTGTCTTTAATAGTCTGGCAAGAACTAAAAAAAATAAACTGAATATTTGATATGGAATGATATTAATTGCTTAGAGTGAAAGCCGCAGGGTATAGTGGGCTTATTTATAACTCTTGGCTGTTTACACTGTAATTTTCTTTTTATTTTCAATGTTGTAATTAGTACAAAATACAATATTTGTAAATAATTCTTTTTAGTAAAGTACAAAACAAGCAGTAGGCCTCATGCTTTTACCGTCAGGGAAACGGGCAGTAGCCGAACTCTTGATTTTAGTGGAGACTATAGGTGTCTTCAGCAGTTTTTGAAAATAGGTATTAAAATTAAATTGAATTCGCATAATTTTTTGAATAAGATGTCATTAATAAATATTTTTGGATCGGAGAGGGTTCTGGCCACAGAGGGAGTTCAGAGCCAGGGGTAAGTTCCCATGATTTATTACTGATATATTTTTACGGGGAGGGGGGCATGGAAAACCAGATGTCAGCTCCCATAAAATATGGGTGATAAAATATCATTATCCCATAAAATATGGAATAAAGTATCGTTAATAAGTTGTCTCTTAAGGGGGATGGTGCCTTGGAGGGACAGCCAGGGGTCAGCTATCTTAAGTTTTGCATTAAAATATTGTTAATAACTTTTTTATGAGTGGGGGTGGGTGTTATGCTTATCTGACCTTTGATCTATTTTAAAAACCCTTGCATATAAACCTTATATGCCTCCAGGACATAATATACAACACTTGCCCCTGGGCTCTTTTGGATTGTATTGGCCCGGGATTTTTGTTTACCTGACCTTTGGACTTCAAAATTGGTATCTTAAAAATTTGATCGGATAGATTTGGGATAAAGAGGGTAAGAGGATAATTGTCCTTTAATCCCTCTTGACTCTGAAAAAGGGAACTAGTACTTTCAATATTCAAACGAAGGAGCCCTTCACAATTTTATGCAACCATCCCTTCAAAAACCTTGTATGCCCCAGGGGCATAATTTATAACACTTGTCTTCCGGTTCTGAGGGGTTGTGTAAACCGCGGTATTTTTATCATATGATCTTTGGTCTATTTTGATAAAATGACTATCTGAAAAATTTGATCGGACGTATTTAGGGAAAAGATGGTTGGTGGCTTGGGTGGGTTAGTTGCCATCGGATCACTTTTGACTCTTAAACAGAGAACATGAACTTTCAATTTCTAATCATTTGAGGCTCTTCCGAAGTTTTTACGATAGACTCTTCCATAAAAAATTATATGTTCCCTTGGCATAAGTTACAACCTTTCCCCTGGACTCCAGGTGGGGGTCATGTTGACCCCGAGTTTTCATTATCTGATCGTTGGACTATTTCAAACAAACTTTCTGTTTAAAAATTTTGATCAGACATTTAGGGAAAAGAGAGTGTGTCTGTGGGGGGGGGGAGTAGATGCCGTCCAATTACCTTTGATTTTAAAAAAGAACTTTATTTTTTCAATCAAATGAGCCCCCTCCAAATTTTATATGACCATCGCTAACATAGAAACTTTATATGCTCCTAGACATAATTTACAATACTTGCCCTCAGGCTCTGGGGGAGGCTGTGTTACCCCTGCAGCTTGTGTTATATGATTTTTGCCTATTTTGAACAAAATGGCTATACATAAAAATCGATATGATGTATTTGGGGGAAAGAGAGTTGATAGGGGCGGAGGCTAGTGCCCATTAGGTCACTTTAACGCTTA
Organism: Artemia sinica; assembly: GCA_027921565.1. Lineage (NCBI taxonomy): Eukaryota > Metazoa > Arthropoda > Branchiopoda > Anostraca > Artemiidae > Artemia > Artemia sinica. The sequence goes on from CM051258.1 coordinate 21,407,036, forward strand.
AAAAGGGATCTAGAACTTTTAATTTCTAATAATTTAAGTCCCCTCCGAGTTTTTTACAACCACTTCTTCCAAGAACGTCTTATATACCCTCGGGGCATAAGCTGCAGCCCTTCTCCCGGGCTTTTGGGTGGGTATGTTGACCTCGAAAAATACCCTCTGATTACTTTTGACTCTTTAAAAGAAAACTAGAATTGTCAGTCTTATATCAAATGAGCCTTCTCTGCAGATTATACGACCACCCCTTGCATAAAAACTTTATATACCTCCGGGAATAACTCAAAACACTTACGCCCTGTGTGGTAAAGCTTTCTAAATTAGTTAATTATTAATTGAGTAAAAATATATTAAGACGCAAAAACAAAGTTTCAAAATACCACTTTTTTAAGATAAAGATACAAATCGTGGAATGTGTGGGCTTGGAGGGAACTTGCTCAATAACCAATTTCCTGGCTAAATGCGTCAATGTACCGGAAGGACGTGGTTAGTTTTCCAAATATATACCCCGATTTTTGAGACTGAAGTCAGACCTTTTGACTTGCCGGGTGAACCTCTGCCCGTTTATTTTCTCATTAGAAATACCTTGGGATTTTGTCGGATCATTGTAAGTGTCTGTATCTTATTATATATTATTGTAGTTTCGGAGACTTGTGGTCTACTTGGGACAGCCAGTCCCAGTGGAAAGAATATATCTGATTATTATTATATGTTAAATGAATAAAAGTATTGTATTTTAGACAACTTCTCTACAATCTACCTTTAGCCCTCGAACATACCCAGTCGGTACGCCTCATTAGTTCGGTCATAGCCTACGGCACGCTACCAAAGTTTAATTACCTTAGGGCCAGAGTTTATCTCCCCTATAAAGGGAGAATAAAGGCATATACGATTATAACCCCCCAAATACCACAAATAACACTTCACAACAACTGGTGGTCGTTGGAAAAACTGGGTCGAGGAGACTAAATAAGGTTGCAAAATTAAAAAAAAAATCGAAATGACCGTATTAGAAGGGGAAAGTGAATGTACTTTTCTTTTAGCGGTGCTCGAATTAGCAAAACTTCGAGCAGCTTTGCTCGAACTTTGGCTATTAGAAATAGATTTGTATCCCCTCAAAGATTTGAGTACAATAGAAAAATGGAGAAAAGGCTCGATCAAGAATTGTAAAATGAAAAAAAAATAGTATCTAGTATTTAGCAAGTAGAAGTATGTGTATTGTTAGTAGTTTTATTAGTGTTAGTAATAACTGCAGTGTAGTAGTGCCGTATATACCTAAATAATAAAGTATTTGTACCGTGAATTGAAAGAATAAAATAAAAGATAATACGTAAAGAAAAGCAAAATCTAGCTGGACTGATGAAACGTTGGTAGAAACAGAAGAATTTTAGGCATAATAGTAGCAAATAGTGTCCTAATTCAGCCTTACTACAGGTACAGTCTATAGACTTATTGTTCAAGGATAACACTGCTACAATTTAGTCAAAGGAAACACATAAATTGTGGTCCGAACAATTATAGGTTAGAAGCTGCCATTTGCGAGTGTTTTAGGAGTAGAGATGCTTCGAAAATATGGCATCTTAGGACGTAGTAAGCATTAGAATTACCATTGTTAAAGCTAACCAAATACTAGGTTAGTTATGTAGACTTCACAAGCAAAGAGAAGGAAAAGATATATAAATATATAATTAAAGTACTTGAGGAAAGGGATGAAAAAAAACGAGAAAAGTAACCTTATAAGTAAGAAAGCAAATGTGGAAGCTTAGCAAAAGTCGCCGAAGGAAGCAAAAAAAAGAGTTGTTACCCAGCTCTGATGGGAACTCTGCATAAGGCGAGAAATTCGGTGAAAGAAACCGTTAATCACAAAAATGGAGGCATGGGGATAGGTCTTGAAAGGGTCTCCTTTACCTACACAGAGGACCTTCATCTGAATAATGGTGTTAGAAAAAGTTCAAATTCTGAATTAGCCGCACAAAATGCGTCCGAAGAAAGTTCAAATTTGAATTTTAAACCATGGCTGCTTTCGAGCCATGTAGATGTAAAGCTACCAGTGTATGAAAACTGTTATGCTTGTTTACATAGAATGTAAGCCACATTAGGACAAACAGAGAAGGCAATGCATCCTTTGGGATAGCTAATATTGATTGTTCTGGTCCGCTCTTACGGTTACTCAATGACGAACCATACTCAAGTCTAGTCTAATTATAAATCAGTACAGTTTAGTCGAACAGACAAAATAGAAAAAAAAAGTGGAAAAAAAGCTATGAAAAAACTTACAAAAAAGGATGAAAAGTCATTATATCCTTAAAGATATAAAAATATCCAAAAAAACTTCATTAATCCTTAGACAGAAGTTGACACAAAACGGAGAATTTCACCAACAGATCAAGACAGCTGCGAACAGGGCAGAGATTAAAGGATACTCTACCCCAAATTCCCGCAGCCATCCTCACAAGTCGGGAACTTAGTGTGAAAAAAAATTCACTTATTTAAGCACAAAATTATAAACTATCACATTGACACGGAAACGAACAATTCAAAATGAACAGAAGGCTTCTCATTTTGTCCAATTAGTCGTTATCAGAAGAGTACTTCCGCTTTAAAGAGATTAGTTCCTTCATGAAATCTGCCAAATATTTTAGAATTTTATAGACGTGATAATTAAGATCGAAGTAGAGTTATAAATATTATAGCTTGAAAAAAATTTACAACCAGATCATCGCCAGAATTGCATTTCAATAGGACATATTATTGTTTAAAATAAAAATTCTTAGACCGGAAAGACCTTAAATTAGAAAACAAGCTGCTAATTTAATACAGTATTTTACGATAAGGGTGCACATTAATAGCCGTATGTGTGCAAACTGTTCGTGACATGTATTGTTTTTATATGTGATTATCAAAAAAAATGTAGCTTTCATTTGACTATTCTTAATGCTGATGAATTGAAGTAAATCCTGTCACGATTAAGGCAATTATGTCGCGCAAAAACCTAACTAAAAATGCTCTAAAAATCAACTGGAAAATACAGTGCGTTTAGAACACTAAATAAATACTTTTTGACGGAGAACCAAAAAAAAACAACACAGGTTGTGATAATAGACAACTCTCCACCCCTTAAAACATGGAGGAACGTTGGGAACATAAAGGAAACATAAGGAACATTTTTGCTTGAAAGATCTAATGAATAAAACAGGAAACATATAAATATAGGTTTAGAAAAGGACTGTAGTACTGAAAAAGCTGAAAAAGACTTGAAAAAACCCTTAGGCTTCATTGAAGTAAATAATAAAAAAAAAGAGAAGGGTTCAAGTTGAAAATATAGCCAGACGAAACTAAAAGGAAAATAAACTCAATGAAGTCAGTTAAACTCTGCTAGACGCACTTATTGAACTTGCCGAACGAACTAGTATAAAAATTGTACTAAATAAGTACAAATAAGTAGCATTAATACTACGAAGCCACCGTTACATTGGTAAACGCGGGCCGAGATTAATAAAAATATTGGAGAAATGCTCAAAGTAGTCAAGAAAAGAAATTTGGCTCTCTTATGTGGAAGTCGTTTTCAGAAAAATGACTAGCATGACATAGAAAATTGAAAGTAAGGCGCATAATAGCCTTAAGAACTTGAAGTTGAAACCTAAGACAAGACCACTAAAAGTGGAGAAGTTAAAGTGAAAATAGTCATTGTAACTTGTATGTCAAAAACTGAATTACTGTGTGCCATGAAGGCCAGGTATTTTCGGCAGAAGGGCCACTTTTTCTGAAAAAAAGAATAGCCCAAGAAAAAATTGTAGCCACAAATTATTAAAATTAATTATTTTGTGTGTGGGTTCATAATAGTCTTTTTAGCTGTAGCCCATGACAAAAGGACCTGGAAACGTTATAAGGAGCTACCAGAAGGCAGTCCTGGTAAGCAAACCTTCAGAGTACAGGCAAAGTCAATTGATAATGGTATTACAGGTATAAGGTGAACAGCAAATTTTTTTTTTTGCTTATCAGATGTAAGCTGTAAATAAAAGCCTTAAACCAAAAAGACATTAAAGCTGAAAAAAAGAGAGATTACAGACAAAAACGTTATAAAACTGTATAAAGTACCTAGAAATTCGAAAAGATTTGAAAAGCTTAAAAGTCTGAATAGACAAACAGGCTTATAAGATAATGACAGTTAATGGCACAAGTGGGTTCGAAATAGAACCAAAGTTTTAAAACAAAATGTATGTTGTCGTATATGAGAAAAGTTACATAGTTGTAACAAATGTAATTGAGAAAATATCTACTGTTATAAATACTAGTCTATACCGTGTTTTGTTTTTAAAAATGCTTTAAGTTTTAACCAATAGTATAATAACATATCTAGTTTTGCGACTTAAATACTTGTGTAAGTTATTAGACAATGCTTATTTATATATACACTGTTTTAATTTACTTTAAATTTTAACTAGTGATTTAATGTTATATGTAAATGTTTGACCTCGAGTCAACGTATTAATAATTTTTTATTGTAAAATAATCTGTTTAGTATTAAGTTTGAAAGAATAATCCAGCAAGAAACATAATGTTTCGATTTAAGCGGGATATTATTTTTGGAGTAATAAAAAAAGAGGAGAAAGTAATTAAAAGTAATTAACTTTCGAATGCATTGATATACACGAAAATTGAGTGTTTCATTCTACTATATATGTAAAAATTTATGCTTTATATGTATACTAATGTGAATATTTATTTTAGATACAGCCTTAGCTATATTTTTTTTGGAAATGAAATTTTTCATAACATCCTTTTGGATCCAGTACTCAATCATTTCTTTGACGCATTTTTGGAAAGTAGCAAATTTCAAAGCCAGTTCAATTATATCCTGATACCATCAGAAACCAAACCATACTTGATCAACTGATATTTGGAAACTACAGACTTTTCTACAAAATCATCAAAAGTGAGATAAAATCAGAACTTAACTTAGGCTTAGCTATTGTGCTACATAGCCAGATGGCTTATGTTATTGAAATATGTGAAAATGCTTTGTGCTGGAAAAATATGTGAAAATTTAAAAATCAAAATGTTGTGTGTAATTTACCCAAGGCATTTCTAAAACGAAATATAAACGGAAATATCAACCACACGGTAATATCAACTACGAAATATCAACCACATCACACAGATAAATTAAATTATTAATGGGAATTAAATTAAAAAAAAAATTCATAAAACTTTTCTAATATAAATCTAATTGAAGCAAAACCACTAATATTATGTTTAAGCCGCTTGGGGTCAAGTAAAACAGAAGATGCATATGAAGAGGGTAAAAGAGTATTTGTCAGTCCTAGAGACAGAGAAAGAGAAACAAGGATGAATTTCGAATTGAAATCCTTCGACAAAAAAGAACATGGCCAATATTGGACCAGAAATGTAACCCTAAGGAAACCCATTGAGGGTAGATGCACATAATGACCCAAAGATGGCAGCATAATAGCTGTAAACGAAATTAAGTCGTTTTAAAAGTAAAATATTGAGAATTGGGACAATTCTTCTTTAAATAGGGAGTATTGTGGTAAAGCTTTCTAAATTAGTTAATTATTAATTGAGTAAAAATATATTAAGACGCAAAAACAAAGTTTCAAAATACCACTTTTTTAAGATAAGGATACAAATCGTGGAATGTGTGGACTTGGAGGGAACTTGCTCAATAACCAATTTCCTGGCTAAATGCGTCAATTTACCGGAAGTACGTGGTTAGTTTTCCAAATATATACCCGATTTTTGAGACTGAAGTCAGACCTTTTGACTTGCCGGGTGAACCTCTGCCCGTTTATTTTCTCATTAGAAATACCTTGGGATTTTGTCAGATCATTGTAAGTGTCTGTATCTTATTATATATTATTGTAGTTTCGGAGACTTGTTGTCTACTTGGGACAGCCAGTCCCAGTAGAAAGAATATATCTGATTATTATTATATGTTAAATGAATAAAAGTATTGTATTTTAGACAACTTCTCTACAATCTACCTTTAGCCCTCGAACATACCCAGTCGGTACGCCTCATTAGTTCGGTCATAGCCTAAGGCACGCTACCAAAGTTTAATTACCTTAGGGCCAGAGTTTATCTCCCCTATAAAGGGAGAATAAAGGCATCTACGATTACAACCCCCAAATACCATAGAATAACACCATAGAATAACACAACACCTGGCTTTGAAGGTTTTGTTGACCCCAAAGTTTTGTTATCTGATGTTCTAACTATTTTTAACAAAATGCCTATCTCAAAATTCTATCAGATGGGTTTGGGGAAAAAAGGGCGTTGAGGGGGGGGGGAGGCTAGCTGTATTTCAATCTCTTTTGACTCTTAAAAAGTAAAAAAAAGATTTAAAATTCCAATCAAATGAGTCCCCGCTATAGGTTCTACAAGCACCCATTTCATAAGCAACGTATGTGCCCCCAGGGCATAGCTTAAAATACCTGCCCCTAGGCCCTGGAGGGTTGTTTCAACCCCAGAGTTTTTGTTATCTGATCTTTGAACTATTCTTTAAAATATATATTTTAGACATTTTTCCCAAAAAAGTCTTTAAAAAGGGTTAAAAAATGATTTGAGGGGTTGGCGACTACCTATGGTTGATAGTACACCAGGATAGGGCTGCGCTTGTAATAATTAATACAATGCTACTAGTGTGGTAAACGAGAAGGGATACACGATTTACCACGCACTTTCTTTTTATAGTTTCCTTTTTTCTTCTTCTTCTTTTTTTTTACTAAATTGTGTTTTGTATTTGTTAGTAACAGCACTAGACACGTCCCCCTGTTTAATCAGTTTCAATTATTTTTGATATTTTTTGGCATTCTTTACAGCTTTTTTGACATTTTTAAAATATTTTTTTGCTGACGGGCCCTATAATATTTGCTTGGTTCTTCGTTGTTCTTTTTTATTGGGTTTGTTTACTTGAAAGTGCGAATTCCACCCATCCAGTCTTGTGATAGAAAATATTTTAAAAGTAAACCTTATTTTACTTACTAAGACAACTTGGTAGATGAAGCAGGAGTAATACCTTTCTAATGTCGCAAAAAGAGCAGATGCAAGGTCGTCAGCTCAGCTGTTCGAGAGAATTTATGCTAGCGAGGATGAGATTGCAAGAACGCAAAAATCATTGTTGGAAAAAAATTACTGAGAAAGTTTTCGAAAAGTGCGGGGATAAACAACAGAAAAGTGGGGAGTCTTTCAAACAATCGTGCAAGACGATTATTAGTGAAATCTATGCCACGGTGCCCCTTGAGTATACACCAAAGTTTCAGAGCATATTACAGACATACAAAAGTTTGAGAGCAGAAATTCAAGGTTTGGAAAATTGCGTGGTACAGATGGAAAGTAGAATAGACAATTTTGAACAAGAAAAGCTTCTAGATATCCTAGTTTTCAAAGGTATAAGGCAGTTACCGGGTAAAGATTTGAAATACTGAATAATTCCACTACACAAGGCCAAAGAGATAATATACCGGGGATTGTATAATGAGACACAGCGAAATGAAAAGGAAAGTTTTCAAGAGAAAAACTAAACTTGCTACCTAAGTCGTGCATTTTCGTGTCTGAGGCCCTAACGAAACGCCGTCATGACATTCTGAATACAGCCAGGGATAGTTCTGGAGTATAAAAGGTCTGGTCTAGCCTCATAACTACTGCATATGGTAAAAGTTGTCCGCTGAAGATACTCAGACAGAGACCAAATATGCCGAGAAAACCATAGGTTGATAAAGAGCTAGTTACATTATTTGAACAGTGGGACAGTGCATTTCAAGATTATCTGATGTCGTCAAAGGAGGAAGATAATGCTCATTTTAAACAGATTCGGAATATGACGAACTCACTGAAAAGGAAAAAAAACAGTATTACTCGGCACGTTTTGAAGAAAATAAATCAGATCCAAAAAAACTTGCGAAGTTATCAAAGAACTGGCTAGCGGGCCTCGGAGAACTCAAGCCCATTGAATTGAAACTGAAGGAGTGGTTGTAGAAGATATAAAAGAGTTATTTGACAAGTTGTGTTATTATTTTACTAGTATTGGAACGAAAATACAAGCCTAAACTAGAAAGTTCCAAGCTCTTGTGAACAGCAAGTCGTTTGCTGGTGAGTAACGCACGGGAATGGAAATGGAATTTTGTCCCTGTGATTCAGCTGAATGAACAAAGATCATCAGCTCGATTGGATCCAACACTGCTGGGTTGGATGGTTTTACCTGAAGACTATTCGATCACTTCTGGTGTACATTCTTCCTGTGCTTGTGCACCTAATAAACTTATTAATGAAGAAGGGAGTTTTTCCTAAATTATTGAAAACAGCAAAGATTCTCTCTCTGTACAAAGGGGGCACTCAAATGGATATATCAAACTGGAGGTCTATTTCTATTTTGCCAGCGTTTTCGAAAGTATATGAAAAAGTTATACGTGGAAGACTTTATGATGATCTCACGAGCCTGCATGCATTGCATGATGGTCAGTTCGGATTCTGAAAGGGTATTTCGACTTCGCATGCTGTACAGCATCTTATAGAAAATGTTAACTTAGGTTTAGAAAAGGATGAGTGTTGTATTATTATTTTTATTGATTTTAAAAAAGCGTTTGATACCCTTGGTTTCAGTGTTTTATTGGATAGATTAAGAGATTTAGGTGTAAAAGGGAGAATTTTGGATTGGTTTAGTTCATATTTAAATTGTAGGTCAATGAGGGTAAATCTAGGAGGGAGGTTAGATTTTTTTCCCTGTTTCATGTGAAGTTCCTCAGGATTCCGTCTTAGGACCCCTGTTGTATTTAATGTAAGTTGACAGTATGCGGTCTATATTCCTGATGCGTCTATGACATCTTTCACCAATGATACAGCACGTGTTGTGGCAGCGAAGAGTCTCGAAGAATTGATCCAGAAAGAAAACAGAATTCTGCAAGGGTTGAGTGAGTTTGTAGACACTAGCTTACTTAGTATTAACGCGGCAAAGGGTAATTATATTCGTTTAATTGGACTGGTGTATCCCCAAATCTTCCCAGTATAATAGTAATAAAGGGTTCTTTATTAAAGCAGGTTGAGGAAGTGCGGCACCCAGGATTCATTCTCGATCAAGACCTCAGCTTGAGATGACACGCTGATGTGGTTGCGTGTAAAGTAGAGCGTGGCCTTGGGGTTTTAGGACGTTTTCAACATTTTTTACCTTTTCATATTTTAGTTCTTATATATTACTCATTGATTGCGCCATATATAAATTATGGATTTATGATTTGGGCTAGTAATTTTACGTGCAATTTTAAACGAGTGCAATTTTAATTAGTAAGTAAGATACAGGAGTTTTAAGTTCAGTGTAGATCTTTAGGAAACTTAGGATTTTGAAGGTTTGTCAGATTAGGGATTTTCAGATTGGTATTTTTGTGTTTCAGGTTTTGAATGATTTCGCACCTGATGTTTTTAATAAATTTTTTTCGTTTTAATTCATTTTATCACGTATTTGCTGCGAGAAATGCTGAAGACCTGGTAAGTGAGCCAAGAAGTACGGTTTGTTCTAGCCTTGTGGCAAAGCACACGGGTCTGGTGTTCTGGAATACCTTCCAGACTCAATTCGGGAACCAGAAAGTGTGCCGCAATTTAAAATCCGGTTAGGTTAATATCTCCTTGCGGGCAGTTGTTGAGTGTGTGACTGGATTACGAAAGAAGATATTTAAAGTTTTTTGGGTCTTTTTTCTGTCATTAATATATTTTTTTTCAATTTATTAGTCTCTTATTATTATTAATATCTTTTTTTACTGTTCTTTATTTTTGTTTATTTCAGTGATAATTTGATTAGTATTATAATTTAGTAATTGTGTACTGGTTGAGATTTTCAAGCATATTTGTGCTTTGTTTGTAACCGCTCGTCAAGATGACAAAATTATATTTAACAAAGTTGATGAATCGAAAAAAAAATTAGCACTTTTCGTGTCATTACGGTTGCATATGGGGTCATTCCTTAAACCAGTTTTCTCAACTGTGCTTAAAGGGCCAGTAGACTCCGTTATATAGCTGACTTTCAAATCATCACCTTGGCTTTTACTCACATTCACCAGTCTCTTTTTGAAAAATTCTTCACTTGGAGTTCCTGCTCTTTTATAATTTGGCAGCTTTTCAGAGCTACTTGTACTTGGAAGAAGAAATGAATCTTGAAGTGTTCCCTCCTCCAAGCTTTCTCCATTTCCTTCATCATCCATTAGGAGTCTTTTCCTTTCTAAAGACTGTTTTTATGCTTCCTCCTTGTTTTCACAAATGCTTGATGCGAGCGAGGGTGGACGCGCTACGAAAAATGGGTTACCCAATTCCAACTATAAGGATGACAAATCTAATTTCTAATTTAAAAAAATAGTACTAGGTATGTTGTATTTGAACTAGATTTTCACACATTCAGCGGGGCAGTAACCTCTTCAGGAAATATCAGCAATGATTTACATTCAAATTTGCCACCTCAAAAACAGCTGCTTCACAATTTACATAAAAATCATGTTCATTATTTATAATAAACCCAACATTTTGAATTTTTTCTAATTTCTAGACGACTTTGGAGAAAATCAAGACAAAATGTACTTAGTACTTAAGTACCGATCAGTACACTAAAAATGTATTTAAGTATGTACTTAAAGTTTTAAGATTGCTCTATTCTTAGGACCAGAAACTCAGTCTGATTGTTGCTTTAAGCAGGCTGTGGGTAAAATTATCCCTCTAAACGTTCTTTCTGAATGTTTAAATTTTTATTTTTATAAACCTTTCTACTCAGGGTTCTTAAAGGAACAATCTATTAATTGGTAGCGTGATAAACTGAGGCAATTTAGTTCGAATCGGTAGTCAAAAATCCGGTGACAACTAAAGTTTATTAGTAAGTTTAATAAGAGAGGAGAAAAGTTGTAATTCTAATTATTATAAACCTTCCAATGGCTATCTTCAGAGTTGAACAGTCTTATATTGTGTGTGTGTGTGTGTCTGTCGGTCTTCTTCTGTCCTTGTGCCTTTCACCGAAAAAAAGGATCATCTTAGATTTAGGGCTTTTAAAATTCAAACCTAATAAATTACACTTGGCCAATTAGTTAAGGCTTGGGTCTATTGTTTTAGAGTCTTTAGGTCTAAATTTTCAAATTATGTAAACCATGCTGATTTGGTTAGGAGCAAAATTACCAAAGTTACGAGTTTTAATTGATTAGTTAAGGTACTTGAAGAAGGTAAATCAAAGGAGTTTGAAAGTGGGCAAAAATCGGAATAACCACATCAGTTGGTTACAAATTTCTCAGTAACCCAAAATTAGGTATTTTACAATTATTTCTTGTAGAAAGAATCAGTGTTCTTTGGATCTTGGGCAAATCATCAACTTAATATAGGAAAGATCCTGGATTGAATTTCCCTCGACTGGAAAACATTTTAAACTCTGCCTGTCAAGTAGTACTCTCGTTTCCTATGTCTCACAGTAGAAAATTAAGACCACTATTTGTATCTACAGCCGGGAAAGGATTAGGTAGGTAAAGAACAAGTAAAGTATAGGGTTCTCCTCTCGGATTCGGGCTGCCGTATAGCGTTAGAAGGATCCAAGTAGGGGATATGCAAAACTGGTCTCTAGGGAGTTCCAATTTCTGGGTTTGAGATATATTACAAACACTAAGCTTGAGTTCCAAAGAACAATAGGCTGGAGAAAGGGAGGCACAAAAGCTCTTATTGCTTTTACTCCTTGTTGTGGGTTTTCCAGCTAAACCTTAGGCTATTCGAAGCTTATTCAACAAATTTTATGTTTCTGGAAAGAAATTTATTGGAGTTCTTAAATTTAATTAATCTTAGATTATTTTATTTTTAACTAAAGTTTATCCCTTAATTAGACATACCCAGCTTTAACTAAAAGAAAACATACAGACAAAACTATGAGACCAACCGCCAAAATGAAATAAATTCTAACAAAACCTTGAGTTATTTACAAGGGTGATATCCACCCTTTTTCTAGTCGATTTTAATTAGAACACGCATCTCTTAATTAATCCGAAAAGATCCAAGGGTTGCTTCGAACTATCCGTAAGTCTCAAACCTTTAATACATCAACTGGCAAGTTTTCAAGCGGGAAAATATTGCTCTAACTAAAGTAAGAACCAAAGGAGCTTAAAAGATTTAATTATTAACTCAATTCAACACAGAAATAGGATCATTGGGTTGGACCAAGTAATCGAAAAGTTACACAGTTTCACAAATTTATCTGACTATTATAGTCAGAGAAATTTAGACAGCCAGGTTGGTGCTATTTTAATAGTTAAAGGGAAGTCTACTTACTCCTTCCTAGTTCCAGAGACAAAACAACGTTTAATTTTTGTTAATATATGTCTTTTATTTGCATAGTGTTAATTTTCCTCTTAACTTTCATTAGCTCGGTTTTGCTTCAATTTTAATGCAACAATTTGAAACAACTGATAGATTTGGAATAGCGGCGACATACTCTAAAGTTCTAAGTGGCGCAGCTTCTAGGTTTAATAACCACAATAGGGAACTTTTTGCCTTAGTACAAAGTTTAAAAGACTTCCGAAAGGGGTATTTATGGGCCGCAAGAATTCACATTTTTGTAGACTGTGCTGCTCTTACACATCTTAAGATAGTCAATGATCTTCATTCAAAATTATATAGAATTTCGACTCTTTTAGACAATGATCCATATTGTCATCACCATATTAGTCCTAGTAAAAACCCTGCTGACTATTTAAGTCGACCCGGCTCGGTATTCGTTCAGGAAAATTGATCATTTAGTCTTGATGAATCTTGAGGTAGAATATTTAGCCCTATTAGGGGACAAAGTCCCAATTGATTTCTTTGGAAAAAGGAAGGAAGGAATGAAAAAGTTCCAACTGGAAGACCCAGACATTAAGGTAGCAATCAGGGAAATAATTGAATAAGAAAATATACCATTATGCTTCAAAGCTCCCCAAGTTGTTTATAAAAAAATGAGAAGCTTAAGGAAGGTTTGAAGGAACAATCTAGCCAGACTGGGTTGACTAGGCCCTTTGAGGGATATGGGTCAATTTTAGTTTGTTCAAGCATTCCCGAGGCTAACGAGACATCGGAAAGGGGTGAACTTAGTAAGACTACTGAGGGAGATCTTTCTTCTATGAGAGGGAATAGGTCTGGCAGGGATAGATGCTTGACCGCCTGGTCTATTCATGGCAAACTAAGTGAGGTCAAAATGAGAAGAATCTGTCCAAACACGTGTGGAACCGAAGGCGGGAAAGTCTTGGAGGGGAGTAAAGCTGAGTCCTTTGGAAAACAAGTTCTGGCGGTGGAACATGTAAAGACCAGCAATCGGGAAGGAATTGCTGGCACCGATAATTGGGCTGGGTCCGAAAGACCCACGCATCTAGACACCAAGAGGGGTGAACCGCAGGGAGAAAGACAAGTTCAGGTGGTGTAACTTGCGAAGACCAGCACTCAGCAATGAGTTTCTGGCTTCGATAATTGGGATGGGTCTGGAATACCCACAGACTTAGACGCCAAGATGGGTGAACCGCAGAATACCGAAAAATTTTATTTGAGATTTCGGGCAGAGCTCAAATTACTATTGTATTTGCCAAAGAAAAAGAGAAAATAATCCCCTTGGTTAGGCTGAATAGCTTTGAATGCGGTGTTCGCTATTTGGGGTTTATTGATAAGCTCGGATCTGGAAAAATTATATGAATGAACTTCTGTTCTTTTTCCTGTCTTTCCTCGTTGAGTTTATATGAATATTTAATTTTGTTTTTAAGTCTAGTAAGTTTTCCACATTCTGTTCACCACTTTCTAGGACGGCTGTTAGCTGGAGTAGAAAATAACTAATATGATACTTTAGCTGCAACTGTCTTGATTTTTTTGGTGACATTCTCCGTTTGCCTAAAATTTTTGCCGTGAATTAATGTAGTTAGTTTTGGGTATTTTTTAAGGGATTTTGCCGTTGGCTATTATATGCTGGGTAATTTTTAAGGTTACAGCTTATTTTTATGTTGCTATTGGTTTCTTTTACCTAGCATTTTTTCTTTCTAAGATTATAGTTTCGCTTTAATCTTTTGAGCACCTTTTATTTTTACCTTTAATTTTTTTTTCTTTTGTATTTGTACTAATAAATTTTTTTTATTACATTAGACTATAAGAGTTTATAATAAAACTAGAGCCAGCTTTTACACATATGGCCATTCATGTAAACCCTGGCTGCATTTCCCATTAATATTATTTTTAATTCTCGTCAATATTTTTTTTTCAAATTTGATTGGAGGTGCTACCTCAGGAGTTCAAAGGTCAGTAGATGCATTACATGTACTTAACAACCAGAGACCAACAGTGATTGAGCTCACTCCAAATTTGCTAGCTTCCAATGACCTTATTTCAGTAGTCTACCCTCCTTCGTTTTTTTTCTTTCTAAACAACCCCCTGAAAGCATCGTTTTTCTTCAAAATACCAATCAAATGAATTGTCTTTTAATTCTGATTCTGAATATGTATGATTCATTCAGTTTAACTATATCCATTAAAAATTACGAGATTACTATTAGTTACTGCAATGAAACGTGATGTCATTTTGTGTTGATTTCCGCGGCAAAGTTTTAATTTATCTTGAAAACAGTATTAATGAATAGGAAGCCGTGACGTCACTTAGATCCGAGTTCATTTTTCTCTGGGAACCGTTTAACAAATCTGTAGGCTATTTCTTTTTGAGGGTTTATTAGCTCTACGCTATATAATTTTTTTACTAAGGAAATTTAAATTATGAAGAAAACTTTGACTTATTAACATGTAGATAAAAAAAAGTGTATATATTTCTGTACAGGCTTTTTACCCGTTATCTTTTCCCAAGGTAATTATTACTTTATTCAAATACTAGACGACTGGGAGCGACGCTGTTTCTCCCTTTTTCAGTTTCTTAATCTGAGTTTTGGATTCCAATTTTTGCTTTTCCTCCATGTAGTATTGACAAGTCTTCCCGTGGTCTCTATAGTGTTGCTTACAAGGTTCGGAATTTGAGCCTGGTTTTGTTTCATAGTCAAAGGTCCTTAGTTTTTGTTCCTCTTGGCGCTTTGCCTTTTGCATTAGTGATTTGGCCACTTGCTCCGCTGAAGAAAATACTTGCTGCTGAATTTTTGGTTTCTTAACTATTCTCCATAGCTTTTGTCTTACAGTATTCTTCCTTACAAAGGGGCCAGGTTTAGTCATATCCGTTTCTGTAGAAGAGTTGTCTGTTTTAAAGGCTGTTAGCTCGCGTCTTGTAGATGGTGTTTGTTCCAAAAGCCATTTTTGTGTTAAGACTGCAGGCGAGTCTAGAATATGAAATTTAGACAATTCTTGTATTTCCTTTATTTTTTCTTCTTCCTTGGGCTTAACCTCTGGTTTGTTATTTCTCGGACCACTAGGTTGTCTTTGGAATTTTTTTCGTCACTTTCATCGCTACTCTCAGATAGGCATTGAACCTTACCCATTTTGTTTTGTTGGTTATTGAAAGTTTGTAGCCAAGACTGGGCTAAATACTCCGTTCATTCCTCCCAATTGTTGTGGTCGTTAAAAAGGTCATAGAAGTTATATGGTCTTCTGATGTATACAGGTGCAATTGTTTCCTCTCCTTCTTTATCTGAAGAAATGGGCTCCGACTTAACATATTTTTCTTTTTGTGCTGTCTTTGCATCTTCCAAATTTTCTTTAACTTGCTCCATTGCTTTTTTCATACGCATTATCATTTCTTGTTTATATCGATCAAGATTATAATATACTCTATCACTTTGTGTCTCATCCATACAAATCCTGGGTCTCTCAACTATTATAAAAAATGGTGTTTCTTTTTAAAAACGTGAGAAAGCCATATTCACTGCAAAGACTACAAACGGAAAATGATCATCCCAATTTCAATTTTCCTGCCTTGCATGTATCCCAAATATATAAGCTAACCGTCTATGATGTCGTTCAATTTTTCCATTAGCTGGTGCCATATATGATGAAGTGTACCAGCGTTTCATACCTAAATATTCCGTAATTTCGTCTAATAATTTTGCTCTAAAGCATGGTCCATTGTCACTAAGCAAAATCCGAGGTAAAATCCCATGTTCCAAAAACATTTGGTTTACTAAGAATTTTGCTATAGTTCTTGCCTTTTCGGCCTTAATTGGGAAAGCGTACAAATATGAATTGAAATGGTCTACTACTGATAATAAGCAACGTTTTCTTTTCCTGGAAACTGGAAAACTTCCTCCTGCACTCAAAATATCCATAGAAATTAATTCTCCTACCCCTGAAGGTATGGGATATTGACCTAATTCAGCCTTAGGCGTCTTTGGTGGCGAATTTTGTTTGCCAACCGCACTCTTGAGAGCGTTGTATGAAAGTTTTTACTTTTGAGTACATTATTGGAAAATAAAAATTTCATTTTATTTGTCCAATAGTTTTTGCTTCTCCCATGGGACAGCCACTTGTTGCGAGTGCCATCTGTAAAATTTCTCCTTCTATTGATTTTGCAATTACTGGAATAATTCTTAATTCATTTTTTCTACACTCTTGTGGCCCTCTGTAATGTTTTATCAAAAGATTTTTACTTTCATCCAGATCAAAATTATCTAGGTCTTTCAAAAAATACTTGAAGTGTTCAGACTGTTCTTTACCGTTTAGTAAAAAAGGATTTTATGGCTGAGCAAAATAATCTTTATCTTGATGTTGCAAATAATATTTCCACCTCGACAAATTCGTCTTGGATGGTGGTCATCAAATTTCCTTCTGTATCTTGGTTCCGTGATAAATAATCTGGTAGGATATTTATACGGCCTTTTATATATATATATATATACATATTGGGGCATATGAATTTTCTTGAAGACGGAGTACCCATCTTGTCAGGCTCACTGAAGTATTTTGCATCGTATGTAACCAAATTAGCGATTTTGGATCTACGCGTAAAGTGAACTTTTTTGCAAGCATAAATTGGCAAAAATATTCGGTAAAAACTACAACTGCTAAGCATTCTATTTCAACCATTGAATATTTTCTTTCTGCCTCTGTCAGCAACCTGCTGGTGTACTGAACTTTTGATTCTACCCCTTCAGAATTTAGGTTTAATAATATAGCCCTAATGCCATAGGCCAAAGCATCTGTTTGCAAACAGAAGTCTAGTGACAAATCTGGCAATTTAAGTATTGGAACCTTTAATAATTCCCTTTTTATTTCATTCAGCGCCTATATAGATTCTGGTGGACATTTGAATTTTCCTGATTTTTTAAAAAGTTTGTCAAAGGCTGTGCTATTGTCACTTAATTTTTAATATATTCTCGGAAATAACTTAAAAATCGACACACTGATCTGCAGCTTTTTTTATATATTGGTGGTTTTAATTGTTCTATGACAGTAAATTTTTCCAGAATTGGCAAAATCGTACCTTGGATTTTGCATCGTATGTAACCAAATTAGCGATTTTGGATCTACGCGTAAAGTGAACTTTTTTGCAAGCATAAATTGGCAAAAATATTCGGTAAAAACTACAACTGCTAAGCATTTTATTTCAACCATTGAATATTTTCTTTCTGCCTCAACCATTGAATACTTCATTTCTGCCTCTGTCAGCGACCTGCTGGTGTACTGAACTTTTGATTCTACCCCTTCAGAATTTAGGTTTAATAATATAGCCCTAATGCCATAGGCCAAAGCATCTGTTTGCAAACAGAAGTCTAGTGACAATTCTGGCAATTTAAGTATTGGAACCTTTAATAATTCCCTTTTTATTTCATTCAGTGCCTATATAGATTCTGGTGGACATTTGAATTTTCCTGATTTTTTAAAAAAGTTTGTCAAAGGCTGTGCTATTGTCACTTAATTTTTAATATATTCTCGGAAATAACTTAAAAATCGACACACTGATCTGCAGCTTGTTTGATATATTCGTGGTTTTAATTGTTCTATGAGAGTAAATTTTTCCAGAATTGGCAAAATCGTACCTTGGTATATCAGATGTCCAAGAAAAACCAATTTTGATACCACTATTTTTACCACTTTTCTGGTTTTAATTTTAACCCTGCTTTTTTCAAATTTTCCAAATATTCCTCTAAGTCCAATCGAATGGTCTTCTAGGTTTTCAGTAAACAATCTTAAATCATCTAAGTAATCTAATATATCTTTTTTCCTTTCTGGTTCGTTATCTTTTAACACTAAATTCATTAGTCGACTAAACCAGTTTGGACTAAATGATAAGCCTAAAGACCAACGTTCGAATGTGAACGTTCTTCCATCGCCTAAGATTACTGTTGCCTTGTGCTTTATTCCTGGATCTAAGGCTAATCACCAATATCCCGCTATCAGGTTAAAAATAGTTTAGTATTTCGAACCTCCCAGCGAACCTAATATCGTATCAATTAGTTGCAATTTCACAACATCCTTTACCGTGACTGCATTTATCGCTCTAAAATCTATGCATAACCTCCAGGTATTATATTTTTCCCGACTATTACCAGTGAAAAACAACACTCGCTAGAGCTCTTTAATTATACCCTGTTCTTTCATTTCTTTTATTTGGTCATCTAGCCATGGTTTTAAATGATAAGGTGTTTTATACGATGATTATTTAATTGGAGGGCCCTGTGTTGGTGTTTTGTGCTTGATCAGGTGGGTTAAACCGTAATCAGCTTTATGTCTTGCAAATGTCCATCTAAAATCCCAGAGAATATTTCCCACCTGGGTTTTTATAATTACCGGTAAATTTACTAAATTAAACTGTTTCAAAGAATCAGTTTTTGTCTTTCCATACTCTTCACGCGGTTGTGGTTTTGACAAAACTTGCTTCTGGCTAGTGAAATTTATGCTTAACTCTGAGCTGCTCAGTGATTTTATATCTACATTTGAAATCTTTTCCGCCGATCCTAGTGCTAATTGGTATAGCTTTACTTTATCATTGCTTAAGTTTGACAATTTTAAATATGTGATATTATTTTCAATTTTAATAAATCGATTTTCCACGAAAATTTTGGGATATTCTTCTAGGGTTTATCCCCTTATTATGGCTTCCATTGTTTTGTTCGTTTACTCCTTTGTATTTGATGTCTCTAAAACTTGAGCTGACGTTCCCCCTTCTATTGTGATTTTTCTGTTAAATTTTAAGTTATGACCCGCATTTTCACTATCTTTATCTGTTCTCACGCAAACTTGTCTATTAGTTTCGTTTGGTAGGGCTATGGTTATATTATCGTTTAGGGGCTCCCACACGATCCCATATTTTCTTATAGCATCTACTCCAAGAATACAAGGGAATGGGAGTTGTTTATATAATATCATTGTTACTGTTATTTCTTTATTCCCTGTGGTAAATTTTAATGAACATTCCCCTTAAATTGTCAGTTTGTGCCCTGTTACTAATGTCAAGGTATTCTTGCATCTGCTTACGCGATTTTTCACACTAGTAGGAAATCTCTTAAAAATTCCTCTCTAATTAAGGATTTTGACGCACCCGTATCATGTAAACATGGTAAATGTTGAAAACATTCAATTTTAAAACGACGCAAAATCGGTAGATTATTATTTGTATCGACATCACAACATTCTAATCTATGAAGGGGTCTTTCAAATGATTCAGCTCTGTCGACCCTTACAGGCTGGTTTCTTCTTTAAATTCCCACTATCATTTGACCAAAAGTTTTCGGGGGCTTCCCAGTTTTCTTCAGTGTTCCTAATTTGACCCTGGGTGTTGTTTACCGTTCGGTTTCTAGGCCTAAATTCAGGAATAATATTTGGTGTTTGCCAAGTAATATTTGTTCCCTGCCTTCTTGAATTTCTGCCCCCTTGTGTTCTGAACTGGTGTCTTGTCTTGTATGTCCGGCCTTCTTAATGTATTCTATGCCAGCAATCTGCCGCTTAGTGATTCGGTTCCCCACAATAATAGCACTTAAACTTTCTCTTAAATTGTTCGTTGGTTTCCTGGTATGTGTATAATTACTTCTATATATTCTTAATCTACCATTGTTGGTTCTGCAACTATCGGTTCTTGGTGGTGGTGGGTGCCTATATTATCTATAGTTACTAGCCGCTAACGACTCAAGGTCATGAAATCTGTCGGCTACTTCCCTAGATGGTGACCCTTGGCCTCCGTCACACCTTTTTGGTTCATTATTTGTCTCCCCAAAGCTCAACTGCTTTTGCCCTCTTCCAAGTTGTACATTTTCTTTGTTTCCTGTGCTATTTATCGACATCTGATAAAAATTTTTCATGGCCTCGTTAATTTTTACCTCTGTTTCTACTAGGATTATAGCATTCTCTAGAATTTCTGGTTTCCGTGATAATATTAGTCTTAGTAGCTTTTTTGGTAACCCTTGCGTAAAAGTAAGTAATTGTACTTTTTGAACCTTGTTTTAAAAGATTCATTAGAGTGCTAATGTCCTTCGCTTCTTTTTCCTTAACCGCCTCAAAGTGTTTAAGGGCGCTTCCCTTTCATCTAGCTGCAACGCATTGCTTTTTTACCTTATCGACAAATGAATCAGTTAATTCTTCGAACATTTTCAATTTTTCGATGAACTCATCGACATATGATGTTCACGTATATTCCGGTATAATTTTTGCAATTTCAAGCACCGTTGATATGGAAACCATTTTTCGTCGTGTAAAGCCATTTTGTTTCAATATACAATTTTTATTTATTCCTCTCGACCTAGTTTTGTTGACTGCCACCAGCTGTCGTAAAGTGGGTTTAAGAATGTAGGGAGAAGTTGTGGTAGATACCATATTACTCCCGTGATAGGGGATATAATTATGGTCATAAGGTAAATAAACTTTGGTAGTGTGCCTTAGGCTATGACCTGACTAATTTGGTGTACCAGCTGGGATTATTCGAGGGACTAAAATAAAATCGTAGATAGGATGGCTATAACATAATGCTTTTATTCATCTAACACACAACGGTACAGAGTCTGGCTATAAATAGGCCATTGGGGCTAATTGTCGCATTAAATAAACAAATGCAATAATACTCTAATGCAAGTTACACAACATTTAAAACACTTATGATTTTTTAACATATAATCCAAGGGAATCCCAAGAAAAACGGACCAGAGGTAGGTCCGACATAAAATTAGTATCCAGCTCCCCGTTTCCATAAAATGTATGTTTTATACAAAGTATCAACCACATCTTATCGGGCCCACTGACGCACATAGCTAGGAAGTGGTGATTTCTCAATTTCCAATTCAAATCTACACATACCAGGATGTGCTCTTTATCTTAATAAAAAGTGGTATTTCAAAACTTTGTATTTTACGTCTTAATGTTTTATAGTAAAATCCAAGTTTGACTTAATTAGTCAGTCTCACCACAATGATAAAGGTTTCACGCAATGGGCTCTTGAAGCATTAGAAATAAAAAAAAACATATTTTTGCAGCTTTATCAATTAATAGAGATACTGGGAATATAAATATTGATCTTATTTATGATACTATTTTAAAAAATGAACACATATTTAAAAATAAAAATAAAGTATTGGAAAATGGCCCAGGGGTTAGTTCAAATAATAAACCTAAGCGAATAGCAGCATTTGTTATTTTAAAATGTTTGATACACTTACTTTTGTGAGGTGGTTTCACGAAGGTAACTTCAAATTGCAAATCTTAAGCAATTGTATATTATATTTTTAGGTGAGTCTATTTTAGTTTTATGTATATTTTTTAGTTTTAGTTTATTTTTTTCTCTACGCTGAAGACGCCTTGTTAGATACGGGTGAAATATTGGTTTTCTTTTTTATTCGTTTTCATTTACTGGCCATAGACCTGTTTGTCGTATTTATATTTTTTTGTGTTTTTGTCGTGGATGGCCAGTTCGGCCTTAGATCTTTTATTCATAATATACTTGACATTTTTCTTAAGCAATATTCCAGTGAAAGGGAAGTGAAGAAGAGATTCAATGTTGGTGATACACCGTTAATCAATCGAACTACTAAAATGATTTAAAAAGGGAACTATATATAGTCCACTGAGCTTTAAACGTATAAAGTATCGTCTACGTGATATGAAAGATGAAGTGATTCTCGGTGGTTTTAATGACTATGAATTGCAAAAAGTGAAAAACATTGGAATCTGCTAGATTGTAAAGATATTAAAGAGTTGAACTCACAAGGGCAAGGAACAGTTGCTTACTCATTAGCTAGGATACAACTTTGATTTTGATTCTTGGAAAGCCGTTGAAGAGGAACGCAATATCCAATTATTTATATCTGACACTCATGTCGAATACCGCTAGCCCCCCTACCATGATTTGAATAAAACATGTGACTTTTGGACAAGACTTTCCCCCGACAGCAAACGCGAGGGAAAGAATGAAGTTGCTCTTGTTGATTGAACTCTCAAAAATACAAATCATATACTGAGAAAAGATCGCACATATGACATAAAAGTTAGACCACACTATTGGTTACTCTTTACCAAAGAATGGATAGCACCACTTTAAGAAAAACCTTTTTAATTCAACGACAACTGGTTTTGAGAGTCAGCGAAATTTGTTTTGGTAGGATTTAAGCAAGAATTTGTTTTGGCCCCGAGAAGCTTTATGGATATAAACACACCGGCTATTTCCTGTTACCAGGCTCAAGGAAGACTTTATTGATCCTCATACCGGGTAGTGAACAGAGTAGTTCTTTCTTTTTCCAAGCTAAAGCGTTTTTTTAGGGTAGTAGTGGAGAAGAGTTCAGAACGAAAACATTATGAATATAGATTTTTGTTCATAGAAAACATATTTTACTATTGGATATGAGTGGTTTTACTCTGTTGGATGTTGAAGGTGCTATCGGCAGTGAAATGAAGCCAAGAGATCCCAGTTTTATAGTAAAAATTACAAGGGGTTGTCGGCTAACGCTCTAATGGAATGAGATGTTTGGAAGATATGTGATATCTTTGAGAAAATTCGAGTTGGAAGAAAAATATTTTTCGCAGCGAAAGTAAGTATAATGCATGTCTACACGATAGATTAAATGCATTAGACACGATACACGATAGATTAAGTACATAGACTACACGATAGATTAAATGCATTAGTGAAATATATTGAACACAATGATCTGAATCAGTTTGTGATTAAAAAAGAGTGATATAACTATTTTACTATTCTATTTTTTAAATATAAATGTTTCAAAATCAAAACTGTGTTTTTCTTGCTCGGTAACTTAGTGGCCTACCAGTCCTCTCTCTCTCTAGGAAGCCAGTAGGTGACGAGAGGGTACTCGAAGTAGAAAGAATCTTTATTCTTTGGGTTTCCTATATTGTCTGTAATCAGCTGTGGGAGTTTCAGGATTAAAAATGAATGGATTTGAGAAACAAAGAATCATGCAGAATCTTCTGACTTAGGGAAAATGTTTGAATCTAAATGATCATTTTCAAAAGTTATCAGTGCAAAATATAATATTCTCTCAAAGAATGCTTGACGATATCATGAAAGAAGAGTCTTCAATTTTGGATCATTGCATGATGCTTATGAGTCTTGGGCTAAACACATTTTTTCAATTTAATGACATACTAATCGAAACCCAACAAAATTATATTGTAGATTCGGTTTTGAACATTACCTAGACTGTCAAGTTTTTATTTTGATTTAAGAAACTATCCGAACGATTTTGAGTGTATTTTTTTCAAGAGAACAAGAAATAAGTCGACAATTTCAAAAATCCTATCCAATCAGGTATAATTGATTTTGAACTGTGAAGTCACTCAAATACTCCGCCTCTCTCTCGAAGTAAGAAGAAAATTCCTTTATTGATAGCAAAAATCTTTATCGACAATGTTATCGTTCTGATTCTTCACTACTGGTTAACTACCTGGTAAGCGCATCAACAAACTCTTGCGTAAGCCAGGGAAAGAAAGAGAAAACACTTTCATTTAAAAAGAAGAGGTCTCTTGTTAAAAGGATCCTACTTTACATGCCTTGATAGTCAGAGAGCCTGTGCAGAAACACTAACCTAGAATATTCTACTGAGTAGTCTAGAGTAAACAAATATTGATGAAAAAAACTTCAGTGAAGGAATCAGTAAACTTTCAGTTTTCAACAAAGTTTAGTCAGGGTGAAAGTGTATAAATCACTTGAAATAAACAATCATAGCAAAAAAACATACAGTAGGTACTAATGTAAATGAATGCATAAATCTTAAAACGAAATAAGCTTAATTTGAATTTGCAAATCAAGCTTAAAACGAACCAAAATAATTTGCTATTGAATATAAATGAAAACTCAAAACGAACGGAAATTAAATATACAATCATAACCAACAAACATACAATACTGAAGACGAATTTTATTAAGAATATTGTTTTTATGTTTATTACAACATTGAAAATAAACATAAAATTATAGTAAAATCAACTTTTTTAATGATGAACTTTCAGCAATTAGAATCATTCTATGTCAAATATTCAGATTAATTTTATGAGTTCTTTCCAAGGCTGTTCAAGACAAATACAGTTTCACTCCAAACAAGAGATTGGATACTGCCACATTCCCTAACTGTATATGTCTAAAGCCAACTGCGTCATTGGCGCTTCAATGAAAAAGAATTATATTACAAATGTTTTCTTTTCCAGTTATTACAGCATTGAAAATGAAAATATAAACTGCAGTGAATTAAAATCTTGAACAGATGATCTTTCATCAATTAATATAAATATATATTAAATATTCAATTTGATTTTACTTGCACTCCCCTAGACTATTCAAAACCCATATAGTTTTCAGTAAAGCGCCAATGACGCAGTAAGTTGTACACTTTTCCAGTGAGAGAAGGAGGCAATACCTATCCATTGTTTGTAGTAAATTGTCATGTTATACTTACACCGCTGCTATACGAACCACTGAAGAGTATCAAGTTGAATGAACTTTATTTATGCCATCCCCTAGGGCACTCTTGAGGTTGAACAAACTTTATCAAGACTATGCCCTTGGGCACTCTTGAGGTTGAACGAACTTTATCTAGGCCATCCTCTATTGAGGTTCAAGGAACTTTATCATGGCTATTCCCTAAGGCACTCTTGGGAACTCTTGCATAATCCCGCATATAGGTTGTATTTCTAAGGGTCCCATACAGAATTAATTATCGTGGTCCCATACAGAATGTATAGATTCTATGAAAGCTCTACACCTTTTCAAAGAGAGTGAGTAGCCCATTGCATATAGGTTATATTTCTAATGGCCTCATACAGAATTAATTAGACTCTTGAGGTTGAACGAACTTTATCATGGCTATCCCCTTGGGCAATCTTGAGCTTGAACGAACTTTATCTAGGCCATCCTCTATTGAGGTTCAAGGAACTTTATCATGGCTATTCCCTAAGGCACTCTTGGGAACTCTTGCATAATGTCGCATATATGTTATATTTCTAATGGTCCCGTACAGAATTAATTACCATGGCTCTATTGAGGTTGAACGAACTTTAGTTGCACAATGATATAGCTCTAAGGCACTTTTAAGGAGCATTGAACTCTGAACAAACTCGGACAATTGTGAAACACATCGCATAATGATCTATGGTATTCGCTAAAGATTTCCTGATGATTTCAGAAATATTTGACTGGTGTAGTCTTTATGTCCCTAAGGTACTCTTGTGAACTCTTACTGATTTATCTGTTTTTGAGCGTTATTTGCGCAATAATATAGTCCTATAGAATTATTTTTTCGGAATAAGTCTATGCTAAAAAATTGTTCATAGAAATATATGGAGAGAAACCCTCACATATCACCGTATGAATTACCAATTAAATTAAATCATTAGTAAGCTATAAATAGGTCCGGCCGTGCCCACTGAAATCATGAATAATTTGTCAGGTTTAGGAATCGAATGTGAGGTCTGAGATTTCCTACGATGTTGTAGCCATCTGGAAAGACATTCTAAGCAATAGGTTTCATGTATTTGCTATGCCATTGAATTGTAAGTGATGTATATTATGTAGAATCTTTAGTTTTAAAAAATTCCCCTTCCAACTAGTTGTTCTTGAACGTTTTAATTCAATTCGTGAAACAGTTTTGAACCCTGGACCTTCAGGAGATGGTAAGGAGCAATATCAAAACTAAAAAGTGCGTAAACACTGAAACACTGTCTTTGAATGGTTTGCGAGCTTAGCCCTTGAGGTGAATATTACTTATTTTTGATTATTCACATTTAATTTTTTTTTTTTTGGGGGGGGGAGAGGGGGCTTAGAATTATTTTTCGGAATAAGTCGATGCTAAGAAATTGTTCATAGAATTATAATGACAGAAACCCTTGCATATCACCTTATGAATTAACAATTAAATGAAATCATTAGTAAGCTATAAATAAGTCTGACCGTGCCCACTGAACTCATGAATTATTTGTCCGGTGTAGGAATCAAATGTGAGGTCTGAGATTTCCTACGATGCTGTATCCATCTGAACCAACAT
Source organism: Artemia sinica (assembly GCA_027921565.1). Taxonomy (NCBI): domain Eukaryota; kingdom Metazoa; phylum Arthropoda; class Branchiopoda; order Anostraca; family Artemiidae; genus Artemia; species Artemia sinica. Next base: position 21,433,413 of record CM051258.1, read on the forward strand.
GTCAATGATATTATTATTTTCTTAGAAATACATTCTAAGCTATAAGTTTCATGCATTTGCTATGCCACTGAATTGTAGGTGTTTGTGTATCATGTATCATCTTTAGTTTTGAAAACTCCCCTCCCTACTAGTTGTTCTTGAAACTTTTAATTAAATTCGTGAAATATTTTTGAACCTGGGCATTCAGCGGACGGTAAAGAGGAATATCAAAACTAAAAAGTGCATAGACGATGCCTTTGAATGGTTTGCGAGCTTAGCCCTTGAGGTGAATCTTACTTATTTTTTATTCTTCACATTTCCTTTTTTTTTTTGGGGGGGGGGGGGTGGGTCTTGGAATTATTTTTTTGGAATAAGTCGATGCTAAAAAATTGTTCATAGAAATATATTGACGGAAATCCTCGCATATAACCTTATGAATTAAAAATTAAATGAAATCAGTAGTAAGCTATAAATAGGTCCGACCGTTCCCAGTGAAACCATAATTATTTGTCTGGTGTAGGAATCGAATGTGAGGTCTGACATTTCCTACGATACTGTAGCCATCAGAACCAACATGTCAATGATATTATTGTCTTCTTCAAAATACATTCTAAGCAATAGGTTTCAGTCATTTGGTGTGCCATTGAATTCTATGTGTTTGTATATCATGTATTATCTTTAGTATCAAAAAACTTCCCTCCCTACTAATTATTCTTGAATCTTTTAACTCAATTCGTGAGATATTTTTGAACCTGGACCTTCAGGGGACGGTAAAGAGCAATATCAAAACTAAAAAATGTATAAACGATGCCTTTGAATTGTTTGCGAGCTTAGCCCTTGAGGCGAATTTAGCGTTCTGAGCATCGACTAGATACAATACGTTCATTTGAACGCCAGGAGAGGAAAAGCTAGCAGAAGAGGGGAAAGTACCTGTGGCAAGTGCTCTAATGGTATCTGCCGAGAGCAATCTCTTAAATTGTAGGAGATAAGCAAACAGGGCTTTACACTTCCCTAGTTATATCCGCAAACCTAACAACGTCACACTTCAAACCAGAATAAACTGTAACATTTGCAAACAAACTACAAAGCCAAATGACGCTCTTTGCTGCAAGATTTGCAACGGGCAGTCACACCTGAAATGCCTCAAGATAACAACATATGATGCCAAAATAATTGCAGCAAACTGGAAGTGCGGGAGCTGCTCTTCCTCCTCTCCACTACCACTACCACAATCAAGATCGAAAGGTGGCTCGAAGAAGACCATCGCGAGCAGCTCACAGAAGTTAAAACAGTCCTCCATCCGCAAGCTCTGGATCTTGAAAAATTCCAGTCTTCAGAGACTCCTGGATTATCCAGATCACAAGAAGACTCTACCGGTAGCTTATGCAGCTACTGCCACTTGGCAGCTGAAGACTCAACTGCACTAAAGTGCTTCTTCTGCAGCGAGTATGAACATGTTTCTTGCCGAGGGATGCACCTAGACTTATTCCTAGTGCTGAAAGCCCATGATAAGAGCTCACTACTACTCAAATGAGAAATTGTATGCTGTAGTAAGCGAAGCGTATCCAACCTTCAATTAGCAGTACTTCAAATGACACAAACCCACCGAAGCATGGCACCTTTATGGCAGCAACAGCAGCAGCCAGAAATGCAACCAATTACCGACATCAACATCGTCCCATCTCAGTCACCAGAAACTAACAGAATTCAAAACTCAAGCGCCGTCACAGTTAGCGTTCTACTGCAAGCCGAAAAAGAGAGGAAACTACGAGAGGAGAAAAGTATGAACATTGTAATATCTGGCATTCTAGAATCCGATAAAGAGTCTGATGCTGAGAAAGTTGTGCGGCTGGTTTCTAGCAATGACCTTGGTGCTCAACTACAACTGAAAGACATCCTAGAAACAGCAAGACTGGGTCGCCCCCTCTCAGACTTGGATACCGTGCAAGGCCAAAGGCGCCTACTCGTGAAACTGCGCAAGGACTGTGAAGAAACCCGAAGAAAGCGATCGAAAATCTTGAAGGGTGCACCAAATCTGCGAAGAGCCACTGACAACCATGTCCGACAATTCATCTATGTGAATCCAGATCTCATGCCAATGCAAAGGACTGAACAAGCTGCTAGACGCCATGCAAAGAGATCACAGTCCTCCGACAACCGACCAGATGCAGGCTCTTTAGTTGCTTGTCAACGCTATCCCAGCCCGCATCGTAAGGGACATAGCGTAGGCCGCAGGTTCCAGAAAAAGGCCTTGACTGGAATAAAATGTCTTTATTTTAATTCTGATTCTCTGCTAAACAAGATGGATGAAGTGAGACATATTGTAAGTGCTGAAAATCCCCATATAGTTGGAATAGCTGAGGTGAAACCAAAAAATAGCAGATACCTGCTTACATTCCCAGAGCTACAGATTCCAAATTACAAGCTCCTAGAGAGAAACATTGAAAAGCGAACTGGAAGGGGAATTCTCTGCTATTACAGACAGGACGTCCAAGCTACCCCAGTAAGTCCCAGAGGAAATGAACTATCCCAAGAAAGTATCTGGTTAAAAAAAACAACAGCTGATAGAGTAAATATCAAACTCGGAATCTACTACAGAAGTCCCAATAGTAGTCTTGAAAATGACTCGCACTTGCTTGCAGAAACTACTGAGATCTGCAGTGATAACTTATCAAATGTAGTCATCGTGGGCGATTTCAACCTACCGAAAATCAATTGGTCTAGACAGCACATGCACTCGCACAACCTAACATCACCCGAGGCGAAATTCTTAGAAGTAGCTAATAACTCACATCTGAACCAATTGATCTTTGAGCCCACCCGAACCAGAGGTACGGATAGACCAAGTATATTGGATCTGCTACTGACAAACGATTCAGAACTGATAGAGGATATCCACCTACTAGCACCGTTGGAAAAGTCTGATCACTGTATATTAGGCTTCCAGGTTTTGGCTAATGGCAGAAAAGACAAAAAAACACCAAGAAAAAATTACAACAGAGCAGACTTCGCTGCGATGCGCAATGACCTCAGCACAGAGGATTGGGGAAAAGAGTTCAGTTCGACTGAAAGCTGTAAGGAAATGTACTCCAAATTCCTCTCCGTCATGTCTCAGGCTGAGGAGAAACACGTACCAGTTGCCAAACATTATAAAAGACCAACCCTACCACACGCTGTTTTGGACCTCATCAAGAGAAAGCAAGCCTGTTGGAAAAATAATTTAGCTTACCAGTTGAGCCCTCTCAAAGCAAGAGCCTACTGAAGGCTACGAAATAAGGTGAGGCGACAAACCAGGCAAACAGCTAGCATGCGAGAGCAAAAACTTGCAGAATCTATCAAGACAAACCCCAGAAGGTTTTGGAACCACATAAATTCTAAACGCATTGCGAAGCCAGATATTCCAAGCTTAAAAGACCCTACGACATGACTCCTGATTGAAAGATATGCAGAAAAATCAGATTTACTAAACACGTATTTTACTACCGTTTTCACCCAGGAACCTATTTAGTCATCACTACCAACGCTGCAAACCATAGTCTCTGACCAAACACACAGGGCCAAGCTAGACCTACAGGTGGTCCTGAAAAAACTAAAAGAGCTAGGGATAAGCAAATTGCCAGGTCCGGACGGACTTCATCCCAGAGTGTTAAAAGAAACCGCAGATCTAATTGCAGAGCCCCTACTGATGACTTTTCAGAAATCCTAACAGTCGAATGAACTCCCTAGTATCTGGAAAAAGGCAACGGTGATACCATTGCACAAAAAGGGAAACCGCCAAAATCCTCTAAATTACCGCCCAATAAGTCTAACCTGCATAACCTGCAAAATACTGGAATCTATCATATATGACCACATCCTTGAGCACATGAGCAAAAGAAAGATAATCACTAGCAAGCAATTTGGGTTCTTGAAGAAAAGGTCTGCAGAGTCACAGCTTCTTATGGCGGTGGAAAACTGGAAAATGCACGCAGATAAGGGTTATCAAATCGATGTCATTTACATAGACCTTAAAAAGGCCTTTGACAAAGTACCTCATCGTCGCCTTTTATATAAACTCCGCAACCTTGGTCAGGGAACCACAGTTGATTGGATTGAACAGTTTCTTATTGGAAGGTCTCAAACAGTATCAGTAGACGGAGTTTCGAGCACACTTGAAGTAGAGGTAATCAGCGGTGTTCCCCTGGTCTCGGTCCTTGGCCCTCTCTTATTTAACCTGTATCTCAATGATCTAGTAGAAGGAATCAACTCTGAGATTCTACTGTACGCAGATGACACAAAGCTGTATAAAGTAATCAAAACAGCTGCCGATGCACAATCTCTGCAAGAGGACCTTGACAAGCTCAATAGTTGGATGTCCAACTGGCTGATGGAAATCAATATCGACAAAAGCCACAAGTTAACGATAGGGAAACCTACTATCCACTATGAATATAGACTAGAAGACTTACCGATCACATCATGCCAGGAGGAGTGCGACTTAGGAGTTCTCATTGACAGCAACCTTGACTTCCAGGCCCACTACAACAGCATTATTGGGAAAGTAAATCGTGTTGCAGGAGTTTTAAGGCGCAACTTCACTTTTGTAAATTATAAGACCCTTTGCCTTCTCTACAAAGCTTTGGTACGGCCAATCCTTGAATAAGGTCATTGCACTACTTGTCCCTTTTACAACAACGACATCGAAGCTCTTGAAAAAGTTCAAAGACGAATAACAAAGTTCTGTCCGACTTTGAGAAATTTACCTTACGAAGATAGGCTCCGCAAGCTCAATCTTCCTTCACTAGCTTATCGACTGCACCGAGGAGACCTCATTGAGGTATACAAGCTTTGCTACGCCACCTACGAAAACATCCAGGCTACCGATGTTCTCAGCTTCAGCCACACGAACCTTTGTGGTCACAACCACAAGCTTCAAGAGGAGAGATTCCAAAAGGACATCGGCCGTTGGGCGTTCAAGAACCGAGTAAACACAGCATTGGAACTAACTCCCCTTTGAAGTCATCAATGCCAACTCATTAAACTCGTCCAAGCAGGAACTGGACAAATACTACGGTGAAAGTGCCTACAATTTTTTTCAATTTAAAAGATTTTTGTAGAGGCCCTGTGGCCTATTTGTTTTGCCTTATATTATTATAATTATTATTATTATTATTATTAATTTTTTTGAACTAAAGTTTTTTCAAACTTTTTTCACGTCTTAAAATGATTCGCGAAGAAAAAAGATCTAGGCCAAAAATAAAATGCCACAAATAAAAAAAACGTCACAAAGCAAAAAACAACATTGCAAAGAAAACAAAAACGTCTCCAAGCAAAATAACAACGTCTCGAAGAAAAAAACGACATCACAAAGAATTTTTTTGAACTGAAGTTTTTTTCGAACTTTTTGTTCACGTCTTAAAGTGATTCGCAAAGAAAAAAAACATGTAAGCTAAAACCAAAATGTAAAAAAAAAACACTACAAAGCGAAAAAAATGTCGCAAATAAAACAAAAACGTCTCTAAGAAAAACAGCAACGTCTCAAAGGAAAAAAAAAACATCGCAAAGAAAAAAAATGTCTCGAAAACAAGGTCTCAAAGTAAAAAAACGTCATGAATAAAAAATATCGTTGCAAAGAAAACAAAACGTCTCCAAGCTAAAAACAACGTCTCGAAGAAAAAAATCCCTTTTTAGTTTAAAAAAAATGTCACAAAGAATTTTTAAATTCAGACGTACAAACAGAAAAAGACAGACACTAGGACAAGCTTACATCCACACAGCCACATAGGCACAGACAGTGAGAGATATAAGAACATATACAAGCACTGGGACAAGCAAGGACCCGCCCAGACACACAGTCATAGAGAGTGAGAGTGGCAAAAACACATACAAATACACAATTCCGACATATAAACAGACAAAGACAGACACTGAGACAAGCAAAATCCGCCCAGACACACAGGCAAGGAGAGTGAGAGAGACAATAACGTATACAAAAACATAATAACAGACATGCAAACCCACAAAGACAGGCACAGGGACAAACAAATACCCACCTGAACACACATGTAAAGAGATTGAGAGACAAAAACCACACAAATACATAGATTCAGATATACAAACAGACAAAGACAGGCACTGGGGCAAGCAAACATCCATCCAGACAAACAGGTTTAGAGAGTGAGAGAGACAAAAACACATAGAAACATATAGATTCAGGTACAGAAAGAGAAAAAGACAGACACTGAGACAAGCAAACACACAACCAGACACACAGGCAAAGAGAGTGAGAGAGACGAAAACACAAAAAAATCATATAGATTCAAATATACAAACACACAAAGATAGGCAATAGGACAAGCAAAAACCTGCCCAGATACAGAGGCATAGAGAGTGAGAGAGACAAAAACACATGAAAATACACAATTCAGACAAACAAACAGGCAAAGGCATACACTGTGGTAAGCTAACAGTCACTCAGACACACAGACACACAGAGTGATAGAGACAAAAACGCATACAAACACATAAATTAAGACATGGAAACCGACAAAGACAGGCACTTGAACAAGAAAACAGCCGCCCTGATGTACCGTGAGTAAAATGCGATGTACTTAAAATACCAAAATAAAGTTCCTTCTTTCTAAAGATAATTTCGACTTCCTATAATTAAGTAAATCTTGTTTCAAAAATGAAAAGTCCTTAATCAGCAAAGAGAAAAAACTGCAGTTAGCCTCAGACAAAGAACGGCGCTATCCAAGCTTTGGATTTCGCTAAGACAGTGAGCAATAAGAAAAAAGATGCTACGCACAATATTTCTAAGGAAGTTTAAATGATAAGAACCGTGTGAACGTTTGAATCATCGGAAATACTTAAAACAATTTATTGGACGAAGGGTTCACATCCTTGGGCCACTTGAGCCAATTGGGAGCCAGTTCTTAGAACGCAGGACAAAAAAACTACGTTTGATAGTGGGGTAAAAGCGCTTTTTGGAGGTATTCGTAAATCAGATTCAGGATCATTTAGAGCAGAATTATATTGGCATCCAGGCATTGCGATTCAAGTTATTATGCAGTCATTGTAGAGACTTGGTTATTATTGCCGTCATTTGAAGTGATCCATTGCTGTGCACCTAAACATGTAAGTCTCAATAAAATCTATTGTTTTTTACCTGTGTTTATTTCATTTTGTATGTCTGCATCTAGTCTAATAACAGGTAATTAGTTCGCATGTCTCCAAGATACGTTCCCAGGGAATCTGATCTCCAGATAGCTCAAGGAAAAGAGGTCACATTTATATGGCTACACATGTTATTTTCTCTCAATAATTGAGGGTGGCACGGTTATAAATTTACTTCACTCCCCATACTTGTGGCGCAGGGCTCGATGGCACAATCTTTAGCGCTATAAACCGTGCTATCGGAGAACTTATAAGGTGTAAGTTCGCAGTTTTAAAGTACGATATTAGATTTGACGCGGTCAATATTTGTTACCGCAATTAAGCCCAGTCCTTTCTTTTATAGCTAATAATCGCTATATAGCCACAAATAACTTCCATCGCTACAAATGGCGCGGTCGGTAGGATCCGCGCCATTAAAACTTTCATCGCTACAAATACCATAAAAACTTTCATCGCTACAAATGGCACGGTCGGAAATTGGAGGAAAACTTGCGAACTAATTACGCTATAAACTTTGTAATTTGAATTTAATTATTGGAGAGATACAGACATATAAGTAAAGTGATTAGGCCTATAACTGCTAAGCTACCACAGGAAACCCTTTAAAATATCTCATAGGAGATAATAGCCTCCCCCAAAATAGGTTAAGTGAAAAAATAAATTTATTTCAAAATATTCAAACAAACAAAAATGGCAGAGGATTTAGAAGAAAAATTAATGGCGCAAAAGTTAGTCGCGAAAAACATAAAAATAGCAAAATCTATCCCTCAGTACAGTGGTCAATCAGATATTGACGAATTTAATATCCAATTGGCCCAGTTTGTAGAACTAACAAAAACACAGCTAGAAACCTTAGTCGACATGCTTCTACTACGATTAAAAGGCCAGGCCTTAACCTTTCTAAAACAGATTGAACATACCATAGGCAATAACACCAACTTGCCAATAAATACGGTTGATAAATTGTTAAAAGCATTTAAAGATAGATTTATCAAAACCAGTTCAATAAATAAATTAAAACACGGAACGGTGAGTTTTGACTATTCACAAAACATAAGAGAATATCTTGATAATATACGCATTTCGGTAGAGGCAAAATATGGAAGAGGTTCTGGGCAACTGTATGAAAAAGTCATACTAAATACCTTTTTGCAAGGGCTATCCCCAAAACTCTATAGAGTGGTATTATCCAAAAATATTTAGACGTTGGATCTCGCAGTTCAGGAGGTAGAGCGATTGATCGAAGTCGATACGATGGTCGCAAATCACAGTAAAGCAACAATAAATAACCTAGGCGATTCAAATGCGAACATAAACTTCAAGGCCGATCAGGCGTCCCCCAATTTCTTTTCAAGGGATAACTCCCCAGTACCACAAAGAAATAAAACACAAGAACCCGCTAGGCAGAAAACAGTACTTTTTCAGCCCATCAAACAATCCAGTTATGAAAATAACCATACAATAATAAGATGCTATAATTGCAATCGACCTGGGCACATCGCGAGAGAGTGCCATTATGTCCCCAACCCCATACCAAGAATTGCTGTCGGCAGTAGGCAAAATTATGGCAACCATTTGTTCGGAAGAACAAATTTTAGCGCCGGTTATGCACTAGGCTATAACCAGGGAAGATTGCGCCAATCAGTACCTTACAACACGTACCAACAAAATTTTTGTACCCCTCCTCCCAATAGACAAATTAATTACCGATTTGAAAACCCAAATACTCGCCAAAGCCAATATAATGCGAGAATGCTATGTAGAAATCACGAAAATTTGCCGATGGGAAATGAAAATTTTGCAAGCCAACGGCATTGGCAGTTAGCACCAGCAAGCGGCACTGACACAGGACATCCATGTTACCATAATAATACATGGCGAAGGCAGACAGACGTAAATCAATTAGATGTGCCTACGGAAACTCATACGTCTGAAAATCTATTACAGGCACAGACACATGAAAAAAATCCTCAGGGAAACGTTTCAGGCCCCTCAGAAATATAAATTGGACCCAGAGGGTGCCCAGAATATTTAACAGGTCCAAAACAATGGTAGTGCCGTCTTGTAGTGATAATAATAATAGGTTGCTTATATATAAGGATTTTTGTGTAGAAAACGTTTACTTTAAGGCTTTAGTTGACAGCGCAGCTACAGTTAATATTATAAGCTCATGCATATTTAATATGTTGCCTCTGCATATTGGGCAACAAAGAAATTTTAATAATCCCAATTTAACTAGTGTGACAGGGCATAAATTGGATGCAAGAGGTTCAATTTACCTAAACGTAAAAAGGGACAATAGGATTTTCCCGACAAATTTTATAATATGCGATAACTTTCCGTACGAAGCAATTATGGGCGCAAATTTTTTAAGGTCCAATAGAGTACTATTAGACGTAGCAAACGAGAGGCTCGTCTACCCGGCTAAGGTAGGGGAAGAAATTTCTACCTTAAGAAATCGTAACAGAGGTTACGAAGACAACGTAACAGTAAACAAAATTTCTGACGGTATAATGTCGCAATCTTTTGAACCTCATGTCTCGCAAGGAGGAAAAGAAATAATCAGAAACTTGTACAATTATTCTGAAAGACATTAAAGAGATGAAGTAAATTTAAAAAATAAGGGTATTGAATCTGCGAAAATAAAAATAGGAGATATGCGACAGTACAGGTCAGACGAAATCAAGAAAATAGTGGAATTATGGAAAAACATAGTAAAACCCAACGTGACGCCACAAGATGCCGCAATGGCGCGGCATAGCGCCAGTATGAATCTAATAAACGATGAAAATAAAGAGAAATATTACGGATTCGCGACAAGGAAAACAAAAGTCCCTCCCAAAACGATGCAAAAAATTCAAATATCACAGATGATTGAGCCAGTGGTTAGCAAATCCGAAATATGGTTTGCGACCCCATCTGAAATTCCCGAAAATCTGCTATGCGAGGAACAGATTATATCTTTTGACAAAGGAGAAGGTTTTATTTGGGTAACTAATAACCACGAAAATGATACAATTACAATAAAAAAGGGGACATGTTTAGTTCAAATCCAGGTTTTAACGGAGAATGATTCAAATAGATGGAAAAATTCTCAAAGAAACCTAGTTAACGGCAGCAAAACCTCAAATAACAGGTATCCTCTAACTAAATCGCAATTTTTAAACAAATTTAATATGGATCATATTACGGACATGGAACTTAAGAAAAAATTGTGCGAATTATTTTGGAATTTTAAGGATGTATTTTCCGCATCTGAAGGTGATATCGGACTGATACCGTTTTATGAACACTCAATTTTAACGACTGGTAATCCTGTACCGAAACAGCCATATCGTGTGCCGTATAAGCACAAAGAGCGGTTAAAAAATAAAATCCATGAATTAGAAAAAAATGAAATTATACGCCCCAGTATAAGTCCATATAGTGCACCAATGATCTTAGTACCAAAAAAGAATGGTGATCTTAGACTTGTAGTAGATTATAGAGCCCTCAACAAACAAGTAGTTAGCGATAAATTTCCTCTACCAAGAATAGATGAAATTCTTGACTCAATTTCAAGCAAAAACAAAATTTTTACTTCTTCGGACCTTACCCAAGGCTACCACCAAGTGAAAATAGCCGAAAAAGATGTCCATAAAACTGCATTTTCAGCATCTGAATGTGGTTCATATGAATACTTAAGAGTACCTTTTGACTTAAAACAAGTTCAAGCGCGCTATGTAGACCCCTATTACACTTGTTAAGAGGATTAAAGAATATCATTCATTTTGTTGATGATGTCATAAGCGTGGGAGAAAACACTGAACAACACTTAGCAACATTAGCTAAGGTGTTCGAGAAGTTCAGACAAGGCAATTTAAAATGCCGGCCTGAGAAAGTAAATTTATTTCAACCTAAAATTAAATTTTTAGGGGTAGTAGTAACACAAGGAGAGATATCCCCAGACCCTGATAAAATAAAATGTGTTGAAAACCTCAAACCCCCAGAACTATGAGAGGAATTTTAGGTCTTACTGGCTACTTTAGAAAATTCGTGCGCAATTACGCCCAAATTTCAAATACCCTCACGGAATTAACTAAAGGGAACTCCCATAATGTTACCTGGTCCCAGGAAGCCCAAACTTCCCTAGACCGTCTCAAAAAGATGCTCACTTCTGAACCAATATTATCACTTCCTGATTTCGAAAGTGGAGAATTTGTGGTCACAACCGATGCTAGTTCAAAAGGCATTGGGGCTATTCTTTCGCAAATAATTCCCATGGGAAACCCCGATCCTTTACAAGGACCTTCTATTAAAAAAAAATGGAAAAAGTTATATGCTATTCGAGTAGAACCTTATCCAAGGGCAAAAGTAGCTATTCCGCCACAAACTTAGAATTATTATCTATAATCCACCACTTGGACAAATTTAGACACTATTTAATTGGTAGAAAATTTATACTACGATCAGACCATAAAAGCTTGCAGTAACTGCGCACATTTAAAAACCCCACGGGAATTCTAGCTAGATGGATTATGAAAATCCAAGACCTAGATTACGAATTTGAACATTTAATAGGTAAACAAAACGCAGCTTGTGACTTTTGAGTAGATATCCAGAAAATATTCCGTCGAAAGCTGAGGAAAATGAAGTTAACGCTATCAATGCTAAGAGCAAACATAAATGTAAGAAAAACAAAGTCAAAGACACAGTAAAGGAAGATAAGGTTAACTATTGTCCCTTGTCGTTAGAAATTATAAAAAGAAAGCAAAAAAAGGACGAAATGTGTTCGACGCTTATTAATTATCTTGTGAATGACGATGCGTTACCGGATAAATCCAAAACTCTTAGAAAAGAGATAGATAATTTTTACTATGATCTTGATGAAGAAATACTGTGTAGAATCGTGACTGCTGAGACAAAAAAAAAACCAAACTTCAATAATGCCTGTATTACCACAAAACTTAATAGCACCTGCATTTGAATGTTTTTCAGTCAGATATAGGTGGACATTTAGGAATAATGAAAACGTTCCATAAATTAAAACAATATTTTTACGTGCCGTCGGCAATGACAAAACTTAAAGAATTTGTAAGTACATGCGAAGCGTGTAACTTAAGAAAAATCCCCCCAGCTTATCCTAATCCTCCAATGGGAAGGCTCCCGGTAGCAAAGTACCCCTTCGATATTATCTCATTTGACTTATACGGAACAAATGGAGGCTTGCCTGTTTCCAGCAGAGGCCATACTTGTATTCTTTCAGTCATAGACCATTTTTCCGGATTTACTTTCGCAAAAGCATTAAAATATCAATGTGCTTATGCCACAAGTAAAGCGTTAGCGAAATTACTTTTACAATTTGGCGTTCCAAATAAAATTTTAAGTGGCAATTTTGTTTCAAAAGTAACAAAAGACTTAATGAGTTTTCTTAATACAGAGAATATGGTGACAACTCCGTACCACCCACAAGCTAATGGTAAAATAGAAAATAGGCATAAAATATTCTCGAACGTATTAAGTATTTATACAAAAGACAATAGGAACGACTGGGATCAATTCTTACCTTATTTAACTAGCGTAATCAACACTGCTTATTCAGAAACAACCAAAGACAATCCATTTTATTTACTTTTGGTCGTGATTTTAGAATCCCGTATAATGAGATTATTGAATCTCGGCAGTATTATAATAACTCGGAGGATCACAAACAAGAATCCATAAGTAGGATGAGGAAAACTTATAAAATAGTTAGGCAAGAGTTGGAAAAATGTAAAATAAACAAAGAGCTAAGAAACCAACCCAAAGTCAAGGGGAGTATAGATTTCAAAGTAGGAGACTGCGTCTACCTAAAGAACGAGGCAAAAACGGAAGGAAAAAAATTTTCCAACAAATATTCTGGACCGTACAGAATAGTCAAAAAGTACGATAACGATTATACTTTTAAAATGGAAAACCCCGATTGCGGAAGAACTTACAAGGCACATGTTAGCCGAATAAAAAGAGCCAAATTTCCAGAGAGATGGGTATCACGTCCTTCCTCTACTGATTCGTCAGATGCCGAAAATGAACCCCTAAATCAAGATTGGCAGAGCTAAAACCCTTAAATTTTAAACAAGATTATTTTGAAGATGATAGTGATGAGGAAAACTTTGAAGAATTTTTAGCAATGAAAAATCTAGTTGTTCCCAAGAAAAAATCCCTAATACCAGGATTTTTCCCTGAAGTAAAAACGCCAAAAGATCCAAAAAGTTATTCATCGGCGAGCGCAGGAGAACTAGATTATACAATATCTCCAAAAACCCAATTTTTCCCCGATAGAATTTCGACTCCTTGTCCCCCCAAAAGATTTCCAGACGATATGGTTTCCCCTGCAACACCAATAGAAAGGCCCCTGTCATTGCAGGAAGAATTAAACAGAGCTGTAGAAACTCCCGGTATTACCGTAAAGAAAACTCCTCCCAAAGTTTCAACTAAAACAAATCTGCGAGAAGCTATGGATTTAATAAATTTTCCCATAAAAACGAGTCAAACTACATTGCCCGAGAATAAAACTCCCAAGGATGACCAGCAAGGACAATATCATGATATAACTGTGTCCAAGGTCAAGCCTAAACAGTGGACTTCATGGAGGGAAACCCTAGTGCAAAACATGCCCCATCCCCCTGAAGACATGGCATTCAAACAGTGGAGGAACCCCGCAAAAACTATTGATTCCTCCCAAAGCTCTCAAGAATCTTTCAAATCTCCCGAGTCGAAAACTCAAGGCGAGGACTTAGAGAATAAACCTTCTACTTCCAGAGGAGTAGAAATTTACGAAGGAAGGGGAGGTGATACCTCAAAAATACAAGGTGCAACCTCTAAAACTTATGATACAGAATCATCGGAAACTAGCTCCGAAGAGTCTGACGGCGAATCAGACCATATAGTAGTTAAAGAAATAGGGAAATCAAGACGGACTTCAGCAGCCGCACACGCGAAACAAACGAAATTAAAAGGGCAAGAATTTCTGAAAAAACAATACAAAAAGTTCGACCTTATTTCGCTAGAAAAACCAAAAAGAAAAAACCGCAAGAAACAGAGGAGAAAATAACGACACAGTCAGGCAGAACGGTTAAAAAACCTGACAGATGGAAATATCCCTAATTAATGTAAAGAAAAATTTCAAATCCCTTATGAAAATCAACTTGTGATCCACCATAATAAATTTAACAGTGTGCAAGTAAAGTTAACCAAGTCAATATTAATGAAAAAAAAAATAATACGAGTGATGTCAAAACATTGTTGATCAGAGAGAAAGGCCCAAAGTAGGAAGCTCGTGGTCGACTGAAAACGACAAGTGGTGTTGGACCACGTTTTATGGGAAGCCTGGGGAGGAACTCAAAGCCCATGCAGCTTTTAATTTGTTGTGGGCGTGCTCGCCCTCGGATTTTCTATGAAAAATCGACCCATGTCCTAACCAAGATGGATATTATCCAAAAAAAGAAATTACCAGTACAAAAGCTTCTAATTATATGAAATATTTTGTCTTAGTGCAGATTATAATTATTTTACGCCTTCACAAAAAACAGGATACCAGTGTAATTATGTGCTACACGCTTACTTATTCATGTGTTGCTTACTCGAAAAATATAATGCAAAATTAAGTTGTATAGCGATTATTAGCTACGCTTTAAAGTTATATCTCAACCAGTCATAGAGGTATATCACGACCAGAATAAAACTCGGAAGCCCTAACTTTACTTTCCTAACCTATCTAATCCTAAAATATTTATTCTGTTTTACGCCTACAAATCAGTTTTCTTTGGCCAATGCCACAAAATGATTATGTAAAAAAAAAACAACCTAAGTTAAAAATTAAAGTGCCTTTGAAAAAAAATATAATAATAACAAAGTAACAAACAAACGAATTTTGCAAAAAAAATGAGTAAAATTAATGGTAAATTAATTTTAGAAACAAACAATAAGATGAGGCTTAAGACAATCATCATAATCCTCGTTGTTCACGCAGTGGCCCAAGATATTGTAAAACATGGAGTAATATTCAAGCATGAAAATTCATTGCTAGTTAGCCATGACGCATGGAAGATCTTTATGAAATTGGACCCAAAACCCTTCGAGACCTTGTTTCGACAAGTAACAAGACTAGAAAAAAACACGAATGAACTCAAAGAATCAATATTTCAATTCCTCAGATCGAACAAAGGACTACAGGCCAGTAAAATAATGCACAGTAAAGATAATAAAGAGTTTCCAACTTTAGTTGTCCCCAAACTAAAATCAAAATTCGTAATAGATGACTTTGATGAGAAAAGGACAGAAATTGACATGGCACTTGGAACAAGCACTAACAAAGACAGAAGGAAAAGACTGGTGGATAATATTGTATACTTAGCGAGAGACGTTGCTAAAATAAAATCGATACAAAACCCTAAATTACTGACTAAAAGGAAAGGAAAACCTTATGATGGAAATTACGCAATGATAGACGAACAACCATTACCCAATCTAAATAAGAAAAGTGCCCAAAAAGTTTCAACTCATCAAGCCTACTTAATACTAAATAGACAAAGACTAATTTGAATTATTCAATACGGAGATACAAAAATTAAAACAAAGTACCACGAAGATTTTCGAAGTATTCTTTCGAAGAAATAAATACCGTAGGTCTACAGGCCTAATTCCCATCATCGGAGAACTCGCCTCCCGCCTTTTCGGTTTGACAACAGAGGAAGACCTGAACAGCCTGAATGAAAGTGTAAGAAAGTTGAATAACGCCATGAACGTAACGTTACATGTTCAGGAGATACAAGCCAGTGTAGCAAATTACCAGAGAGATAAAATTGAAATGATATCGAAGAGAATCTCAAAAACTATAAACGTAATGAATTATTTAAGGAACGAAGTGGACCGCGTGGTGATAGACGCGAGCCTTACCATGGTATCACTCGACACAATTACCATGTCATTACTAAATTTGGCGACAGATGTTAGCAAGTTCGAGTTCGCATTATTTGCCCTCACGGGAGGAACTTTGTCATACGACCTAGTAGATCCTTCTAGCCTAAAAAACATGTTAGACAAAATAAAAACGCACCTAACGTTTGATTTACATTTACCCGTAGAGCCAGAAGTATCAAATTTATTCCTCTACTCTACTAAATTAAAGGTCCATGTCACGGAAACAAATGAACAGCTATTTGCAGTAGTAACAATTCCATTGATAAATCAACAATCCGTTTACAACCTGTACAAAATTTCGACCTTCCCTGCTAACATAAAGAAGACAAATTCATTTATGACTATCACGCCTGAAGCAGAGTTTTTGCTTGTTGATCAAGACAGGCGAAAATACGCCCTAGCCAATCCACAAGATTTAAAAGAGCGCGTACTATTCAAAAACTTAGTATGCCAACCTACGTTACCTATTTATAATGTCAAGTCTGGATCCTGTACGTTAGATATATTTTTGAAAGACACCCAACAGGAAGAAACACCGAATTCGTGCGAAGCCGTAATAGGAAGTACTAAGCGAGAAATATTCATACACCTTAGAAATGATCTTTGGTTATTTTCTGTTCCAAGAGAAACTGTTGGAACTTTGTCTTGTTATAATAATACAGAAAGAATAGACCCAAGTTACAAAACAGAATTACTGTTACAAAATGTGGGTACGATAACCATAAAACAAGGGTGTCGACTCGTAACCAAAGAGTCAACTGTCCGAACACCGTTAATTACCACGAGCAAAAAGATAATAAGTCCCGAAATAACCAACTTCAAGGCAATTAACCTGTCGTACACTATTCCTAATATAGAAAACGAGGAAATGAAAACCTCGATATGGTCCAAAATAGAAAAGAATAAAGGTACAATAAGGCTTACAAAAATAAGAGAAGCATTAGATTCCCAGATTCCCCTATTTACAAATGAAGAGCAAAGATTAACGTATGTGGATAATAGATACGGATTGTTCTCAACCAATTTCTGGTGGAACATACTATTGGCCGTATGTTTCGTATTCGCGACTTCACTGACCATAAGAACCCTATTGACGTGTAATTACGGAAAAATTCTGAGACTAAGAAGGCGAAAACCAAGAGAAGAACACGGGGAAACAGCTGAAATGCAGAGGTTAAACCCGGAACCCCATGAGAACGTCTAAGCCAAGAAAAAGGGAAGACATGAGAAAACGAGTGGGTATAGAGGTCTCCACTCGTCCTTGCTATGTCTTGTTCCCTCATTGTAAGGCTGTTTACGTAAAACCGTGTGGCTATGACGCTGCAACATGCGTTTCTTAAACAGCACGGACGTGCGTGAACAATGCAGGCATGAAATATGTTGTAAAATTAGACCTCAAACTTAATAATATAGAGTAAATTATGTTTATTTAATAAGTATTGAAGAATTAAATAAGCCCTTTATTGTTGTTTTCTTTCTCAAAACAAATTTGCAGAAATCTCTGTATTGAATTTCCCAATGGGAATTATGTCGTTTTATTATAACCAACACGATAAAAATTTCGTTTTGTGTACTAATATTAGTGTATTTATTTAACTCTGTCTCGTAGCGAAAAATTCATGTACCCAATCAATACGTGACTTATTTGTACTATGAGTATTTACTTTAAAGAACGTGTGATCCTTTCTCGTTATTTTTATTACAGGAAGTGGATTGACAAAATTGGATATTGACCATTACAATGAGTTGCCCAGTGCAGATACAACCTAGTAGCATCTATTTTCATCATACCTCAACCAACGAAGAGTACTCACCATTCACTCCAGGCAATTTTCATCCCAGCTTCGTCTACGAAAACAACAGTTACCTTTGATCATTGTTTCTTCGACCACAAGCCATATTACGTATCAGGTAACATTATATTTGAATCTCAGTATCCAGTGCTTTATCGAACTATATAATCACATAAATTCTGAGAACCACATCGACCATTACAAGATATAAGTACATAAATATCGCCTTTGATAATCATTATGGACCCATATACCATATGACCGTATAGTCATGATATTTGATGACCCCAAACACTATTTATGTGTCACAGACTTACGCGTCGAATCCCTTTCAACCATCACTCGAAATCCATCCTATCCCCTCTATGTGGAAAATTCATATCTCTGTTATCCCATAGATGTTACGAGATAATTTCTGAACAATGGACCTGGAAACCAAAATTAACCCCAGTGACCAACCCCTCAGTGACAATATACCCCTCCCACAAGTTAAAGACAATATGGTGAAGGAGTCACTATAGTTCGATGTCGACCTGTTCCAAACCCAAACTTCAATTCCCCCGTGATTAACCTAGGAATTACCGCAAAGGTTAATAGACGCAAACCATGAGCTAACAATTTTATAAGAGACACAAATGAACAATTTTATGCGAGAATACATTCTCTATGTGCCTCAAAATATCCCAAAAATGATATGCTGAGAAGAAAATAAACAAACTCCCAGTGTTCGACCCCTTAATGATAAGGCACCCTATGAACTATCAAAAAGCAGGTGAGAAAGAACCCTGATAACATATCCTACACCTGTAGTTGAAAGCATCATTTCCCAGTTGACAATTAGAGAAAGCGCATCGTGTGAACACAATCGCACTCGAACTGTCCCATGAAGAAACCATAACATAAGTGCTTTAAAAAATTTTGCCAAGACGAAAAGAGTGAAGGACAATAATTTACAACAGAAGGATTGAGAACACTAAAGACTCGAATGGTGATGAAATAGATGTGAATTTACATATGTTACTTCTTAATAACTTTGATAACTCAAAAATCCCAATATCCTATCATTAACGTTGCGTAGCAAACATCCCCAGTGAAAGTGTTTTAATGTTACCAGTGAACTTGGTAAACCCAATATTGTGTGTTCTAAATCGTTCTTGTATGTAATGTTAGATGTCCAGATAGAGTTATGTGTAGCGTTGTCGAGCTATTCATTTAATGTAGCGTAGATGGAAAGTAGTGTGACATATAAACAGCAAAATCAAAAGAAAGCCTTTTAAAAAGTGAATTCAAAAAAAATCTTAGGTGGAGGTAGAATAGCCCCAACCTTGTTGGAAAAGTAAAAGTAATCAGTGTTAGATGTAGAAAAAAAATCTTTAGTATAGTAGCTAGCCTAGAACCATGAATAATCTTAGTCCGGTAGATGAATTTTAGATAGGGACGTAGAATAAAATAAGAAAAGTAATAGAGAAAATTTTTAGCACTCCTGATTAAGCCATAGCATAAATATAAAATAATTATGTAGAAGAAATAGTTAATAAATTGCGAACATTTTAAAAGCCCAAAGGCAAGCAAGTACTAATGACGGGACGTCATTAATTGATGGGAAGGGTAATATGTACCGTGAGTAAAATGCGATGTATTTAAAATACCAAAATAAAGTTCCTTCTTTCTAAAGATAATTCCGACTTCATATAATTAAGTAAATCTAGTTTCAAAAATGAAAAGTCCTTAATCAGCAAAGAGAAAAAACTGCAGTTAGCCTCAGACAAAGAACGGCGCTATCCAAGCTTTGGATTTCGCTAAGACAGTGAGCAATAAAAAAAAAATGCTACGCACAATATTTCTAAGGAAGTTTAAATGATAAGAACCGTGTGAACGTTTGAATCATCAGAAATATCTAAAACAATTTATTGGACGAAGGGTTCGCATCCTTGGGCCACTTGAGCCAATTGGGATCCAGTTCTTAGAACGCAGGAAAAAAAAAAACTACGTTTGATAGTGGGGTAAAAGTGCTTTTTGGAGGTATTCGTAAATCAGATTCAGGATCATTTACAGCAGAATTATATTGGCATCCAGGCATTGCGATTCAAGTTATTATGCAGTCATTGTAGAGACTTGGTTATTAATGCCGTCATTTGAAGTGATCCATTGCTGTGCACTTAAACATGTAAGTCTCAATAAAATATATTGTTTTTTACCTGTGTTTATTTCATTTTATATGTCTGCATCTAGTCTAATAACAGGTAATTAGTTCGCATGTCTCCAAGATACGTTCCCAGGGAATCTGATCTCCAGATAGCTCAAAGAAAAGAGGTCACATTTATATGGCTACACATGATATTTTCTCTCAATAATTGAGGGTGGCGCGGTTATAAATTTACTTCACTCCCCATTGTTGTGGCGCAGGGCTCGATGGCACAATCTTTAGCGCTATAAGCGGCACTATCGGGGGACTTATAAGGTGTAAGTTCACGGCTTTTGAGCATAATATTACATTTGACGCGGTCAATATTTATGACCACAATTAAGACCAGTCCTTTCTTTCATAGCCACATTTTTATAGTCACATAAAAACTTTCATCGCTACACAGATATACAGGCAAAGAGATCGAGAGAGACAAAAATGCATACAAATACAAAGATTCAGACAATCAAACTGACAAAGACAGGTACTGGGACAAGCAAAAACCCGCTTAAACACACAGGCACAGAGGGTGAGAGAGACAAAAACACATACAAACATATAATTTCAGACTTGCAAACCGACAAAGACAGGCACTGGGACAAACAAACACCCGCTTAGACACACACGCAAGAAGAGTGAAAGAGACGAAAACATAAACAAACACATAGATTCAGTCATAGAAAGAGACAAAGACGTACACTGAGACAAGTAAACGCCTACCCAGGCACAGTAAACCAACACAGGCACAGAGAGTGAGAGAGCAAAAAACACATACAAACATACAGATTCAGACATACAAACAGACAAAGACAGACACCAGGACAAGTAAATACCCGTTTAGACATACAGGCACTGAGAGCGAGAGAAACAAAAAGGCATACAAACGCATAAATTAAGGCATGCAAACAGACAAACGCAGGTACAGGCACTGGAACAAGCGAACACCGACCAGACACACAGGCTTAGAGAGTGAGAGAGACAAAAACACATTATTGGAGGTGTAACGTACGGGGGTCACCACTTATTGGAGGAAAAATGGCGCAAAGAGGTTGCTATGCGACTTACTGGAGGGGGAGAACCCCTTGTCGGCCCAAAGTAGTGGGATTTCCGCGGTTACTCCAACGGTTCCGTATCTACTAGCGTGATCGAATGGTCCCAGGGCTACTTTTAAGGCCAAGGGTTATCGGTAATATTTCTAACTCTCTCTTTAGACTCGACCTAGTCTGAAAAGTTAAAAGAGTTTATAGTATAAAAAAATCTTACTGTATTCAAGACACGCTACAAAAGAACTGATTTAATAAGGGACTCTTTCTTCCAGCCCGCTCCGCTAGCCGCATGTCTGCGACGGGGTACGGGTGGTAATGAATTTTTCCAGCCAATCCGAGGGCTTACTAAGTTACTGGTCAACCTCCCTAACTGCTAATTTATTACCTCGTGGTCTATTAACCAACTACGCAATTAGGAGGACACAAAATGGCGTCACGAAATAAAAGGAAAATTAATAATTATCATTCGGGGAAGGAAAATAATTAAGGGGTATAAAGAAAGGAATCTGGGAGGGACATTTATCTGAACAAACTGGGACCAAGGGTTCCAACACCTCCCTCCTAAGATAAATGGCCCGCATCTCCGGTGGATTGGCTGGAAACTCAGACATAAAATAAATAACATTAAACTCAAAATCACTAAACTAGTATCTTCTCTCTTCCACCAGTGTCTGTACTTCCACCGCTTGGCTCAGGATTCGTCGTCATCCCCACGTCTCTATTGTAGAACCACCATGGTCTATATCGTCTAATATCCGCATTTGGTTTTGAAAGTTGAAGTGTCCAAGATTCGTAGACAATCATTGTGCGTAGCACAATCAAAAACAAAAAATTTTCTCGCTCTCCCGAATTCATATTTGAGAGGAGCAGAGAATCAGTTTCTGGCACATATGATGATGCCAGCCGTCGTGAAAAATTGGCTGCACTAGCCTCTTAATTTCCATCTGTGGAAACAACCCCAAATCTCAATTAAAAAGTAAATTGCCCCTTGGCATAATTTCAAATAATTGAAGGCCGAAAATGCAAAGGCCTGTGAGAACGATAAGGGTACTAGGAATGCAGTAAAATTTTGAGCGAACCATGAATCACCTTTTTTCTGGGCTCCCTCCCCTGGGATAATCAAATGCAGAATATGCGTTGATGCTAATTGAAAATGAAATTTGGGTACATCTCCCACTGAATACAATTTGCCGGAAATAATTGTCGGTTCTCATGAAGAATAATAACTATGAATAGGGTTACTGGACAAAAGTTTGGGTGAAGTATGAAGTGACTGGGAGAGAGTATCAAACAGTTCGTGGTAACGAACTGTAAGTAAGTAGCGACCCGGCTCAATGGTAACCGAAACTCTAAAAAATGGAATTTTGATACAAATAGATATATCAAAAGAATCAGATTTTAATTCTAATTTCAAATATATAAGTTTCATCAAGTTTAATCTTACCTATCAAAAGTTACCTATCCTGAGAAAATTTGGCTAAATTTCGATAAAAGGAGGAAAGACCCTCTAAAAGTTATAGAACCTTAATGGAAATCATACCATCATATTCAGCGTATCATAAAACCCTACTGTAGAAGTTTCAAGCTCCTATCTAATAAATGTGGAATTTTCCATTTTTTGCCAGAAGAAAGATCAGGGATGCGTGTTTATTTGTTTTTTTTTCTTTTCCCCAGGGGTGATTGTATCGACCCAGTGGTCCTAGAATATCGTGGGAGGGCTCATTAGAGCGGAAATTAAAAGTTCTAGTGCCTTTTTTAAGTGACCAAAAAAAATGGAGGGCAACTAGGCCCCCTCCCACGCTAATTTTTTTCGCAAAGTCACCCGATCAAAATTTTGAGATAGCCATTTTTCAGCATGATTGAAAATATTATAACTATGTCTTTTAGGATGACTTAATCCCTCGAAGCCCCCAGGGGGAGGGCTGAAAGTTATGAACTTTACCCAATGTTAACATATAGTATTGGTTATTGGGAAGTATACCGAAGTTTTCCGGGGGAATTTTTTCTGGTAGTGGGGGGTGGGGGTGGGTCGTGGGGTATATTGGAGGATCTTTTTCATGAAGGAAGTTTTCATGGGGGAAGGGACATTGCTATGAAGGGGGTGCCGGATTTCCCATCATTATTTTTAAAAAATCAGAAATTAAATATAAAAAAAAACAAGTTTTTCAACTGAAACTAAGGAGCAACATCAAAACTTAACACGAACAAAAAAATATTAGCTATATGATTGGTTTCACCTTCCAGTCAATGCCTCGCTCTTTAAGCCAAAGATTTTTTAGTACTTTCATAAGAGCTATTTATTCTAAGTAACGGTCTTTGTGATTAAGGGGTCATTTTTAAAGAATTGGAACAAAATTCGAACTTTAGCTTAAAGATTAGACTTTAGCTTAAAATTAATATGCAAATTTCGTTTTAATTATTCATGCACGGTGAGCCAAAATCAAAATCTGCATTAATTAAAAAACGTTCACAAATGAAATAAAAAAAAAGTTTTTTTTTTAACTGAAAGTAAGGAACGACGTTAAAACTTAAAACGAACAGAAATTATTCCGTATATGAAAGGGGCTGTCCCCTCCTCCACGCCTCGCTCTTTACGCTAAAGTTTGACTTTCTCACAACTCAATTTTTTTTAAACAATAAAATTTTGTTTTAATTGAAAATTTTTTAATTAACTTTAACGAAATTCACGCCATCAGATTCAGCTTATCAACGAAAATTATTAAAGAAGCTTCAAACTCCTATCTGCAAAAATGTGGAATTTTGCATTTTTAATTAACTTTAACGAAAATTACACCATCACATTCAGCTTATCAGAGAACCCTATTAAAGAAGTTTCACGCTCCTATCTGCAAAAAGGTGGAAATTTGCATTTTTGGCTCGAAGAAAAATCACGATGCGTGCCCTCCAAAAAATGGAGGGCAACTAGGCCCCCTCCCACGCTCATTTTTTTCTCAAAGTCACCCAATTAAAATTTTGAGATAGCCATTTTGTTCAGCATAGTCGAAAATCTAATAGATATGTCTTTTAGGATGATTTAATCCCCCACAGTTCCCAGGGGAAGGGCTGCAAGATATGAACTTTGCCCATTGCTTAAAAATTGTATTGGTTATTGGGAAGTATACAGACATTTTCAGGAAGGATTTTATTCTGGTGGGGGGGGGGCTGGAGGAGGGGGTTACTCGGGAGAATCTTTCCTTGGAGGATGTTTCTTTGGGGTAAGGGACACTTCTATGAAGGGTGCGCCGGATTTCCAAGCATTATTTAAAAAACGATCAGAAATTAAATTAAAAAAAACAAGTTTTTTCAACTGAAAGTAAGAAGCAACATTAGAACTTAAAACGAACAGATATTACGAATATGAGGGGGTTCTCCCCCAAGTCAATACCTCGCTCTTTACGCTACAGTTTTTTTTTATTGCTTTCAAAAGAGCTATCTATTCTATTTAAACGGCCTTTGTGATTCAGCGGTTTGTGAATTAAATTTTTTTTAACTTTTAACGTAAAGAGCGTGGTATTGACTAAGGGGAAAACCTCCTCATATACGTAATAACATATACGTAATAAAAAAAAAAAAAAAAAAAACAAGCGACACGGCTCAATAGTAATCGAAACTTTTAAAAACGGAATTTTGATGTCAGTAAATGTATCAAAAGAATGGGCTTATAATGCTGATTCTAAATATATAAATTTTATTAAGTTTAGTATTACTCATCAAAGGCTACGAGTCTGAGAAAATTTACCTGATTTTTTAAAGAGGGAGGAAACATCCCTACAAGTGAAAGAATTTTAATGAAAATCCCACCGTCAGATTCAGCATATCACAAAACTCTATTACATAGGTTTCCAGCTCATATCTGCAAAAATCTGCAACTATATCTGCAACGTATTTTTTGCCAGAAGAAAAATATACGAATATAGAAGTTCGTTACGTAAGTTAATTTGTAAATTACGTCATAACCAAATTTAGAGACAGCCATTTAGCAAAAGAAGAGTAAAATTTTTATGCAAATTTTGTTTACTTATTCAATGACGGCGAGCCAAAATAAAAGCTGCAATAACTAAAAAACGATCAGAAATTAAATAAAAAAAACAAGTTTTTTAAACTGAAAGTAACGAGCGACATTAAAACTTAAAACGAACAGAAATTACTTCGTATATGAAAGGGGCTGTCCCCTCCTCAACGCCTCGCTCTTTACGCTAAAGTTTGACTCTGTCTCACAACTTTATTTTTTAAAACAATAAAAAACTTTAGCGTAAAGAGCGAGGCGTTGAGGAGGGGACAGCCCCTTTCATATACGGAATAATTTCTGTTCGTTTTAAGTTTTAATGTCGCTCCTTACTTTCAGTTTAAAAGACTTTTTTTTATTTAATCCCCCAAGGACTCCAGATCAGAAAGGAAAAATCTCGGTAAAGGGATTACAACTTGTCCGCCAGTTGTGCATTGAGAAAAAAGGGCTATCTTTCGCAACTTCCCGCAGGGGATCTTCCCCAAGGGATTCCTCCCCCTCATACAGGATCGTCATATCTTTTGAGTTGATAATACCAATCTCAGATTCCTTTCCAAGTTTTTCCAATCTGAATCGACATTCAATATCTCCCAACTTTCCCCCAACCCGTTGTAGGTCATTCATCTCTATTTTGTAACCATCTTGTTTTATTCCCCATGGGGCTTTGACCTCTTTTTCCCCCCTATTATTTATGTTATCAAGGCACAGCCCATCCAACATTTTATTTTTCTCCCTATGATTTATAGGACATGCCGTCAGCGTTCCCGTTACCTGTCCTCGGTCTTGATTTTATTTCGAAGTCGTATTCTTG
Source organism: Artemia sinica (assembly GCA_027921565.1). Taxonomy (NCBI): domain Eukaryota; kingdom Metazoa; phylum Arthropoda; class Branchiopoda; order Anostraca; family Artemiidae; genus Artemia; species Artemia sinica. The sequence goes on from CM051258.1 coordinate 21,459,328, forward strand.
TAGGCACAGGGCCCATCGTGCCAATCTTCAGTTATCTGGCTTCATTATATTTAGCGATTTCAATGGGTTGTGATCTGTCACTATTGTAAATTTTCGTCCATATACATAATAGTCGAGTTTTTTGACTGCGTATATTATCGCAAGACATTCTTTTTCAATCGTGCTATAATTTAATTCTGCTTTTGACAATTTTCTGGATATAAATATGATTGGATGTTCCCCATCTTCAAAATTCTGAGATAAAACTGCCCATAATCCGTAATCTAAACTGTCAGTTTGTAGCACAAATGGTAAGGAAAAATCTGGATTTCTCAGTATCCTTTCGCTACACAGAGCATCTTTCAGTGTGTCGAATGCATTTTGTTCAATTTCTGACCATTTAGCGGGTTCAACGGCCCTCTTCCTTGTTAACTCCATCAAAGGTGTAGCAATCGTTGCAAAATTTGGTATGAATTTTTGATAATATCCTGCCAACCCCAAAAATGACCGAACTTTTTTCTTTGTATTCGGGATAGTTGCGCTTTTCTGTTTTTTTCCCTTAATGGGGTTATGATACCGTTTCCTATTTTGTGTCCCAGGTATTCTGTCTCTGACTGTACCAATCTACATTTTTGTACATTCAGGGTCAATCCTGCTCTCCTCAGCCTGGTCAAGACTTGTTCCATATGAGTTATATGTTCATTGAACGAGTTTGAAAATACTATAATGTCATCCAAGTAGACTTTTGTATGTGGTAATGATTTTAAGATACAATCTACTAGTCTTTGGAATGTTGCTGGTGCCCCTTTTAGTCCAAAAGACATATTTCTAAACTGGTATATTCCAAAAGGCGTAATAAAAGCTGTTTTTGTTGAATCTTCTGGGTGCATCTTTACTTGCCAATATCCCCTTCTCAAGTCTAAAATTGATGTAAATTTTGCGGAGCCAACTGACTCTAGAATTTCATCCATTCTTGGTATTGGGTACGCGTCTGATTCGGAATTATTATTCAGTTTCCTGTAGTCTACGCAAAAACGAATGGAGCCATCCTTCTTCGGGACTAATACGACTGGCGCTGCATATTCCGAATTTGATGGTTCTATAACCCCTAAATCGAGCATTCGGTCTATTTCTTTTTTCATTTATTTCCTTTTTGCTTCTGGTATTCTGTACGGCTAATTTTTTATTGGTTTGTTGTTTTTTACTGGTATTTTATGTACCACATTTTTGTTTTTTCCGATTCGGTCTGTTAATATGTCTGCAAATTCCGTGAATAAATTTTTTAATTGGTCTTTCTGAGCTTGGCTCAGATGTGTTTCCGACGAGACTCTTTCAATGGCATTTTTGTGTGTTTCCACCGGGTCTATTGTACCCAAAGGGGCACATTCCTCGTCATTTTCTGAGGTCAAAATCATGAGGCAGCGCTTCTGCGGATCTTTGTGGTATCCCCTTTCATTTTCCCTGTTAAATTTCCTCAGTAAATTCACATGATAAACTTCTTCCTTTTTCCTTGCTCCATCTAGTTCTATCATATAATTTACATCATTCATTTTGTTTTTCACCTTAAATGGTCCTTTCCATCTTACTTCCAATTTATTATTTCCGTCCGGTTGCAATATGAGGACTTAATCCCCTTCCATGAATTTGCGCATTCGGGCGGATTTATCGTACCATATTTTCGTTTTTTCTGCATATTCCCCCTGTGCTTGCTTGGCAATTTCATGGTATTTATGCAGTTTTTCTCGTAGTGATAGCAAGTGGGTTATCACTGTTTCTTCTCTTTTCTCCTCATTCTCCCATGATTCCTTTAAAATGTCTAACACCCTCCTTGGGTTTGTCCCATATAGTAATTCAAATGGCGAGAACCCTGTAGCTCGGTGTGGAGTTTCTCTGTATGCAAAAAGGACACAAGGGAGCATTTTGTCCCATTGGTTTACATCATCTCTTACAAAACGTCTCAACATACTAATTAGGGTTCTGTTAAATCTGTCTGTCACTCCAGTTGTCTAAGGATGGAATTGAGTAGTTAATACTTGTTTAATACCAAGAATTTCGTAAAATTTTCAGATGTATGTCGATATAAAATTGGTTCCATTATCTGTTATAATTTCCTTCGGGATTCCGTGACGTGAGTAGACCCCGGCGCCAAGCCGGCGGATCGACCGAACGCCGCTGACGTGAGGACCGGTCGAACGCCGCCGAAGTGTCGTAACGCCGCCGGCAGAGGCGGCGGCGTTCGGTCGACTTCAAATTATTTTTACGGCAATTCTTTATTGCGTCAACCGCAAAGTCGGAGCTTTTCCTTCTCGTGTGGTTTAGTATTTCGATTTTCCTGATTTGAAATCAAGCAGAGCTTGCACTATCCCCGAATTTTCGGGTATTTCTCCGAAAATCTATGCGTCACCCTGAAAAAAAATTCGGTTCCCCGAATCCCTGAAAATCACGCAATCACGGTGCCACCCCTAGTGATTTATCACCAGTGACTTTCTCTGCCAAATATTACTTTGTATACCATAATTCTTCACTGCTCTCTTGTTCATTAATTTTCGTCTCTTTTGTTACTTTGCATAAAAACCAGACATATGCAATATGCTATTGCAAATATTGCAATATACACAGTTCTTCATATGTTGACAAAAAAAAGTATCGTCTTTATGAAATGAGTTTAAATTTTTTCGAATACAGTTTCCCAATCGCTATTTCTTACATCATTCGTAGTCAAGAATTTTATTTTCAAGTTGAATAGAATTATAGAACGCATTCACTACTATATAGCTTCAGCCTTTTGTTTGATTTTGAAATTGACAGCCTACAATTGACAGCCCTGATTTTGAAATTGATTGTTTCTACAGCTGAATTGTAAGTTTGCAGGTTTTTTTTTTTTGCTGTTTTTAGATAAGATTTTCTTAATATTTAATACTCAATTATTGAACACCTGATAGCAAATACAATCTTCTTTCTGGAACATTTTTACCCCCCCCCCCCCCAAAAAAAAAAAAAACAGCCTTCGGTTGAGACAAAATTGAGCTATAGACTAAGCTATGTACAAGGTTGGGGAATTAAAGATTGAACCGGAAGTTACCCCAAAAATATGATTCATAAATGAATTGTAAATTATTGCCTACAGGGGAGGGGGATAGGGGGCTATCATTTTTAAATAATAATACCTTAGTTTTTTTATTGAAAGCAGGGATGCCAAAAAGATAATTATTTTTTTCATTTAAAGTGGAGACAGAAGAAAATATATCAAATTCCCTGGGAAACCATTGAAATATTTTGATAGACCCAGGGCCCCCCATTAGAACTTGTTCATTGTCTTGGGTATTTTGCGATTTCTCATAGGCTACTGGCCTTATTTGGTTTTTGTGTGTGCTCCCTTTTAAATCGATTCTTTGGATCTTATGGAATGCCATGGCGAATCTATCACTACGTTTTCCAATATGTCCAATGCGTGTTTGTTTGAACCATATAGTGGACCTTGTTAATTATTCAGTAAATTATTTTTCTAATGAAAGCTGAAACGGTATCCTATCAAGGTGGTGTCCAGAGGGGGGGGGGGGTAGGGAGGTATTATATTTAAATGATAATAGCTCGAAATTTTATTTATTGAAAGCAGGGATCCCAAAAAGTTCATTTTTTTTATTTAAAGCAGAGACGGCATCCTATCAAGGTGGTATCCAGGGGGGGGGGTATTGAGCTATCATATTTAAATGATAATACCTCGATTTGTTTAAGCAAGGGTGAGAATAATTTAATTTTTTTTATTTAAAGCAGAGACGGCATCCTATCAAGATGGTATCCAGAAGAGGGGCATAGGGAGTTATTATATTTAAGTGATAGTACCTTGATTTTTTTTATTGAAAGCAGGGATGCCAAAAAGTTGAAAAGTTGACAAAATTAACAAGATTTTCGTGAGTTATACTTGATACAGCACTTGCATGGTTTTATCGTCCAAAGGGAAAGGGACATATGCGTCCAATCCGGTTTTTTTCCTTTTGATGAAACGGGTTTACTTTGAAAACATTCATTCATATGTACCAGGCAGATTCAAAATAAAACGAATTGGTGTGACGAAAGCGATATTGACATCCCCACCTAACATTGCGCTCGAGTAACAATGGCGCCCTTGGTCCAGTGCCCAAGTTAAATTAAAAGGTCAGGTCATAATAAAAGCTTTCAATTTGGGAGGTTCAAGGAGGAGTCTTTGACAGTCTTTTGACCTCAGGGTACTAGATGTTGCAACGTTTTTACGTATCTACAGTGGTTTAGAAAATTCGATCACCCCACAAATGGTTACCAAAAATATGCACAAATGTAACATTTGGAATATTATAACACTTTTTTCAAAGCTTTGAAGAAAAGCAAAAAAGTCTAAATACCCCTAACTACGCTTGAAAGCTATTTTAAAAAGAAAATCTTTGGAGATTTCCATGGAAATTACCATAGCAGAAGCTTTGAGCCTGGGTGGGGATCAAAGAGGAGTCTAAGTATTTTGACCACAGGTGACTTATTGTTGCGACTTTCTTAAATTTGGTAACTCTTGTGAGCATTTGGAAATCAAAGCTTAAACTCAATAACTAATACTAAGTGTCCTAACATTTTGCTTGGATTAAAAGTGACGAACTAGGATGAACATTTCAATATCTTTCTGGAGCTCCTTCAGTCTGCATATTATTTCATTTAATTACACTTAAAACGGATGAGCTTTTCTTTTTTTTTACCTAAGAAAATAGCTGGCACTTCATTTTTCTTCATAGCCAATAAACTATGAAGTGTTTTTTGTGTCATTGTAATTGAAGTGTTCTCATGTGAAGTGTTCATCATGTATTTTTCAATTTGATAAATTTACTTTTTTTAGATACAGTTTATAATTTGACTGATATTAGGTATTTATCAGTTTATAATTTGGAATGAATCCCCAAAAGAAAAAAGAATAATATCCAAAAGAGCAGCCAAAAGCGATAAAAAAAGCAGCAGTTCAGCCTTAGCCTACATGACATATATTCTATAAAGAAGCCAAAAAAAACTTTAAAATGCATTTTTTTAAATTGTAATTAAAAACCAGTTTTTAATAAGAGAAGGCTTCTTAGAATCCAAAAGAGCAAAAAAAAAAAACAATAAATATCAAAGTCGCCCATTTCAACTGTTTTAAATGTGACAAAACAGATATAGGCAAAGGGCATTATGAAAAAATTAAGCTTCTAAGTTCAAAGTTATATTCAAAGTTTTTACCCAGATAACTGACGAATTTTGTGATACGGTATTTGAAGTTTTATATGCAGTAATGCTCGATGAAAAAAACTACTAATTTTGATAATTATTTATGTTAAGAATACATAACTAATAGATACTTCAACTACTCGTATTATGCAAGGGTTCTGAAACGCCACAGCCATTTCGTTTCTACCAGATTTCTACTTCTCTTGTTGAATAACGAAGAAGACCAGTTTCCAGCCAGCGACTTGTGAATTTTTGAACTCTAATGTTTGCAGTCAACATTTATCGCGGCGGCGGCGCGCCGCCGACGTCTTACCAGCGGCGCGCCGCCGGTGTCTTACTGACGGCGCACCGCCGTCAGGTATTCATCACTCTTGCGTCCGTAGATGGACAGTAAAGCACGTTCTCCACCACTAACTATCTCCTCCTTTGTGCTCGCCTTCAGGAAAACTTGAGAAATTCTTCAGAACGCCTCGTTTTCCTTAGATATATCTATAACCTTTCCTTTTCCAATATCATGTATATGAGAAGTGATGTCACATCCTAGTAATGCATGGCAGAAAAGTATGGAATTACAGGTTTGTATTTCCAAGCTAATTTTCATCATGTGTATGTTCCACGCAACAATTATAGCACCTTGTTACGCTTCTGTAGAATAATATATCTTATTGGAATCCCATCTAGCTTGAAATAATAAAAGAAGGAGTGAGTCAGTATCATCACCAACTAGCACAGTAGAAAAAATACTAGACTTTCCGACAGCAGAATAGCTTCGATCCCCCTTTCACATAAGCTTTCACCAAGCATGCGGATGAACCTCGCCTTAATTTTTTTTTTATAGAAATTCTTCCCTGGGTATTTGAAGATCTACACTAAACAGCACCTGTCTTCCATTAAATTTCAAACGTCTGCCCTTTTGTTCCTGGTCCATGGTTCTTTTTTTTCCCTTGAAAGCCCTATCTCCTTGTGTTGTTCGCTAGTCCAGTATTTCTTTCTTGTAAGTTCCTGCATGAGATGGTTTACTTCAATGCAAGCAGAATACGACATAACCCAAAGATTTCGCTGGAATTCGGTCATTCTGCCTTCACCAATAAGACCTCCGGATGTCCTAAGACTCCTCAAAAATTCCTGTTCTATAGCAAGGTCATCTGAAAACCCAACTTTCTGAGTACTTTGTGGTATGAAGATCATCATTGCAAAGGGACCTGTAAATTTCCGGGTTACAAACGAATATCTGGTTATGGGCTGCTGCTGCAAGATAGGGAAGCATACTTTTTTACAACGTGCAGGTTTTTTTCTAACAGACCAAGTCTCCTTGTCTTTAGAAACCACTGAGTTATACCAACCATATCGAGGTAATACGTCCAAAGCTGGGCAGCTCTGTTTCCATCGAGCTTGAATTTTCTGTTTTCAGTAAATAGAAATCAGTAGTATTGGTTGGTGTAACTTGGCAGGTGAAGGACTAATAAAGTGAGTACGATTGATAGCCATAGAATATCAAACCACTTACACATATTAAATTTATTTGTTAGTATCTTCATGTTCATTTCCTTTTTTTAATGACGCACATAGCTCCACAAAAGTTATTTCTTCCACCCAATTTTCATTATTTATGATTTATATTTTTTCACCCTCCCCCTCGCACTTTTAGGGCACACTTGACATGTATGGAAACAAAATCTGTTACCTGTTACCAATTCCGGCACACCCGGAGTTTTCTTTATTAACTGTTACGATTTCTATTTTTTTTTTTTTTGCTTTTGCCAATCAATAGCATAGGTGTCAGTTTTGTAGGTTCCAAGTCCTTTCTTTCCCCTTTTCGTTGTCTACGACGAAGAAAACCCTATAAAGAACACCTTAATCGCTAAAACAGGATATGTCATTGTTGTTCGGAAATAGCCCCTCCAACTTCAAACACTAAAGAGAAAATTTCCAAAAAAATCCCTGTTATACTGATAGTGGACCGTTTCTACATTAATTTCCTTATTTTACAACCAAAATAGCCCTATAGAAGACATCTTTTTCTATGTGTGATCACATAATAAACTTTTTACATTTTGTCCCCTCCTCTGCACTTTAAGGGCATATTTAACCCATTTTACCTAGGAGTAGTGATGACGATTTCAGATAGCGTTTTTCTATAGTAGCGTTTTTCTCTATCAAATGGCATAAAAATCATTTCTGTCACAATTTATTCAAGGTCTACCCCTTTTTTTGTCGTACTTTATTGTAATATGAAACCTAAAATCGCATCAGTGTATTAACTTATCTCCGTGATTAAATTAAATATTATTATGAAAAACTGGTTCTACATTTAAGTTTGCGTATGGCAATTCTACTACACATTCTTAGAGTGAGACAATAATTTATTACAAATCAAAAAAAAAAAAAAAAAAAAAAAAAAAAAAAAAAAAAAAAAAAAGATCAGCAGAACAACAGAAGCTAAGCCAGCGGGCATGCTTAAAAAACAATGGCGAAAAGAAGATCAAATAAAGAAATTATGAATAAATACAATGAAATTGATTTTTATTTAATAATTCAAGAAATAAAAACAGGAGATGAAACCAAGTACTGAATCAAACACAACAAACAAAGTCAATAAAAATCTTCACATTTACTGACCAGGAATAGAATTACAAAGCAGACAAGAAATAAAACAAAAATAAACATATTACATCGATATTGAAAAAAAATTCCAATTTTAAAAGCTCTATAGTTAAGTAGCATCTCCAGAAGAGAAACACAAACGGTTTTTCAAACCAAATTTCCAGGAAAGCAGTCCTATATCTCGGATTTTATAATTGGAACAATCAGACTAACAAATAAAAATAATTGCATTCATGACTTGGAAAGCTAGAGCGAAAAAGACAGCAAATGAAACGGAAATGAGCCCACTACATCCAACTTGAAGCAGTTGCTTGGTCTAGAAATACTGATTTTAAGTGGTAATTATTCATAATTCTATTGTTTATTAGTTTTCCTTTCTTGAATACCAAAAATAAATAACTAATTTTTGGGAAAATTTAGACCCCCCGCCAACTAAAAAAACGAGACATTTTTTTTAGTTAATACCACAAAGGCAGAAAGCCCTTGATTTAAAACAAATTGATAATTAATTACGACAAAAACTTAACAGTCAGCAGCAATCTTGATTCTATAGGAAGGTAATTTTTCATCCTTTTCTTATTATTCTCAGTTATTGAAGTTCATAGTTGAGTTATAAATTTCTGGCTGAATTGGAAAAAAAGAAACATATTTTTCGTTCACTTTTTCAAGGTAGTAGGCCTACCGGAGTCAGTTTCTACTTAGAATGCTTATGACAAGAGTTAAAATGGCCTAAAATATCCTCAACTGATAGAAACTCGTCATCACAAATATTGCATACAAACAGATTCACCTTTTTCTCAACATTCATGTTTCCGTCCCCCTCAATAGATTTGCTTTGATTTTTCATCTTTTTAGGCAATTTGTCTTTTTTGTCACAAGCGCGAGAGCTAATATGAACACAAATTTTTTGAATGGAATCGTAAGTCTTACCGCATAGCTTACATTTAAATGGATTGCTATCAGGATGCAGACGCTGCACATGGGCCACCATGTTTTTCTTATAATTGAAACTCTTACTACAGAACTCGCAACTGAAAGGGTTAGGATTTGCGTGTAAAGCAACATGTAGGTCACGATAGGCAGAATCTGCAAACACGTCGCTGCATATGCTACAGCTGAACTTCTTTTCTCTGAATCTCTTTCCTATATGACTTTTCTTATGTTGTCTTAAACCCTTATCTGAACCGAAACCCTTGTCGCATTGCTTGCACTTATAGGGTCTAGCACCAGTGTGAGTATTTAAATGATCGCTCAAACTTTTTTTGGTCTTAAACTCTTTACCGCAAAACTTACATCTATGAGGCTTTTCGTTACTGTGACATTTCATATGACTATACAAGCCAGCAAACTGTGCAAAAGCACTACCACATGTCTGACACTCAAATGGTTTTTCTCCCGTATGGGTCCTCATATGCTCGGTCAGTCTGAACTTCGTGAAAAAATTTCTTTGGCAGAATTCACATTCGTGTGTTCCCTTCTGAATGTGTTTTTTTACGTGAGTTGCATATCCACTTCTACTTTCGAGCTTTTTACTACAGATCTTACACTCAAACGATTTTTCTGGGATCTGCCTGCTCTCTTTTCTAAGGTGCATTTTCACATGATAATTTAAACCATCTCTATGTCGAAACTGCATTCCACATCTATCACACAATAAACTTTTTTCACCAGTATGGAGTTGCATATGACAATTGAGAGTCTTTGGACTACACAAACTTAAGCCGCATATGTAGCACAAGTACTGATTAGCCTCATTGTGTCTTTGCTTATGTTTCGATAATGATCTACGATGGGGGTACGTCTTTTTGCAGATATCGCATTCAAAGCTATCTTTTTTCTGATTTTCAGTGTCAAAGCAAATATTATAATTATACTTGTTCTTGAGTTGTGAACAATAAAACTGACATTGCTGAATTTCTATTCTGTCATGAGCTTTAACATGGTTTAGTAACAAAAGGCGAAGAGGAAAAGATTCATTGCAAATTCTACAAATGCAGGTGTTTTCTGGTGACTGCTTAGTTGGTATTTTTTTAAACAATGCGTTTACGGCTGAGTGTTCCTTGGAATAATCAAAAAGTTTCCTCTTTTGAAATTTCAGTCCTTTATCAATACTGTAATTTCTCCTGCTGTCAGGACAAATCTGGTCCTTTGAAGGTCCTTTTCTTTGAAGGTTATCGGTGTCAGATTCCTCAGAGGACACAGCATCATAAGCTTCTGGGCTGTATATGTCTTGTTCTAGAAAAGAGATAAGCAACTAACTATTCATAAAAAAATATACAATATTAAACTAAACAATAAAATGATTTTTCAAGCCTCTTCAATAAAATATACAATTTTTATCTAGTACTTTAATTCTTTTCCGTCTTTTCTGAAATAATAATTCTTTCAAGATCAGAATATTGTCTGGCCTCCAACTTTAGCACATAATATTTAAAGTAATCCTTAACCGAGGATTTTGGGCTTCAAATCATTTCGCATTAGTATAACCGGACAATTAATTAACTCTCAATCGCATGTTTGCACGCGAAGTTCAAAAAATATTAAATTATTTCCATTAAATTCCAGTTTTTGTCTATGTTTTATATATGAAAGATGTGACGACGCCTTAGAAAAAGCCGTTTCGGTCTTTAGATAAGCAGAGTGTATATTAATCCATCGTTAAAATGCTTTTAGATGACTGGCTTTGGATATCTTAGAAAGTAGGATAAATTATTACATCTTGGGTGTGACTGCATTATTGAAATTAATTAAAAAAAAAAACTTTTTCCACAAAATAAGTTTCCAAAACAAAGTAAAGAACTCCATTAAACCAAAAATGAACAAAAATAGAATCAAATAATCTACCAAGCGTACAACTACCACAAAACAGTATCAATAAGTAAATGAAACCCAAAAAAAACAGAAATTAAAATAAATAACAGAGTAAAACTCAAAACGAGCAGAAATTAATATGAGTAGGGTTCTAAACCCCATGCTTTCTAAAAGCCAGAATATAATTTATACTTTAGTGAAAAAAAAATCAAATGAATTTACTGAAAAAAAATATGCATTGTCAGTTTAATATACATATGCTGATATTTATTCCTTAAAATCTTAATTAATTTTTGTTTTCTTAAAGTTATAAAAGCAAAAACTTTAAATAAAAAAAATTAAAAGAATTTTTCCATTAGAGTACAAATTCTATTCTGGCTTTTGGAAGGAATTATATTCTAGAACTTTGGAAGGAAGTACCATTAAATTAACCAGATTGTTAAGAACCAGAGGTATTAAAATCTGATAAAGGCATTAAAAAAATTTTTAAGTAGTATTGAAGAAAACAATTAAGCTAATTATCTGAAAAAAGCTAGTAAGCTGAACTATGGACTCAGCCCAAAACAATGTCGTATTTTGGCCTATCAGTTTGCAAAAATGAACAGGAAAAAGATTCCAGACAGCTGGGAAAATAATAAAATTGCTGGTACAGATTGGTTTAACTCCTTCCTGAAAAGAAACCCAAGTGTGTCCATCCGTTGTATTGCTCGGGCAACAGCATTTAATCAAACAACAGTCAGTGAGTTTTTTTTTACAACTACTCAGCTGTGTTAGGAAAGGAGAAATAAAGCCTATGCTATATACAATGTTGATGAAACTGGCCTTACAACTGTGCAGAATCTAAGCAAATTGTTCAACTAACATCAGCCGAGAGGGGTGAACTTGTAACAATATGTTGTGTAATTAGTGCTAAAGGTGTAGCAACCCCCCCCTTTATGGTTTTTCCAAGTGTTCACTTCAAGGATCGTATGGTCTTTGGTGCCAATACTGGCACGAAGAGATACAACCAGATGGCTAATTTGACAGTGTATGTATATACAAATCTTTAAATTAGCCAACCGGCCAACCAGTATTTTAAGCCTAGGAATCCAGCTGGACATAAGGAAACATATTAAGAAAAAAATTTTTACTCCATAATATGCAGAATAATCCTAGTTAACACATTCTGCAGGGGGAGAGCCTTTATCTTCACTCCTTTCCTTGTTTTTCCAATTTTTCTAAGATATTCATGAACTTCTTAGGACCTATATATTCACAGAATATATACCCCCACCCCCCTAATGTGCAAATATATACCTAGAACTGCATCCTCAATCTAAATATAACATCCATTTGCATCACAAATGAATTTTACTCCCATATTAGCCATATGGTGGATGTCCTGGCACGAAAGGTGATGCATATGTAAGCAGATGGATGACGGTTGAAACCTTTCCAGAATTTCCAAAAACACTTTCAACAGCACACACGATGCAGTCTTGCCTCAAAAGCCTTATTGATTATAGAAAATCATGCGAGCCATATCAGTCCAGAACCCGTAGAATATGCTAAATCGAATGAAACTGATTTATACTATCCCACCACACACAAATCACAAGCTTCAGCCCCTGGATAGATCTGTCTTTGGACGACTAAAATTTACTACAATAGAGCTGCCGATACATAGATGGTTAAACATCCTGGTTATCCCATCAAGATTGATAATATTCCAGAACTGCTTCGCACTGCATTTCCACAGGTTTTCACGCCGCGAAATATTCAGTCTGGCTTCAGAGTTTCTGGAGTCTTTCTCTTCAACCGTGACATTTTTAAGGATGACCAGTTTTTGAGCTCCTATGTCTCTGATAGTACAGAACCAGCCGGCCCGGGTGTAAATCCTCCTGAAAGCAAGGATCTCTCTAAATCTAGCACATCTTGTAGTACATCTTCAGAGTTACCAGTACAAACGCCTGTGTGCCCAAATATCTCCCTTGAACAGATTTCTCCTCGCCCTAAAGCCAGTGCCAGAAAAAATATTACCAACCGCAAAAGGACCAAGAGCATTATAGCCACTGACACACCTGTTAAAAATCAACTGGTGAAAGGCGTCCCTGAACGGACAGCAAAGGCTAAGGGAAAGAAGAAATTGAAAAGTAACAAGGCAAAAATTAGCAAGAGAAAGAGGACAAAAGCCCTGAGTTTTGACACCATACAGAGTAATCAGGATGAAATGGAAGAAGAATTTCGTCTAAGTGACTCAGATGATGAAAGCATGCATGCAGATATTATGGGAGACATTGACTATGAAGAAGTGCTAACTGATTACTATGTACTTGTCTTAGAGGGGAAAATAGGGAAAATCCCAACCTACTCAATTGGAAAGATAATTTCACAGGAGGAAGACAAATATGAGGTGCTCTATTTGAAAAGACTCGTGCCTTTCATGAAGTTTATGAGGACAGATCATATGTTGACATTCGACAGCGCAAGCATGAAAATGAACATAGGACCTCCATCCTTTACCATCCTTTACTATATATATATATATATATATATATATATATATATATATATATATATATATATATATATATATATATATATATATATATATATATATATATATATATATATATATATATATATATATATATATATATATATTATATATATATATATATATATATATATATATATATATATATATATATATATATATATATATATATATATATATATATATTATATATATATATATATATATATATATATATATATATATATATATATATATATATATATATATATATATATATATATTAATATGTTGTTTATTTTTAATAAACAACAAACTCCTCTCTTTCTGATTTTCTATGCTTCTATTTTACTCTCTTTTTTACTTCTGATTTCTACTACTCTATTTCTGACTTTAGAAATCCAGTGTATAATGGATATCAGTGTCCAAATTACTCATACCAAATGTTTTGCCACAGTAATCCGGGTATACGGATACTTATGGTGCTTTTAGTTCGATCACTACCCATAAGAAATTAATCAGTTTAAGCAAAAATTAATCAATTTAAAATTAATTAATCAGTTTATGCAAAAAAACTAAATAGTTGCCTGTTCAACTTGGACATGGTAGGTATTTTTTTTTCCCTAGAACTAGTGGGATCCATGAAACTGGTTTTTACTCATTGCTAAATTTGGCACACATTAATAAATTCTAAAGCCATACTAATCATATGGGATATTCGAAAAACGAAGGGCATGACAAATTAAGAAGTAAAATATAACAATAAAACAAAGATAACAAATCAGGTGTCCAGTGTAGTCCCCCCCCGGAAAATTACCCCCCCCCAAAAATAATCTCTTCCTGGAAAATTTTCCCCACATGTAAAATTGACCAGCCAAAGAGAAATTTAGAACAATAAAACAGAAAAAATAAAAGAATAACAGAACGGATTCTGAAATATTCTAACTACAATATAAACACAGGTGCGAATATATGGTAGAGAATTAAATGAATAGCAAGTAAAGAACGACTTGTCTAATTAACCGATACTCTATAACAAGGAATTTTGATAACAACTGATATACCAAATGTATTGGCTTTTTATGTAAATCCCGAACATTTAAAGCTATTAAGTTTTATGTTACGCATTAAATGCGAAGAGCTTGAGAAAATATACCATATTTTTGGGAAATGAGACAAATACCCTCAAAAAGACAAGTAATCTTAATAAAAATCATACTGTAAGACTGTGCATATTAGAGAGCCCTAGTTTTAAGGATTCAGGCTCCTATGTAGAACTTCGGATTTTTTTCCCGGCAATAAAGATCACGGATGCCAGTTTATTTGGTTTTATTTCCCAGGGGTAATTGCATCAAACAGATGGTTCTAGAAGATGAGGAGTGGGCTTATTCATGCAGAAATTCAAATTTTTAGTATCCTTTTAAATGATCAAAAAGAATTTGCCATGGAAAAATGGTGCTTTCTGCGACTTTTTGGCGCAAAACTACGATTTTGCCCCATTGAGGACAGAGTTGATTCAGAAAATTCTGAGATAGCCAATGGATGTAAAAGTATAACAAAATAATATATCCCAGTTGCGGAAAAACTACTGCCGCACGGTTGCGCATGCTTTCCTTAGGCATGCCACGTAGTCAATACAAAAGAGATGGTTAGTATGGACACTTATTATTAAAATGGACATCGGACATGGATAAAAGGACATTATTAATGCTTATTTTTAACTCTAGGCGAGTAGGGTGCCAAATTCCGAAAAGAGTAAATTCAATTCCAAAACACTTCATGAACCTTCAGATAAACACTGGAAGAGTTAGGAAAAGGGGGAGGGGCACTAAGCCTGAATAAGGGTACTGCAGGGTGATGTTTCTCTTCTTACTGAGGAGAAATACTTCTTGAAATTATTTTAATAGCCTAATTTAATTATACTTCTCAAACTTCTCTTCATGTTTCATATTAAATAAAAAAAACAAGTTTTTTAAACTGAAAGTAAGGAGCGACATTAAAACTTAAAACGAACAGAAATTATTCCGTATATGAAAGGGGCTGTCCCCTCCTCAACGCCTCGCTCTTTACGCTAAAGTTTTTTATTGTTTTAAAAAATAAAGTTGTGAGACAGAGTCAAACTTTAGCGTAAAGAGCGAGGCGTTGAGGAGGGGACAGCCCTTTCATATACGGAATAATTTCTGTTCGTTTTAAGTTTTAATGTCGCTCCTTACTTTCAGTTTAAAAAACTTGAAAGTAATTGAATAAGTAAACAAAATTTGCATAAAAATTTTACTTTTCTTTTGCTAAATGGCTGTCTCTAAATTTGGTTCTGACGTAATTTACAAATTAACTTACGTAACGAACTTCTACATTCGTATATTTTTCTTCTGGAAAAAAAATACAAAGTTGCAGATTTTTGCAGATATGAGCTTGAAACCTATGTTATAGGGTTTTCTGATACGCTGAATCTGACAGTGATTTTCATTAAAATTTTTTCACTTTCAGGGGATGTTTCCCCCCTCTTTAAAAAATCAGGTAAATTTTCTCAGGTTCGTAGCCTTTGATGAGTAACACTAAACTTAATAAAATTTATATATTTAGAATCAGCATTATAAGCCCATTCTTTTGATACATTTATTGACATCAAAATTCCGTTTTTAAAAGTTTCGATTACTATTGAGCCGTATCGCTTGTTTTTTTTTAATTATTTTTTTTTTATTACGTATATGTTATTACGTATATGATGGGGTTCTCCCCTTAGTCAATACCACGCTCTTTACGTTAAAAGTTAAAAAATTTTTTAATTCACACACTCCTGAATCACAAAGGCCGTTTAATTAGAATAGATAGCTCTTTTGAAAGCACGAAAAAAAAAACTGTAGCGTAAAGAGCGAGGTATTGACTTGGGGGAGAACCCCCTCATATACGTAATAATTTCTGTTCATTTTAAGTTCTAATGTTGCTTCTTACTTTCAGTTGAAAAAACTTGTTTTTTTAAATTTAATTTCTGATCGTTTTTTAAATAATGCTTGGAAATCCGGCGCCCCCTTCATAGAAATGTCCCTTACCCCAAAGAAACATCCTCCACAGAAAGATTCTCCCGAGTAACCCCCTCCTCCAGCCCCCCTCCCCCCCACCAAAAAAAAAATTCTTCCTGAAAATGTCTGTATGCTTCCCAATAACCAATACAATATGCAAGCAATGGGCTAAGTTCATAACTTGCAGCCCTTCCCCTGGGAACTGTGGGGGATTAAGTCATCGTAAAAGACATATTTATTAGATTTTCGACTATGCTAAACAAAATGGCTATCTCAAAATTTTAATTGGGTGACTTTGAGAAAAAAATGAGCGTGGGAGGGGGCCTAGTTGCCCTGCATTTTTTTGGTTACTTAAAAAAGGCACTAGAACTTTTAATTTCCGCTCCAATGAGCCCTCTTACGATATTCTAGGACCACTGGGTCAATACGATTAACCCTGGGAAAAAAAAAAAAACAAAAAACAAATAAACACGCACCCGTGATCTTTCTTCTGGCAAAAAATGCAAAATTCCACATTTTTGTAGATAGGAGCTTGAAACCTCTACAGTAGGGTTCTCTGATACGCTAAATATGATGGTGTGAATTTCATTAAGGTTCTATAACTTTTAGGGGGTCTTTCCCCCTTTTTTTGAAAATCAGCCAAATTTTCTCAGGCGCGTGACTTTTGATGGGTAAGATTAAACTTGATGAAACTTTATATTTGAAATCAAAATTAAAATCTGATTCTTTTGATGTATCTATTGGTACCAAAATTCCGGTTTTTAGAGTTTCGGTTACCATTGAGCCGGGTCGCTCCTTACTTACAGTTCGTTACCACGAACTGTTTGAAAATCGTATGTAATGATTTGTAAGTGCACATCAGCTATTATGAAGGAAGGAGAATGGGTTATTTTTTATGCAGGGGGAGGGGCAGAAGCATCAAAGAGTCATTTATTTAGCGCGAATGAAGTAACACGCTTATGAACTTTACGGTTAGGGGAGGGGGAATGGGGTAGTTGCAAAACTCCTGTTTGTAGTATTTTTTGTTCGTTTTAAGCTTGAATTCAATGTTTAATTGCATTTTTACTAGTTTAAGTATTCATCTATATTAGTATATTATCTTTATGTTAGCTATGGTCGTTTTTTTTAATTTCTGTTCGTCTTGGGTTTCATTTATTCTTTAATAGAAATTTATTATCATTTTGAGTTTGAATTATCCTTGCAATTTATTTCTGCGGGCCTTAAACTTAATAAGCTCTTTAACTTTCTTTGCAAAACTTCTTTTTCGGATTTTTTTTTAAATTAATTTCTTTCTGTTTTGATTGTCCAAGTTTCATTATTGGTTAACATAATGAATATTTTCCAGTTCTTCACATCTCCGGTTTAAGAATTAAATGCCATCTGACATTATACGACTACCATCTTCGGCAGTCTCAGTTGCAGTCACAGTACTAGTAATAATAGTAGCCTTGAAGGTGTAAAGGTAATACTCTTAGCCCTTCCTAAGATATTACATTTATACCTTTCTGATAAACCTGGATGCACATCACTATCTCTCGATTTAGTTTAGCATCCCTCTCAGCACTCCCTGAAGTTTTACTTTAATATTTTTAGCATGCCTTTTTTTTTTTTAAATTCAGGATCAAACATTCCCCTATTTCCCAAAGATAAATCCTGTGTTCAAACAATTAACACATTGCATAATTTACAACCTTTTCTCTGGGGGGGTTCCAGGGGTATGTATTTAATCAATCAGAATGAACATAGTGTGTTCTGATTTTGTTCATTGATATTCCACAGGCATAGTTTTTAGACTTTTTTTTACTAATTTGAAAAAATGGATATTTCACAATTTGGATCAGTATTTAGGAGATCTAAAATAGCACAAGGGGGAATTTCGCCCCTCCCCAAGGATTGTACAACATTCCCTGAAAGTTTCAACTTAATACACTCAGCTCTTCCTGAGATATTGCTAATTTGCCCCTTTGTCAATCAGCATAAACATAGTGTGTTCTGATTTTGTTCAATATGCTCCCCAGCATTCCCTGAAAGTAGTCGCGATCGGATGAAATCGTAGTTGCAAGCACTTGCAGTTACAGTCGCAAGTTTTAGCGGCCATAAGTAGTCACAGTCGTAGTGATAACCAGTTGCATTTGAAGCCAAAGAAGCAGTAGTGGCTCTGAGAGCTTTAAATTAATACCCATAGTGTTTTTTTTTTATTTAGTTCAGCATCCCCCTTAAATTCCTTAACACCTTCAGCTTTTTTAGACACACCCGCGAACAAATATCCCCTTTTACAATAATAAATCCTGTACATGAACAATGGACAAGTTGCATAAATTAAAATCCTTGATTCGGAAGTTGCTGGGGGCTCCGTGTCCCCGGAAGCTTAGTTATTAAACCTTTTGACTATTTTTAGAGGGCATGTCTAAACAGGGTAGGTTAGGGAAAGGCTAATGTCCTTTGACGCTTTCGAGCATTCCCCTGAAAATATCATCAGCTTAATACCCTTTGCCATCTCAGAGATATGCTGATGCGCCCTTTTGATAACCGGTATACAGCATACATTATACACCTTTTTGATAACTTGGTTGGACATAGTGTCTTTTGATTTAGCTCAACATTCCCAAAAATTTTGTCTCAATACGCTTAGGCTTTTCTGACACATGGGATCAAGTATTCACTTCTTTACCAATAGTAAATCCTGCATTTAAAAATGGAAAATTTGCTTAATTTTCATTACATGCGCTGGGGGTCGTTGGGTAATAGCGTCCCTGAAGGCGTAACTGTTAGCACTTTTGACTGTTTTGAACAAAATGGTTTTTCAAAATTTTAACTAGTGTTAAGGGGGACATGCCTTCCGATTCCTCTTCAGCATCCGCATCAACATGTCTTGAAAGTATCAACATAATACACTTAGCCGATGTTTAGATGTTGCTGGTGCGCCCTTTTGACGGCCTATCGAAGTTTTTTGTACAACAACGTAAAGCAACATTAACAACTTATTAACAACAATTTGGTATCATAGAAAGCACTGCCAATCTGATCTGAAATGCTGTCACTTTTAATCCCATTGTATTGTTAATGGTAATACCACATCGCGCAGTGGTTAATAAAGACACAAAAAGGGTATTTTTTTTTGCAGTATGCAAAGGATGCAAGAAAAATAAAATAAGGTCACTCCAAAATGAGCAGACACTGACTGAATGGCAGATGGACGGATCACTAATTCTCTTTTTCTTTTGTGAGTCTTAGATTTAAAAAGAGCATCACAAACAAGATTAGTTACCCCGAGTGCTGTACCTGAAAATTAGTCACGAGTTACCAAGAAGTCCCTTATAGGATACCAGAAGCTAGCAAACGGCGCTTTCTGTTGTAAATGATGAACTTTTTGGCATCTTGAAAAGTACGGTAAAACCCTCACTTTCTGGAGGTGTTAAACAGAGGCACTCTGTAATACTATTTGTCACGTATTTTTACGTTAAAAAGGAGTTTCATGGTTTTAAGGGCTTAGAGACAAAAGTTATGTCATCAAAAGATGTAATTAGTAAGAGTGATAAGGATACTGGCTAAAAAATCGGTACTCAAATAAAATCTCAGTGACATTTCGAGAAAAATAAGCAGAAACAAGTGAATATAACTTTCAGAAACGGATCAAATGTCAAATCGTGAAAATCATTAAAAGAACCCCCCTCTAGCACAGAAAATCTCACCTAGGGAAATTTTTTCCTATTATGTAAAACTGAATAGTCATAGAGGCAGTAAGACAAAAAAAAAGTCTTGAATATGAATTCTAGAAAAGAAGTTGAGAATCCTACTTATGGAAAATTCTTTCTAGAACACAAAACTTCTGGAATCACTTGCAATTTTTGACATAGGACCTTAAAACCTCTTATCAGAGGTTTTAAACCTCTTAAAACCTCATATCAGAGAGTAAGTTTCTCTGATATTCTGAATCTCATTGTGTGATTTTCATTAAGGATCTATTCTCTTTCTGGGGACATTACCCACTTTTCAAAAAATACAGAAATTTTCTCAGGCTTGTAGCTTTTGAGGGATTACATTAAACTTAATGGATTTTGTATATTTGGAATCAATATCAAAAACTATTTTTTTTCGATACTACCAAAATACCATTTCTTGGAGTTATGGTTATTATTAGAGCTAGTTGCTCCTTTCTTACAGTTACCACGACCTAATTGATACTACATTAATAGGAACTGTCTTTTGTTTCGCCTGGAGTACCTAAATGATGATCAAAAGAATGTTTATTCTTGAGTTTTTAACTACCTAACTAACATTGCTTAATTTCAACTTCATCATCAGTTTCTCAAAATTTCGTGGAAAAGAAGTATCTTACGTAAAACAACTACTGGTATTATTAACCCACCGATAGTAAGTTGCCCGAGGCCAAAATCAAGCATACCCCCTATTTGAACCAGAAAAAAAAACAAATGAAATTTTGAATAAAACTAATCGACAGGTTCGATCTGGATAAACTGCAAGTTGTTTACAGAGCTATGAAAAAAATAGTATAGATATAAAAGGAAAACAAGTTTACTATGAATATGTCTCGTCCCCATCGCCTCTGAAGCTAAATTAAGGCTGTAAATCAGGATTGGGGTCATAGCGTCAATAATACACAACGATACTCAAAAGTAAGCATTCAATTTTGTCAGTTCAAAAAAGATCAACACTGCACAAACATCTTCTTTCGAAGTTATTTTTTCTCAGAGTAGCGACAGAGCCAAAACTACGCAAAAGATTTCTCTAGAGAAGCTTTCCCGCGCCATGGGACACTTAAAATACTACGTCATACTTGAAGCCGTTGTTCATTCCATAAATGCTTGTTAAAGTCGAAACCAAAGAGCGTAAGAAACTAATAAAAGCGGAAAGTCGAGTATGTCTCAGCGAAAAAAAGAAAAGCTATTACAGTAACTGTAAGACGAAAACTCGTGCCAATATGACCTCTACTTGCTTTTACTTTTTTGTATTGAAAAATGTTAATTTTGAGGCATTGAAAGAAAGGGCTTGTTTATGTTGTAAGTTTGAATTTTATTATTTTGATTTCGAAAACTACAAGTTTTCGGCATGGTATTGTTATACAGTTCTATTGTTTAATGTTTCAACGTAAAACGATAATGTTGCTATTATTCAGTAAAATTTTTTCACACACTTTATTAAAATTAATACCATAATCAACTCCTACTTAGAAAGCCGTTATCCATTAACTGAATTTTGTTTTTGAAATTGGTTTCGCACTTTTATTTTGCAGAACATTGAAAATGATAGTAAAATCTGCAATTATATAGATATTTTCTAATTTTCTGAGCAAATTTCGAACTATCTCTAAGTAAAAATCGAGAAAACATCTCATTTCTGGCAAAAAAAAAGAAAAAAAAGAGACAGTTCTGAATCTAAGAAATTAAACGATATGAATATCTTGTGCTTTAGGAGAAGGTAACAGTTCTAAGTCTTGTCATAAAATGGTAGGTTTCAGAGATTTCTGAAACATTAAAAAAGCTTTTTCTTTACTTACATTTACCCTCAAATTCTATGTTAAAATTAAGCATTTCCTAGGCTTGGGCTGCTGTCTAGTCAAACAGATTTCGTCATTTCGTGCAAACTGCAGCTCTAATTTCCGGTTCCAGTGACTTCAATAAAGATTAATCTTTGCCGATACAGACAAAAATTGGAAGTCAACTGTATTGTCTTCTCAATCAAAAAGACTTTTTTGTCCATTGTCTAGTCAAAGAGATAAAGCCTGTTAATTTCTAAATACCTAAAAACGAAGGCACAGACCAAACAATTTATAACATTTTTATTGCAACTTAAAATCACCACCGCATGCACATTAAATTAGTCACAAAAACCTACTTCCATAGTTATATTAAACACCTAAAGCAGCCAGAAATTTTATATAAATAAAGAAAATAAAAGATTAATCGGAAGGATAGCAAAATCGAAACTGTGACAGCTTGTGAAAACCCCAAACCTGACAAAAAACACAAATCAAAAGAAAATAAATAGAAATAAACCAACGGAGCAACCATTATTAAACATTAGAATTAAGAAGTAAGGGTATATTTACCTTGTATTATATAAAAAAAATAGACATTAAATAAAACAAAATAAACCTACTACTTCAGGCCAAGAAACACAAACCATGTTCTAAAACCACATACTCACGTATAACAAAAATGAGACAGATTACAAATTCGAAAGAAAGCATGTTAAATTGCAGGAACTGTACATAAGACACAATTAACCAAATGCGTCCAAACCCTTACATGTAACGACGGTGAACAAAATGACGACATAGACCGCAAATAAAACAAAAACAAACATACTATATCTATCTCTAAACAATATCTTATTCTTTAATTTCTAATGGAAGGTGTTAATTATTGTTCATCCTTTTTTGGGACAGTTTCAGTTAATTTAAAGCCAAACGAGTAATCACTTTTTGGCAAAATATAAAAAACAAAAGAAATATTTTTTCACTCACTTTATCAAAATTAATACTATTATCAACTACTTAGAAGGCTTATGGGAAGAGTTAAAATGGTCTTGAATTTCCTCGACTGACAAAAA
The DNA here is from genome assembly GCA_027921565.1 of Artemia sinica. Lineage (NCBI taxonomy): Eukaryota > Metazoa > Arthropoda > Branchiopoda > Anostraca > Artemiidae > Artemia > Artemia sinica. Next base: position 21,482,050 of record CM051258.1, read on the forward strand.
CTCCGCATCACAAATATTGCATATAAACAGATTCTGGGCCTTCGTGTTTCCGTCCAACTCAATAGATTTGATTGGATTTTTCGACTTTTTACGCGATTTATCATTTTTTACACAAGCACGAGAGTTTATGTGTACATCAATTTTCCTAATAGTGTCATAAGTCTTACTACACAGTTTACATCTAAATGAATTGCAACTGGGATGCATTCGCTGTACATGGGCTACCATGTTTTTCTTATAGTTGAAACTTTTACTTCAGAACTCGCAGCTGAAAGGGTTAGGATTTGCACGTAAAGCCGCATGCTGGTCACGATAAGCAGACATAACAAATACTTCGCTGCATATGTTACAGCTGTACTTTTTCCCTCTGAATTTCTTTTCTTCTGGATTCCTCGTATGGAATTTCTTATGGTTTTTAAGATTCTTTCTTGAACCAAAACGCATATCACATTGCTTGCATTTATAAGGTCTATTACCAGTGTGACTATTTACATAATCATTCTTCGAATTTTTGTTCTTGAAGGTTTTGTTACAAAGTTCACAGCTATAAGGTCTTTTGTCACTGTGAGATTTCATATGGGATTTTAAACCCTGCCTTTGTGCGAAGGTATTGTTGCATATCTTGCATTCATATGATTTTTCTCCCGTATGAGTCCTCATATGATCAGTTAACCTGGACTTGGTGTAAAACTTTTTTTGACAAAAACTACATTCATGTGTGGCTCCCTCAGTGTGTTTTTTTTATAAGACTTAAATGCCCGTGTCTAGTTTCAAAATCCTTATTGCAAATCAAACACTCAAACAGTTTTTTTGGGACCAACCCGCTTTCTTTTTTTTTTAGATGCTGATTCATGTGATCATTAAGACCATTTTTAGCTCGAAACTGCATTCCACATCGGTCACATAATAAACTTTTTTCCCCAGTATGTGTTTGGATATGACGCTCAAGACCCTCAGGTCTATAAGACCTAAAGCCACAAATATAACACAAGTGTTCTTTCCCCTTATAACATGTCTTCGCTTATGCTTCGAGAATGATCTTCGATTTGAATAATTCTTTTTGCAAATACTACACTCGTAAGAACTGTGTTTAGTCGTAAGTTTTGGTTTTAAGAACTGATTAAATAAACAGGTATGATTCAGTAATGAAGCGTAGAGGGTAAAGGATTCATTGCAAATTCTACAAATGTGATATACCGAAGACGGCATAGCTGGTGCTTTGTCTATTGATAAATGCGAACTACATTTTGTCCCATTCTGAGTATCAAAATGACAATCAAGATGACGCCTTTTCTTTAATTTTAAACCGTAAAACTGACATTGCTGAATTTCTATTTCATCATGACATTTCATATGGTTTAGGAGTGAAAAGCGGAGGGAGAAGGATTCATTGCATTATTTACGACTATGAGTACTTTCAGGAAACTGTTCAGCCGTTTTTTTTGTGAGCAAAAGTGAATTCTTTCTAAACCAGACTGAACCAAATGATTCCAAATTCGCCTCTTCAGATAGAGATAGTACCTTTTCAATGGTGGCATTTTTGGCACTAATTTGACAAATATAACATCTTGGAGGTCTAACTCCTGGCAGTTTCTCAGTCTTGGATTCCTCGGAGGACGTTACTTCTTAAGCTTCTTCACTATGAGTGTCCAGTTCTAAAAAAAAAACGAAAAACTAAAAACATGAACATAAAAGTAACTTTACTCCTCTTAGTCAGGTCACAATATAGCCACAGAAGGATATTTTTTCTTCCGAGTGATTTCACTAAATGTTCAGCATATGTCTACTGTGCTTGTACATTAAAGGAAGTTGATCATGTGAGAATTACAATGCTGTATAGATATATGATGACAACTATCAGTTCTGCAACCTGTATAAATTACAAGAAGAGTTTGCAAATCAGGTTAAATACTATTTAACCTGTGACCGAGATAAATACGAACAATGGGATACCACTTAATCCGGTTTTATTAAAAAAAAACCCTTTACTTTGGATTGCATACTAAAGATTCGTATCGACGTGGATTTAGATTGTACTAGAAAATAGCTTCAATATACCACTATTATCGTCTCAGATGACATCCTATCAAGCGACCATCTACACCTCCAGTTCAACATTGACATGTTACCTTCAAAAAATAAACAAAACTCGTTGGTTTACAAAAGCATCATGGAAATACATAGATATGTCGTCCTTTCCGTATACACTTGATTCTTTGCCAATGAAAATTAAAATCCCTTTCCACCTCCTATCTACTTCACTGAAAGGAAACCCACTAGCACTTGATTGCTTCCTAATTGAGTTGACGCATGCTCTTAAGGTTGCTTCTTCTGTATCTGTGCCTTCGACAAGGGTCAAAATACGGACACAGAAACGTGATTGGAAAGAGAATGATGAAATGCAAGACACAAAGCTCCTTCGCAAATTTTGATTTTGGGTTACGGTTGACTGTGATCGTCCCCATTCGAGTATTATTTTTTCGATACTTAAGACAACTAAACCTTGAGTCCAAAAAGCTCTTTGCCGTTAGAAAAATAAACAAGTTTAAACAGCTAAAAGTGAGACAAGAAATAACCACAAGCAGATTTAGAAAAGATTTTCAAAGCTGACACCAAGCTCGTCTTTGCAATCTAGCCCGATCGACTTCGTTGCACAAGAAAAACATTTTTCCTCGCTTTTCTTCGATCATCCTCCTCCGGGTGAAGCTACCTATGAACATGCTCTCCACCATCATATGTCGAAACTCGACCACCGGAAGAAATTTGTCTCAGTTACATATTCAGTTGTCCAGACCGAAATTCGTCTAATGAAACATGACAAAGCCAAAGGATCCGACATGGTACAAACTGGGAACCCCTATCGACTGTTCTACTTTTTATACAACATTTGCACTATTGTTTCAGGCTTGTATTGCTCAGTAAAATGGTCCAAGTGGCCTCTCAGAAGGTCTTGCTACCTCTGTCTTAAAGGAAGACAAAAATCCAAAGGTTTGTGAATACTACAGACCAATTACCATTTGCTCTACTATTTGTAAGCTTTTTGAAAAGCTGATCTTCCACGAAATCAATACAAGGTGTGACCATGGAGACCACCGGTTCAGGCTCGCGAAGGCGTGGGCACGCAAAACGCACAAGCAACTTTTTGGGTATTTTATACCGATGTCGGATACTGGAAAAGAGCCTGTGTGTGTGCGACCGACATTTTAAAGGCATTTGATTCCATTATTCAGTCACAGGCTATTCTTTCTATGTTGAAAAGTGGAATACACCCTTATATCTGCTGTTTCTTATGGAATTGGTATGGCAATGCATTCATATAGGCACAGCTTGGAAGCCAGCTTAGCAACTCATCACCGTTCGGGAAAGTGTGAGACAATGCTCAGTACTTGTTGTAGTTCGTTACAATAATGCCATCCCAACCGTTTCTAAAAATATTCCTCCATTCCTGATTGAGTCCTTTATGCCAGCCGCCTGTTAAGCAGATAACATTCTTCTACTATCAGACGATCGCCAAGTTCTCCAAAATGCAGTTGACTTAGTCTGCTCTAGTAGTAACGAGATTGGGCTCCATATCACCTCCACTAAAACTGAGCTTCTCGTCTACAGTTCGTCTCAGCAACCTCCCGTAACTGTCAATGTTGGCCCATCAACTATTCGTCATCTCTGAAATATTTAGGATCCTCTTTTGGCTCAAATGTTAAAACTGTTAAAACACTTGTTTTCGCAGCGTTGAAATAAAAGCTTAGAAAAATCGAACATGCTGCTTGCTTTGAGAATTTTTTTTTCCGAAGCATTTCTTTTTAGTGGTGTATGTGCAGCGTTCAAAAGATACATTTGAAATACCCCAAACCCATATCCAACTTTAACTTTGCATACCTTTGGTAGCTGATAAATCTGGGATTAACTTTACAACATTTCTCAGACAGCCTTACAATTCAAATATTATTTCTTCATTTGCCAAGATTCAGTTCCAAATTTTCAATATATAAAATAACTAAACAACTTCCCAGTTCATTAAAACTATTAATCATGCTACCCAATTTATTTACCCATCCGAAAATTTGTCTTTAAAATCATGTAAGCCAAGATATAGGTTTTGGTTCTGAACTGAGATGCAAGCATGGAAAACTTCTCCTGACAACTGTCAGCAAATAAGGAAAATGGGCTTCGGGGGTTCTGGTAAAGAGGTTTTAGTTGTCTTCAACCATATCCAAAACATGGGAACCTCGCAAAGTCATAGAAGCTGCATTTCATCGTCCATTATTATCGTTTCATCTGCCCCAATAACATCTTCAAAGCTGAACCAATTTTGCATGGTATTAGGATGAGAATGTTCCCTCTTAATTTGACTTGAGAAACTCACAGGATGGGAATTATAATGTTATTAAGACAGATTATCTGCTCCCCAGCCATCTGAAGCATTTTCATAATTATTTGCCCCATTTTTCACCACGTGGTGTGTTCATGTGTGGTCTTAAGCTTCAGATCAAAGTTTGTTTGAAGTCAGTGGTCTTTTTGGAGGTCATTGATCAGTAGACATATTTCTAAAAAAAAAAAAATAAAAAAATTCAATTGAGAAAAGTAATTTTCTAGCTAATAAAAATTGGTAAAAGAATACAAATTAAAAAAAAATGAAAAACACTAAAATTCTTAAATATTAAGAGAAAAAGATAATTTCTTAAACCACATTGGCCTGACATAACATAAAGAAAGAATAACGAGCAAAAATGGGGTTTTTATAGGCCAAATGAAAATTCAATCAATACTGTTTCGTTTTGGTTTGAGTGAATGAATGTTTGTCTTTTATTTCTCAGTTATTCACTAGCATCCGTCGATGGCGGTTCAATTTTGAATTTCTGTGCAAATCACGGATATTGGTGAATGACTGACTTTTATTGTTGTTAGGTATCTTGTTTTAATTCTTAAATTTTTTTGGCTTTTATTGATTTTTATTCATCTTTTAATATTTGTTTTTTTTTCATTGTTTTTTTTCACATTGACTTTCCGCGTTTTATTTGTTGGTTTGTTCTTCGGCACTCGCATTGATCATATTTTTTCGTTTCGCGCTGAGGAAGAGAGGCGTTTGTCCCCTCGAAATATTCGCTTTGTTGTGATTTTTCAGTATTTTCATTTGGCCTTTAAAACCCCATTTTTGCTCGTTTTTCTTTCTTTATACAACTAGAAAAATCGGTTTTGCCGTAGAAAAAACTGTAATAGAGACCACCTACATTTTCAGCCAAATAAATTGTTAAAAATAAAATGCTGTAAGTACAGGTACTGTATTTCAAATACTTTAAAATAAGTTGGACATTTTGAAGTTCAAAAAATTACATAGTTCGAATACTTTCTTAATAAAACTTAAAGTTTGAAGTACAGATACTATATTTTAAAGACGAGAAAAGAAAATTTCAAATATTTTTATGTTCCAAAAAGATTAACACAAAAATTGATGCAGTAAAAAAAAATCGATACTAATATATGCATACCATTTAATTGTCAAATACCCAAAGCTGTCTTAACAAAATTTTTAGTTGCGAGTACAGATATTGTTTTTAAGATGTACAGAAAGTTAGAGAAATTCTGAAGTTCCAACAAAATTGCCAAAAAAAAATTGTTGCTATAAAAGACAAATCGGGACTACTATATGCATGCCACTTTTCATTTTCAAATTCCAAAAATTTCGCATTAAAGTTAGTAGTTGCGAGTACAGATGTGTTTAAAGATGTGAAAAAGATAAAAAAAAAAAAAACACACTACACAATTATGCTGTGCATAGAAGCTATTTTAATCCCTCTTTTTCTCATGGTCTGGAGGAGTACCCTCAACTTCCTCCAACGACCATCTTTAACTAATCAGAGTAGCTAAAACCTTTCCCCCAAGCTTATACAGAAGGTTTACCCTCTAGATAACGAAAACTCGGACGAATACCCCCATCCCTCAAATTCCTTTTATTATTCACATTGCTCAGTGGCTTTTCATGCTTGTGTGGAGGGGTAGGCGCATAGTTTCATGCTAGAAAAGTATATATCCTAAATACTACTGAAGGTCTGGTAATCTAAAGTATATTTATAAGTGTAAAGTTATTCTAACACCTCTCCATAAGGTATGGAGGTTAAATACCTCCCCGCCCCCGATTTTCAGTGAAACAAGGCAAAAAAATTTTGATCACTCACCTCTTGCTCATCAACGGCTTCTCCGTAAATCAGTTCCGCATTTCTTTCATTTGAATCTTTATTTAATAAGGTTTTTCACTTCTATTCTGGTTGTAATTTGTTTAATGAATGGGTTATTAATTACCTTCCCATTTGTTATAGAATGTTGACGCGTGTTCACATGTCTCTTTCAGTAAATGAGATTTCTTAAGCTACACGATCAATTTCGACGCTACAATATTTCGAACTCCCAGAACTCAAGAATACATCAGGAATCACAATTAATTCAGCCACCGGCCATTGGAAAACACATGAGATTCAGATGGCTGCTATAGAAAGCGCCCTTCCTACGCTCCCCCATACCCAACTAATATCCTAAAAAGGTGTATTGATCAACGATTAATATATGAAAATTTTCCGTATCTGTCGCAAATCCTTCCCATAGCAACTATGACAAATATGATGTTAATGAGAAATCTCTAAATCGATGTAAGAATTTAGGATGGAAAGAGAGGACACCGGAAAACAGAAAAAAATTATGATGGGGTCACATAGAAACCCTCGCCCTGAAAATTCAAGCTCAACTAGGATCCTTTAAGATCTTCCCGAGAAAAAACGGAAATGTCTTGATATTCGCAGATAAAGAAAAAAGAGGTATGTGCTAGATATGTCAATATCTACTATTAATAAACGAAATTACGGCTCAAATATGAGTCCAATGAAATTTTAAAAGGTTTTCAAGCTTCAGAAAACTCTAAAAAGACGCCAAAGAGGGTTCCGGAGGTTCTTATAGAACTTTAACGATGATCTATAATTAAATTTTGCGACATAATCGGTTTTTAAAGGTAGGAATAATTTATGGCAATGGTTCAGTCTTAGATTCCCCTGAGGACGCTGCTTCATAAGCTTATCCCATGTACTTGATAATTCCTAAAAATACAGCAACTTATTATCATAGTCAGCGCATGCATGCGCTACCTCGGGATGCTATGGCTTATGCTACTCTATAGGACTATATGACCCTAAAGGGCGAGCTGCCCTTAACAAAATGTAATGTGGGTACAATGCGTTATTTATTTATATTTTTAGTGTTCTTTTACAAGGCTCTTCGTATAGAATGAGTCGTTATAAAAACTCCAGAAGATGTTAATTCGATAGGAAATTGAAAGTTCTAGTTCCCTTTTTAAGAGACAAAAGTGATTGGAGCATAGCAAGACTCCCCCCACGCATCCTCCCAAACATATCCAATCAAAGTGTTAACACATCCATTTTGTTCAGCATAGTTTGAAGTTGCCACAGCTAAGTCTCATGAAATATAATCCCCCCCACAGCCCTCGGGGCAAAAGCTGTAAGTTATGCAATTCGTCCGTTCTTTATGTATAGTACTTGATACCGGGGAAAGGGAGCATGTTAGACCTATAGTATTCAAGAAGTCAAAGGACATTCAGGAGTTTTCACAGAATGTTGAGGGGAATGTTTAACTAAGTCAAAACACACAATGCAAATCTAGGTTGTCAAAGGGTGTGACTCAGAAGCACGTTGGAGCTTTCAGGAAATGATGAGGAGGAGATCAATTGACAAAACGGCAATATTTACATGCTAGTAATACTAGTACCACTACCACTACTATTTGTGTAGCGACTACTACAAGGCTGAGGATCTTCAGGTGAAAATTTGAGGAAATTTTGAGCAGAAAACCTAACTAAATCAAAACATACTATGTGTATACAAATTGCCGAAAATGCGCATCAGAAATATCTTAGGAGCTGCTAAGCAGAACAAGCTAAAACTTCCAGGGCTGACAAGGGGGATGTCAAACTGGCCAAAAAGGAATATATACATATTATTACTGCAACTTATACTACTCTTACTACTACTAATATACTACTACTTGTACTATTACAAATACTGCTACTATGGTACTAGTACTACTAAGGCTAGGACATAAAGGTAAAAATTTTAGAGAAAATTTAAGGGAAAGATGAACTAAATCAAAACACTATGTGCAAATAGGCTGTCAAAAGGGCATATTCGGAGAATGGCTTAGGATATTAAGTAAGAAGCTTCAGGGAATGCTTAGGCGGAAGCTCAGTTGACCAAAGGGAAACACGTGCACGCTACTAATAATACTACTACCACTACTACTAATATTGCAACTAGTACTTCTGATGCAACTAGTACTAATACTAAGAGTATTTAGGTGAAATTTCAGGAGATATTTAGGAAGAAGCTGAGATATTTTAAAATACACTCAGGAATGGCTTAAAGTATTAAGTTGAAACTTATAGGATATCTTGAGGCGAATTTTGAAGTAACCAAAACGCACAATGTAAGTACTACTACAGCTATTGCTACTACGATTATCGCAACTAGTGAGGCTAATGGTAATAAGGCAAAACTACCAGGCAATTTTTAGGGGGAGTTTTAACTAGATCAAAAGAAACTATATGCAAGCAGGTTTTTGAAAGGACTTATAAGCAGTATCCTAGAAGCGGCAAAGAGTATTAATTTGAAACTTTTAAGGCATGTTGAGGGGAAGGGAGGGTGTTAAACTAACCAAAAGGCACAGTGTACATGTTACCACTATTGCTGCTATATTACTGCTACGACTACTACGTCTAATGATCCAAAGGGTAATGAGGTAAAACTTTCAGACAATGTTTAGGGGGATGTTGAACTAAAGGAAAACACACTGTGGCTTCAGGCTGGCAAAAGAATGTATTGGCAATTTCTCAGGAACACTGTAGGGCATTAAATTTACACTTTCAGTGCGTGTTGAGAAGGATGTTGAACTAACCAAAAGGCACTTTGTGTATACTACTACTACTACTGCTGCTACAATTACTACAACTACTGTTAACACTAAGGATGGGAAGATGAAACTTTCAGAGAATGCTTTGGGGGATATTTTGAGCACATAGTGTTCAAAAGGTACTGTGTGCTTGCTACTACTGCTAAAACTCGTACTACTACTACTGCTACTACAACTACCATTATGACTGCTACTACTATTACGACTACTACAACTACTACTCCGACGACAGCTGCTAGTACTACTAAAGCTAAGGGTAATGCGGCGAAACTTTCAGGGAATGTTGAGGAGGATGTGAACTAAACTGAAATACGCTAAGTGGTAGCCGGTTATTAAAAGGGCGTAACAGCTATATCTTAAGAACAACTTAGAGTATTAAGTTGAAACTTTCAGTGCATATTTTTGTGATGTTAAACCAACCAAGATAATATACGCTTAATACTACTATTATTACTTCTACTGCTACTAATATTACTACTAATAAGGTCATAAGGAGAAATTTCCAGGAAATGTTGAGGAGTATTTCAAATTATTTGAAACATGGTTTGTGTATAAGAGCTATCAAAAGGCCATATATGAAGTTTCACTATGTTCATACTGCTACTACTAGTAGAAGTATTTCTATCACTATTAGTAAAACTATTGCTAAGACTTATGGTATTAATGTGGAGCTTTCAGGGACTGCTGAGGGGAATGTGGAGCTAACAAAAGGACTGTATGTGTATGCAGGTGATCAAAAAAACGTATCAGCAAAATCTCAGAAACAGCTTGAAGTAAGGAATTGAAACTGTCGGAGGAAATGTTGAACTAAACCAAAAAGACGAAATGTGAATACTATTACTGCTTACAACTAGTACTATTACTGCTATCATTAACACTATCCCTAATGCTACTACTTTTGCTTCTGCTACTATGAATAATATTGTTGCTAATACTTGATATTAGCTGGAGAAACTGGTGAGGCCGGTGTTAAACTGAATCAAAACACACCATGTAGATCTGGGTTATCATGTATGTAGATCATGCTATTATTGAACTAAATCAGAGTAGCTTAAGTGCATCTCGGTATTCAAACTAGACCAGGTAGTTAAGATATCCAAGCGGAATATCTTAGGATTAGAACAGCCCAGAAAGTAAAAACTTTCACGGAAAGCTTATGTACCTTTAAAATCAAATCAAAAGCCACTATTCTTATGCTCGCTGTAAGTAAGACGTCTCAGTAATATCTCAAGAACGACTGAGGGTATAAAGTTGGAATTCAAGGTCTACTGCAATTACTACTTCTACTCTTACTATTGAACTGTATCCAAAGAGTGAAAATACATCCAGTTTCTCAAAATAGTAGAGATGCTACCACTTAGAAACAGAATAGGGTATCAAGTCTCAGGGAAACTTGAAGAGCTGTGCAACTAAATCAAAAGATACTATGTATATCCATATTTTCAAAAGGGTGTACATTATTAAATGTCGGTGAAAAATTTCGTCCAACATTTAAATAGTCAGCCAAAATCCAGATACTTATAGAAAAAATATCAAAAGATTAAGAATGCTCTTTCTTTACTAATTACGAAGACTATGTCACTTAAAAAAAGAGATATTAATTTTTAAAAAACTTACTCCGCAAAAGAAGTTTTTCAAAGAAAAGTAAAGAGCTCTATTAAATCAAAGATGAGCAGAAATAAAGTCAAACGATTTTCCAAGCGTAAAACTACCATAAATAACCATCAATAAAGTGGTATAGCTTCTGCTCGTTTTGAGTTTGACGTGGTTATTCACTGTATTTTCTGTTTATTTTTGGTTTAATTTATTTATTGATAAATAATTAATGTGGTTTTACTCTTGCAAAATTGTTTGAATTTATTTTTCCTCATCTTTGGATAAAAATAGCTCTTTATTTTTTTTTCAAAAACTTGCATTGTAAATAGAGTTTATTTAAAATTAATTCATAAGATATGATTCAAAAGTATAATTTGGGCATTTTCAGTCAATTTTCTTAAAATTTATCGTCCATTTAAAGTGGCTATCAAAAAGAACTTTACTAAATGATTAGAAGTTTCAACATAAAATCTAGTATGTTCGTGACAAAAGGTAAACACTGAAATAACCAGAAAGGCTGAATTTTCCGAGGTATTCCCGTTCACTGGTCTAGGAAACCAATGAAAAAGTGGCCAGCCGTTAACAAATTGGTATATAAACAGTTGGTCACCAGTCAACCAAAAAATATATGCCAACTCCAAATCCAAGAAGTCTTGTGCTGTAGTTCTTTCAGAAACTTGAGTTTCTTTTTACGTAGGTTGAATTTGAGGTTTAAAGAAAAATGTTGAGAGAGTAAATAATAGCAAATGTGATCGGATGTGTCATTTCTACACTTTTTTGTTAATGAACATGAAACTAACTTTGTAAAGTCAAGAGAATTGTTTGGGATCCAAAGCTCTAAGAAAGAGCGAGACTAAAAAGGGGGGAAAACAGTGCGAAAAAAGGTTCAACCTCAAAGAAATTGCTATAAAATGATGTTTTCCCTAGCCAAATTAAAAATATGAGCGGATCCTCAATCTGGAAAGTCTACCGCTTTAGCTCTTTCACAAACCTGAGGTTTCTGAGATTGAGGCATAAAAATAGCGACGAAGACCACACTGCCTTTCCATAACAAACAACAAAAGTACGAAGAACAATAGGGAAATCTTTTTGCAAGACAGTGGAGATAATTTGAATTTGAAAAATTTTTAATTTTTAGTTTTATTGGTTGCATGTTGTTGTGAGTCTTTTTTCTTTCATATATTTTTGTCTTGCTGAGGACGGTCCTTGGACATAGGGCCGAAATATTCATTCAAATTATCTCCACTGTCTTGCAAAAATGTTTCTCTATTGTTCTTCGTACTTTTGTTGTTAGGCATAAAAATGTTGATCAAATAAATACCAGCCAATGTGACGACATATATCATCTCTACGCAATGTTTCTCCGATGAATATGAAGCAAAATATTTGAAATAAAAATAACTGTTTGGGGCTCAAAGCTTTGAGAAAGAGTGATGTTAAGGGGGAGTCCGTAGGCATATACTAAACTTGGTCCAGGGCAAAACATTTGCAGTATCGAGTCGGTGACAAGAGCCAATATTAGGTCCAGGTGAAGAGAAGTATGCCAGGAACCTTCAATTTTTTTTAAAGTGAATGAGAACAAGGAGGGGAAGCCTTTATATTTATCAAGATATTTGTCAACATAAAAAAAAACCATTCTGTTCAACAGCTTTGCTTATCTGAGACGAAACACTAGTTTCCAAATAAACAACCAATCAAAATAACCAGACATAAAATAAACGTTTCCAAATAATCAGAGATAATGTAGCAGAGCTGCACAAGCATTATCTTGGAGATATATTGATTCAAGATTTAATGCAAAAATTCTGCCAGCTATTTCGTAGCATTGATCCTGAGTTTTATAAGCTTACTGATGACGTTAAACTAGTCTAGTGTTTCAATATTACAGTCATACATGACTTTTAAATACAGTAATTCCATTTAGGTACTGAATTTTTCCGATCTTCTAGCGTCAGCAGCTCTGATTTTTTTTTTCTTTTTACTTGCGCCACTTTCGAAGACGTTTTTGATATGTAGCAAGTAAATTAAGAAGACTTCAATAAAACAGGCATCCAAAGCCAAGTTTTAAGAATTAAGATAAAAAAAACTTGGAGGGAAGGCCGAGAAGAGACGTGCCCCAACCACATTAAGCTTATTTTTGGCCTCCATTTCCAAACTATTTTGAGCGAAAAATTCTATGTAACAAGAGAAAAGACATCCGTACCTCTCCTCTTTGCTCAAATATATCAAAATTAGTTCCATACCTTCGTTACTGATATCCTCCTCATCAGAATCAGAAGATTCATAGTAGACGGCATTATTCTTCCTTCGTCTGAGAACCGGTTTTTCTTCATCAGCGGGTGCTGAGTGAGCTACCGAAAGAGGTGCTTTTTCGTTGTATCCTACAAATTGTGGAAGCGTGACTACTGGCTTTTGGTTGCTCAGGATTAGCTTATTGGAGGCAAGAGATTGTTCTGCAGTGTCCATAGCTACAGATGCAGACGGTACGCTGATATTCTGTATCTTTACAGCTGTTAGTTTATCAGCTTTGATATCTGTAATCATAAAAGACATGGTACTTGGTTAAAATATTCAACCTTACTTATTTTACAATGTTTTTTATTAGATTTCAGTAGAATCATAAAATTTAATTAAAACTAAGCCATTCACAAGAATATGGTCATACTTTCACTTCTTTCACGTTTCCATAAAAGTAATGCATGTTAAATTAACCGCTTTTTATTTACTACACTTAACTGAAACTTTTAGGTTACATAGATGTACTTTATTAAAAAACAACAAGTACTTACCACGGGATATAGAAGGCATCACTGGGCTACTAGGCACAGGCGGATCTGAAGCCATTACTTCACTTTCGAAAGAAGATGTACTGACCACAAAATTGGTACTTCCAACTTCATAACTCCCATAACTGTTGTAAGAGTGGGTTGGATAGGGACTTACATTCCCGTCGCTATAGCTGAAATTCAATAAGCCAATATTATAATAAAGAATAATAAATTGATAGGTATTTGCCGTGACATAGGGGCACCAATTGACAAAAATAAGGAGAAGAGGAGGGGGTAAGAACTTTTTCAATTTTTTTTTGAAGAAACAAAAAAAAGGACTTTCCTAAACCTAAAAGGGGGAGGGGCTTTTTTTCAATTCAACAACCAAGGAATTTTTCAAATCTAAAAGCAATTTTACTTCTAATGACCACAGTGTCATGCCCAAAAATGGACGCCGGATTTTGCAGAATTTAACGGTCACATTTTGCTGTTAAACCAGATTAACAATCTGATTAGTAAAAAGTGATGTAATTCGATCACTTTCATCCAATCAAACATGATTCTACACTACCGTTGGTTCAAATTGAAGTCAGATAGTACAGTTTTTGATTCCCAGCTCAGAACTCATGCGCTTCGACAATGCGTAAACACACAAGTCCAAAATAGCAATACTAGTGGACTATGTTTTTAAAATGACCGTGATACGGGTGGACCATGTTTGCCGTCCAGAAAATGTTTCAAGCAGCTCACAAAAAATAGCTCTTAACAACCCGCAATATTTCTACCGTAGGAATATACCTTGCTGTACAGATGTGAATTCACTAGGTTTTTCCATGGACTGACAACCCATTTTGAGAAGTAACGGTTCGGAACAGAATATTTGCATTCACACTTTTTTTTTTAACTAGATCTTCAAACCTAATCCAAAGTTCATTTTTTAAACATTCTTCAGTTGAAACAACTTATTACAACACAATGTATTTTATTAGATTTAAATAATCTTTATGCACTTTCTTTGTTTTGTTTATAAACACTAACACTCTGTTTTCCAATCATCACTTTGACTAGTCAACCTCGCAGTTGCTAGATTACGAGAATATGAATTAAAATCAAGACTATGGCTATATCAAGTACACAGTCCCACCCCAAGTGTCACAAGTTCAACTATTCTCTTAAAATTGTCCTTACGATGCCTGTTTTGAAGATCTTTGTTGTTTTTTAAAAGCTAAAAGAGGGTCAAGGTCCTTTTCTATTTAAAGGGCTCTTTGGTAAAGTAGCCTCATTTGATTCATCAGCTGTCAGATAAAAGGAATGATATTCCCCTTTAAAATTTCGATCAAAATTTACAAGTGTATACTTCCTTCCAGTACGACCGTGATTCATTTGCTGACATGAAAATATAGATGGATTTTAAATTTCAATCAGTCGATAAATAAACCTTAATTTCGATATTATTCAAAACCATTTTTGCAGGGTCAATGTAATCTCTTACTACAATAAGTTACTACATCCCTGCTTGGCTGTCTAGAGAACCTTCATTTCTTTCAAGTCTTCCAGATATTTTTCGTTTTTGAATTGAAACATGCTACATAATAAAAAAAAATTTAAAATTTGCTATTACGAAAAAATTCGGAGAGAGAATGAAAATTTTCAGCTACTATTAGTTAATAGGATTTCAAGGTTAGGGGACATATAGCAATTCTATTTTAATGTAGCAAACATGAAAATAAAAATAGATTATATTAAAATATCAGATATTTTAATGTAGCAGACATAAAAATAAAAATAGATGATACTAAAATATCAGAAAGGTTGTCCAGATTAACTAACTGACCGCAAGAAGCTGGGAAGGTCCAGATCGGGCTGAAGTGAGGTCCGAAATGGCATTTCCAGGTCAAAGTTTTTCCTGGAGTTCAGGGAGGAGCCTAGACACAGATCCAATAATGCGAGCATATTTCTGGGACAACTGACTGCAATTTGAATGGCTTACACTTCCGAAAAAGGGAAGAGAAGTATTAAAAAATATGCAGCCTTGTTTTTCAATGGGGCCCCTCCTTGACCTCCTCAAAATTAAGCCGAAGAATATCCTCAGGCAAAAGCCGCAACCAATATTGTGTTTTTCGCATTTTTAACTCTGTTTCCGATAACAATATTAAACGACCTCAGATTCGGCGGGTATGAGGGTAAGATGGAGGAGGAATTGTCAGTGTCTCAGCTTTAAGAGAATCAAAGGCAAAAAAAAACTTACGTTCCAGTATAATGTTGATCGGATGATGATGGCTGTTGATGATCATACAAAGAGCTATCTTGTGAGCTGTCTGAAGACTTTTGGTCCCCTCTCATTTGGGCCTTATGGAACCTCACTTCATCTTCAACCTTTTCTCCTCGCTTTTTCAAGATGGTCCCAAATTTCATGGCTGAAACGAGAACAGAGTATTTAATGGTTTCAGAGTATTTCAAGATTTTCGAGAATTCGGTCATCTGATTTATTTTTTTCTTATTTTCTTTTTTTACACACCTATTTTTATTTTGAAATAAATAAACAGGAAAATGTTTAAAAATGGTTTATCAAAACCAGCTCAAGAATCACGCTTAAATGTATCTGAACATTATGAGTTTAGTATCTGAACTAAAAGGAATTAACTTATGAACCTAATCGGATTATCTTTGTACTGTACTGTTAGATTGCGCAATTAACTTGTGGATTTCATTGTGAGGGATTGTTCAATTCACACAAAGTGAGTGATTATTTATCACAGTAGAAAATTTAGTTCCATAACTGAATATTTACTTTTGGTCAAGTAACCTTGAATTAAGACTGATTAACAGTTCGTGAATCTGTAGTGTCTCATCAGAATAAATGTCGGGAAAAAAGCAGCCCCCAAGGCTACCACCCGAGAAGCATACTCCCACTGAAACCCTTGGCCAGTCGCCCTTCCCATCTACTTCTAAAACTTTTTCTAGAACCCCCCCCCCCCCTAACTACGCGGTCGAAAACAGTTAGCCACTTGTCAGGAATTCAGGCATTAGCCACAACTAACCCCAATGAAAGAGGTGAGACGCCTGGCAAAAAGAGGAAAAAGGATGAAACTCGTTCGCCAGTGATAGTGCAACCCCTCCCTTCAAGTGTCCCAGGAACTAGTAGTACAGATTACCCCAATTATTATACTGTCTCAATCAAGAAAATCAATGGCCAACCCTTTTCAAAAGATCGAATAATGCAAATTAGAAAAGCTATTTTTCTGATCGCCAAGGTAAATTTTGAACTTGTTTTCAAGCAGGACGAGTCTATTGATATTTACTTTACGTCTTCCCAGGCGGCAGACCATGTCCTGTCAAAATCCAAAGAAATGATTCTTGATGGCTCGAAAATTTTAGCCACAAAAAAAGATGCGGAAAAGTTACACAAGTATGTGCTTTATGGTATTGATACCAGTGTAAAAGTGGAGGAAATACAAACTGAACTAATAAATTCTTCAGGCCTTCTTATAAATCCTTCAACTGCAATAAGGCTAAGTTTAAACAAATAAGGAGTCCTTCCCCCAAGCCGTTCAATCCTCATTTCCTGCAAAGTTGAGCTAAACAGAGAAATATTCTTGTACGGTATGTCCCTTTTTTATAAGATTTATAAGCCTAGGCCCCTACAATGCTGCATTTGTCTGCCAAATGATCACGGCAAAAAAAACTGCAAACAGTCCCTTCCGTCT
Source organism: Artemia sinica (assembly GCA_027921565.1). Classification (NCBI taxonomy): domain Eukaryota; kingdom Metazoa; phylum Arthropoda; class Branchiopoda; order Anostraca; family Artemiidae; genus Artemia; species Artemia sinica. Next base: position 21,499,085 of record CM051258.1, read on the forward strand.
TGCCTTAAGTGTGGGAAAACAGGCCACGCAATTAGTGAATGCCCTGAGCCAGACCCTTTCTGCAGAAATTGTAACCGTAAGGGACACACAGCCCTCCAAAAACAATCTTGCCCGGCTCACCAAAAGCGAGTCGTCATCCTTAGAACATCGGATAAAATGAACCTACCCTATTCAGTTGTAGCTGCAAGAATCCCTCGGCAACCCACACCCCATCGGCCCAGTAGAAGCCAAGCAATAGTTGTTGTTGAAGATGCAAATACAGTATCATTTCCTAAAGAGGCAAACAATGTCCATACTCAAGGTATTAGTCAGTCCCCCCATCCCTTACCTAAGTTTACTTCTACATCCTGCCCCCCAAAAGATTCATCCGAAAGTTGCCAAGAATGGCGAAGACTTGCAACTTATCTCACAGTCAGTCACTTAATTGAGGTTAGTAATGAACCTGAGGAAACAAAAATATTCTCAAGAAGAAAGCTATCACCAAACTCCTAGGTGATGACATCTTGCAAACAGCTATAGCTCAACTATCTTCCATCAAAAAGGACATAGATTCCACATCGAAGCTAGTTAAGCCCGTTGACTCAACTGCAAATCAAATCGGTGCCATTGCCCTAGTCAAAGGCAAAAAATCTAAGAAAAAAACGGCAAACTTTCCATCCCAGTCCAAAATTACCACCAATGATAATTCGTCGGCTGAAGAAGAATTTCAATATTCAAATCAAGCAAATGATGAAACTCTGACCACAATGGATGTTTAAATGTATAATATGCAAGATTTTACGTTTCTCACGAAATTATCACTGTGCAATAATGTTGTTTTTAACTATTACAATGACCAAAATAATTTGCGCAACAACCCCTTAGCTAGCCCTGATAGGCCCTTAAGCCATATTAACTGTGAATATCTTGACACTTTTGATTTTGTAAAAAATGTAAAACCTAAGCCAATGGAAGAGACCAAACTTAATATAATCTGCTTTAACATCAGAAGCATAAGAGATAAGTGGACTAATTTTAAAGATTTAATTTCAATTAACGGTTACTGCCCTTTTGGAATAATATATTTTCAATTTGAATAATTGGAATAACGGACACGTGGCTTTCAGAAATTGATGATACCAATGAATTTTCCCTCCCTGGCTTTCAAACTATTCATACTGAAAGAAAATAAACCAAGTCCTCTGGTGGCATTTCTCTTTACATCCGGTCAAGTCTAAAATTCACCAGGCCATTACACTGTGAATCCTTATTCTCGCAACCTATAAATAATAGATGCATTTATTCAATAATTGTTGATATAAGTGTTGACGACAATTCTTTTATTTTTTTCATTGTTTTATAAACCACCCTCATTTCCGACACCTTTCTTTTGTAATCTTTTTGACGACTTTTCTAGTTTTATTAATTTACCACAAAAGAAGGCAATAGTTTTTGGGGACTTCAATTGTAATTTACTAAATGTTAGCAATAATAATGATTGTGATACCTTCTTTAAAACATTTACCTCAAGTGGTCTTCTTTCAAAAATCCTCTTTCCTACCAGAGTTGATCCTATCAGGTCTACCGCTACTGTAATTGATAACATTTTTGTATCCACTTCCCTGGGAAACAACCTGTCCTCCCAAATAATATTCTCTGACCTGTCAGACCACTTTCCAATCTATCTCTCCCTACCCTTCCAACCAACTACTAAACACCCTAGAACTAATACCCCTACGTCTAATAGAATATATAATATTGTGAATATGAACCGGTTCACGGATCGTTTGAAACCTTTTGACTGGTCCAAGGTTTCAGATTGTCAGGATGTTAATTCAACCACAAATGGTCTTACACATGGACTGAGTGATCTTATCAGTTCAACCTTTCCAGTCTGTAAATCAAACCGAAAAACTACCTATATACACCCCAGGATGTCCAATAGCCTGATAATCTCTTCATACTGTAAAAATGACCTATACAAGTTAGCTTGCAAAACCAGTAGCGTTATTGACCTAACTAATTATAAAAAATACAAAAACTTATATACCAAACTCATCCGTGAAGCAAAAAAAATTATTATTATTCAAAAATCACTCACTGCAAAGGGAACTTGCAAAAAATTTGGTCAACAATAAATGAAATTCTTTCAAAAAAAAGGAATTTTAGATCTATACCTATTAACATTAAGGACATCAGTGGCAGAATAATTGACCCAATTTCAGTACCGGATGCTTTTAATAATTATTTCACCAATATTCCACATGCTAACTCCTGTTCCCCCTCCGAGTCAGTACACCCTAGCAAGAATTCCCAGATCCATGTTTTTCTCACCAACTGATAGTAATGAGGTGCTTCAAGCTATCGAATCTCTCTCTAATACACCTGACTTACCTGACTTCCTTGCGATAAGTAATAAGCTTCTTAGAACTGCATCTTCCTATGTTTGTGAACCCATTGTGCATATAGCAAACCTGTCTATGATCAATGGAGTCTTCCCCGAAATATTTAAATCAGCAACTGTTATCCCGATTCATAAAAAAGGCGATCCGTCTGAGATAAGTAATTATCGTCCAATCTCACTTCTCCCAGTTGCATCCAAAGTGCTCGAGAGAATTATCTTCCGACGTCTTTCTTCCTTTTTATTTGGGATTAATCCTTCAGGTTCGTTGATTTCTTCTCATCAATATGGCTTCCGTTCCAAACTTTCAACTGCTCATGCACAAATCGACGCCACACAGTTTATCCGTTCCCAACTTGACCTTAAAAATACTGTAATTGGCTTATTTCTGGATTTTTCTAAGGCCTTTGACATGGTTGATCACAGTGTTTTATTAAGTAAACTCAAGAACATAGGGATTCGTGGAATTCCTTTCTCATGGTTCGGCTCTTATCTCTCTGGTAGAGTACAGAGTGTGAGTCTGGGTGGCATGACCTCGTATCCCCTACCTGTCCGGAGGGGCGTCCCGCAGGGCTCTGTTCTTGGTCCAATACTTTTTCTCATTTATATTAATGATTTGGTTACAGGCCTGGGTCCATCAGTGCACCCAGTACTTTTTGCTGACGATACCAACTTTTTCATCACCGGCCCTAATTTACCATCCGTCGTCACCTCTGCTCAAATCCTTCTGAATAGAGTACAGGAATGGTCTCTCGTTAACTCCATGACCATTAACAGAAAGAAAAGTCAGGTTGTATTATTTCGAACCCCTTACAAAAAAATGAAGCTCAGCAAGAACTTGGCCTAAGATATTCCACCAATCTCCTCCCGCAGGTCGTAGTTGCCAAGTTTCTTGGTGTCCACATAGACTCCTCCCTATCATTTGCAACTCATGTATCCTACATCAGAGCCATAATCTTGCGACAGGTAAGTATGATTAATCGTGTGAATAATTTTCTTCCCCCTGATATCCTTGTCACCCTTTATTACTCTTTTATTTACCCATATATCTCATACTGCGGATCTGTTTGGGGCAACACTTATCCTTCAGTTACCAATAAATTAAAATCTGCCCAAAACCGTCCCATCAAAGCAGTTTTTCGGATGCCCCGACTATATCCCACCCAGGACTTGTTCTCCGATTTTGATATTATTCCTTTTGAACAAATCATTAAAAAATTAAATTTATCCCTTGCATACTCCGCTTACCATAAAAACCTTCCTCCCCAATTATTATCTTATTTTAATTGCAATAATTCTGAAGGCCTATGTCTCCGTTCATCCAACCGTTCCTTTATTGTCCCCAAGTGTGTCTCTAGCTCCGCCCAGCGATCCCCCATTTATAAATCTATGCTTGAATGGAATATAATACCCTCCAGTATCGAGCTACCCACAAGTTTTCGCACGCTGTATAATAATGTTACTAAACATTGATATTATAAAACTCTAAATTTTTAATCAATCTGCTTTAATTTACCCGTGTTTTCTCTTTTTTTCTGTTTTTTTCTTTTTTTCTCTCTTGTTCATTTTCAATTTTTTGTTGTTATCGTCCTCAACAAGTTCGCTTCCAGGATCCATATTATTATTGGTGTTATGTTTCATCTTTTTTTATTTCAATAAATTGAATTGAACTGAATAAGCTGAAAATGTTTAAAACTACATCAACTTGGACAGAAAAAAGGTCATTAGCGACTTTTTTGCCTTTTCAGAAGAATCGGTTCCGATACTCCCCACAAGACAGTCTCAATTTAAGAACGCGCCGTTGCAACCGTCTCTCCTTAAAAAGTTTCTTGTACCCCTTCTCCCCGAAAATTTCGACTTGTGGTAGTGAAATGTAATTTAGCCAACTAAAACAAATAATTGACATGTCAAATACAGCTGATTCGGCTGAAGGAGGAAGGAAAATTTCAATTTTGTGATTTTTTGGGGGTGGGGGGAATTTCTCCGATTGTCAAAGATGATTACACGCAACGATTTTTTTATATCTATTGTCTGACAGGCTTCACCGCTATGTGCACAGCTATTTAACCTTCATCACAAACCAAATGCAGGACTTTTAAAGCTATAAGGTAAAAGGCATATCATGTTAACAAATTTGAGACACATGGTACATTCACTGAAGGTCTCTTAGCCCCTCCCACCTGAAGTCATACTTTTTATGATTGATAGTTGAAGGCAGGCACTTAAATTTTATACTATGCTAATGGTTGCAAACTTTTGCAAAACTTGGCTCTCGCCACTTTGTGTCCACGATTTTGAAAATGGGCAACTCTTGGAGTCTATACAATCTTACTGAAGTAATTACTAAAGTGGATTCTATACCTTTAACACACTGAAGTAATTGCTTCATTGTTTTTTTTTTTTTTTCATTTTGGTATCCATGATGTTCTTGACGTACTATTGCCTATATAACAAGCGTATATATTTTTTGAACGAGCTCTATCAGTGTTTTGCAGGCTAATAACGTCATTTATTCAACAAGAGTAGCGCTTCTGGCCTCTGTTACGCCTAGGACAAAACCCTAATTAACGCCCCTCCTCTGTCTCCTAAAAATGTCCTGGCTAACTTTTTTTAATTTTCCATTTACTTAAATAAACGGTCTATATACTTTTATTTTCAAGGAATGGCGATGAAGATACGGGAAAAATGAAAATGTCGGATTCAATCTTCTTATACTTGCTGCCAACTGCACCCTCGACTTTTTTTAAATGAAAATAAAATTTCAAAATTTACAAAATGATTATAACCGTTAGATTATTTATTTGAAATTTCCCTAAAGATTTATGCGTCCAGGACAAGTGCTCCGTCTCCCCCTATAGCCATTCCTGGTCATGACTGCCGTTACAGATATTCGTGCAGAATTCTTCATTCAATATTGATGGTAGTTATGCAAAATTTAAAATATAAGTGACTTGATTTTAATAATAACTAACTAATCAGGGATATAATGAAAACTCATAACTATGTCGAAGACCAAGTTAAGATTCTCTAAAAGTGTTATATTGATTTCTTTTTTTCTGCCAAGTACTTTACTTTTTTACATTTAAACGAGCAAAATATACAACGAACTATGTAGAGGCCCCCATCATGCTTAGACTCTGCCTAGAGTACTATGATAAACTTCACCCTTTATAAAAAAAAAATAATAATAGACATGGATTCTAGTTCTTCCAGATTGTCCTACAAATCTATTGGGTTAGCAACCCTCTACAAATTTTTCCCTATGTACTTAGGAATACCCACTACCTATTGAGCCCAAGTTAATGTCTGAGCATATTGCCAGATTTCTATTTTCTACGTTTTCTTGAGCCCTAAAATAACAAAATGCTGACAGTCAATGAATACTAACCCAACTAAGCCAAGGGTGGCTCACATTGATAGGCGGGAAGTTATTTCGGGGAGGCGGAAAGCTGGTCAATTAGACAGGGAGCTTAAGAAGAAAACATGGGACAACTGCAAAATCTGGACTTTCAAAGAGAACCTTAAAAGACACCTTTCCCCGTCCGTGCTTGACATAATCCAGGTACTTCTCACGCATAATTTTTGGTCTGGTCACCGATATTTGACTACATCCAATGTTAATTCTGAAGGTATCAAAAACATGTATATTCATACGAAAAGAAAGTTATGGTTATTCACTTTCAAATCCAAGACAGAGCAGCTTTAATGTCTGCCAAAATAACCCAAAAAATTAAGAAAGAAAACCACATTTGTTTTCGATTCCTTTGAGACCAAATTACTTTAATTACCTCAGTGAAAATTATGGTTGCAGTTGAAGCAGCACCTACTCAGCGCTAAATTGAAGTTAAAAAAAGACCTTAAAAAATCAAGTAATTAAAATTTACTTGAGCTACTTATGAACTTTGTAACTATGTATACGGTTTGTGCCGGCATCACAAACAAAAAATCTATCTTTAATTTATATTTCATACTCAGAATCAAAGAGATAAAAATTTTGTGTAGAGAAGGAATGAAGGGGAAACCCTTTAATTTTTTCTGTATGCGTGCTGGTATGCAATAACAAGCTTTGATGAGACCGAAATGGTAAATGAAATTCGTACATAAACGATACTTTACTACAAGATGCATAATTTTTCCAGGGTCCAATCCTGCAAAAGAGGGTGTTTATTATACCCACTATTTGGACCATAACACGTTATGTTGTTTAAGCCCTGATTTTCTTATAAGGGTTTCCAGAAAATCCTGAAAGAAATTAATTAAAAAACAAAGCTTTTCTGATAAAAGTAAAAAGGAAGACGATACTTAGAACGATAAAAAATTATTGTTTTACAGGTTATGCAAGATATGTCTACAATTTTTGCACAAATTAACAAACTCGTAATATTTCCTTACATTTCTAGAATTCTAAAAACAAGCTAGCGCTTTACTAAAAGCTGATCTTATTTGAAGTTTTGGGAGAAATTATAATTGCATGCTTAAATTTGCTGATTTCGTGGCTGGTGAAAGAGTATTGAGAGCCATATAGATCAGTCTTTTACTTTCTGCACGATACCTATTTTCTGCTCCTAATCGTGTTTTGTTGTGTCGATTTTGTGCTTGAGTAAAGTGCCAGTTTTTAAGAATTCTACAAATTCAAGGAAGTGTTACGAGTTTGTTTTTTTTAGAGTTTTTTTCAACGCATTTTTAAATTTTTGTTACAATGGGCCGTGGTTTGCTCTTCACTACGTTGCAGCCACGGCTTCAACCATAATAGATTCATTCATTCATCCTACGATCCCTTATACCTCCTGTCGCTCATTATACAGATAAAAAACTATTACTTCAAGTTTCCATATTTTCTAATTCCCCCGTCCCCTAAAAAAACAGACTTCAAATGTACATTCTGATTCGTCGCTCATGGATATCGTACTGGAAAGCTGGACATAGCCCAACTCATCGAACTGCCACTAAAGTCTTGCAGAATTTCATATTCATCCGTAGATGTGACTATAGTATGGCTTGTGCATAATTCTGCACATTCTTAAAATATGTACTAATTTCATGATGCATAGCCCAAGTTAAAAAATATGGGAACACCCCACTAAGATAAAACCTGCATGACAAAATAGATGATACGTTCATAATCTTATACCAGTAGATCACTTTGAACTACCTAACCCTCCCAGTAAATAAAGGCCACACCTGAGTATGCGGTAGGCTTCAAAGTGATTTTTTTCTCCTTTTAGATTCAAAACTTTCGAGATTATTATTAAAACCTGCATAAACGGATTCTCAACACAGAACGGGTAGCTGGTCGCGTAAGCAAGGATACAAGCTTAAAAAATGTATCTTGGTCCAAGGCTCCAAGAATTTCCGAATAAGTCTCGAACCCTATCCACAAATGATTAAAAAAACGAAAAATGGACTTTTTATTAATGTAATTGTCTAAAAAAAATTGAACAGTTAGTCGTCCCTAAATGTACTCGAGTAGTTGCATATAGTAATTGAACAGTGAAGGCTAGTTCACCTTAAAACTCCTCTTCAAGGTTTATATTATTTAGCAACACCACAATAAGTCATTAATTTTCTCAGGATTTCTCCAAATACTTTCAGATACCTATTTACTAACGTAATGAACGAGTCCAATGTGTTCACCTTCATTAACAAAATTAAAATATCATTTCATCCAAAAACACTCAATACAAATAGCTTTTCTTTACGACGGATGTAGATTAAGGTCTATTTAGAAAGAGATTTAGCCAATACAAGCTTTAAAAATCACCAGGATGTAAACCCATTCATATTTAAATTTATGCAATATCCAGAGCTAACTGAGACGGAATCCAAGCTCAATTCATTCGAAATTTATAAAGATTCAGCCAGCTAGAATTTCATTATCAAAGCTAGGTTATATAGAGACAAAACCTGAAAATTTAATGAGAATTTAAACTTCAAAATTCTGGCAATTTAAATTTCAATTTGCCGACAGTATCAGTATTGAGTTTTAAGTGTTAGCTGGATCTCAATAAAAGTACATGTCGCTGTGAATAGATTTTAGCGAAAATATGACAGTGACAGGTAAGGCTTGAAAGAACTAATAGTCTACAAGTCGTTACAATGACTAATCGTTACAAAATAAAAGTCAAGTACTTTATTACGCATTTCACGACTCGAAAATTCGCTGCATCTGATTTAATGAGTATGTTCTTGAAGTTAATATCATCAGTGATACATTTGTTCGTGATTTCTTCCTAAACAATTGTTAGAATAATGTTTTAGCATGTTCTACCAATTATAAAACCTTAGAAATCAAAATTTCATCGTCTTGTCCTATACAAACGTTGAAGAAGTTAAATTTCCTTTAATCCATCAATTTCAAATACAAACAAAAATGTATTTGATTAGTAATGACCATTTATGAAAACCAAGCCTATATCCTTAATGTAAATCAGTATTTGGTTATGTAAAATATCTGGTTCTATTCGACAATAGAAAATGGAAGAAAAATTAACTAAAAAAGTATATCCTTACCGTCAACAATTGGTGTAGTCATTGCAGACGATTCAGATAAAGCTTCGGCGGGACGGATTGCGACATCAAATACAGTTTTGAAATTCGACTTGCAATCAGTTAAAGACGAAGGACATTCATAAGACAACAAATCTTTAGCACATTGATCTACAGCGGCTTCATTTGAAAATACATCTTTGTTTTCCAAGCCTTAAGAGTAGACAGTAAATGTATACAGTGTAACCAAACTTGCAAAAAAAAGAAGAAAACACTAAAACGAGTTAAAATTAGCTGTTAACATTTTGGGCTACCTTGGAAAATAAAAATAGGAGAAATGGGTTTGTATATTTGTTACTTATGTTGACATCACTTCTTTTTCTCCTATTTTTATGTTCCAAGGTTATTTTCCATTTGTGGATAGGGTTCGAGACTTATTCGGAAATTCTTGGAGCCTTGGACCAAGATACATTTTTTTAAGCTTGCATCCTTGCTTACGCGACCAGCTACCCGTTCTGTGTTGAGAATCCGTTTATGCAGGTTTTAATAATAATCTCGAAAGTTTTGAATCTAAAAGGAGAAAAAAATCACTTTGAAGCCTACCGCATACTCAGGTGTGGCCTTTATTTACTGGGAGGTTAGGTAGTTCAAAGTGATCTACTGGTATGAGATTATGAACGTATCATCTATTTTGTCATGCAGGTTTTATCTTAGTGGGGTGTTCCCATATTTTTTTAACTTGGGTTATGCATCATGAAATTAGTACATATTTTAAGAATGTGCAGAATTATGCACAAGCCATACTATAGTCACATCTACGGATGAATATGAAATTCTGCAAGACTTTAGTGGCAGTTCGATGAGTTGGGCTATGTCCAGCTTTCTAGTACGATATCCACGAACGACGAATCAGAATGTACATTTGAAGTCTGTTTTTTGGGGGGACGGGGGAATTAGAAAATATGGAAACTTGAAGTAACAGTTTTTTTATCTGTATAATGAGCGACAGGAGGTATAAGGGATCGTAGGATGAATGAATGAATCTATTATGGTTGAAGCCGTGGCTGCGACGTAGTGAAGAGCAAACCACGGCCCATTGTAACAAAAATTTAAAAATGCGTTGAAAAAACTCTAAAAAAAACAAACTCGTAACACTTCCTTGAATTTGTAGAATTCTTGAAAACTGGCACTTTACTCAAGCACAAAATCGACACAACAAAACACGATTAGTAGCAGAAAATAGGTATCGTGCAGAAAGTAAAAGACTGATCTATATGGCTCTCAATACTCTTTCACCAGCCACGAAATCAGCAAATTTAAGCATACAATTATAATTTCTCCCAAAACTTCAAGTAAGATCAGCTTTTAGTAAAGCGCTAGTTTGTTTTTTAGAATTCTAGAAATGTAAGGAAATATTACGAGTTTGTTAATTTGTGCTAAAATTGTAGACATATCTTGCATAACCTGTAAAACAATAATTTTTTTATCGTTCTAAGTATCGTCTTCCTTTTTACTTTTATCAGAAAAGCTTTGTTTTTTAATTAATTTCTTTCAGGATTTTCTGGAAACCAGTAGTTATCTAGGTACCATTTCTGATGCCCCTATAGCAATCTCCATGTTATTCTAAGGGCTTATGTTCCTTCCATGCTATTCTATGTTCCTTCCATTGTTATTCTATGGGACCTCTACACGTGATTAAACACGTCAAGAAACTACGTGCTATTTGCTTATGTCCTGTTGGTACCATTCCAAACGAGTGGGGATTCCCCGCCTGTTCCTAAACATTGCAAAAAAGATAACAGTATGAACGGGGGATTCCCCGCACAAATTTGTTTCAACTCCAAGTTTTTCCAACCAGAGTGGTTTTTTTTCGAGCTGACACCTGTTTTTTAGGCAGCAAATCAGAGAACTGCTTAACAATTCGTCATTGAAACCCCGTATAAAATGTTCATGCTTTGGAATTTAATTTCATTATGTATTAGCATATCGAGCATAGTACACTGGATTTTATTAACTCTGAAACAATGGATATTTATATTTTCAATGTGAGTACACTTTCATTCTTTATTTCCAAAAAAAAATTGTTTTACTAGTAAATTTAAATTTCAGGGGGGCTTAGCCCCCCTACCCTCCAACAATACAAAACCTTAAGAATATAATGAGTATATTCGATAGAAAACGCTAAGTATGCTTTTTTCTACTATGTAAAACAAAAACTCTCTCATCCACTGCTGTGTTATGATCATAATCCCTTACTTTTAATTATTTCGTTCAAAAATGCCCCTTTTTCCCAATTATCAGAAAATCTTTTTTTCCAGTCTAAAAACCACATGTGTTTATAATTACGGAGAGTCCCTTTTGAAGTCAGAGTTTAAACGTGTCTTATCTGAGTTATGAAAACAAAAGGTTGATGATTAAGACAAGAATTTGTGTAATTCTAAACGCTTTGGCCATTCAAAAAGCGTGGATTTCTGTTAAATAAATAATTCTTATACATTTTAAAATAGCTTTTTTTTTAAAATCACAACAACTGTAGGTCAGTAAATGATTCCTTTTTTTTTTTGGTTAAACACGATTGGCTGAAATAAAAGCGGAACTTTTAAAATCACAACAACTAAAGGTTAGTAAATGATTCCTTTGTTTTTTTTTTGTTAAACATGATTGGTTGAAACAGAAGCAGAACTTTTAAAATCACAACAACTGAAGGTCAGTAAATAATTCCTTTGTTTTTTTTTTGTTAAACACGATTGGCTGAAATAAAAGCGGAACTTTTAAAATCACAACAACTGAAGGTCAGTAAATAATTCCTTTTTTTTAAACACGACTGGCTGAAACAAAAGCAGAACTTTTAAAATCACAACTGAAGGTCAGTAAATAATTCTTTTTTTTTTATTAAACACGGTTGGCTGAAATAAAAACGGAACTCTTAAAATCACAACAACTGAAGGTCAGTAAATAATTCCTTTGTTTTTTTTTGTTAAACACGATTGGCTGAAATAAAAGCGGAACTTTTAAAATCACAACAACTAAAGGTCAGTAAATGATTCCTTTGTTTTTTTTTTGTTAAACACGATTGGTTGAAACAAAAGCAGAACATTTAAAATCACAACAAATGAAGGTCAGTAAATAATTCCATTGTTATTTTTGTTAAACACGATTGGTTGAAATAAAAGCGGAACTTTTAAAATCACAACTGAAGGTCAGTAAATAATTCCTTTGTTTTTTTTTGTTAAACACGATTGGCTGAAAGAAAAGCGGAACTTTTAAAATCACAACAACTGAAGGTCAGTAAATAATTCCTTTGTTTTTTTTTAAACACGACTGGCTGAAACAAAAGCAGAACTTTTAAAATCACAACTGAAGGTCAGTAAATAATTCCTTTTGTTTTTTTGTTAAACACGATTGGCTGAAATAAAAGCGGAGCTTTTAAAATCACAACAACTGAAGGTCAGTAAATGATCCCTTTGTTTTTTTTGTTAAACATGATTGGCTGAAACAAAAGCAGAACTTTTAAAATCACAACTGAAGGTCAGTAAATAATTCCTTTGTTATTTGTTAAACACGATTGGTTGAAATAAAAGCGGAACTGTTAAAATCACAACAACTGAAGGTCAGTAAATAATTCCTTTGTTATTTGTTAAACATGATTGGCTGAAATAAAAGCGGAACTGTTAAAATCACAACAACTGAAGGTCAGTAAATAATTCCTTTGTTTTTTTTTTAAACACGACTGGCTGAAACAAAAGCGGAACTTTTAAAATCACAACAACTGAAGGTCAGTAATTAATTCCTTTGTTTTTTTTGTTAAACACGATTGGCTGAAATAAAAAATAATTCCTTTGTTTTTTTTTAAACACGACTGGCTGAAACAAAAGCGGAACTTTTAAAATCACAACAACTGAAGGTCAGTAATTAATTCCTTTGTTTTTTTGTTAAACACGATTGGCTGAAATAAAAGCGGAACTCTTAAAATCCCACCTCAAGGTCAGTAAATAATTCCTTTGTTTTTTTTTGTTAAACACGATTGGCTGAAATAAAAGCGGAACTTTTAAAATCACAACAACTAAAGGTTAGTAAATAATTCCTTTTGTTTTTTTTGTTAAACACGATTGGCTGAAATAAAAGCGGAACTTTTAAAATCACAACAACTGAAGGTCAGTAAATAATTCCTTTTGTTTTTTTTGTTAAACACGATTGGCTGAAATAAAAGCGGAACTTTTAAAATCACAACAACTGAAGGTCAGTAAATAATTCCATTGTTTTTTTTTTGTTAAACACGATTGGCTGAAACAAAAACAGAATTTTTAAAATCACAACAACTGAAGGTCAGTAAATAATTCCATTTTTTTGTTAAACACGATTGGCTGAAATAAAAGCGGAACTTTTAAAATCACAACAACTGAAGGTCAGTAAATAATTCCGTTGTTTTTTTTGTTAAACACGATTGGCTGAAATAAAAGCGGAACTTTTAAAATCACAACAACTCAAGGTCAGTAAATGATTCCTTTGTTTTTTTTGTTAAACACGATTGGTTGAAACAAAAGCAGAACTTTTAAAATCACAACAACTGAAGGTCAGTAAATAATTCCATTGTTTTTTTTTTGTTAAACATGATTGGTTGAAATAAAAGCGGAAATTTTAAAATCACAACTGAAGGCCAGTAAATAATTCATTTGTTTTTTTTGTTAAACACGATTGGCTGAAATAAAAGCGGAACTTTTAAAATCACAACAACTGAAGGTCAGTAAATAATTCCTTTGTTTTTTTTAAACACGACTGGCTGAAACAAAAGCAGAACTTTTAAAATCACAACTATAGGTCAGTAAATGATTCCTTTGTTTTTTTTTTTTGTTAAACACGATTGGTTGAAAAAAAAGCAGAACTTTTAAAATCACAACAACTGAAGGTCAGTAAATAATTCCATTGTTTTTTTTTGTTAAACACGATTGGTTGAAATAAAAGCGGAACTTTTAAAATCACAACTATAGGTCAGTAAATGATTCCTTTGTTGTTTTTTTTGTTAAACACGATTGGTTGAAAAAAAGCAGAACTTTTAAAATCACAACAACTGAAGGTCAGTAAATAATTCCTTGTTTTTTTTGTTATGACACACAAATTCCACTATTTAATGCCCCCCTCCGGCGCGCCGGAGGGGGGCATTAAATAGTGAAATTTGTGTTTTAAAAGTAGTTGTGATTTTAAAAGCTCCTCTTTTATTTCAACCAATCGTGTTTAACAAAAAAAACAATGGAATTATTTACTGACCTTCAGTTGTTGTGATTTTAAACGTTCTGCTTTTGTTTCAACCAATTATGTTTAACAAAAAAAACATAAGAATCATTTACTGATCTTCAGTTGTTGCGATTTTAAAAGTTCCGCTTTTATTTCAACCAATCGTGTTTAACAAAAAAAAACAAAGGAATTATTTACTGACCTTCAGTTGTGATTTTAAAAGTTCTGCTTTTATTTCAACCAATCGTGAGTAACAAAAAGAAACAATGGAATTATTTACTGACCTTGAGTTGTTGTGATTTTAAAAGTTCTGCTTTTGTTTCAATCAATCGTGTTTAACAAAAAAAAACAAAGGAATCATTTACTGACCTTCAGTTGTTGTGATTTTAAAAGTTCCTCTTTTATTTCAACCAATCGTGTTTAACAAAAAAAAACAATGGAATTATTTACTGACCTTCAGTAGTTGTGATTTTAAAAGTTCTGCTTTTGTTTCAACCAATCGTGTTTAACAAAAAAAAACATAGGAATCATTTACTGACCTTCAGTTGTTGTGATTTTAAAAGTTCCGCTTTTATTTCAAGCAATCGTGTTTAACAAAAAAAAACAAAAGGAATTATTTACTGACCTTCAGTTGTGATTTTAAAAGTTCCGCTTTTATTTCAACCAATCGTGTTTAACAAAAAAAAAACAAAGGAATCATTTACTGACCTTCAGTTGTTGTGATTTTAAAAGTTCCTCTTTTTTTTCAGCCAATCGTGTTTAACAAAAAAAAACAAACGGAATTATTTACTGACTTTCAGTTGTTGTGATTTTAAAAGTTCCGCTTTTATTTCAGCCAATCGTGTTTAAAAAAAAAAAAACAAAGGAATCATTTACTGGCCTTCAGTTGCTGTGATTTTAAAAGTTCCGCTTTTATTTCAGCCAATCGTGTTTAACAAAAAACAACAACGGAATTATTTACTGACCTTCAGTTGTTGTGATTTTAAAAGTTCTGCTTTTGTTTCAGTCAATCGTGTTTAACAAAAAAAAACAAAGGAATTATTTACCGACCTTCAGTTGTTGTGATTTGAAAAGTTCCGCTTTTATTTCAGCCAATTGGGTTTAACAAAAAAAAAACAAAAGGAATTATTTACTGACCTTTAGTTGTTGTGATTTTAAAAGTTCCGCTTTTATTTCAGCCAATCGTGTTTAACAAAAAAAAAATAGAATTATTTACTGACCTTCAGTTGTTGTGATTTTAACAGTTCTGCTTTTATTTCAGCCAATCGTGTTTAACAAAAAAAACAAAGGAATCATTTACTGACCTTCAGTTGTTGTGATTTTAAAAGTTCCGCTTTTATTTCAGCCAATCGTGTTTAACAAAAAAAAACAACGGAATTATTTACTGACCTTCAGTTGTTGTGATTTTAAAAGTTCTGCTTTTGTTTCAGCCAATCGTGTTTAACAAAAAAAAAACAATGGAATTATTTACTGACCTTCAGTTGTTGTGATTTTAAAAGTTCCGCTTTTATTTCAGCCAATCGTGTTTAACAAAAAAAAACAAAAGGAATTATTTACTGACCTTTAGTTGTTGTGATTTTAAAAGTTCCGCTTTTATTTCAGCCAATCGTGTTTAACAAAAAAAAAGGAATTATTTACTGACCTTGAGTTGTGAGTTTAAGAGTTTCGCTTTTATTTCAGCCAATCGTGTTTAACAAAAAAAACAAAGGAATTATTTACTGACCTTCAGTTGTTGTGATTTTAAAAAAATCTGCTTTTGTTTCAGCCAGTCGTGTTTAAAAAAAAAAACAGAGGAATTATTTACTGACCTTCAGTTGTTGTGATTTTAAAAGTTCCGCTTTTATTTCAGCCAAACGTGTTTAACAAAAAAAAAACAAAGGAATTATTTGCTGACCTTCAGTTGTTGTGATTTTAAAAGTTCCGCTTTTATTTGAACCAATCGTGTTTAACAAAAAAAAAAATGGAATTATTTACTGACCTTTAGTTGTTGTGATTTTAAAAGTTCTGCTTTTGTTTCAACCGATCGTGTTTAACAAAAAAAAAACAAAAGAATCATTTACTGACCTTTAGTTGTTGTGATTTTAAAAGTTCCGCTTTTATTTCAGCCAATCGTGTTTAAAAAAAACAACAAAGGAATCATTTACTGACCTTGAGTAGTTGTGATTTTAAAAGTTCCGCTTTTATTTCAGCCAATCGTGTTTAACAAAAAACAAAGGAATTATTTACTGACCTTCAGTTGTTATTTTAAAAGTTCTGCTTTTGTTTCAGCCAGTCGTATTTAAAAAAAACAAAGAAATTATTTACTGACCTTTAGTTGTTGTGATTTTAAAAGTTCCGCTTTTATTTCAACCAATCGTGTTTAACAAAAAAACAAAGGAATTATTTACTGACCTTCAGTTGTGATTTTAAAAGTTCCGCTTTTATTTCAACCAATCGTGTTTAACAAAAAGAAACAATGGAATTATTTACTGACCTTGAGTTGTTGTGATTTTAAAAGTTCTGCTTTTGTTTCAATCAATCCTGCTTAACAAAAAAAACAAAAGAATCATTTACTGACCTTCAGTTGTTGTGATTTTAAAAGTTCCTCTTTTATTTCAACCAATCGTGTTTAATAAAAAAAAAACAATGGAATTATTTACTGACCTTCAGTTGTTGTGATTTTAAAAGTTCAGCTTTTGTTTCAACCAATCGTGTTTAACAAAAAAAAACAAAGGATTCATTTACTGTCCTTCAGTTGTTGTGATTTTAAAAGTTCCGCTTTTATTTCAACCAATCGTGTTTAACAAAAAAACAAAGGAATTATTTACTGACCTTCAGTTGTGATTTTAAAAGTTCCGCTTTTATTTCAACCAATCGTGTTTAACAAAGAAAAACAATGGAATTATTTACTGACCTTGAGTTGTTGTGATTTTAAAAGTTCCACTTTTATTTCAACCAATTGTGTTTAAGAAAAAATTTACTGACCTTCAGTTGTTGTGATTTTAAAAATTCCGCTTTTATTTCAGCTAATCGTTTTTAACAAAAAAAAAACAAAGGAATCATTTACTGACCATGAGTAGTTGTGATTTTAAAAGTTCCGCTTTTATTTCAGCCAATCGTGTTTAACAAAAAACAACGGAATTATTTACCGACCTTCAGTTGTTGTGATTTTAAAAGTTCTGCTTTTGTTTCAACCAATCGTGTTTAACAAAAAAAACAAAGGAATCATTTACTGACCTTCAGTTGTTGTGATTTTAAAAGTTCCTCTTTTATTTCAGCCAATCGTGTTTAACAAAAAAAAACAAAGGAATCATTTACTGACCATGAGTAGTTGTGATTTTAAAAGTTCCGCTTTTATTTCAGCCAATCGTGTTTAACAAAAAACAAAGGAATTATTTACTGACCTTCAGTTGTTATTTTAAAAGTTCTGTTTTTGTTTCAGCCAGTCGTGTTTGAAAAAAAAACAAAGAAATTATTTACTGACCTTCAGTTGTTGTGATTTTAAATGTTCCGCTTTTATTTCAACCAATCGTGTTTAACAAAAAAACAAAGGAATTATTTACTGACCTTCAGTTGTGATTTTAAAAGTTCCGCTTTTATTTCAAACAATCGTGTTTAACAAAAAGAAACAATGGAATTATTTACTAACCTTGAGTTGTTGTGATTTTAAAAGTTCTGCTTTTGTTTCAATCAATCGTGTTTAACAAAAAAAACAAAAGAATCATTTACTGACCTTCAGTTGTTGTGATTTTAAAAGTTCCTCTTTTATTTCAACCAATCGTGTTTAATAAAAAAAAACAATGGAATTATTTACTGACCTTCAGTTGTTGTGATTTTAAAAGTTCTGCTTTTATTTCAACCAATCGTGAGTAACAAAAAGAAACAATGGAATTATTTACTGACCTTGAGTTGTTGTGATTTTAAAAGTTCTGCTTTTGTTTCAATCAATCGTGTTTAACAAAAAAAACAAAGGAATCATTTACTGACCTTCAGTTGTTGTGATTTTAAAAGTTCCTCTTTTATTTCAACCAATCGTGTTTAACAAAAAAAAACAATGGAATTATTTACTGACCTTCAGTTGTTGTGATTTTAAAAGTTCTGCTTTTGTTTCAACCAATCGTGTTTAACAAAAAAAAAACATAGGAATCATTTACTGACCTTCAGTTGTTGTGATTTTAAAAGTTCCGCTTTTATTTCAACCAATCGTGTTTAACAAAAAAAAACAAAAGGAATTATTTACTGACCTTCAGTTGTGATTTTAAAAGTTCCGCTTTTATTTCAACCAATCGTGTTTAACAAAAAAAAAAACAAAGGAATCATTTACTGACCTTCAGTTGTTGTGATTTTAAAAGTTCCTCTTTTATTTCAGCCAATCGTGTTTAACAAAAAAACAAAGGAATCATTTACTGACCTTCAGTTGTTGTGATTTTAAAAGTTCCGCTTTTATTTCAGCCAATCGTGTTTAACAAAAAAAAACAAACGGAATTATTTACTGACTTTCAGTTGTTGTGATTTTAAAAGTTCCGCTTTTATTTCAGCCAATCGTGTTAAAAAAAAAACAAAGGAATCATTTACTGGCCTTCAGTTGCTGTGATTTTAAAAGTTCCGCTTTTATTTCAGCCAATCGTGTTTAACAAAAAACAACAACGGAATTATTTACTGACCTTCAGTTGTTGTGATTTTAAAAGTTCTGCTTTTGTTTCAGTCAATCGTGTTTAACAAAAAAAAAACAAAGAAATTATTTACCGACCTTCAGTTGTTGTGATTTGAAAATTTCCGCTTTTATTTCAGGCAATTGGGTTTAACAAAAAAAACAAAAGGAATTATTTACTGACCTTTAGTTGTTGTGATTTTAAAAGTTCCGCTTTTATTTCAGCCAATCGTGTTTAACAAAAAAAAAAAGAATTATTTACTGACCTTCAGTTGTTGTGATTTTAACAGTTCTGCTTTTATTTCAGCCAATCGTGTTTAACAAAAAAAAAACAAAGGAATCATTTACTGACCTTCAGTTGTTGTGATTTTAAAAGTTCCGCTTTTATTTCAGCCAATCGTGTTTAACAAAAAAAAAACAACGGAATTATTTACTGACCTTCAGTTGTTGTGATTTTAAAAGTTCTGCTTTTGTTTCAGCCAATCGTGTTTAACAAAAAAAAAAAAAAAAACAATGGAATTATTTACTGACCTTCAGTTGTTGTGATTTTAAAAGTTCCGCTTTTATTTCAGCCAATCGTGTTTAACAAAAAAAAACAAAAGGAATTATTTACTGACCTTTAGTTGTTGTGATTTTAAAAGTTCCGCTTTTATTTCAGCCAATCGTGTTTAACAAAAAAAAAGGAATTATTTACTGACCTTGAGTTGTGAGTTTAAGAGTTTCGCTTTTATTTCAGCCAATCGTGTTTAACAAAAAAAACAAAGGAATTATTTACTGACCTTCAGTTGTTGTGATTTTAAAAAATTCTGCTTTTGTTTCAGCCAGTCATGTTTAAAAAAAAAACAGAGGAATTATTTACTGACCTTCAGTTGTTGTGATTTTAAAAGTTCCGCTTTTATTTCAGCCAAACGTGTTTAACAAAAAAAAACAAAGGAATTATTTGCTGACCTTCAGTTGTTTTGATTTTAAAAGTTCCGCTTTTATTTGAACCAATCGTGTTTAACAAAAAAAAACAATGGAATTATTTACTGACCTTTAGTTGTTGTGATTTTAAAAGTTCTGCTTTTGTTTCAACCGATCGTGTTTAACAAAAAAAACAAAGGAATTATTTACTGACCTTTAGTTGTTGTGATTTTAAAAGTTCCGCTTTTATTTCAGCCAATCGTGTTTAAAAAAAAACAACAAAGGAATCATTTACTGACCTTGAGTAGTTGTGATTTTAAAAGTTCCGCTTTTATTTCAGCCAATCGTGTTTAACAAAAAACAAAGGAATTATTTACTGACCTTCAGTTGTTATTTTAAAAGTTCTGCTTTTGTTTCAGCCAGTCGTATTTAAAAAAACAAAGAAATTATTTACTGACCTTTAGTTGTTCTGATTTTAAAAGTTCCGCTTTTATTTCAAAACATCGTGTTTAACAAAAAAACAAAGGAATTATTTACTGACCTTCAGTTGTGATTTTAAAAGTTCCGCTTTTATTTCAACCAATCGTGTTTAACAAAAAGAAACAATGGAATTATTTACTGACCTTGAGTTGTTGTGATTTTAAAAGTTCTGCTTTTGTTTCAATCAATCCTGCTTAACAAAAAAAACAAAGGATTCATTTACTGTCCTTCAGTTGTTGTGATTTTAAAAGTTCCGCTTTTATTTCAACCAATCGTGTTTAACAAAAAAAAACAAAGGATTCATTTACTGACCTTCAGTTGTTGTGATTTTAAAAGTTCTGCTTTTGTTTCAACCAATCGTGTTTAACAAAAAAAAACAAAGGATTCATTTACTGTCCTTCAGTTGTTGTGATTTTAAAAGTTCCGCTTTTATTTCAACCAATCGTGTTTAACAGAAAAAACAAAGGAATTATTTACTGACCTTCAGTTGTGATTTTAAAAGTTCCGCTTTTATTTCAACCAATCGTGTTTAACAAAAAGAAACAATGGAATTATTTACTGACCTTGAGTTGTTGTGATTTTAAAAGTTCCACTTTTATTTCAACCAATTGTGTTTAAGAAAAAATTTACTGACCTTCAGTTGTTGTGATTTTAAAAGTTCCGCTTTTATTTCAGCTAATCGTTTTTAACAAAAAAAAAACAACGGAATTATTTACCGACCTTCAGTTGTTGTGATTTTAAAAGTTCTGCTTTTGTTTCAACCAATCGTGTTTAACAAAAAAACAAAGGAATCATTTACTGACCTTTAGTTGTTGTGATTTTAAAAGTTCCGCTTTTATTTCAGCCAATCGTGTTTAACAAAAAAAAACAAAGGAATCATTTACTGACCATGAGTAGTTTTGATTTTAAAAGTTCCGCTTTTATTTCAGCCAATCGTGTTTAACAAAAAACAAAGGAATTATTTACTGACCTTCAGTTGTTATTTTAAAAGTTCTGTTTTTGTTTCAGCCAGTCGTGTTTGAAAAAAAACAAAGAAATTATTTACTGACCTTCAGTTGTTGTGATTTTAAATGTTCCGCTTTTATTTCAACCAATCGTGTTTAACAAAAAAACAAAGGAATTATTTACTGACCTTCAGTTGTGATTTTAAAAGTTCCGCTTTTATTTCAACCAATCGTGTTTAACAAAAAGAAACAATGGAATTATTTACTAACCTTGAGTTGTTGTGATTTTAAAAGTTCTGCTTTTGTTTCAATCAATCGTGCTTAACAAAAAAACAAAAGAATCATTTACTGACCTTCAGTTGTTGTGATTTTAAAAGTTCCTCTTTTATTTCAACCAATCGTGTTTAATAAAAAAAACAATGGAATTATTTACTGACCTTCAGTTGTTGTGATTTTAAAAGTTCTGCTTTTGTTTCAACCAATCGTGTTTAACAAAAAAAAACAAAGGATTCATTTACTGTCCTTCAGTTGTTGTGATTTTAAAAGTTCCGCTTTTATTCCAACCAATCGTGTTTAACAAAAAAAAAACAATGGAATTATTTACTGACCTTCAGTTGTGATTTTAAAAGTTCTGCTTTTGTTTCAACCAATCGTGTTTAACAAAAAAAACAATGGAATTATTTACTGACCTTGAGTTGTTGTGATTTTAAAAGTTCCACTTTTATTTCAACTAATTGTGTTTAACAAAAAATTTACTGACCTTCAGTTGTTGTGATTTTAAAAGTTCCGCTTTTATTTCATCTAATCGTTTTTAACAAAAAAAAACAACGGAATTATTTACCGACCTTCAGTTGTTGTGATTTTAAAAGTTCCGCTTTTATTTCAGCCAATTGAGTTTAACATAAAAAACAAAGGAATTATTTACTGACCTTTAGTTGTTGTGATTTTAAAAGTTCCGCTTTTATTTCAGCCAATCGTGTTTAACATAAAAAACAAAGGAATTATTTACTGACCTTGAGTTGTGATTTTAAGAGTTCCGCTTTTATTTCAGCCAATCGTGTTTAACAAAAAAACAAAGGAATTATTTACTAAAGTTCAGTTGTTGTGATTTTAAGAGTTCCGCTTTTATTTCAAGCAATCGTGGTTAACAAAAAAAACAAAAGGAATTATTTACTGACCTTCAGTTGTGATTTCAAAAGTTCCGCTTTTATTTCAACCAATCGTGTTTAACAAAAAAAAAACAAAGGAATCATTTACTGACCTTCAGTTGTTGTTATTTTAAAAGTTCCTCTTTTATTTCAGCCAATCGTGTTTAACAAAAAAAAAAACAAAGGAATCATTTACTGACCTTCAGTTGTTGTGATTTTAAAAGTTCCGCTTTTATTTCAGCCAATCGTGTTTAACAAAAAAAACAAACGGAATTATTTACTGACTTTCAGTTGTTGTGATTTTAAAAGTTCCGCTTTTATTTCAGCCAATCGTGTTTAAAAAAAAAACAAAGGAATCACTTACTGGCCTTCAGTTGTTGTGATTTTAAAAGTTCCGCTTTTATTTCAGCCAATCGTGTTTAACAAAAAACAACAACGGAATTATTTACTGACCTTCAGTTGTTGTGATTTTAAAAGTTCTGCTTTTGTTTCAGTCAATCGTGTTTAACAAAAAAAACAAAGGAATTATTTACTGACCTTCAGTTGTGATTTTAAAAGTTCCGCTTTTATTTCAACCAATCGTGTTTAACAAAAAAAAACAAAGGAATCATTTACTGACCTTCAGTTGTTGTGATTTTAAAAGTTCCTCTTTTATTTCAGCCAATCGTGTTTAACAAAAAAAACAAAGGAATCATTTACTGACCTTCAGTTGTTGTGATTTTAAAAGTTCCGCTTTTATTTCAGCCAATCGTGTTTAACAAAAAAAACAAACGGAATTATTTACTGACTTTCAGTTGTTGTGATTTTAAAAGTTCCGCTTTTATTTCAGCCAATCGTGTTTAAAAAAAACAAAGGAATCATTTACTGGCCTTCAGTTGTTGTGATTTTAAAAGTTCCGCTTTTATTTCAGCCAATCGTGTCTAACAAAAAACAACAACGGAATTATTTACTGACCTTCAGTTGTTGTGATTTTAAAAGTTCTGCTTTTGTTTCAGTCAATCGTGTTTAACAAAAAAAAACAAAGGAATTATTTACCGACCTTCAGTTGTTGTGATTTGAAAAGTTCCGCTTTTATTTCAGCCAATTGGGTTTAACAAAAAAAAAACAAAAGTAATTATTTACTGACCTTTAGTTGTTGTGATTTTAAAAGTTCCGCTTTTATTTCAGCCAATCGTGTTTAACAAAAAAAATAGAATTATTTACTGACCTTCAGTTGTTGTGATTTTAACAGTTCTGCTTTTATTTCAGCCAATCGTGTTTAACAAAAAAAACAAAGGAATCATTTACTGACCTTCAGTTGTTGTGATTTTAAAAGTTCCGCTTTTATTTCAGCCAATCGTGTTTAACAAAAAAAAAACAACGGAATTATTTACTGACCTTCAGTTGTTGTGATTTTAAAAGTTCTGCTTTTGTTTCAGCCAATCGTGTTTAACAAAAAAAAAACAATGGAATTATTTACTGACCTTCAGTTGTTGTGATTTTAAAAGTTCCGCTTTTATTTCAGCCAATCGTGTTTAACAAAAAGAAAACAAAAGGAATTATTTACTGACCTTTAGTTGTTGTGATTTTAAAAGTTCCGCTTTTATTTCAGCCAATCGTGTTTAACAAAAAAAAACAGGAATTATTTACTGACCTTGAGTTGTGAGTTTAAGAGTTTCGCTTTTATTTCAGCCAATCGTGTTTAACAAAAAAAAAAACAAAGGAATTATTTACTGACCTTCAGTTGTTGTGATTTTAAAAAATTCTGCTTTTGTTTCAGCCAGTCGTGTTTAAAAAAAACAGAGGAATTATTTACTGACCTTCAGTAGTTGTGATTTTAAAAGTTCCGCTTTTATTTCAGCCAAACGCGTTTAACAAAAAACAAACAAAGGAATTATTTGCTGACTTTAAGTTGTTGTGATTTTAAAAGTTCCGCTTTTATTTCAACCAATCGTGTTTAACAAAAAAAAAACAATGGAATTATTTACTGACCTTTAGTTGTTGTGATTTTAAAAGTTCTGCTTTTGTTTCAACCAATCGTGTCTAACAAAAAAAAACAAAGGAATCATTTACTGACCTTTAGTTGTTGTGATTTTAAAAGTTCCGCTTTTATTTCAGCCAATCGTGTTTAAAAAAAAACAACAAAGGAGTCATTTACTGACCTTGAGTAGTTGTGATTTTAAAAGTTCCGCTTTTATTTCAGCCAATCGTGTTTACCAAAAAACAAAGGAATTATTTACTGACCTTCAGTTGTTATTTTAAAAGTTCTGCTTTTGTTTCAGCCAGTCGTGTTTAAAAAAAAACAAAGAAATTATTTACTGACCTTCAGTTGTTGTGATTTTAAAAGTTCCGCTTTTATTTCAACCAATCGTGTTTAACAAAAAACAAAGGAATTATTTACTGACCTTCAGTTGTTATTTTAAAAGTTCCGCTTTTATTTCAACCAATCGTGTTTAACAAAAAGAAACAATGGAATTATTTACTGACCTTGAGTTGTTGTGATTTTAAAAGTTCTGCTTTTGTTTCAATCAATCGTGCTTAACAAAAAAAAAACAAAAGAATCATTTACTGACCTTCAGTTGTTGTGATTTTAAAAGTTCCTCTTTTATTTCAACCAATCGTGTTTAATAAAAAAAAACAATGGAATTATTTACTGACCTTCAGTTGTTGTGATTTTAAAAGTTCTGCTTTTGTTTCAACCAATCGTGTTTAACAAAAAAAAACAAAGGATTCATTTACTGTCCTTCAGTTGCTGTGATTTTAAAAGTTCCGCTTTTATTTCAACCAGTCGTGTTTAACAAAAAAAACAAAGGAATTATTTACTGACCTTCAGTTGTGATTTTAAAAGTTCCGCTTTTATTTCAGCCAATCGTGTTTAACAAAAAACAAAGGAATTATTTACTGACCTTCAGTTGTTATTTTAAAAGTTCTGCTTTTGTTTCAACCAATCGTGTTTAACAAAAAAAACAAAGGAATCATTTACTGACCTTCAGTTGTTGTGATTTTAAAAGTTCCGCTTTTATTTCAGCCAATCGTGTTTAACAAAAAAAAACAAAGGAATCATTTACTGACCATGAGTAGTTGTGATTTTAAAAGTTCCGCTTTTATTTCAGCCAATCGTGTTTAACAAAAAACAAAGGAATTATTTACTGACCTTCAGTTGTTATTTTAAAAGTTCTGTTTTTGTTTCAGCCAGTCGTGTTTGAAAAAAAAACAAAGAAATTATTTACTGACCTTCAGTTGTTGTGATTTTAAATGTTCCGCTTTTATTTCAACCAATCGTGTTTAACAAAAAAACAAAGGAATTATTTACTGACCTTCAGTTGTGATTTTAAAAGTTCCGCTTTTATTTCAACCAATCGTGTTTAACAAAAAGAAACAATGGAATTATTTACTAACCTTGAGTTGTTGTGATTTTAAAAGTTCTGCTTTTGTTTCAATCAATCGTGTTTAACAAAAAAAACAAAAGAATCATTTACTGACCTTCAGTTGTTGTGATTTTAAAAGTTCCTCTTTTATTTCAACCAATCGTGTTTAATAAAAAAAACAATGGAATTATTTACTGACCTTCAGTTGTTGTGATTTTAAAAGTTCTGCTTTTGTTTCAACCAATCGTGTTTAACAAAAAAAAAACAAAGGATTCATTTACTGTCCTTCAGTTGTTGTGATTTTAAAAGTTCCGCTTTTATTCCAACCAATCGTGTTTAACAAAAAAAACAAAGGAATTATTTACTGACCTTCAGTTGTGATTTTAAAAGTTCTGCTTTTATTTCAACCAATCGTGTTTAACAAAGAAAAACAATGGAATTATTTACTGACCTTGAGTTGTTGTGATTTTAAAAGTTCCACTTTTATTTCAACTAATTGTGTTTAACAAAAAATTTACTGACCTTCAGTTGTTGTGATTTTAAAAGTTCCTCTTTTATTTCAACCAATCGTTTTTAACAAAAAAAAACAACGGAATTATTTACCGACCTTCAGTTGTTGTGATTTTAAAAGTTCCGCTTTTATTTCAGCCAATTGAGTTTAACATAAAAAACAAAGGAATTATTTACTGACCTTTAGTTGTTGTGATTTTAAAAGTTCCGCTTTTATTTCAGCCAATCGTGTTTAACATAAAAAACAAAGGAATTATTTACTGACCTTGAGTTGTGATTTTAAGAGTTCCGCTTTTATTTCAGCCAATCGTGTTTAACAAAAAAACAAAGGAATTATTTACTAAAGTTCAGTTGTTGTGATTTTAAGAGTTCCGCTTTTATTTCAAGCAATCGTGGTTAACAAAAAAAAACAAAAGGAATTATTTACTGACCTTCAGTTGTGATTTTAAAAGTTCCGCTTTTATTTCAACCAATCGTGTTTAACAAAAAAAAACAAAGGAATCATTTACTGACCTTCAGTTGTTGTGATTTTAAAAGTTCCTCTTTTATTTCAGCCAATCGTGTTTAACAAAAAAAAAAACAAAGGAATCATTTACTGACCTTCAGTTGTTGTGATTTTAAAAGTTCCGCTTTTATTTCAGCCAATCGTGTTTAACAAAAAAAACAAACGGAATTATTTACTGACTTTCAGTTGTTGTGATTTTAAAAGTTCCGCTTTTATTTCAGCCAATCGTGTTTAAAAAAAAACAAAGGAATCACTTACTGGCCTTCAGTTGTTGTGATTTTAAAAGTTCCGCTTTTATTTCAGCCAATCGTGTTTAACAAAAAACAACAACGGAATTATTTACTGACCTTCAGTTGTTGTGATTTTAAAAGTTCTGCTTTTGTTTCAGTCAATCGTGTTTAACAAAAAAAAAACAAAAGGAATTATTTACTGACCTTCAGTTGTGATTTTAAAAGTTCCGCTTTTATTTCAACCAATCGTGTTTAACAAAAAAAACAAAGGAATCATTTACTGACCTTCAGTTGTTGTGATTTTAAAAGTTCCTCTTTTATTTCAGCCAATCGTGTTTAACAAAAAAAAACAAAGGAATCATTTACTGACCTTCAGTTGTTGTGATTTTAAAAGTTCCGCTTTTATTTCAGCCAATCGTGTTTAACAAAAAAAACAAAAGGAATTATTTACTGACTTTCAGTTGTTGTGATTTTAAAAGTTCCGCTTTTATTTCAGCCAATCGTGTTTAAAAAAAACAAAGGAATCATTTACTGGCCTTCAGTTGTTGTGATTTTAAAAGTTCCGCTTTTATTTCAGCCAATCGTGTTTAACAAAAAACAACAACGGAATTATTTACTGACCTTCAGTTGTTGTGATTTTAAAAGTTCTGCTTTTGTTTCAGTCAATCGTGTTTAACAAAAAAAAACAAAGGAATTATTTACCGACCTTCAGTTGTTGTGATTTGAAAAGTTCCGCTTTTATTTCAGCCAATTGGGTTTAACAAAAAAAAACAAAAGTAATTATTTACTGACCTTTAGTTGTTGTGATTTTAAAAGTTCCGCTTTTATTTCAGCCAATCGTGTTTAACAAAAAAAATAGAATTATTTACTGACCTTCAGTTGTTGTGATTTTAACAGTTCTGCTTTTATTTCAGCCAATCGTGTTTAACAAAAAAAAACAAAGGAATCATTTACTGACCTTCAGTTGTTGTGATTTTAAAAGTTCCGCTTTTATTTCAGCCAATCGTGTTTAACAAAAAAAAACAACGGAATTATTTACTGACCTTCAGTTGTTGTGATTTTAAAAGTTCTGCTTTTGTTTCAGCCAATCGTGTTTAACAAAAAAAAACAATGGAATTATTTACTGACCTTCAGTTGTTGTGATTTTAAAAGTTCCGCTTTTATTTCAGCCAATCGTGTTTAACAAAAAGAAAACAAAAGGAATTATTTACTGACCTTTAGTTGTTGTGATTTTAAAAGTTCCGCTTTTATTTCAGCCAATCGTGTTTAACTAAAAAAAAACAGGAATTATTTACTGACCTTGAGTTGTGAGTTTAAGAGTTTCGCTTTTATTTCAGCCAATCGTGTTTAACAAAAAAAAAACAAAGGAATTATTTACTGACCTTCAGTTGTTGTGATTTTAAAAAATTCTGCTTTTGTTTCAGCCAGTCGTGTTTAAAAAAAAAACAGAGGAATTATTTACTGACCTTCAGTAGTTGTGATTTTAAAAGTTCCGCTTTTATTTCAGCCAAACGTGTTTAACAAAAAAAAAACAAAGGAATTATTTGCTGACTTTCAGTTGTTGTGATTTTAAAAGTTCCGCTTTTATTTCAACCAATCGTGTTTAACAAAAAAAAACAATGGAATTATTTACTGACCTTTAGTTGTTGTGATTTTAAAAGTTCTGCTTTTGTTTCAACCAATCGTGTCTAACAAAAAAAAACAAAGGAATCATTTACTGACCTTTAGTTGTTGTGATTTTAAAAGTTCCGCTTTTATTTCAGCCAATCGTGTTTAAAAAAAACAACAAAGGAGTCATTTACTGACCTTGAGTAGTTGTGATTTTAAAAGTTCCGCTTTTATTTCAGCCAATCGTGTTTACCAAAAAACAAAGAAATTATTTACTGATCTTCAGTTGTTATTTTAAAAGTTCTGCTTTTGTTTCAGCCAGTCGTGTTTAAAAAAAAAACAAAGAAATTATTTACTGACCTTCAGTTGTTGTGATTTTAAAAGTTCCGCTTTTATTTCAACCAATCGTGTTTAACAAAAAAACAAAGGAATTATTTACTGACCTTCAGTTGTGATTTTAAAAGTTCCGCTTTTATTTCAACCAATCGTGTTTAACAAAAAGAAACAATGGAATTATTTACTGACCTTGAGTTGTTGTGATTTTAAAAGTTCTGCTTTTGTTTCAATCAATCGTGCTTAACAAAAAAAAACAAAAGAATCATTTACTGACCTTCAGTTGTTGTGATTTTAAAAGTTCCTCTTTTATTTCAACCAATCGTGTTTAATAAAAAAAAACAATGGAATTATTTACTGACCTTCAGTTGTTGTGATTTTAAAAGTTCTGCTTTTGTTTCAACCAATCGTGTTTAACAAAAAAAAACAAAGGATTCATTTACTGTCCTTCAGTTGCTGTGATTTTAAAAGTTCCGCTTTTATTTCAACCAGTCGTGTTTAACAAAAAAAAACAAAGGAATTATTTACTGACCTTTAGTTGTGATTTTAAAAGTTCCGCTTTTATTTCAGCCAATCGTGTTTAACAAAAAACAAAGGAATTATTTACTGACCTTCAGTTGTTATTTTAAAAGTTCTGCTTTTGTTTCAGCCAGTCGTGTTTGAAAAAAAAAAACAAAGAAATTATTTACTGACCTTCAGTTGTTGTGATATTAAAAGTTCCGCTTTTATTTCAACCAATCGTGTTTAACAAAAAAACAAAGGAATTATTTACTGACCTTCAGTTGTGATTTTAAAAGTTCCGCTTTTATTTCAACCAATCGTGTTTAACAAAAAGAAACAATGGAATTATTTACTAACCTTGAGTTGTTGTGATTTTAAAAGTTCTGCTTTTGTTTCAATCAATCGTGCTTAACAAAAAAAACAAAAGAATCATTTACTGACCTTCAGTTGTTGTGATTTTAAAAGTTCCTCTTTTATTTCAACCAATCGTGTTTAATAAAAAAAAACAATGGAATTATTTACTGACCTTCAGTTGTTGTGATTTTAAAAGTTCTGCTTTTGTTTCAACCAATCGTGTTTAACAAAAAAAAAACAAAGGATTCATTTACTGTCCTTCAGTTGTTGTGATATTAAAAGTTCCGCTTTTATTTCAACCAATCGTGTTTAACAAAAAAACAAAGGAATTATTTACTGACCTTCAGTTGTGATTTTAAAAGTTCCGCTTTTATTTCAACCAATCGTGTTTAACAAAGAAAAACAATGGAATTATTTACTGACCTTGAGTTGTTGAGTTGTTGTGATTTTAAAAGTTCCACTTTTATTTCAACTAATTGTGTTTAACAAAAAATTTACTGACATTCAGTTGTTGTGATTTAAAAGTTCCGCTTTTATTTCAGCTAATCGTTTTTAACAAAAAAAACAACGGAATTATTTACCGACCTTCAGTTGTTGTGATTTTAAAAGTTCCGCTTTTATTTCAGCCAATTGAGTTTAACATAAAAAACAAAGGAATTATTTACTGACCTTTAGTTGTTGTGATTTTAAAAGTTCCGCTTTTATTTCAGCCAATCGTGTTTAACATAAAAAACAAAGGAATTATTTACTGACCTTGAGTTGTGATTTTAAGAGTTCCGCTTTTATTTCAGCCAATCGTGTTTAACAAAAAAAAACAAAGGAATTATTTACTAACGTTCAGTTGTTGTGATTTTAAGAGTTCCGCTTTTATTTCAAGCAATCGTGTTTAACAAAAAAAAACAAAAGGAATTATTTACTGACCTTCAGTTGTTGTGATTTTAAAAGTTCCTCTTTTATTTCAGCCAATCGTGTTTAACAAAAAAAAAAACAAAGGAATCATTTACTGACCTTCAGTTGTTGTGATTTTAAAAGTTCCGCTTTTATTTCAGCCAATCGTGTTTAACAAAAAAAACAAACGGAATTATTTACTGACTTTCAGTTGTTGTGATTTTAAAAGTTCCGCTTTTATTTCAGCCAATCGTGTTTAAAAAAAAAACAAAGGAATCATTTACTGGCCTTCAGTTGTTGTGATTTTAAAAGTTCCGCTTTTATTTCAGCCAATCGTGTTTAACAAAAAAAAAACAACGGAATTATTTACTGACCTTCAGTTGTTGTGATTTTAAAAGTTCTGCTTTTGTTTCAGTCAATCGTGTTTAACAAAAAAAAAACAAAAGGAATTATTTACTGACCTTCAGTTGTGATTTTAAAAATTCCGCTTTTATTTCAACCAATCGTGTTTAACAAAAAAAACAAAGGAATCATTTACTGACCTTCAGTTGTTGTGATTTTAAAAGTTCCGCTTTTATTTCAGCCAATCGTGTTTAACAAAAAAAACAAACGGAATTATTTACTGACTTTCAGTTGTTGTGATTTTAAAAGTTCCGCTTTTATTTCAGCCAATCGTGTTTAAAAAAAACAACAAAGGAATCATTTACTGACCTTCAGTTGTTGTGATTTTAAAAGTTCCGCTTTTATTTCAGCCAATCGTGTTTAACAAAAAAAAACAAACGGAATTATTTACTGACTTTCAGTTGTTGTGATTTTAAAAGTTCCGCTTTTATTTCAGCCAATCGTGTTTAAAAAAAACAAAGGAATCATTTACTGGCCTTCAGTTGTTGTGATTTTAAAAGTTCCGCTTTTATTTCAGCTAATCGTGTTTAACAAAAAACAACAACGGAATTATTTACTGACCTTCAGTTGTTGTGATTTTAAAAGTTCTGCTTTTGTTTCAGTCAATCGTGTTTAACAAAAAAAAACAAAGGAATTATTTACCGACCTTCAGTTGTTGTGATTTGAAAAGTTCCGCTTTTATTTCAGCCAATTGGGTTTAACAAAAAAAAACAAAAGTAATTATTTACTGACCTTTAGTTGTTGTGATTTTAAAAGTTCCGCTTTTATTTCAGCCAATCGTGTTTAACAAAAAAAAAATAGAATTATTTACTGACCTTCAGTTGTTGTGATTTTAACAGTTCTGCTTTTATTTCAGCCAATCGTGTTTAACAAAAAAAAACAAAGGAATCATTTACTGACCTTCAGTTGTTGTGATTTTAAAAGTTCCGCTTTTATTTCAGCCAATCGTGTTTAACAAAAAAAAACAACGGAATTATTTACTGACCTTCAGTTGTTGTGATTTTAAAAGTTCTGCTTTTGTTTCAGCCAATCGTGTTTAACAAAAAAAAAATAATGGAATTATTTACTGACCTTCAGTTGTTGTGATTTTAAAAGTTCCGCTTTTATTTCAGCCAATCGTGTTTAACAAAAAAAAACAGGAATTATTTACGGACCTTGAGTTGTGAGTTTAAGAGTTTCGCTTTTATTTCAGCCAATCGTGTTTAACAAAAAAAACAAACAAAGGAATTATTTACTGACCTTCAGTTGTTGTGATTTTAAAAATTCTGCTTTTGTTTCAGCCAGTCGTGTTTAAAAAAAAACAGAGGAATTATTTACTGACCTTCAGTAGTTGTGATTTTAAAAGTTCCGCTTTTATTTCAGCCAAACGTGTTTAACAAAAAAAAACAAAGGAATTATTTGCTGACCTTCAGTTGTTGTGATTTTAAAAGTTCCGCTTTTATTTCAACCAATCGTGTTTAACAAAAAAAAAACAATGGAATTATTTACTGACCTTTAGTTGTTGTGATTTTAAAAGTTCTGCTTTTGTTTCAACCAATCGTGTCTAACAAAAAAAAAACAAAGGAATCATTTACTGACCTTTAGTTGTTGTGATTTTAAAAGTTCCGCTTTTATTTCAGCCAATCGTGTTTAAAAAAAAAACAACAAAGGAATCATTTACTGACCTTGAGTAGTTGTGATTTTAAAAGTTCCGCTTTTATTTCAGCCAATCGTGTTTACCAAAAACAAAGGAATTATTTACTGACCTTCAGTTGTTATTTTAAAAGTTCTGCTTTTGTTTCAGCCAGTCGTGTTTAAAAAAAAAACAAACAAAGAAGTTATTTACTGACCTTCAGTTGTTGTGATTTTAAAAGTTCCCCTTTTATTTCAACCAATCGTGTTTAACAAAAAAACAAAGGAATTATTTACTGACCTTCAGTTGTGATTTTAAAAGTTCCGCTTTTATTTCAACCAATCGTGTTTAACAAAAAAAAACAATGGAATTATTTACTGACCTTGAGTTGTTGTGATTTTAAAAGTTCTGCTTTTGTTTCAATCAATCGTGCTTAACAAAAAAAACAAAAGAATCATTTACTGACCTTCAGTTGTTGTGATTTTAAAAGTTCCTCTTTTATTTCAACCAATCGT
This sequence comes from Artemia sinica, assembly GCA_027921565.1. NCBI lineage: Eukaryota > Metazoa > Arthropoda > Branchiopoda > Anostraca > Artemiidae > Artemia > Artemia sinica. The sequence continues at coordinate 21,532,093 of CM051258.1, forward strand.
GTTTAATAAAAAAAAACAATGGAATTATTTACTGACCTTCAGTTGTTGTGATTTTAAAAGTTCTGCTTTTGTTTCAACCAATCGTGTTTAACAAAAAAAAACAAAGGATTCATTTACTGTCCTTCAGTTGTTGTGATTTTAAAAGTTCCGCTTTTATTTCAACCAATCGTGTTTAACAAAAAAAAACAAAGGAATTATTTACTGACCTTAGTTGTGATTTTAAAAGTTCCGCTTTTATTTCAACCAATCGTGTTTAACAAAGAAAAACAATGGAATTATTTACTGACCTTGAGTTGTTGTGATTTTAAAAGTTCCACTTTTATTTCAACCAATTGTGTTTAACAAAAAATTTACTGACCTTCAGTTGTTGTGATTTTAAAAGTTCCGCTTTTATTTCAGCTAATCGTTTTTAACAAAAAAAAAACAACGGAATTATTTACCGACCTTCAGTTGTTGGGATTTTAAAAGTTCTGCTTTTGTTTCAACCAATCGTGTTTAACAAAAAAAACAAAGGAATCATTTACTGACCTTTAGTTGTTGTGATTTTAAAAGTTCCGCTTTTATTTCAGCCAATCGTGTTTAACAAAAAAAAAACAAAGGAATCATTTACTGACCTTCAGTTGTTGTGATTTTAAAAGTTCCGCTTTTATTTCAGCCAATCGTGTTTAACAAAAAACAAAGGAATTATTTACTGACCTTCAGTTGTTATTTTAAAAGTTCTGCTTTTGTTTCAGCCAGTCGTGTTTGAAAAAAAAAACAAAGAAATTATTTACTGACCTTCAGTTGTTGTGATTTTAAAAGTTCCGCTTTTATTTCAACCAATCGTGTTTAACAAAAAAACAAAGGAATTATTTACTGACCTTCAGTTGTGATTTTAAAAGTTCCGCTTTTATTTCAACCAATCGTGTTTAACAAAAAGAAACAATGGAATTATTTACTAACCTTGAGTTGTTGTGATTTTAAAAGTTCTGCTTTTGTTTCAATCAATCGTGCTTAACAAAAAAACAAAAGAATCATTTACTGACCTTCAGTTGTTGTGATTTTAAAAGTTCCTCTTTTATTTCAACCAATCGTGTTTAATAAAAAAAAACAATGGAATTATTTACTGACCTTCAGTTGTTGTGATTTTAAAAGTTCTGCTTTTGTTTCAACCAATCGTGTTTAACAAAAAAAAACAAAGGATTCATTTACTGTCCTTCAGTTGTTGTGATTTTAAAAGTTCCGCTTTTATTTCAACCAATCGTGTTTAACAAAAAAACAAAGGAATTATTTACTGACCTTCAGTTGTGATTTTAAAAGTTCCGCTTTTATTTCAACCAATCGTGTATAACAAAGAAAAACAATGGAATTATTTACTGACCTTGAGTTGTTGTGATTTTAAAAGTTCGACTTTTATTTCAACCAATTGTGTTTAACAAAAAATTTACTGACCTTCAGTTGTTGTGATTTTAAAAGTTCCGCTTTTATTTCAGCTAATCGTTTTTAACAAAAAAAAACAACGGAATTATTTACCGACCTTCAGTTGTTGTGATTTTAAAAGTTCTGCTTTTATTTCAGCCAATTGAGTTTAACATAAAAAAACAAAGGAATTATTTACTGACCTTTAGTTGTTGTGATTTTAAAAGTTCCGCTTTTATTTCAGCCAATCGTGTTTAACATAAAAAACAAAGGAATTATTTACTAACCTTCAGTTGTTGTGATTTTAAGAGTTCCGCTTTTATTTCAGCCAATCGTGTTTAACAAAAAAAAAACAAAGGAATTATTTACTGACCTTCAGTTGTGATTTTAAAAGTTCTGCTTTTGTTTCAGCCAGTCGTGTTTAAAAAAAACAAAGGAATTAGTTACTGATCTTCAGTTGTTGTGATTTTAAAAGTTCCGCTTTTATTTCAGCCAATCGTGTTTAACAAAAAAACAAATGAATTATTTAATGGCCTTCAGTTGTGATTTTAAAAGTTCCGCTTTTATTTCAACCAATCGTGTTTAACAAAAAAAAACAATGGAATTATTTACTGACCTTCAGTTGTTGTGATTTTAAAAGTTCTGCTTTTGTTTCAACGAATCGTGTTTAACAAAAAAACAAAGGAATCATTTACTGACCTTCAGTTGTTGTGATTTTAAAAGTTCCGCTTTTATTTCAGCCAATCGTGTTTAACAAAAAAAACAACGGAATTATTTACTGACCTTCAGTTGTTGTGATTTTAAAAGTTCTGCTTTTATTTCAGCCAATCGTGTTTAACAAAAAAAAATGGAATTATTTACTGACCTTCAGTTGTTGTGATTTTAACAGTTCTGCTTTTATTTCAGTCAATTGTGTTTAACAAAAAAAAACAACCGAATTATTTACTGACCTTCAGTTGTTGTGATTTTAAAAGTTCTGTTTTTGTTTCAGCCAATCGTGTTTAACCAAAAAAAAAACAATGGAATTATTTACTGACCTTCAGTTGTTGTGATTTTAAAAGTTCCGCTTTTATTTCAGCCAATCGTGTTTAACAAAAAAAACAAAAGGAATTATTTACTGACCTTCAGTTGTTGTGATTTTAAAAGTTCCGCTTTTATTTCAGCCAATCGTGTTTAACAAAAAAAACAAAAGGAATTATTTACTAACCTTTAGTTGTTGTGATTTTAAAAGTTCCGCTTTTATTTCAGCCAATCGTGTTTAACAAAAAAAAACAAAGGAATTATTTACTGACCTTGAGGTGGGATTTTAAGAGTTCCGCTTTTATTTCAGCCAATCGTGTTTAACAAAAAAAAACAAAGGAATTAATTACTGACCTTCAGTTGTTGTGATTTTAAAAGTTCCGCTTTTGTTTCAGCCAGTCGTGTTTAAAAAAAACAAAGGAATTATTTTTTATTTCAGCCAATCGTGTTTAACAAAAAGAAACAAAGGAATTAATTACTGACCTTCAGTTGTTGTGATTTTAAAAGTTCCGCTTTTGTTTCAGCCAGTCGTGTTAAAAAAAAAACAAAGGAATTATTTACTGACCTTCAGTTGTTGTGATTTTAACAGTTCCGCTTTTATTTCAGCCAATCGTGTTTAACAAATAACAAAGGAATTATTTACTGACCTTCAGTTGTTGTGATTTTAACAGTTCCGCTTTTATTTCAACCAATCGTGTTTAACAAATAACAAAGGAATTATTTACTGACCTTCAGTTGTGATTTTAAAAGTTCTGCTTTTGTTTCAGCCAATCGTGTTTAACAAAAAAAAAACAAAGGGATCATTTACTGACCTTGAGTTGTTGGGATTTTAAAAGCTCCGCTTTTATTTCAGCCAATCGTGTTTAACAAAAAAACAAAAGGAATTATTTACTGACCTTCAGTTGTGAATTTAAAAGTTCTGCTTGTGTTTCAGCCAGTCGTGTTTAAAAAAAAACAAAGGAATTATTTACTGACCTTCAGTTGTTGTGATTTTAAAAGTTCCGCTTTTATTTCAGCCAATCGTGTTTAACAAAAAAAAAACAAAGGAATTATTTACTGACCTTCAGTTGTGATTTTAAAAGTTCTGCTTTTATTTCAACCAATCGTGTTTAACAAAAAAAACAATGGAATTATTTACTGACCTTCAGTTGTTGTGATTTTAAATGTTCTGCTTTGTTTTCAACCAATCGTGTTTAACAAAAAAAAACAAAGGAATCATTTACTGACCTTTAGTTGATGTGATTTTAAAAGTTCCGCTTTTATTTCAGCCAATCGTGTTTAACAAAAAAAACAAAGGAATTATTTACTGACCTTCAGTTGTTGTTATTTTAAGAGTTCCGCTTTTATTTCAGCCAATCGTGTTTAAAAGAAAAAGAAAAAAAAAGAATTATTTACTGACCTTCAGTTGTGATTTTAAAAGTTCTGCTTTTGTTTCAGCCAGTCGTGTTTAAAAAAAGGAATTATTTACTGACCTTCAGTTGTTGTGATTTTAAAAGTTCCGCTTTTATTTCAGCCAATCGTGTTTAACCAAAAAAAAACAAAGGAATTATTTACTGACCTTCAGTTGTTGTGATTTTAAAAGTTCTGCTTTTTTTTCAACCCCCGTTCATACTGTTATCTTTTTTGCAATGTTTAGGAACAGGCGGGGAATCCCCACTCGTTTGGAATGGTACCAACAGGACATAAGCAAATAGCACGTAGTTTCATGACGTGTTTAATCACGTGTAGAGGTCCCATAGAATAACAATGGAAGGAACATAGAATAGCATGGAAGGAACATAAGCCCTTAGAATAACATGGAGATTGCTATAGGGGCATCAGAAATGGTACCTAGATAACTACTGAAACCCTTATAAGAAAATCAGGGCTTAAACAACATAACGTGTTATGGTCCAAATAGTGGGTATAATAAACACCCTCTTTTGCAGGATTGGACCCTGGAAAAATTATGCATCTTGTAGTAAAGTATCGTTTATGTACGAATTTCATTTACCATTTCGGTCTCATCAAAGCTTGTTATTGCATACCAGCACGCATACAGAAAAAATTAAAGGGTTTCCCCTTCATCCTTTCTCTACACAAAATTTTTATCTCTTTGATTCTGAGTATGAAATATAAATTAAAGATAGATTTTTTGTTTGTGGTGCCGGCACAAACCGTATACATAGTTACAAAGTTCATAAGTAGCTCAAATAAATTTTAATTACTTGATTTTTTAAGGTCTTTTTTTAACTTCAATTTAGCGCTGAGTAGGTGCTGCTCCAACTGCAACCATAATTTTCACTGAGGTAATTAAAGTCATTTGGTCTCAAAGGAATCGAAAACAAATGTGGTTTTCTTTCTTAATTTTTTGGATTATTTTGGCAGACATTAAAGCTGCTCTGTCTTGGATTTGAAAGTGAATAACCATAACTTTCTTTTCGTATGAATATACATGTTTTTGATACCTTTAGAATTAACATTGGATGTAGTCAAATATCGGTGACCAGACCAAAAATTATGCGTGAGAAGTACCTGGATTATGTCAAGCACGGACGGGGAAAGGTGTCCTTTAAGGTTCTCTTTGAAAGTCCAGATTTTGCAGTTGTCCCATGTTTTCGTCTTAAGCTCCCTGTCTAATTGACCAGATTTCCACCTCCGCGAAATAACTTCCCGCCTATCAATGTGAGCCACCCTTGGCTTAGTTGGGTTAGTATTCATTGACTGTCAGCATTTTGTTATTTTAGGGCTCAAGAAAACGTAGAAAATAGAAATCTGGCAATATGCTCAGACATTAACTTGGGCTCAATAGGTAGTGGGTATTCCTAAGTACATAGGGAAAAATTTGTAGAGGGTTGCTAACCCAATAGATTTGTAGGGCAAACTGGAAGAACTAGAATCCATGTCTATTATTATTTTTTTTTTTTTTTTTTTATAAAGGGTGAAGTTTATCATAGTACTCTAGGCAGGGTCTAAGCATGATGGGGGCCTCTACATAGTTCGTTGTATATTTTGCTCGTTTAAATGTAAAAAAGTACAGTACTTGGCAGAAAAAAAAGAAATCAATATAACACTTTTAGAGAATCTTAACTTGGTCTTCGACATAGTTATGAGTTTTCATTAGGCTATATCCCTGATTAGTTAGTTATTATTAAAATCAAGTCACTTATATTTTAAATTTTGCATAACTACCGTCAATATTGAATGAAGAATTCTGCACGAATATCTGTAATGGCAGTCATGACCAGGGATGGCTATAGGGGGAGATGGAGCACTTGTCCTGGACGCATAAATTTTTAGGGAAATTTCAAATAAATAATCTAACGGTTATAATCATTTTGTAAATTTTGAAATTTTATTTTCATTTAAAAAAAGTCGAGGGTGCAGTTGGCAGCAAGTATAAGGAGATTGAATCCGACATTTTCATTTTTCCCGTATCTTCATCGCCATTCCTTGAAAATAAAAGTATATAGACCGTTTATTTAAGTAAATGGAAAATTAAAAAAAGTTAGCCAGGACATTTTTAGGAGACAGAGGAAGGCCGTTAATTAGGGTTTTGTCCTAGGCGTAAAAGAGGCCAGAAGCGCTACTCTTGTTGAATAAATGACGTAATGATTTTATTAGCCAGCAAACACTGATAGAGCTCGTTCAAAAAATATATACGCTTGTTATATAGGCAATAGTACGTCAAGAACATCATGGATACCAAAATGAAAAAAAAAACAAAAAAAACAATGAAGCAATTACTTCAGTGTGTTAAAGGTATAGAATCCACTTTAGTAATTACTTCAGTAAGATTGTATAGACTCCAAGGGTTGCCCATTTTCAAAATCGTGGACACAAAGTGGCGAGAGCCAAGTTTTGCAAAAGTTTGCAACCATTAGCATAGTATAAAATTTAAGTGCCTACCTTCAACTATCAATCATAAAAAGTATGACTTCAGGTGGAAGGGGGCTAAGAGACCTTCAGTGAATGTACCATGTGTCTCAAATTTGTTAACATGATATGCCTTTTACCTTATAGCTTTCAAAGTCCTGCATTTGGTTTGTGATGAAGGTTAAATAGCTGTGCACATTGCGGTGAAGCCTGTCAGACAATATATATAAAAAAAAGTTGCGTGTAATCATCTTTGACAATCGGAGAAATTCTCCCCACCCCCAAAAAATCACAAAATTGAAATTTTCCTTCCTCCTTCAGCCGAATCAGCTGTATTTGACATGTCAATTATTTGTTTTAGTTGGCTAAATTACATTTCACTACCACAAGTCGAAATTTTCGGGGAGAAGGGGTACAAGAAACTTTTTAAGGAGAGACGGTTGCAACGGCGCGTTCTTAAATTGAGACTGTCTTGTGGGGAGTATCGGAACCGATTCTTCTGAAAAGGCAAAAAAGTCGCTAATGACCTTTTTTCTGTCCAAGTTGATGTAGTTTTAAACATTTTCAGCTTATTCAGTTCAATTCAATTTATTGAAATAAAAAAAGATGAAACATAACACCAATAATAATATGGATCCTGGAAGCGAACTTGTTGAGGACCATAACAACAAAAAATTGAAAATGAACAAGAGAGAAAAAAAGAAAAAAAACAGAAAAAAAGAGAAAACACGGGTAAATTAAAGCAGATTGATTAAAAATTTAGAGTTTTATAATATCAATGTTTAGTAACATTATTATAAAGCGTGCGAAAACTTGTGGGTAGCTCGATACTGGAGGGTATTATATTCCATTCAAGCATAGATTTATAAATGGGGGATCGCTGGGCGGAGCTAGAGACACACTTGGGGACAATAAAGGAACGGTTGGATGAACGGAGACATAGGCCTTCAGAATTATTGCAATTAAAATAAGATAATAATTGGGGAGGAAGGTTTTTATGGTAAGCGGAGTATGCAAGGGATAAATTTAATTTTTTAATGATTTGTTCAAAAGGAATAATATCAAAATCAGAGAACAAGTCCTGGGTGGGATATAGTCGGGGCATCCGAAAAACTGCTTTGATGGCACGGTTTTGGGCAGATTTTAATTTATTGGTAACTGAAGGATAAGTGTTGCCCCAAACAGATCCGCAGTATGAGATATATGGGTAAATAAAAGAGTAATAAAGGGTGACAAGGATATCAGGGGGAAGAAAATTATTCACACGATTAATCATACTTACCTGTCGCAAGATTATGGCTCTGATGTAGGATACATGAGTTGCAAATGATAGGGAGGAGTCTATGTGGAAACCAAGAAACTTGGCAACTACGACCTGCAGGAGGAGATTGGTGGAATATTTTAGGCCAAGTGCTTGCTGAGCTTCATTTTTTTGTAAGGGGTTCGAAATAATACAACCTGACTTTTCTTTCTGTTAATGGTCATGCAGTTAACGAGAGACCATTCCTGTACTCTATTCAGAAGGATTTGAGCAGAGGTGACGACGGATGGTAAATTAGGGCCGGTGATGAAAAAGTTGGTATCGGTAAAATAATTCAGAATACCTTCTTTTCTTCATTCATTTTATTTCTCTACTTTCTCTTTGGCTCTTCAGGTTTAAACGCGGGGGGAATTTTCAAGGAGAGAGTTGTCTGGAGTGATTTTTGTGCTTAGTGGTATTCTCGGGGATTTTCCTCAGGAGGGGGGGGGGGGGTGAGGAAAATATCGCCTAACAATATTTTCGTCTAACTACCCCGATTGCCAGTCCCCCGGTGCTTTGTTATTAAAGATCTATTTCAAAGATTTTAAATAATGGTTTTACCTTATTCTTTACATCAGGTAATTTAGTATTTTCTGTGTCTAAATTTTGCCCTTTACTGCTCTGAAATTTCTTTCTCCCTCCAATCATACAATGAGTGCAACCAAAAGCCAACTTATCCGCAACTTTGCCATTTTTCAGCATAACAGAATACTTGTAAGCGCTAGCAAGGTTTAATTTTATTAATCCCTGTTCACAAAAAAATAATCAAATTTAAAAACACTAAAAAATTAGCATAAGCAGCGCGATAGTTCTGCCTAAGTAAAGAGCAATGTAGCCACAATGTGTTTTTTTTTTAGACTAGGGCACTTGGTATAGAAGGAGATATCGTAGAAGCTTCAAAAGAAGCTCATTAGATTGAAAATTCAAAGGACAAGTGCCCTTTTTAATAGTAGAAAGTGATTTGAAGGTAACCAGCCCCCCCCCGCCCCTCCCCAAAAACATCATTTCCCCAAACACATCCAAACAAAATTTTCATATAGCCATTTTATTCGACGTAATTGAAACGTCCAGCAATTGTGTCTTTGAGGATGACAACCCCCTCAAAGCTCTCATGGCAAGATTTGTAAGTTATGCCCTGGGGGCATATAAGGCTTTTATAGAAAGGGTGGTCCTATAAACTTCAGAGGGGCTCATTGTATTGGTAATCAGAAGTTCGTGTGCCCTTTTTAAGAGTCAAAGTGATCGGAGGGTATATACCTCTCCCCACCACAAGGTGTATTTTGACTTCGTATAGAAGGAGTTGTAGTAGAAAAAGGGTCATTTAATTGGAAATTGAAAGGGCTAGTGCCCTTCTAAATGGGTCTCATTATTGAGTTCTTTCCATACTAACTGAATGGAAGAAAATTCAATTCCTATTCTTCCGTTTTGAAAATATGCGGTTGAACCTAAAAAAGATAAATAGATAGAGAAAGAAAAGTAATTAATTATAATATGACGAATTATTGTCAAGCATGAGCGATTTACTGAGTTACTTCGAAGTCGACGAGAAAAAGTCAAACCATCGTTAACTTGAAACTCCAATTTTTTACTTGACAATGAATTTAATTCTTCAGAATCTTATCTTTTTTTTTCAGAACCTTGAAAAAAAAATCAAGTATAACATATGTGTATATGTGAATAATATAAAGATTGAACATGGTAGGTTACTGTTATTTTTATGTTATTAATTAAAAAAAAAACTTTTTCCACAGAACAAGTTTTTCAAAAAAAAGTTTTCCATTAAACCAAAAATGAACAAAAATAGAATCAAATAATCTACCAAGCATACAACTACCGCAAACCAGGACCAATAAATAAATGAAACCCAAAACAAACAGAAATTAAAATGAATAACAGAGTCAAACTCAAAATGAGCAGAAATTGATAAGAGTAGGGTTCTAAACCCCTATGCTTTCTAAAAGCCAAAATAAAATTCGTAATGTACTGGAAAAAAATTTTTAAATAAATTTAATGAAAAAAAATGTGCATTGTCAGTTTAATATACATATGCTATTTATTCCATAAAATTTTAATTGATTTTGATTACTTAAATTTATAAAAATGAAAACATTTAAAATAATTTTTTTGGTTTAATGGTGACAAACCTAGTCCTTAGGGCTGTGGGGGGGTATCATCCTCAAAGACCTCATTTCTAGAACTTTCAACTATGTTGAACAAAATGGCTATAAGAAAATGTTGATTGGATGTGTTTGGTGAAATGGTGGGCATGAGAGGGGGATTGGTTGCCTTCCAATCACTTTCGACGTTTAAAAAGGGCACTAGCCCTGTCAATTTCCAATTGAATGAGCCCTTTTTGAAGCTTCTACGACAACAGTATCTATAAAAAACCTTATATACCCCAAGGGAATAACTTGCAACCCCTGCCCTGAGAGGTGTGTGTGTGTGTGTGGGGGGGGGGGCGGGGGTTGTCATCCTCAAAGACATAATTTCCAGAACTTTCAACTACATTGAACAAAATGGCTATCTCAAAATTTTGATTGGATGTGTTTGGGGAAATGGTGGGCGTGAGAGGGGGATTATTTGCCCTAAGATCGCTTTCGACTATTAAAAATGGCACTAGCCCTTTTAATTTCCAATCGAATGAGCCCTTTTTAAAGTTTCTAGGACAACACTTTCTATAAAAACCTTATATGTCCCCAGGGCATAACTTTCAACCCTTGCCCTGGGGGTTGTGGGGGCGCTGTTACCGTCCCAGACCTAATTTCATAAACTTTAAACTACGTTGAACAAAATGGCTATCCCAAAATTTTGATTGGATGTGTTTGGGGAAATGGTGGGCGTGAGAAGGGGATTAGTTGCCTTCCAATCACTTTTCACTATTTAAAAGGGCACTAGCCCTTTCAATTTCCAATCGAATGAGCCCTTTTTAAAGTTTCTACAACAACACATTCTATAAAAACCTTATATGTCCCCAGGGCCCAACTTACAACCTTTGCTCTGAGGGCTATGGTGGGGGGGGGGGGTTGTCATCCTCAAAGACATAATTTCCAGAGCTTTCAAATACGTTGAAACAATGGATATCTCCAAATTTTGATTGGATGTGTTTGGGGAAATGGTGGGCGTAAGAATAGGGTTAGTTGCCCTCCAATCACTTTCGACTATCAAAAAGGGTAATAGTCCTTTCAATTTCCAATTGTATGAGCTCTTTTTGAAGTATGTACGACAACACTATCTAAAAAAACATTACATGCCCCCACGGCATAACTTACAACCCTTTCCTTGAGGGGTGTTTGTCACCCTCAAAAATATAATTTCCAGAACTTTCAATTAAGTTGAACAAAATGACTATCTCAAAATTTTGATTGGATGTGTTTGGGGAAATGGTGGGCGTGAGAGGAGGGTTAACTGCCCTCCAATCACTGTCGACTATTAAAAAGGGCACTAACCCTTCCAATTTCCAATCAAATGAGCCCTTTTTGAAGTTTCTACGACAACGCTTTCTATAAAAACTTTATATGCACCCAGGGCATAACTTACAACCCTTGCTCTGAGGGCTGTGGGGGGGGGGGGGTTCATCCTTAATTAATGAATGTCCATATTTTTTAACTACGTTGAACGAAATGGCTATCTCACTTAACTTAAAATTTTGATTGGATGTGTTTGGGGAAATGGTGGGCGTGGAAGGGGTGTTAGTTGCCTTCCAATCACTTTCGGCTATTGAAAAGAGCACAAGCCCTTCCAATTTCCAACCGAATGAGCCCTTTTCGAAGTTTCTACGACAACTCCTTCGATACAAAGTGCCCTGGTCCCCAAAATCCTTAGCTCTCTGTGAGATTTAATGTATCTATAAAAGATTTGAAAACGGGAGGGGAGCAGAAAGGAATATATAATCTCCCTCGATTTCCAGGATTAGTATAGACTATGCTTGCAATATTAGTGATACAGGGTGATAGTGCTCCTCCAACTACAGACAATCTTTTCCGTGTACCATAAAAGGTTATACTCGCGTAATCACCAGAACAAAGGTAAAGAGGCAAGGTTGAGTGAGTGGCATTGTGGGCACGATCGGAAAATTTCCCGGGGAGGAGGATATGAGGCGGCAAACAGAAGACTACCCTATCGTATCCCGAGTAATCTCCCACGTTACCAATAAGCACTCTCTGGCAAATCATACGGGAGGCTTTGATGACCTGAAGGGGATAAACACGGTATATATATATTAATGAAGAAATTTCTTTTTTCATCCTAGAGTAAAGCAGAAGCCGATTGTCTGAGCCCTTACTTTTATGAAGCGCTTCGTTTTGGTAACAAATAATTCAAAATGGTGCTATTACAATAGTCTGAGCAGAGTTGCATGGAGTTTAAGTTGCAATTCAGTTGCGTTGCATGAACAATCAGGATCAGAAAAATTAGAGAGAGGGACGAGGAGAAAAGGCTGCTACGGCATTCAGTTTATTTTGGACCCCAGTTTCTAATTATTTCGAGAGAAAAGTTGTATGTAATAAGGGAAAGGGAATCCCAACCTCTTCTCTTTGCTAAGATTGATCAAAATTAATTTCTTACCTTCGTCACTGATATCGTCTATATCCGGATCAGAGGATTCATAGTAGGCAGCATTCTTCTTCCTTCGTCTGAGAACCGGTTTTTCTTGATTAGCGGGCACTGAGTGAGCTATGAAAAGAGGTGCTTTTTCGTTGTGTTTCTACAGATTGTGGAAGTGTGACTACTGGCTTTTGGTTGCTCAGGATTAGCTGATTGGAGATAAGAGGTTTTTCTGTAGTATCCATAGCTATTGATACAGAAAATACATTGTTATTCTGTACTTCTACAGATGTCAATATATCAGCTTTGATATCGGTTATCATAAAAGACATGTTGCTTGGTTAAAATTACTCAAGTTAACTAAATTTACAATGATTCTCATTAGATTTTTTTTGCTAAGAAGACCGAGACTATTCAGTAACTAGTAGCCACGTAAGTTAGCAGCGAACTAAGTACAAGAGCACTAGTACTTTTCTTTAGTAAAGAAATGGAACTTTTTAGCGTAAAACTTAATAAAATCAACCTATATAAAAACCAGAAATTTTACCATCATAGATGAAGTCATCAAGAGCACAACAAGAATATGTGATTAACGCGCACCGATTCCATCTTTTTGCACTTATAAAGCAAACTCAATATTTTCCATAGAATAAATAAACTAAGTTATAATAAGTGTGTTTTAATCCAGCCCTTTCCAGAAATACTGAAGGGCTCTGAAATATCAGTCCATGGTAATATTGAGCTGAAACTATTTGGGTTCTTTTGGTTTGTGGGTCTTAGATACCAATAGACAGAAATTATACCATATTTCTGAATGTTTACCCTTTTTATACAGAAAGAACAATAAAAAGCATGGAACTAAACGACACAAAAATTAATCAAGTGAAAAGACAAACATATTCAATTAAAACAAGTAACCTAATCCACAAGTTTAAAAAAATTTCCTCTATAGATGTCTAAAAAAACGCAATTGAGGTGGCACCCTACTGGTTAATTCCTACGAAGCATCAGAATTTGAGATGCCATATGTGGTGGGAAAATGTATGGCCCCACTGCAAGGAAGCAGTTCTTACCCTCGTGGATAACATACTTATCCAGTATTAAAGACATTAAGGTAAGAAAGAAAAGAGTATAAGCACGGAATCTGAGCGGCTTGACGAAAATATATAAGAAAAAACAAATATGTCTTAAATTCTGGCAATGTCACCAAAATTCAAATACAGGGAAGTAGGGGTTACTCAGCTTGAACCCCCCCCCCCCAAAAAAAACAACAAAATGTCCAACATGTACAGAAAACTTCTATTTTTTATGTTTTTAAAGTTTTTTGTACCCCCCCCCCATCTGCACAAAATCCGGGATGAATTCCTTCAAATTGGAGAAAAACTGCAAAGAGACAAGGCTAGAGACAACTTTTGCCTCTCAAATACTTGGACTATCTGTCTTGGCTTTTCTCTGTCTACAATTAGCCATGTCTTGAAGCAACCTATGCAACCTACTGCAAAATACTTGATAAGTTTAATTCAAAATCAACGGATTTTAATTCAAATTCAATTAAGAAAAGGTACCAGCTATTACCTAAAATTGAATTCCAACTTTTTCACCAAAAAAAAATTTGAGCAATTCTGAGGAGGGTAAATTTGCAAAAATGGTAATATTTTACCATTTAATTCATTGTATTTTGGGTTCTAGGCGTTTACTCCCCCGGCAATTACCCCTGGAATATACCCTCCGTGAAAATTAAGGCTTTCCAAATTTGAGAATTTTGAAAGAGTTTTATTTTTTATATCCGTAGGAGGAACGAATTTTGGTACTCGTGCATTATGCGCCACTCACTCAAGTTTATGCTGTGTAAAATTCGAGAACACACCAGTTTATTTCATTACTTTAGAACAAAAATGTGGGCTAAATATTTGAATATTAGGGGGGGGGGGCTTAAAGTATAGCGGGTCTTCTTGCAAAATGTGTTTGGTACAATTATTCTGCATATTAGATAGATAGATAGAGAAGTGTATTTTAAAGCCAAATATAAGGCCATGAACATAATAAAATAACATAAATGAAAGGCAAAAATAACATAAGCTTTGATAAGCGATCATCATAAAACACTTAAATGAAACATTAAATTAACCTAATAATAGTACATAATACTTGAAAAATCGGTCATTGAAAAAAAAAAAAAAAACTGAAAAAACACTTAACACTTGGAAAAAAAACCACATAAATGAAACATTAAATTTACTTTATACTGGGATTTTTTTTTTTTTTTTTTTTGGTTAACAAAATTTCCAGATACCTTGCTATTCTTCTGTAATTTTTTAGTGGCCATACTTAGAAGGAATTGTTTTCTGACTTCAAACTGTCCAAATACTTTACCCCCCCCCCCTATGTGCAAATATGTAGCCCAAATTATAAATTTCCCATATATTATGTCACTTGTCTTTGTCGTGTGAAACAGTTCGTGGTAACGAACTGTAAGTAAGGAGCGACCCGGCTCAATGGTAACCGAAACTCTAAAAAACGGAATTTTGATACCAATAGATACATGAAAGGAATCAAATTTTAATTCTGATTTCAAATATAGAAGTTTCATCAAGTTTAATTTTACCCATCAAAAGTTACGCGCCTGAGAAAATTTAGCTGATTTTCGAAAAAAGGGGGAAAGACCCCCTAAAAGTTATAGAACCTTAATGAAAATCACACCATCATATTCAGCGTATTAGAGAATCCTACTATAGAGGTTTCAAGCTCCTATCTACAAAAGTGTGGAATTTTCCATTTTTTGCCAGAAGAAAGATCACGGACGCGTGTCTATTTTTTTTTTCAGGGGTAATCGTATTGACCCAGTGGTCCTAGAATATCGTAAGAGGGCTCATTGTACCGGAAATTAAAAGCTCTAGTGCCCTTTTTAAGTGACCAAAAAAATGGAGGTCAACTAAGCCCCCTCCCACGCTCATTTTTTTCCCAAAGTCACCCGATCAAAATTTTAAGCTAGCCATTTTGTTTAGTATGGTCGAAAATGTGATAACTATGTCTTTTAGGATGACTTAATCCCCCGAAGCCCTCGGGGGGAGGGCTGAAGATTATGAACTTTACCCAATGTTAACATATAGCATTGGTTGTTGGGAAGTATACAGACGTTTTCAGGGGGAATTTTTCTGGTAATTGGGGGTGGAGGTGGGTCGGGGGTTATGTGGGAGGATCTTTCCGTGAAGGAGGTTTTCATGGGGGAAGGGATATTGTTATGAAGGGGGCACCGGAATCCCCAGCATTATTTAAAAAAACAGAAATTGAATATAAAAACAAGTTTTTCAACTGAAAGTAAGGAGCAACATCAAAACTTAAAACGAACAGAAAATATTAGCTATATGATTGGGTTCACCCCCTAGTGAATACCTCAGTCTTTAAGCCAAACATTTTTTAGTACTTTCATAAGAGCTATTTATTCTAATTAACGGCCTTTGTGATTAAGTGGTCATTTTTAAAGAATTGGAACACGATTTGAACTTAACGTAAAGAGCGAGGTATTGACTAGGGGGCAAACCCCACAATATACGTAATAAAAATATACGAAAATAGAAATTCGTTACGTAAGTTAATTTGCAAATTACGTCAGAACCAAATTTAGAGACAAATATTTAGCAAAAGAAAAGTAAAATTTTTATGCAAATTTTGTTTACTTATTCAATGACGGTGAGCCAAAATAAAAGCTGCATTAACTAAAAAAGGATCAGAAATTAAATTTTAAAAAAACAAGTTTTTAAACTGAAAGTAAGGAGCGACATTGAAACTTAAAACGAACAGAAATTATTCAGTATATGGAAGGGGCTGTCCCCTCCTCAACACCTCGCTCTTTACTCTAAAGTTTTTTATTGTTTTAAAAAAAATAGAGTTGTGAAAGTCAAACTTTAGCGTAAAGAGCGAGGCGTTGAGGAGGGGATAGCCCCTTCCATACACGGAATAATTTCTGTTCGTTTTAAGTTTTAATGTCGCTCCTTACTTTCAGTTTAAAAAACTTGTTTTTTTTATTTAATTTCATGCTATGATGAAAGAAACTAACGAAGAAATCGGTTTGTTCTCCAGATTTACGCAGCGTAAACTTTAGCGAGTGGCGCATAATACACCAACATTCCTTCCCCCTACAGAAATAAAAAAATAAATAAAACTCAAATAAAAATCTCAAATTTGAAAACCTTATTTTCCACGGGGGGAGGGTGTTTCCCCGGGGGGTATTTACCGGCGGGTATCTTCCACGGGGGGTATTTTCCGGGGGGATATTTTCTGGGGGGGGGGGTAATCGCCGAGGGGGGTAAACGCCGGCCACCGTATTTTGAATCCTTTAGTTTAATTCTTCAGACCCAGAATTAAAACCTGTAGAAATCAAATTGAAGATATTATCTTGGGAATTAAAGAAACAAATTAATCTTTCTGACAAAATAATTCGATTGTTGTAAGTATCAATGGCATTCTGGCTATACTAATGGTTTCATAAACTAAAAAGTCCGGATATCAGATGCAGGATCATCAAATTTTGTATTTTTAAAACCTTTCAACAGCAGATTTTTTTAGCTGTGTGGCCCTGTGACTTACCGAGACAGCAATTTCTTCCTTAGATTTTGTCGTTGTACTTATGCGCTGGTCTTAAGATAGTCAGTTAAGATATATTTGGCTAACAAACTTGATTGAGTGATCATTCCAAATAAATTTTGTTGCAAAGTATTTGACTCTGACAAGTTGTGGTTCTAAAATGGCAAAGTGAACTTTTTCTAAAATAGGCGGAGCTAGAGGATGGAATGTTCAATATCACTATTGTTCAAAATTTTGACTCCTTGGTCTTGTGGCTTGAAAAGAAAAAGGAAAAATCACAAGACTATAAGCTGCAAAGAGTAGGCTATCTCGTAAAAATTTTACCGCCACGCTGTGCTAGGCTACGTGCTCTGTTCAAAACATAATATGTGCCTGACCACAAGTCTGATGTTTATTAGCTTGTCTTTTCAATAAAGATTGCAACTTGCAAAACATATTTTATCAAATTTTAACCTTGCTAAATTTACTTGAGATTGAAGTTTTAAAACCGCTCTTTGATGCAACTAAAACAACTTATCTTTTTTCAAAAAATAGCATTGCTATTTCATCCAAGACCAGCTAGGCACCACAATACGTATTAATTTATATTAATCTTCATTTTTGAAGATTAATATATCTCATCACTGGTTTACTCTTTTACTGAACAAAAAGAGAAATATCAGATGTCAAGAAAAAAACGATGTCAATTCTCTTATTTTACCTCGCCGCTATCAGACACAAACACAAGAATTTATTTAAGGAGAGAAGCAGTTAGTCACTAATTCAGAAAAAATACATTCCTAACATACGGAAAATGCAAAATAATAATGGGAAAACTTAATGAGATCCTGGCATTTGGGAGGGGCTAAGACTAGAAGACACTCTATTCCTGACTCTGATGTTTATGTTCTTTGTTTCTGGTAAGTTTGCTTCATCAATTCCTTCCTAAGCTTTTTATTAAGCTTATCCGTTTTTATAAACTCTTTTTTAATAGCCACTACATCTTTTTGGTGCCAATGGAGCCTATAGTTCATCCTTAGAACAAGGACCAATACTAGTTATTTCATCTTTTTCTCCATGCTTTTTGGCACCAATGGAGCCTTTAACAGTTCTGTCCTAAAACAAGGACCAATACGAATTATTTCTTCTTTTTGCCATGCTTTTTAGCGCCAATGGAGCCTATACCAGTTCAGCTCTAAAACAAGGACCAATACGAATTATTTCTTCTTTTTGCCATGCTTTTTAGCGCCAATGGAGCCTATACCAGTTCAGCTCTAAAACAAGGACCAATACTTATTTTTTCTTCTTTTTCTTCATGCTTTTTGGTGCCAATGGAGCCTATAGTTCAGCCCTAAGACAAGGACCAATAACAACTATTTCTGCTTTTTCTCCATGCTTTTTTGCGCCAATGAAGCCTATACCAGTTATGCTTTTAAACAAGGGCTAATACTAATTATTTCTACTTTTTCTCCATGCTTTTTGGCGCCAACGGAGCCTACAGTTCAACCCTATAACAAGGACCAGTACTAATTATTTTGTCTTTTTTGCCATGTTTTTAGCGCCAATGGAGCCTATACCAGTTTAGCCCTAAAACACGGACCAATAATAATTATTTCTTCCTTTTCTCCATGCATTTTGACGCCAATGGAGCCTATAATTCAGCACTAAAAAAGGACCAATAATAATTATTTCTTCTTTTTCTCCATGCTTTTTGGCGCCAGTGAAGCCTATACCAGTTCAGCCCTAAAACAAGGACTGTTAGGATCGTTGGTCCTAGTTTGTTTCAGATAAATGCCCTTCCCAGATTCTTTTCTTTTGGTCCCTTAATTATTATCTTTCCTCCAAGTATTAATTATTAATATTCCTTTGATTTTGGTCGCGCCATTTTCTTTCCTTCTTTAATTGCATAGCTGGTGAAACAAACCACGATGCATTAATTGCGCAGTTGGGGATGATTCACCATAGGGCAGTAATTAGTAAGCCTTTGGATTGGCTGGAAAAATCCACCCTTCACCCACAGCAGGCACGCGATGAGCGAACTGGGGGAAAACTGGAAGTGTGATTTTTAGTTCCGTTTGAGTTCCTTTTGTAGCGTGACTGAATACAGTAATGTTTTTTATACTATATAATCTTTGACTTTTTAGCCTAGGTAGAGTCCAAGGAGATAGTTAGAAATATTACCGATAACCCAGGACGGGTACCCTTGGCCTTAAAGTGGCCCTTTTGACCATTTGATCACGCTATCGTACCCTAAGGCAGGGTACATTGTAAATCGGGCACTGACATACCCGATAGATACGGAACCGTTGGGGTAAGCGTGGGCCTCCCACTAACATTTGGGCCGAAAAGGGGCTTCCCCCCTCTAGTAAGTGGCGTAAAAACATTTTTGCACCAATAAGTGGTGAGCTCCGTACCTTACACTCCCAATACTGGTGGCATTGTAACCTACCAGTATAACACTGGTGGCAGTAAGAAAAGTGCTATTAACAGCATTAATAGTAAAAGAATTCCGCGCTCTCGAAGAGAAAAATTAATTTAGCATACAGAGTAGCCTATTGTGATTATATATAGAGAGAAAAAAAATGGAATCAATTAATAGAATTATGAAGGTCTATAATGGGCTGTGCCTTATTAGACAAATATAAAAAAGAATAACGTGAAATTAATGAGTTGAATTTACAGTGTGGGAATCTCGGTATTGAAAAGTATTACAGGGTTTAAGGACAGATAAGAAAACGTTGAAAGTTGGGTTATTATTTGAGTGAATTGGCGGATTTAGATATAATCCTCAGTGACGAAGGTTATAAGAGTATTGAGGACAGCAAATTAGGAGAGTTTGTCAGTTTGTGCGCACATTGAACAAGGAAGATGGAAGGCACCTGTCCTATTGAGTAATCTGCCTAGGAGGAGATTATATTTGGAATACGAGTATCCAGGGAGGACACGTGATTTGTTTTACAGGGTAGTTCCCCTGTTTGAGTTTAGTCCAGCTAATTCACTAGTGAAATATTCGCGCAGTTTTTCAGTTTACTTTCTCATCCAACCCCTGTTAATTCGTTTTTAGGAGATATATTTCACTCGCGTAAAACTGCTTGTTGTGAAAGAAGTCGTTAATCACTAATGAAGTCTAGATATTCCGGTTATTTGAAAAATTGCTGGATCTCATTAAACGGAGTTGAGATAAACAATAGCAATTGCGTACCATAATTTTTGCGTGGGACAATTGTTGAACTTGCCAAGATTGACTAATTGAATAAGAGATAATATAATCGGAAAGAAGTATATGCGGTAAAATGAGGGGGTACGAAATAAACAAGGAAGAAATAATATGTGAATAAACAAAACGAAATCACCCCTCAGAGTCTGTGCTAAATGAAGGAGAGTTGTAGGATAGAGATAGTACAGATATGGAACAAATGAATTCAGAAAATGAATTAAGAAGAAATAATGACAAATGGAATAAAAGTAGTCCGAGTAGAAGGAGCAGTGTTGAATCGATATCCAGCAGGAGCTCGCGAAAAAGCACTCAAATAGATACGACACAACAAATATTAAATTTCATGAAGGAAGAGAGAATAGCCAGAGAACGAAAAGAAGAGGAAGATAGAAAAGAAAGAGATAATATCAGAATAGCTAGAGAAAAAAGGAAGATGCTGATAGAATAGCCAGAGAACGAAAGCAAGAGGCAGATAGAGAGGATAGAAGAGAACTAATGCAAATAATTGCAGGGAGAAATTTCCAAACGTATGAGAGAACCGCATGGGTTAGAAGCCCGGAAAAATATACAACTTCGTTGACAACGGGGGAAGGTGGACCAGTCCATAAAACAAATTGGGAGGCTGCACCACCCTGTCTGAAAAACGAAATACTTGATACACGTGTTCAAATAGTTGATAATCCACAGAAATGGGATGTGGAAGTAAAAAGACCACAAAATATTGAAAATAAAACGCGCGAGAATAATTTTTCGGGAAAATTTCCAGAAAATGGAAAAACTTGAAAACACTTTTAATGAGTGTGAGACGCTAACAAGTACAGGCCAAAATGAAACACAGATTGTACCAAAGAAAAATGAGAAGAAATTTATTGTACGCGCTTTTCCTCGGAAAGTTCGAGAAATTTTAGTAGAATATGAAAAACCAAATGTCGGAGTTCAGTTCCCATTTGATGACGAAATATTTGTTTCTGCGGTAAGAGTAAAGAGAACTAGAAGAGAGAAAAAGACGCAAGGCGGAACTACAATAAAGAAAAGCAGTCAAAGATGATGGACACTGGAGTCCAATTCAGATTTCACGAGGATTTATTTAATACTCCTATAAAAGTAAAGACAACTAAAAGAGAAAAAGGAGATATTAAACGGAGCCACAATGAAGTAATGCAGTCAAAGATGGACATTGGAGTCCAATTCAGATCTCATGACGATTTATTTAATGCTACTACAAAAAAAAGAAAACTAAGAGGGAGAAAAGAGATATTAAACGGAGCAACAATGAAGAAATGCAGTCAAAGATTGTGGACACTGGAGTCATATTCAAACTTAATGATGATTTATTTTGCGCGATGAAAAAAATTGAGAAAAGTGAAAAAGAACAAATAAATGCAAAAAAGAGACAAACTTTGGAGATTCAGCCTGCAGTGGCGAAAAATAAAAAATGTTAGATGGGCTGTGCCTTGATAACATAAATAATAGGGGGGACAAAGAGGTCCAAGACCAACTGGGAAAATACGAAATTACAATAAGACAAAACAACTTAGGAGGGAGGAGAAAACCCATGACATTTTAAGAGAAACTACAGATAAGCATGACATAGAATTGACTTGTCAACAACGGGTTACGGAAAGATTGGGAGATACTCAATTTTGGGTTGGATTGAAGAAAATTGGGAAATAATCTGAGACTGGTTTTATCAACTCAAAAGAGGGTTTGTTCCTTTATGAGGGGGAGGAATCCCATGGGGAAGATCCCCTGCGGGAAGACGGGAAAGATAGCCCTTTTCCGCAATGCACAACTTGCGGACAAGTTGTGATCCCTTTACTGAAGCCTTGTCTTTCCAGTCTTCAATATTATCTTCATCCCTCATCGCCGAGCATTATTCATTCGATTATTTTAGGGGAGGGAACCCAGAAAAAAGTGATTCATGGTTCACTAAAAATTTTACTTCATTTCCCTGTACCCCTATCGTTGTCACTGGCATTTGTATTTTCGGCCTTAGATTATTTGAAATTATGCCAAGGGGCAATTCACAGTTTAATTGAGATCTGGGGTTGTTTCCAGAGATGAAAATTAAGAGGCTAGTGCCACCAATTTTTCATGATGGCTGGCATCATCGAAAGGGCCAGGAATTGACTCTCTGCTCCTCTCAAATGTAAATTCGTGAGAGCGAGAAAATTTGAATTTTTGACTATGCTGCGCACGATAATTTTCTACGAGTCTTGGGGACTTTAACTTTCAGAACCTAATGCGGATGCCATACGATAAAGACCATGGTGGTTCTACGGTAGAGACGTGTCGATGACAACGAATCCTGAGCCAAGCGGTGGAAGTGCAGGCACTGGTGGAAGAAAGAAGATAAGATACAAGTTTGGTGATTTTGAGTTTGGGGTTATTTATTTCATGTCTGAGTTCCAGCCAATCTACCGGAGTAGCGGCCATTTATCTTAGGAGGGAGGTGTTAGGACCGTTGGTCCTAGTTTGTTTCAGATAAATGCCCTTCCCAGATTCTTTTCCTTTGGTCCCTTAATTATTCTCTTTCCTCCTAGTAATAATTAATAATATTCCTTTAATTTTGGTCGCGCCATTTTCTTTCCTTCTTTTAATTGCGTAGATCGTGAAACAAACCACTAGGCATTAATTGCGCAGTTGAGGATGATTCACCATCTGGCAGTAATTAGTAAGCCTTTGGATTGGCTGAAAAAATCCACCCACCACCCACAGCAGGCACGCGGTGAGCAAACTGGGGGAAAATTGCAAGTGTGATTTTTAGTTCCGTTTGAGTTCCTTTTGTCGCGTGACAGAATACATTAAGGTTTTTTATACTATATAATCTTTGACATTTTAGCCTAGGTAGAGTCCAAGGAGATAGTTAGAAATATTACCGGTAACCCAGGACGGGTACCCTTGGCCTTAAAGTGGCCCCTTTGACCATTTGATCACGCTATCGTACCCTAAGGCAGGGTACATTGTAAATCGGGCACTGACATACCAGATAGATACGGAACCGTTGGGGTAAGCGTGGGCCTCCCACTAACATTTGGGCTGACAAGGGGCTTCCCCCCTCTAGTAAGTGGCATAGTAACATTTTTGCGCCATTTTTGCACCAATAAGTGGCGAGCCCCGTACCTTACACCCCCAAAACTGGTGGCATTATAACCTACCAGTATAACAAGGACCAGCACTAATAATTTCTTCTTTTTCTCCATGATTTTTAGCGCCAATAGAGCCTAGACCAGTTCAGCCCTAAAACAAGAACCAGTACTTATTATTTCTTCGTTTTCTTCATGCTTTTTGGAGCCAAGGGAGCCTATAGTTCAGTTGTAAAACAAAGACCAAAAGTAATTATTTCTTCTTTTTCTCCATGCTTTTTGGCGCCAGTGAATCTTATACCAGTTCAGCCCTAAAACAATGACCAATACTTAACAATTTCTTCTTTTTCTCCATGATTTTTAGCGCCAATGGAGCCTATACCAGTTCAGCCCTAAAACAAGAACCAGTACTTATTATTTCTTCGTTTTCTTCATGCTTATTGGCGCCAATGGAGCCTATAGTTAAGCCCTAAAACAAGGACCAATACCAATTATTTCTTATTTTTCTCCGTGCTTTTTGGCACCAGTGAAGCTTATACCAGTTATGCCCTTAAACAAGGGCTAATATTGATTATTTCCTCTTTTTCTCCATGCTTTTTGGCGCCAATGGAGCCTATAGTTCAGCCTTAAAACAGGGACCAATACTAATTATTTTTTCTTTTTTGCCATGTTTTTTAGCGCCAATAGAGCTTATAGTTCAGCCCTAAAACATGGACCAATACTAATTACTTCTTCCTTTTCTCCATGCTTTTTCACGTCAATGGAGCTTATACTTCACCCCTAAAAGAAGGGCCAATAGTAATTATTTCTTCTTTTTCTCCATGCTTTTTGGCGCCAATGAAGCCTATAGTTCAGCCCTAAAACAAGGACCAATACTAATAATTTCTTCTTTTTCTCCATGCTTTTTGGCGCCAATGGAGCCTATAGTTCAGCCCTAAAACAAGGACCAATACTAATTATTTCTTCTTTTTCTCTATGTCCTTTACTTATCTCAAGAATTCTCAAAATATTCTCAGAAACCTATTTGTCAAAATTACCTTGAATGAATCCGATATTCCAACCGTCATTAACATAATTAAAACGTCACTCATTCACAAATATCCTATAACAGCAGCTCTTATCTACTACGTATGCAGAAGAAACTATAGACCCATTCATAATTAAATTTAGGTAATACCCCGAGCTAACTGAGGCGGAACCCAAGTTAAACTCATTTGAAATTGATAAAGATTCAGCCAAGAAGAACTTCATTATCAATGCTAGGTCGCATAGAAACAAAACCTGAAAAGTTAATAAGAATTTGAACTTCAAAATTCAGGTAATTTAAATTTACCGACGGTATCGGCATCGAGTTTTAGTATTACCTGAATCTCATTGAAAGTAATCGCAACTTTAATAGACCTTTAGCGACAAAATTAAACTGAGACGCAAGACTTGAAAGAAGTATTATTCTATAAATCATTACCTTTCAACTAATCCTAAATTTTCAAATAATATAAAATGTACATAATTAGCAATGATGATTTATGAAAACCAGGTTTACAGTCCTTATTGTAATCAGTATTTGTTTCTGTTAATTATCTGGATTTACTCGACAAAAAGAAAATGGAAGAATAATAAATAAAAACTGTATATCCTTACCGTCATATGTTGTTGTAGTTGTTACAAATGACTTAGATAAAGCCTCGGGGTGATGAAATGCAACGTCAAATTCAGTTTTTATATTCGACATGGAATCAGTTGAAGACGATGGACATCCGTACGAAAACAATGAGTCTTTAGTATCTTCACCTACAGCGTCTTCATTTGGCAAATTTTTTTTGTTTTCCAAGCCTTAAGAACACACAGTAATTATACGAAATAGAATTTATTTACGATTACAGTCCATAGGCCATAGCAAAAAAATATAAAACATTGAACAATTACACAGAAATTACGTAAAATTCAGCAAGAAAAACGGGTTTTAATTTTGATCAATTAAAAAAAACTTTCCGAAAAATAAGTTTTTCAAAGAAAAGTAAAGGCCATTTTAAACTTAAGCTCAGGAGATACAAATACCTGTTAAAATTCAAACTCAAAACGACCAGAAATTACTATTAAAGAATAAATGAAACCCAAAACCACAGTTTATAGAATTATCCAGTAAGTTTATCTCAGATCATTTCTGGTCTTCATTCTCGGTGCGAACAAAAAGCTCCTCCCACTTATTCATGGATTAGCGGGTTAGTCTGTATTCGTCAATCAATGAGAAATGGTTCGAAATTGTATCATTCATAATTGTGAAAGCAGAAAAAAACTTGGTGAGCCAGCCAAGTGGTTTGCAAGTGTCCCATCTCACAGGTATGACTTAATTTATATACAAATTATGACTTAATCTATTATTTACAAACAGTGGACTCAACTGATTGGCCTATGTAGAATTTTATAAAAAAGGGGGCGGCGGGTTGATGAAATTTGTAAAAATAAGGAATTTTTCTTCTTCTAATAACTGGTGGAATAGGTGTGATGGTTTCAGGGGCGGATCCAGGATTTTTTAGGGGGGGGGGGGGCAAAATAGGTTGATCTGATAAACTTACGTTAGGAGCAAGTTTAATTAATGCAAACTTGCGTTAATTAGGTAAATTACGCTACTTTAGACTACTATAGGGGGGCACCCCTCGCCCCCCCCTCTGGATATATATATATATATATATATATATATATATATATATATATATATATATATATATATATATATAGATATATATATATATATATATATATATATATATATATATATATATATATAATATATATATATATATATATATATATATATATATATATATATATATATATATATATATATATATATATATATATATATATATATATATACATACATATATATATATATATATATATATATATATATATATATATATATATATATATATATATATATATATATATATATATATATATATATATATATATATATATATATATATATATATATATATATATATATATATATATATATATATATATATATATATATTTTTCGTTGCGCGTTGTTTCTCAGTGTTGGACCGCTAGAGCCAGACGACTCGGCATTTGACGGTTTCTTCGAAATTCTGTATACCACATTCATCCGTATCTCATTCGCGGTAGCTATTCCGAGTTCTGATTCGAAGAAACCAACTACTTTCTGACGAAGATCTTCGCCATCTGAAGATTCTAGACCGTGGATAACAAGATTGTTTCTTCTCGAGTATAGTTCTGACCGAAGAGTGGTCGATTTAACTCTTAAAAGCTCGGATCTGAGCGACCTGTTTTCCGACCGTAGAAGTTTATTTTCCTGCTGGAGCTTTGCGATTTTCTGCAGGACTTCGTCCATTCGGTCATCAAAATGTTGTTTTGTGAGTGCCATAATTCTCGACTATAATGCCACTATGTCTTCAAAAATTTTCAAAAAAAAACATGGAGTGATACTTACTCGCAAGGGCCCCTGTATGGTAATAGAACCAACTACCACTCAGGGCCCGCTTTCAGAAAATGCAGTGTTTGAGAAATCCAAATTTGACGTTGCTCCGACCAGCGTTAGTGAACTGCCACGTCAGGTGTTGAACAATTTCAACACCTGACGTCCGGACTATCATATAATCTACCAAACATACAACTACCCCAAATCAGTATCAATAAATAAATGAAACCCAAAACGAACAGAAATTAAAATAAATATTAGAGTCAGTAGAAATGCCTCATGAGGTCCGAACAGCACACCATATATGGGCATAGAGTCCCTAGGGAGAACACGTGGTTAATGGGGTCAATGACCTCTTTTTCCAAGGTCGATTTATTTGCTGATGTTGTTGTTTTGGCCAAGTGCATGCTCGAGGCGAATGTTATGATCCAGAAATAGGAAACAGTATTTGTTGTTGTTGTTGTTTTGGGCAAGTGCATACTCGAGGCGAATGTTATGATCCAGAAATAGGAAACAGTATTTGTTGTTGTTGTTGTTTTGGGTAAGTGTATGCTCAAGGCGAATGTTATGAGTTTCCAGGAATAGGAAACAGTTAGATCACGTGTTTCCTTCTCAGCCAATCAGCGATCCGTTACATAACAATTCACCCTTGAGATTTCGTATATAACGGACATGCATTGTGATTAAATTATCAGAAAGCAAAGTAACCTGACAATGGATAGAACACTAAATATTATTGATGAGCTTGAAGCCTTGGCAGCCACAATTAGCAATGTGAGTACATTTTTAATTTTTATTTTCAAAATAAAATTATTTTCCTTGGCACCCTCCAGTATATCTAAGTCCCCCCCCTATGCTATCTTTATACTCGATAGAAAACATAAAATATGTTCTTTTTACCCTCAAAAACCTAACCCCCCCCATTGTTTTACAATGATAATTCTCATAATAGAAATAATTTTCTTTTCGTTAAATTTATACAATTTTAAGCATTCTATATCCTAGCTAAAAGCGACCACTGACTTCCGTCTATTCTTAAAGCATTATGCCGTTCTGTTTTGACATAATGCTCTGCGCAAGGTTAAAATAAGCTGTCACCCTTTTCCTGTGTGTTTACAATAGCGGCGGCCAAGTCAAAGGAACTGTTTCTCCGTCAAAATTAAAACACTTTCAGACAATTGCAATAATTTAGCGCAGGCCTATGCAATCTCTATTTGGAGAAGTGAAACGGATTTTTTTCAAGCTTTCTTTCGATAGTTTCTTTTATATTCCCAGGAGGGGGCGTGAAAACTATGGTTTTTAACTTTGATATGCAAGGCTAGAAAGAAAAGTCTTATGAGTTAATCGCAAGATTAACTCAATGAGAGGGTAAACCTAGGGTGGCTTAATCTTCCTAAATTTAGGGGAGGGGGTCAATTTTGTATCCATGATTTTTGTTGGGGAGGGGGTTAGCACTTTTAATAGTGACAAAATAAAAATAAAAGATATTTGTTTTTACCATAATTGTTTTCGACTTCAGTGTCTAACCATTTCTCTTCGACATTTTAGTGATTTTAACTATAACATTTGAATAAAAGGCAGTAAGAATTTTCCAAATTTAGAGGGAGGGGGTCAATTTTGAATCCAGGATATTTGTTGGGGAAGAAGTTAACGCTTTTAATGGTGACAAAATAGAAATGAAAAGATAATTGTTTTTACCATAATTGTTTTCTACTTCGTTGTGCGAACCATTTCTCTTTGACATTTTAGTGATTTTAACTATAGCATTTGAATAAAAGGCAGTAAGATATATTCTTTATTGATCTGCCTTGCGCTTGAATAAATCGCAAGATTAACTCAATGAGAGGGTAAACCTAAGGTGGCTTTAATTTTCCAAATTTAGAGGGAGGGGGTAAATTTTGAATCGAGGATATTTGTTGGGGAAGGGGTTAACGCTTTTAATGGTGACAAAATAGAAATGAAAAGATAATTGTTTTGGGCTTCAGTGTCTAACCATTTCTCTTTGACATTTTAGTGATTTTAACTATAGCATTTGAATAAAAGGCAGTAAGATATATTCTTTATTGATCTGCCGTGCGCTTGAATAAATCGCAAGACTAACTCAATGAGAGGGTAAACCTAGGGTGGCTTAATTTTCCTAAATTTAGGGGAGGGGGTCAATTTTGTATCCATGATTTTTGTTGGAGAGGGGGTTAGCACTTTTAACAGTGACAAAATAGAAATGAAAAGATAATTGTTTTTACCATAATTGTTTTCGACTTCAGTGTCTAACCATTTCCTTCGACATTTTAGTGATTTTAACTATAACATTTGAATAAAAGGCAGTAAGATATATTCTTTATTGATCTGTCTTGCGCTTGAATAAAAAACTGAACGTTCGTATAATAATGCTTTGAGTTATTTCTGAGAAAAGTTGAATTTATTATAATCAAACTATGATTTTCAGAGTTTAGGTTGCTTTCGACAAAGATTTCTCTTTACATACGGCAAATTTCCACAAGGTGATTGATCCATGGCCCTTCTAAATGTGATAGAAGCTACTACATCCTGCTTCAATCTCTTTTTATGTATTCAAACTGAATGTTCGTATAACAATGCTTTGAGTTATTCCTCAGAAAAATTGACCCCTCCAAATTTTTACTCAGAGGGGCGGGTGCTGAAATGTAAAACGTTACTTATTTGCCCACCATTTTCACAGTTTTCAAGTTGGGATCTTCGAACACACTCCCTCCTTTTCAGTTTATTCTATGAAAGTGATCTGTATTTGTTAGAGTTTCAGAAACATTACATATTTATTTAATTTAAGCACTTTTTTTTCAGATATAATAATGTTTGGTGTGATTGACACAGAATATATTGGTCTGAAATATTCCTCAACTGGCATTATTTTCGAAGCAGCTTTCTTACTCCTAGACAATCAACGACGTGAAATTCATAGCTATAAATGGAACATCAGATACAATATGTATAAGTACGAGAAAAACAGATGGAGTCCAACACTAAATTTTATAAATCGAAATGGCTTTTACGCTAAAACCATACGACCACATAATGAAAATGGCTATGAAATAAAACATGTACAAGAGGAAATTCAGAAAATATGCAGTTTTTTCGGTGTGCAAGCTGTTTATGTTAAGAGAAACGTGCCAACTGATAAACTCTTACTAGAAAAATGTGATAAAAACATAACATTATTCAATTTAGAAGACTTCAAATGTGAGAAATACCTGCATTCAGTCCATGACCCAGAAGATGAAGTTAGATATTTCGCTCAATGGATACCGGAAAAGATACCTGACATGGAAAAATGCATCAGATATCCAAAGACCTAAACTTGCTCCTCCTCATATCAAATGGATTAAGCTTCTTTTTTTTAAATATGTCATTATGTATTTTTTCAAGTGTTTTTAAATATGTTTAAGCAATAAATATCTTAAGCCTCAACCGTTTTTATTCTTTAGAATAGTCCATCGCCATGAAAATTATACTTTCAGATTCAACATGTCAGGGAACACACTTTCAAGTTCAGCATTTTGGAGAACCCTAAATAGTCACCCCTAAAAAGGTAAGTTAACCCTAAAAGGTTAAAGAATTTCTCTGAAATTACACTTTCAGATCCAACATGTCAGGGAACAAACTTTCAGGTTCAGCATGTAGGAGAACCCTAAATGCTCATCCCTAAAAAAGGTAAGTTAACCGTAAACGTTTAAAGAATTTCTCTGAAATCACACTTTCAGGTTAGGTTAGGTAGGACCCCGACCCCCACTACCCTAACCCCGAAGTAACCCCCCGGCCCCAAAAGGCCCCCGGGTCCCAAAAGACCCTCCGGACCCCGCAATACTTTTCAAAAGGCTTTATTATATCTTTTCAGAACAAGTTCTTTTCTTAATATCCTTCTTAAACCAATTTTACAAATTCTAAATTTTTCCTAAGTAGATAGAAAAAGCTATATCATAGTTGTGAATATTTTCTCGGGAGATAAGCAGTTCTATTTCAATTTTAAATTTTCTCAATGAAGTGAAGAAAAGTTCAAGTTCTCTTCTGAATTTTCTCAATGAAAAAGAAATTAGTTATTAATCAATTCTATTTTTCCAAATAATATAAAAATTTTCCACTTCGGTTCAGATTTTTCTCAAAGGGATGAAAAAATTTTAAATACTGTTCCAAATTTTTCATAGAAGATGGAAAAGTTCAAGCTCTCTTCTGAATTTTACCAAAGAACACAATTCAATTCTAATTTCTCCAGAGAAAATAAAAATCTTCCACTTCAGTTTTAAGTTCACCAAAGACATAAAGAACTTTAAAGTTCTATTCTAAATTTATCCGTAGTAGATAGAAAAAGCTATACCATAGTTGTGAATATTTTCCCGAACGACAAAAAGTTCTAGTTCAATTTTCAATTTTCTCAACGAAGTCAAGGAAAGTTCAATTTCTCTTATCTTTTTCACCCACAACTATACTTTACAGCTTTTTGGATACCTCAACACCAAGAAATACTTTTCAAAGACCATTTCAGAGCAAGTTACTTTCTTAATGTCCCTCCTAAACCCATTTTCCAACTTGAAGTACTTATCTTTTTCACATACAACTATACTTTACAGCTTTTTGGATACCTCAACATCAAGAAATACTTTTCAAAGACCATTTCAGAGCAAGTTACTTTCTTAATGTCCCTCCTAAACCCATTTTCCAACTTGAAGTACTTAACTTTTTCACCCACAACTAACTTTACAGCTTTTTGGATACCTCAACACCAAGAAATACTTTTCAAAGACCATTTCAGAGCAAGTTCCTTTCTTAATGTCCCTCCTAAACCCATTTTCCAACTTGAAGTACTTATCTTTTTCACCCAAAACTATACTTTACAGCTTTTTGGATACCTCAACACCAAGAAACACTTTTCAAAGACCATTTCAGAGCAAGTTACTTTCTTAATGTCCCTCCTAAACCCATTTTTCAACTTGAACTACTTATCTTTTTCATCCACAACTATACTTTACAGCTTTTTGGTTACCTCAACACCAAGAAATACTTTTCAAAGACCATTTCAGAGCAAGTTACTTTCTTAATGTCCCTCCTAAACCCATTTTCCAACTTGAAGTACTTATCTTTTTCACCCACAACTATACTTTACAGCTTTTTGGATACCTCAACACCAAGAAATACTTTTCAAAGACCATTTCAGAGCAAGTTACTTTCTTAATGTCCCTTCTAACTTGAAGTACTTGAAGAATTTTCCAACTTGAAGTACTTATCTTTTTCACCCACAACTATACTTTACAGCTTTTGGGATGCCTCAACACCAAGAAATACTTTTCAAAAGACATTTCAGAGCAAGTTACTTTCTTAATGTCCCTCCTAAACCCATTTTCCAACTTGAAGTACTTATCTTTTTCACTCACAACTATACTTTACAGCTTTTTGGATACCTCAACACCAAGAAATATTTTTCAAAGACCATTTCAGAACAAGTTACTTTCTTAATGTCCCTCCTAAACCCATTTTCCAACTTAAAGTACTTATCTTTTTCATCCACAACTATACTTTACAGCTTTTTGGATACCTCAACACCAAGAAATACTTTTCAAAGACCATTTCAGAGCAAGTTCCTTTCTTAATGTCCCTCCTAAACCCATTTTCCAACTTGAAGTACTTATCTTTTTCACCCACAACTATACTTTACAGCTTTTTGGATACCTCAACACCAAGAAATACTTTTCAAAAGACATTTCAGAGCAAGTTACTTTCTTAATGTCCCTCCTAAACCCATTTTCCAACTTGAAGACTTATCTTTTTCATCCACAACTATACTTTACAGCTTTTTGGATACCTCAAGACCAAGAAATACATTTCAAAGACCATTTCAGAGCAATTTACTTTCTTAATGTCCCTCCTAAACCCATTTTACAAGTTGAAGTACTTATCTTTTTCACCCACAACTATACTTTACAGCTTTTCGGTTACCTCAACACCAAGAAATACTTTTCAAAGACCATTTCAGAGCAAGTTACTTTCTTAATGTCCCTTCTAACCCATTTTCCAACTTGAAGTACTTATCTTTTTCACCCACAACTATACTTTACAGCTTTTTGGATACCTCAACACCAAGAAATACTTTTCAAAGACCATTTCAGAGCAAGTTACTTTCTTAATGTCCCTTTAAACCCATTTTCCAACTTGAAGTACTTATCTTTTTCACCCACAACTATACTTTACAGCTTTTTGGTTACCTCAACACCAAGAAATACTTTTCAAAGACCATTTCAGAGCAAGTTACTTTCTTAATGTCTCTCCTAAACCCATTTTTCAACTTGAAGTACTTATTTTTTTCACCCACAACTATACTTTACAGCTTTTTGGATACCTCAACACCAAGAAATACTTTTCAAATACCATTTCAGAGCAAGTTACTTTCTTAATGTCCCTCCTAAACCCATTTTCCAACTTGAAGTACTTATCTTTTTCACCCACAACTATACTTTACAGCTTTTTGGATACCTCAACACCAAGAAATACTTTTCAAAGACCATTTCAGAGCAAGTTACTTTCATAATGTCCCTCCTAAACCCATTTTCCAACTTGAAGTACTTACCTTTTTCACCCACAACTATACTTTACAGCTTTTTGGTTACCTCAAAACCAAGAAATACTTTTCAAAAGACATTTCAGAGCAAGTTACTTTCTTAATGTCCCTCCTAAACCCATTTTCCAACTTGAAGTACTTATCTTTTTCATCCACAACTATACTTTACAGCTTTTTGGATACCTCAACACCAAGAAATACTTTTCAAAGACCATTTCAGAGCAAGTTACTTCCTAATGTCCCTCCTAAACCCATTTTCCAACTTGAAGTACTTATCTTTTTCACCCACAACTATACTTTACAGCTTTTCGGTTACCTCAACACCAAGAAATACTTTTCAAAGACCATTTCAGAGCAAGTTACTTTCTTAATGTCCCTTCTAAACCCATTTTCCAACTTGAAGTACTTATCTTTTTCACCCACAACTATACTTTACAGCTTTTTGGATACCTCAACACCTAGAAATACTTTTCAAAGACCATTTCAGAGCAAGTTACTTTCTTAATGTCCCTCCTAAACCCATTTTCCAACTTGAAGTACTTATCTTTTTCACCCACAACTATACTTTACAGCTTTTCGATTACCTCAACACCAAGAAATACTTTTCAAAGACCATTTCAGAGCAAGTTACTTTCTTAATGTCCCTTCTAAACCCATTTTCCAACTTGAAGTACTTATCTTTTTCACCCACAACTATACTTTACAGCTTTTTGGATACTTCAACACCAAGAAATACTTTTCAAAGACCATTTCAGAGCAAGTTACTTTCTTAATGTCCCTCCTTAACCCATTTTCCAACTTGAAGTACTTATCTTTTTCACTCACAACTATACTTTACAGCTTTTTGGACACCTCAACACCAAGAAATACTTAGGTTAGGCTAGATTAAATTAGGTTAGATTAGGTTAAGTTAGGTTATCCTACGTATGTTTCACTTAGGTTAGGTTCAGAGCAAGTTACTTTCTTAATGACCCTTCTAAACCCATTTTCCAACTTGAAGTACTTATCTTTTTCACCCACAACTATACTTTACAGCTTTTTGGATACCTCAACACCAAGAAATACTTTTCAAAGACCATTTCAGAGCAAGTTACTTTCTTAATGTCCCTCCTAAACCCATTTTCCAACTTGAAGTACTTATCTTTTTCACTCACAACTATACTTTACAGCTTTTTGGACACCTCAACACCAAGAAATACTTAGGTTAGGCTAGATTAAATTAGGTTATATTAGGTTAAGTTAGGTTATCCTACGTACGTTTCACTTAGGTTAGGTTAGGTGAAAGACAGGAAAAACGTTAGGTGAATGGTTAGGTTAGGATAGACTAGATTAAGTTAGGTTAGGTTAAGTTAGGTTAGGCTAGGTTAGCCTACGTGCGCGCGCGTACGTAGGCTAACCTAGCCTAACCTAACTTAACCTAACCTAACTTAATCTAGTCTATCCTAACCTAACCATTCACCTAACTTTTTGCCTGTCTTTCACCTAACCTAACCTAAGTGAAACGTACGTAGGATAACCTAACTTAACCTAATCTAACCTAATTTAATCTAGCCTAACCTAAGTATTTCTTGGTGTTGAGGTGTCCAAAAAGCTGTAAAGTATAGTTGTGGGTGAAAAAGATAAGTACTTCAAGTTGGAAAATGGGTTTAGGAGGGACATTAAGAAAGTAACTTGCTCTGAAATGGTCTTTGAAAAGTATTTCTTGGTGTTGAGGTATCCAAAAAGCTGTAAAGTATAGTTGTGGGTGAAAAAGATAAGTACTTCAAGTTGGAAAATGGGTTTAGAAGGGTCATTAAGAAAGTAACTTGCTCTGAACCTAACCTAAGTGAAACGTACGTAGGATAACCTAACTTAACCTAATCTAACCTAATTTAATCTAGCCTAACCTAAGTATTTCTTGGTGTTGAGGTGTCCAAAAAGCTGTAAAGTATAGTTGTGAGTGAAAAAGATAAGTACTTCAAGTTG
Organism: Artemia sinica; assembly: GCA_027921565.1. Classification (NCBI taxonomy): domain Eukaryota; kingdom Metazoa; phylum Arthropoda; class Branchiopoda; order Anostraca; family Artemiidae; genus Artemia; species Artemia sinica. Next base: position 21,567,088 of record CM051258.1, read on the forward strand.
GAAAATGGGTTTAGGAGGGACATTAAGAAAGTAAATTGCTCTGAAATGCTCTTTGAAAAGTATTTCTTGGTGTTGAGGTAACCGAAAAGCTGTAAAGTATAGTTGTGGGTGAAAAAGACAAGTACTTCAAGTTGGAAAATGGGTTTAGGAGGGACATTAAGAAAGTAACTTGCTCTGAAATGGTCTTTGAAAAGTATTTCTTGGTGTTGAGGTATCCAAAAAGCTGTAAAGTATAGTTGTGGGTGAAAAAGATAGGTACTTCAAGTTGGAAAATGGGTTTAGAAGGGACATTAAGAAAGTAACTTGCTCTGAAATGGTCTTTGAAAAGTATTTCTTGGTGTTGAGGTAACCGAAAAGCTGTAAAGTATAGTTGTGGGTGAAAAAGATAAGTACTTCAAGTTGGAAAATGGGTTTAGGAGGGACATTAAGAAAGTAACTTGTTCTGAAATGGTCTTTGAAAAGTATTTCTTGGTGTTGAGGTATCCAAAAAGCTGTAAAGTATAGTTGTGGATGAAAAAGATAAGTACTTCAAGTTGGAAAATGGGTTTAGGAGGGACATTAAGAAAGTAACTTGCTCTGAAATGTCTTTTGAAAAGTATTTCTTGGTGTTGAGGTAACCAAAAAGCTGTAAAGTATAGTTGTGGGTGAAAAAGATAAGTACTTCAAGTTGGAAAATGGGTTTAGGAGGGACATTATGAAAGTAACTTGCTCTGAAATGGTCTTTAAAAAGTATTTCTTGGTGTTGAGGTATCCAAAAAGCTGTAAAGTATAGTTGTGGGTGAAAAAGATAAGTACTTCAAGTTGGAAAATGGGTTTAGGAGGGACATTAAGAAAGTAACTTGCTCTGAAATGGTCTTTGAAAAGTATTTCTTGGTGTTGAGGTATCCAAAAAGCTGTAAAGTATAGTTGTGGGTGAAAAAGATAAGTACTTCAAGTTGGAAAATGGGTTTAGAAGGGACATTAAGAAAGTAACTTGCTCTGAAATGGTCTTTGAAAAGTGTTTCTTGGTGTTGAGGTAACCGAAAAGCTGTAAAGTATAGTTGTGGGTGAAAAAGATAAGTACTTCAACTTGTAAAATGGGTTTAGGAGGGACATTAAGAAAGTAACTTGCTCTGAAATGGTCTTTGAAATGTATTTCTTGGTGTTGAGGTATCCAAAAAGCTGTAAAGTATAGTTGTGGATGAAAAAGATAAGTACTTCAAGTTGGAAAATGGGTTTAGGAGGGACATTAAGAAAGTAACTTGCTCTGAAATGTCTTTTGAAAAGTATTTCTTGGTGTTGAGGTATCCAAAAAGCTGTAAAGTATAGTTGTGGGTGAAAAAGATAAGTACTTCAAGTTGGAAAATGGGTTTAGGAGGGACATTAAGAAAGGAACTTGCTCTGAAATGGTCTTTGAAAAGTATTTCTTGGTGTTGAGGTATCCAAAAAGCTGTTAAGTATAGTTGTTTGTGAAAAAGATAAGTACTTCAAGTTGGAAAATGGGTTTAGGAGGGACATTAAGAAAGTAACTTGCTCTGAAATGGTCTTTGAAAAGTATTTCTTGGTGTTGAGGTATCCAAAAAGCTGTTAAGTATAGTTGTTTGTGAAAAAGATAAGTACTTCAAGTTGGAAAATGGGTTTAGAAGGGACATTAAGAAAGTAACTTGCTCTGAAATGGTCTTTGAAAAGTATTTCTTGGTGTTGAGGTATCCAAAAAGCTTTAAAGTATAGTTGTGGGTGAAAAAGATAAGTACTTCAAGTTGGAAAATGGGTTTAGGAGGGACATTAAGAAAGTAACTTGCTCTGAAATGGTCTTTGAAAAGTATTTCTTGGTGTTGAGGTAACCAAAAAGCTGTAAAGTATAGTTGTGGATGAAAAAGATAAGTAGTTCAAGTTGAAAAATGGGTTTAGGAGGGACATTAAGAAAGTAACTTGCTCTGAAATGGTCTTCGAAAAGTATTTCTTGGTGGTGAGTTATCCAAAAAGCTGTAAAGTATAGTTGTGGGTCAAAAAGATAAGTACTTCAAGTTGGAAAATGGGTTTAGGAGTGACATTAAGAAAGGAACTTGCTCTGAAATGGTCTTTGAAAAGTATTTCTTGGTGTTGAGGTATCCAAAAAGCTATAAAGTATAGTTGTGGGTGAAAAAGATAAGTACTTCAAGTTGGAAAATGGGTTTAGGAGGGACATTAAGAAAGTAACTTGCTCTGAAATGGTCTTTGAAAAGTATTTCTTGGTGTTGAGGTATCCAAAAAGCTGCAAAGTATAGTTGAATGTGTGAAAAAGATAAGTACTTAAAGTTGGAAAATGGGTTTAGGAGGGACATTAAGAAAGTAACTTGCTCTGAAATGGTCTTTGAAAAGTATTTCTTGGTGTTGAGGTATCCAAAAAGCTGTAAAGTATAGTTGTGGGTGAAAAAGATAAGAGAACTTGAACTTTCCTTGACTTCGTTGAGAAAATTGAAAATTGAACTAGAACTTTTTGTCGTTCGGGAAAATATTCACAACTATGGTATAGCTTTTTCTATCTACTACGGATAAATTTAGAATAGAACTTTAAAGTTCTTTATGTCTTTGGTGAACTTAAAACTGAAGTGGAAGATTTTTATTTTCTCTGGAGAAATTAGAATTGAATTGTGTTCTTTGGTAAAATTCAGAACAGAACTTGAACTTTTCTATCTTCTATGAAAAATTTGGAACAGTATTTAAAATTTTTTCATCCCTTTGAGAAAAATCTGAACCGAAGTGGAAAATTTTTATATTATTTGGAAAAATAGAATTGATTAATAACTAATTTCTTTTTCATTGAGAAAATTCAGAAGAGAACTTGAACTTTTCTTCACTTCATTGAGAAAATTTAAAATTGAAATAGAACTGCTTATCTCCCGAGAAAATATTCACAACTAAGATATAGCTTTTTCTAGCTACTAAGGAAAAATTTAGAATTTGTAAAATTGGTTTAAGAAGGATATTAACAAAAGAACTTGTTCTGAAAAGATATAATAAAGCCTTTTGAAAAGTATTGCGGGGTCCGGAGGTTCTTTGGGGGCCTGGGGGCCTTTTGGGGCCGGGGGGTTACTTCGGGGTTGGGGTAGTGGGGGTCGGGGTCCTACCTAACCTAACCTGAAAGTGTGATTTCCGAGAAATTCTTTAAGCGTTTAGGGTTAACTTACCTTTTTTAGGGATGAGCATTTAGGGTTCTCCTACATGCTGAACCTGAAAGTTTGTTCCCTGACATGTTGGATCTGAAAGTGTAATTTCAGAGAAATTCTTAGGGTTAACTTACCTTTTTAGGGGTGACTATTTAGGGTTCTCCAACATGCTGAACTTGAAAGTGTGTTCCCTGACATGTTGAATCTGAAAGTATAATTTTCATGGCGATGGACTATTCTAAAGAATAAAAACGATTGAGGCTTAAGATATTTATTGCTTAAACATATTTAAAAACATTTGAAAAAATACATAATGACATATTTAAAAAAAAAAGCTTAATCCATTTGATATGAGGAGGAGCAAGTTTAGGTCTTTGGATATCTGATGCATTTTTCCATGTCAGGTATCTTTTCCGTTATCCATTGAGCGAAATATCTAACTTCATGTTCTGGGTCATGGACTGAATGCAGGTATTTCTCACATTTGAAGTCTTCTAAATTGAATAATGTTATGTTTTTATCACATTTTTCTAGTAAGAGTTTATCAGTTGGCACGTTTCCCTTAACATAAACAGCTTGCACACCGAAAAAACTGCATATTTCCTGAATTTCCTCTTGTACATGTTTTATTTCATAACCATTTTCATTATGTGGTCGTATGGTTTTAGCGTAAAAGCCATTTCGATTTATAAAATTTAGTGTTGGACTCCATCTGTTTTTCTCGTACTTATACATATTGTATCTGATGTTCCATTTAAAGCTATGAATTTCACGTCGTTGATTGTCTAGGAGTAAGAAAGCTGCTTCGAAAATAATACCAGTTGAGGAATATTTCAGACCAATATATTCTGTGTCAATCGCACCAAACATTATTATATCTGAAAAAAAGTGCTTAAATTAAATAAATATGTAATGTTTCTGAAACTCTAACAAATACAGCTCACTTTCATAGAATAAACTGAGAAGGAGGGAGTGTGTTCGAAGATCCCAACTTGAAAACTGTGAAAATGATGGGCAAATAAGTAACGTTGTACATTTCAGCACCCGCCCCTCTGAGTAAATATTTGGAGGGTCAATTTTCTGAGGAATAACTCAAAGCATTGTTATACGAGCATTCAGTTTGAATACGTAAAATGGGATTGAAGCAGGATCTAGTAGCTTCTATCACATTAGAAGGGCCATGGATCAATCACCTTGTAGAAATTTGCCGTATGTAAAGAGAAATCTTTGTCGAAAGCAACATAAACTCTGAAAATCATAGTTTGATTATAATAAATTCAAGTTTTCTCAAAAATAACTCAAAGCATTATTATACGAACGTTCAGTTTTTTATTCAAGCGCAAGACAGATCAATAAAGAATATATCTTACTGCCTTTTATTCAAATGTTATAGTTAAAATCACTAAAATGTCGAAGAGAAATGGTTAGACACTGAAGTCGAAAACAATTATGGTAAAAACAATTATCTTTTCATTTCTATTTTGTCACCATTAAAAGCGTTAACCCCTTCCCCAACAAAAATCCTGGATACAAAATTGACCCCCTCCCCTAAATTTAGGAAAATTAAGCCACCCTAGGTTTACCCTCTCATTGAGTTAATCTTGCGATTTATTCAAGCGCAAGGCAGATCAATAAAGAATATATCTTACTGCCTTTTATTCAAATGCTATGGTTAAAATCACTAAAATGTCAAAGAGAAATGGTTAGACACTGAAGCCCAAAACAATTATCTTTTCATTTCTATTTTGTCACCATTAAAAGCGTTAACCCCTTCCCCAACAAATATCTTCGATTCAAAATTGACCCCCTCCCTCTAAATTTTGGAAAATTAAAGCCACCCTAGGTTTACCCTCTCATTGAGTTAATCTTGCGATTTATTCAAGCGCAAGGCAGATCAATAAAGAATATATCTCACTGCCTTTTATTCAAATGCTATAGTTAAAATCGCTAAAATGTCAAAGAGAAATGGTTCGCACAACGAAGTAGAAAACAATTATGGTAAAAACAATTATCTTTTCATTTCTATTTTGTCACCATTAAAAGCGTTAACCCCTTCCCCAACAAATATCCTGGATTCAAAATTGACCCCTCCCTCTAAATTTGGAAAATTCTTACTGCCTTTTATTCAAATGTTATAGTTAAAATCACTAAAATGTCGAAGAGAAATGGTTAGACACTGAAGTCGAAAACAATTATGGTAAAAACAAATATCTTTTCATTTCTATTTTGTCACTATTAAAAGTGCTAACCCCCTCCCCGACAAAAATCCTGGATACAAAATTGACCCCCTCCCCTAAATTTAGGAAAATTAAGCCACCCTAGGTTTACCCTCTCATTGAGTTAATCTTGCGATTAACTCCTAAAGACTTTTCTTTCTAGCCTTGCATATCACAGTTAAAAACCATAGTTTTCACGCCCCCCTCCTGGGAATATAAAAGAAACTATCGAAAGAAAGCTTGAAAAAAATCCGTTTCACTTCTCCAAATAGAGATTGCATAGGCCTGCGCTAAATTATTGCGATTGTCTGAAACTGTTTTAATTTTCACGGAGAAACAGTTCCTTTGACTTGGCCGCCGCTATTGTAAACACACAGGAAAAGGGTGACAGCTAATTTTAACCTCGCGCAGAGCATTATGTCAAAACAGAACGGCATAATGCTTTACGAATAGACGGAAGTCAGTGGTCGCTTTTAGCTAGGATATAGAATGCTTAAAATTGTATAAATTTTACGAAAAGAAAATTATTTCTATTATGAGAATTATCATTGTAAAACAATGGGGAGGGGTTAGGTTTTTGAGGGTAAAAAGAACATATTTTATGTTTTCTATCGAGTATAAAGATAGCATAGGGGGGGGGGGACTTAGATATACTGGAGGGTGACCAAGGAAAATAATTTTATTTTGAAAATAAAAATTAAAAATGTACTCACATTGCTAATTGTGGCTGCCAAGGCTTCAAGCTCATAAATAATATTTAGTGTTCTATCCATTGTCAGGTTACTTTACTTTCTGATAATTTAATCACAATGCATGTCCGTTATATACGAAATCTCAAGGGTGAATTGTTATGTAACGGATCGCTGATTGGCTGAGAAGGAAACACGTGATCTAACTGTTTCCTATTCCTGGAAACTCATAACATTCGCCTCGAGCATACACTTGCCCAAAACAACAACAACAACAAATACTGTTTCCTATTTCTGGATCATAACATTCGCCTCGAGCATGCACTTGCCCAAAACAACAACGACAACAAATACTGTTTCCTATTTCTGGATCATAACATTCGCCTCGAGCATGCACTTGGCCGAAACAGAGGTCATTGACCCCATTAACCACGTGTTCTCCCTAGGGACTCTATGCCCATATATGGTGTGCTGTTCGGACCTCATGAGGCCTTTCTACTAGAGTCAAACTCAAAACGACCATAAATTAATGTGAGTAGGGTTCAAAACCCCTGTGCTTTCTAAAAGCCAGAATATAATTTGTACTTTACTGAAAAACATTCAAATGAGTTTACTGAAAAAAATGTGCATTGTCAATTTAATATACATATGCTGATATTTATTCCCTAAAATCTTAATTGATTTTTGTTTTCTTAAATCTACAAAAGTGAAAATATTTCAAAGAATTGTTTTCAGTAAAGCGCCAATGACGCAGTAGGTTTTAGGCTTCTGTATTGAGACGATACCCTAACTCTTGTTTGTAGTTATTTTTATTCGATTCAAACTTGATTTGCATATTCAATTTAAGTTTCACTCGTTTTAAGATTTATTTATTCATTTACATTAATATATATTGTATGTTTGTTCGCATTGATTGTTTATTTAATTTCTGTTCGTTTTAAGTTTCCTTTATACTTTAATAGCAAAATATTTGTTTTCGTTTTAAGCTTGATTTTCATATTCAATCTATATATATATATATATATATATATATATATATATATATATATATATATATATATATATATATATATATATATATATATATATATATATATAGATTGAATATGAAAATCAAGCTTAAAACGAAAACAAATATTTTGCTATTAAAGTATAAAGGAAACTTAAAACGAACAGAAATTAAATAAACAATCAATGCGAACAAACATACAATATACTACTACTACTACTAAAAACTCATCGCAGCACCAAGCCGCCTGAGGCCAACACAGCTACGCACGCTCCTCCTCCACCCCAATCTATTAAAGCCTCCCTTTTTACACCCGCCCACGAAGTTCCCATTTCCTTTAAATCTTTCTTTATGACGTCCTCCCACCCCAGACGGGGACGACCTGCTTTCCGTTTAGCCCTAGATGGTTGGCCGAAAAGAACAATCTTTGGCAATCTGTCATCCTTCATCCGCACAACATGCCCTAACCACCTCAACCTTTCTTTCATTATAGACCTAGAAAGCGGTATTGAACCACATTTTTCGTATAGCCTATTGTTTGAAATACGGTCAGTAAGCCGGGTACCCAGAACAATCCTTAAGCAATTTCTCTGGAAAACATCTAGCAAATCTTCATCCGCTTTTCGGAGCGTCCATGCTTCAGAGCCATATTTGACCACTGTCATCACTGTAGCTTCTAAGATTCTAATCTTGGTTTGCAGACTTATCTTCCTATTCTTCCAGACTTTTTTTAACTGTGAAAAAACACTCTGAGCCTTGGCTATTCTATTTTTAACATCTTCACTGCTCCCACCATCTTTACTAATAATACCACTAAGGTACGTGAAGCTGCCCACCTGGTCAATCTTTTCATTACCCAACGTCACCTTTTCATCTTCACTTATTCCTAGCCTTAGTGACTTAGTCTTCCTAACATTAATTTTCAAACCAATACTAGCACCCTGAACTCGCAAAACCTCTAAAACTTCATTCATTTTGCTCACACTTTCATCTAGGATGCTTAAATCATCAGCATAATCCAAGTCTAGGAGACTTTTTCCTCCCCATTTGATTCCGTGGTCTCCCATTTCCTGTGCTTCTTAAAACAAAGTCCATCAAAATAATCCATATAAAGGGGAATAGAACACAACCCTGCTTAACTCCTGATTTAATACAAAACCAGCTGATATATCTTCAAACATTTCCTACCTTAACCGCAGCGGTGTTATTCTCGTACATAGCACTAATCACTTTAATGTATTTGTCTGGTATACCATACAAGGATAAAACCTTTACTAAAGCTCCTCTATCAACAGAATCGAAACGCTTGCTCATAATCTATAAAACTGAGGACCAAAGGTGTTTGAAAACTTAGGCACTTCTCAATTATTAACCTAAGAGTAAAATTTGGTCCACACATCCTCTACCTTTTCTAAAACCGCACTGCTCTTCTCTTAAAACTTTGTCTACAGCATCTCTGAGTCTAAAAAGTATCATATTACTAAGCAATTTGCTACCTACAGAGACCAGACTAATGCCTCGATAATTACCACACTCACTTTTATCACCTTTCTTATAAAGTGGCTTAATTAAGGTTTTCCTAAAATCGTTAGGTACTTCCCCTTTTCCAAAAATCATATTCATAATCTTCAATAACTTATTTCTAACCTCAGAGCCACCATATTTAAGAAACTCATTTACCACCCTATCAGCACCTGGAGCCTTATTATTCTTTAATCCTTTTAGTACTGTTGCTAATTCCTCCTCACAAAACAAATCTTCCTTCACATCCAAGGTATCACAAACTTTTTCATTTTCCTCTATATTTTTTCCTGCAACTCTATCTCGGTTAAGCAAGTTCTCAAAATGTTCGGCCCATCTCGCTTTAGCTTTTTCCTTATCGCTAATTGCCACCCCATTCCTATCTTTAACTGGGACAAGTCCGGATTGACTACTACCTCTCAATTTGTTAACGTGCCAGTACAATATTTTACTATTATGCCGTCTAGCTGCATCTTCTAAATCCTCGACAATTTTATCCATGGCCTCCACTTCACACCTCCTTAGTTCATATTTCAATGCTTTCTCCACTTTCTTTACATTTCTTTTGTTTTCATGCGATCTATCACTCAGATAATTCTTGTACAAGTCCTTTCTCCTTTCTATTAAACATAAAGCTTTTCACTAATATTCTTAGCTGCAGTTCTAGCTTTCTTCCCTAATACACCTTCAGCAACTTCACAAATTATTTTTCTAAAATTATTCCAACCATCTTCCACATTATCAAATTTTAAACTCTCAAGTTTAGTATTCAACTGTCCCTGGAAAGTTTCTCTCAAATTCTCATCCTGGAGTCTACTAACATCATAACTTCCCGGGAGGTAATTACCCTTCCGATATTTCAGCTTTAAATTAACCCTTGACACCACTAGATGGTGATCTTTACTTTTAACATCAATAACAGCACTCCTATATACCCTAGTATCTTGTATTGATCCTGCCAGTCTTCGGTTTACTATAACATAATCAATAAGGTTTGCTGTCTTACCATCACGTGAATACCATGTTAGCTTATGAGCCATTTTATGACCAAACACCGTATTGGTTATAACTAGATTGTTATACCTACAAAATTGCAAAAGTCTGTATCCATTACTGTTTTCTTTTCCTATACCAAATTTACCTAAGCTGGGATACCATCTATCCTTATTTCTACCAACCTGGGCGTTAAAATCTCCCAGTAATAACATCATATTTCTACCTGGGACCTTGTCTATTTGCTCCTGTAACTGTAAGTAAAATTCATCTGAGTCACTAGTATCTCCATCAGTCGGTTCTACAGGGGTGTATATATTAATGTAAATGAATAAATAAATCTTAAAACGAGTGAAACTTAAATTGAATATGCAAATCAAGTTTACTTCCTGGATATACTGGATATACTTCCTATTTTTGCACAGAACAGCATTGAGGAGTGGAGGTTTAGCTATTTACACACGGCAAGAGTACTCGGTATGCATTAACAAAGAATTAACCCGGAATATAGAAGGAATTTATGAATCACTTTTCCTGGAAATATGTTTACCTTCACAGAAGAAATTAACAGTTGGAGAAGTATACCGCCCACCGGCAGGATCTGTTTCTTCATTCTTGGAAAACTTAAGCCAAATATCGGATCATCTAGAGAAACAAGGGAATGAAGCTATCTTAATGGGGGACTTCAACATTAATCTTACTCTTCCTCTATCTTCCGGTGCGACAGATCTGCTTAGTATAATGTCTGCTTCGAATATGTACCCCTCGACGACGATTCCAACCCGAGTAACTGCCACTTCCCTCTCACTGATTGACAACATTTTTTCGACTCTGCCTCCAACATCAGCCTCAGTTCTGCTATCCGACACTTCAGATCACTTCCCTCTGCTTACAAATTTCAACATACAGCATAAATATCCAAAGCCTAATGCTTCGATTAAGCAGGGGTTCACTACCTGGAAACTGAATGACGAGAACTTGAAAACTCTTAATCAAAATCTGGAGAGCACATCCTGGGAAAGTGTTATGAATACAGATGATGTTAATTCAGGATTTGAGGAATTTCATAACATTTTCATGAGAATATATACGGATTGCTGTTGTGAAAAGCGTTCAAGGAAGACGGGACGGAAAAATCAACCCATAAGCCCTTGGATTAGTCATGGACTGCTCCAGTGTATTAACAGGAAAAATAAACTGTGGATGGATTACAGAAATAACCCATGTATTGCAACGCTGGAGAAATATGAAAAATATAAAAAATGTCTTCATCAGTTTTACGTAAAGCTAAACGAGATTATTTTAGTGGGAAAATAGCTGAAAGTGGCAAAAATTATCGGAAAATATGGAAGATTCTTAACTCTATACTGCATCCCTGCAGCCCCCCGCCTGAGCTTCCATCTAAATTATCTCTCAATGGGGAGACAGTAACAGGACCAGATAACGTTGCAAATGCATTGGGAACATTTTTTGAAGAAGTGGGCAGAAAAACAGCAGATTCTGTTGGGAATTCCGCGAAAAGTTTTAAAGATTACCTTGGCCCGGCATGCACGAAGTCCATGGCAATAGCACCTGTCTCTCCATCTGAAATTCTGCTAATCGTACTAAATCTAAGAGGCAATTCGGCTACTGTGTTCGACCGAGTACATACCATAGTGTTAAAAGCAGTTGCCCCTTCAATCATAGAGCCCCTTACTTACCTCATAAATTTGTCTCTGCACAAGGGCACTTTCCCAGAACTGCTAAAGAAAAGCTAGAATAATTCCACTACACAAAGGGGGTTCTCGAGTTGACCCGGCTAATTACAAACCTATTTCTATCCTCTCAGTTTTTTCAAAAGTTTTTGAAAAACCTATGCAACAGCAGCTACTCCAGTTTCTGGAGAAGAAAGGGTTTCTTAATAATCGCCAGTTTGGGTTCAGACCAGGGCACTCCACACAGGATGCACAAACGGCGTTAAGTTTATATATAAACAAAACTTTGGATTCAGGTCTACTACCTGCAGCGGTTCTGCTTGATATCAGGAAAGCATTTGATAGCATGTACCATTCAATTATCCTCGGGAAACTGGAACATACAGGAATAAGAGGTGAAGCTCTGGATTGGTTCAGATCATATCTGAGGGACCGCAGGATTTATTTGGGAGAAGATCCTGGAAACGATGTGCTCGTTAACTGTGGTGTCCCCCAGGGCTCAATATAAGGACCATTACTTTTCCTGATCCATGTTAACGATCTGAGTCGAGTCCTGAACCCGGCACGAACAAATATTCACTGCTGTAACTTGTGCCAGGATGAAAACTCCCTCCGGTCCGAAGGTGAAGATGATGAGCTCGTTGCCTTTGCCGATGACACCACGCTTGGTTGCTGTGAAACGGATAAGACAACGCTCAAGTCTAAACTGAGGGAGGTTCTGGAGGGGACGTATCTCTGGATGGATGCTAACCGACTTGTTATTAATGTTGAGAAATCTTGCGTTCTATTTTTTTACCGGGTTGGAAGTGTCCATCCGGAGATATGTGGTATCCGGACATCCAGAGGTGTTATTAGTCAGCCAGAACAGAATCTTGCAAAATACCTAGGAATCCTCCTCGATGAGAACCTATCATTCGTGCATCATATTCAAGCAGTAGAGTTGAAGCTATCCCGGAATTTTGGAATAATAAAAAAACTGAAAAGCGCTTTGCCGCAGAAAACGCTGGTCCTCCTGTACAATGCTCTTATAAAACCCCATTTACAGCATTGTGCAATGATCGGGCAATCAACTTTTAAATCCCACCTGTTAAAACTGAATTCGATTCATCAACGATGCCTGATATTAATTGGAAAAAATGAAGAGTACTTGTCATTAGGGTCCCTGCATCAATTATCATGCTTGACCTTTGTGTTCAAGTTTTTAGCTGGAGAGCTGCCATCTGCGTTTAAAATATTATTTCGACCTATTTCAGACCAGCATAATTTGCATACCCGATCATCATCAAACCTGCAAATACCCCTCACCCCGACCGTGCGATCAGATTTCGCTCCTAACGTAGCTTGTGCAAAGATATGGAACCTGATTCCAGAAGAGCTGAGAGGTAGGAGCTCCCTCGCATCATTTAAAAAAAGAGTAAAAAATCATTTAATAGCATTACAAATGAATAGTTAATATATAAAAAAAATTGAATTAAATGTAAGTAGTAAATTTAAATTACAAATGTATGAATTTTAAATATGAAGGGGTGGTTTCCCCTGAGGGTAAGGAACAGGAAGGTAATAGTTTTAGTTATTTGGTAAATGAGGGGTATGGTTGTGTCTGAGATTAGGAGCGGTGACCATTCTGCGTATTATGTTAAATTGTAATGATTTTGGTTCTCAGCGTCCAGGAATGGACTGAGTATTTTGATTATGTTTGATTTATTATTTTCATTTGTTAATAAACCCATTGAACTTGAACTTGACGGAATGGGGCTGCTACGAGAATTAGCCTACCCTCCACCCCCTAAATTGACCATGCGGATTCAAAAATACCAATGGCACTTGCTTGCGAGTGGTGGAACACTCCGAAACTTGACATTTTATTATATTTTGGTGTTTCATGCAAGAAAATGCATGTTCCACAAGGTTTGAGGTGCAGATTTCCACTCAAATAGATATGCCTAGAAGCCATAGAATGTTTTCATAACAAACTAACACGATTAGTTACAAAAAATGGCAGAGTTAAAAAAATGGGAAAAGTATGAGTCTTGAACAGTCTTGGAAAGTATAAACAAAATCAAATTGAATATTAGATATATAATGATATTAATTGTTGAAAGATCCATCAGTTCAAGAGTTTTTTTCACTGTAATTTTTATTTTCATTTAATGCTGTAAGAACTGGAAAATAATAAATTTGTAATATACGAGTAATTCGTTTTCAGTGAAGCACCAATGACGCAGAAGGCTTTAGATTTTTACAGTTAAAGAAGGGGGCAGTATCCAAATTTTGCTTGTAGTGAAACTATATTTGCCTTGACCAATCTTGAAAAGAACTAATAAATTAAACTGAATATTTGATGCATAATGATATTAATTGCTAAAAGCTCATCAGTTCAAAATTTTACTGTAATTTTAATATTTATTTTCAATATTAAGTACAAAAGAAAACATTTGTAATATAATTCGTTTTCAGTGAAGCGCCAATGACGCAGTAGGTTTTAGGCTTCTGCAGTGAGACGATACCCAAACTCTTGCTTGTAGTTATTTTTATTCGATTCAAACTTGATTTGCATATTCAATTTAAGTTCCACTCGTTTTAAGATTTATTTATTCATTTACATTAATATATATTGTATGTTTGTTCGCATTGATTGTTTATTTAATTTCTGTTCGTTTTAAGTTTTCTTTATACTTCAATAGCAAAATATTTGTTTTCGTTTTAAGCTTGATTTTCATATTCAATCTAAGCATTACTCGCTTTAAGATCTATTTATTCAGTTATATTATTACTTGTTGTATGTTTTTTGCTATGATTGTTTATTTCATTTCTGTTCGTTTTGGGTTTCATTTATTCTTTAATAGTAATTTCTGGTCGTTTTTAGTTTGAATTTTAACAGGTATTTGTATCTCCTGAGCTTAAGCTAAAAATGGCCTTAACTTTTCTTTGAAAAACTTATTTTTCGGAAAGTTTTTTTTTAATTAATTTTTGTTCGTTTTTTATTGCAAAAAGTTTCAAGTTTTTATGGCATGGGGAGGGGGTGCTTACTGTCCGATTATTCTTTACTTTAAAAAACGGATCTAGAACTTTCAATTTAAATCGAATGAGGCTTTTTTCAAAGTCTATGCGATTACCTCTTTGATAAAAACCTTATATATGAACAATAGACAGCTTGCATAACTTGTGGACAGCGATTGACAACAATGAATGGATTGAAAAAATTGCTCAAATAAGGGGGTTTAGACCATTTCACTTGCTGACACAAAGGGATCACGACTGTTTGGAATTAACCTTAATAGGAATTTGTGTGCCGAAGCAATTTTGCATCTATCACAGATTATGTATTTTAACCTTATAACTGGATAATTATAATAGATGTCCTAGGTGTTCTTCCCATACAAAACCCCTTCCCATAAGTTATAAACCCCCCCTTAATAAGTTATGCCCCAGGGCATTACTTACAACGCCTACCCCTGAGCCCTGGTGGGCTGTGTCGACACCGGAGTTTTCTGTTATCAGAACTTTGAACTATTTTAACAAAATGTATATCTCAAAATTTTTATCTGATGCATTTAGGGCGTGGAGGAGGGACAGGGGCTAGTTGCCCTTCAATCTCTTTTGACTCTTAAAAAGTGAACAAGGACTTTCAATTTTCAATCAAATGACCCCTCTCTAAAGTTTATACGAGCATCCCTTCCATAAGAAATAATATGAAGGATTCGGAGAATCCTTAAATTACAACCCTTGCCCTCAGGGCTTTGGGGGAGTTGTAATCCTCAAAGACCTAATTTCCAGAACTTAAAACTACATTTAATAAAATGGCTGTGTTAAAATTTTGATTGGATGTGTTTGGGGAAAAGGTGGGCGTGAGAGGGGGGTTAGTTGCCCTCAACTCACTTTCGACTATTACAAAAGGCACTAGCCCTCGGAATTTCCAATCGAATGAACGTTTTTTGAAGTTTCTACGACACCGCCTTCTATAAAAACCTTATATGCCCCCAGGGCATAACTTAAAACCCTTGCCCTGAAGGTTGTGGGGGAGTGTCCTCCTCAAAAACATATTTTCTATCTGGAAATCAACTACGCTGAACAAAATGGCTATCTCAAAATTTTGATTGGATGTGTTTTGTGGATTGATGGGTGTGGGGGGGGGGGGATAGTTGCCCTCCGATCACTTTTGACTATTAAAAAGGGCACTAGCCCTTTGAATTTCCAATTGAATGTGCCTGTTTTGAAGTTTCTACGACATCGCCTTCTATAAAAACCTTATATGCCCCCAGGGCATAACTTAAAACTCTTGCCCTGAGGGTTGTGGGGGAGTGTCCTCCTCAAAAACACATTTTCTATCTGAAAATCAACTACACTGAACAAAATGGCTATCTCTAAAGTTTGATTGGATGTGTTTGGGGAAATGATGGGCGTGGGGGGGGGGGGCTAGTTGCCCTCCAATCTTTTTCGACTATTAAAAAGGGCACCAGCCCTTTAATTTCCAAACGAATGAGCCTGTTTTGAATTTCCTACGATAACGCCTTCTATAAAAACCTTATATGCCCACAGGGCATTACTTTAAACCCTTGCCCTGAGGGTTGTGGGGGAGTGTCCTCCTCAAAAATATATTTTCAATCTGGAAATCAACTACACTGAACAAAATGGCTATCTCAAAATTTTGAATGGATGTGTTTGGGGGAATGATGAGCGTGGAGGGAGGGGGGCTAGTTGCCCTCCAATCACTTTCGACTATTAAAAATGGCACTATCCCTTTGAATTTCCAATCGAATGAGCCTTTTTTGAAGTTTATACGACAACGCCTTCTATAAAAACCTTATATGCTCCCAGGGCATATCTTAAAACCCATGCCCTGAAGGTTCTGGGGGAGTGTCCTCCTCAAAAACATATTTTCTATCTGGAAATCAACTACGCTGAACAAAATGGCTATCTCAAAATTTTGATTGGATGTCTTCGGGGAAATGATGGGCGTGGGGGGGAAGGGGGCTATTTATACTCCAATCACTTTCGACTATTAAAAAGGGCACTAGCCCTTTAATTTCCAATCGAATGAGCATGTTTTGAAGTTTCTACGACAACACCTTCTATAAAAACCTTATACGCCCCCAGGGCATAACTTAAAACCCTTGCCCTGAGGGTTGTGGGGGAGTATCCTCCTCAAAAATATATTTTCTATCCGGAAATTAACTACGCTGAACAAAATGGCTATCTCAAAATTCTGATTGGATGTGTTTGGGGGAATGATGGGCGTGGGGGGGGGGGGGTTGCCCTCCAATCATTTTCGACTATTTAAAAAGGGCACTAGCCCTTTAATTTCCAATCGAATGAGCCTGTTTTGAAGTTTCTACGACAACACCTTCTATAAAAACCTTATATGCCCCCAGGGCAAAACTTAAAACCCTTGCCCTGAGGGTTGTGGGGGAGTGTCCTCCTCAAAAATATATTTTCAATCTGGAAATCAACTACACTGAACAAAAATGGCTATCTCAAAATTTTGATTGGATGTGTTTGGGGGAATGATGAGCGTGGAGGGAGGGGGGCTAGTTGCCCTCCAATCACTTTCGACTATTAAAAATGGCACTATCCCTTTGAATTTCCAATCGAATGAGCCTTTTTTGAAGTTTATACGACAACGCCTTCTATAAAAACTTTATATGCCCCCAGGGCATATCTTAAAACCCATGCCCTGAAGGTTCTGGGGGAGTGTCCTCCTCAAAAACATATTTTCTATCTGGAAATCAACTACGCTGAACAAAATGGCTATCTCAAAATTTTGATTGGATGTGTTCGGTGAAATGATGGGCGTGGGGGGGGGGGAAGGGGGCTATTTACACTCCAATCACTTTCGACTATTAAAAAGGGCACTAGCCCTTTAATTTCCAATCGAATGAGCATGTTTTGAAGTTTCTACGACAACACCTTCTATAAAAACCTTATACGCCCCCAGGGCATAACTTAAAACCCTTGCCCTGAGGGTTGTGGGGGAGTATCCTCCTCAAAAATATATTTTCTATCCGGAAATTAACTACGCTGAACAAAATGGCTATCTCAAAATTCTGATTGGATGTGTTTGGGGGAATGATGG
Source organism: Artemia sinica (assembly GCA_027921565.1). Lineage (NCBI taxonomy): Eukaryota > Metazoa > Arthropoda > Branchiopoda > Anostraca > Artemiidae > Artemia > Artemia sinica. The sequence goes on from CM051258.1 coordinate 21,584,411, forward strand.
GCGTGGGGGGGGTTGCCCTCCAATCATTTTCGACTATTTAAAAAGGGCACTAGCCCTTTAATTTCCAATCGAATGAGCCTGTTTTGAAGTTTCTACGACAACACCTTCTATAAAAACCTTATATGCCCCCAGGGCAAAACTTAAAACCCTTGCCCTGAGGGTTGTGGGTGAGTGTCCTCCTTAAAAATATATTTTCTATCTGGAAATCAACTACGCTGAACAAAATGGCTATCTGAACATGTTGATTGGATGTGTTTGGGGAAATGATGGGCGTGGGGGGGGAGGGGGGCTAGTTACACTCCAATCACTTTCGACTATTAAAAAGGGCACTATCTCTTTAATTTCCAATCGAATGAGCCTGTTTTGAAGTTTCTACGACAACGCCTTCTATAAAAACCTTATATGCCCCCGGGGCATAACTTAAACCCCTTGCCCTGAGGGTTGTGGGGGAGTATCCTCCTCAAAAATATATTTTCTATCTGGAAACCAACTACGCTGAACAAAATGGCTATCTCAAAATTTTGATTGGATGTGTTTGGGGGAATGATGGGCGTGGGGGGGGCTAGTTGCCCTTCAATCATTTTCGACTATTAAAAGGGGCACTAGAACTCTCGATTTCCAATCGAATGAGCCCCATTTGAAGCTTCTACGAGGACCCCTTCCATATGAAGTGCCTCTGGGGAAAAAATAATAAATAATAATAATAAAACATTGGAGCCGTATGGCCTTTACTATAGGCAACAATACAGCGTTGCCTCTGATAAAGCAGTGAATAAATACAACAAAATAAACACTTAATTAAACAAAACACACTTCTAATATTTCGGCCCCACGTCCGGGAAGCTTTCTCAACGGAAAAAAGGGGAGAAATTGAAACAAAAAATGTTCTTTTTTAAAACTTAACTTACATCGAAATACAACATACTAAACACACGAAGAGAAAGAAAAGACAAAATAAAAGAAATATAAATAAATAAGTGGGAATTAAAACTCACATATTAAATAACACTTCCATGCACTGGCGTATAAACAAAATGGAATGTCTATAATGATAAACTAGTCTCCTCACAATGTATAAAACAACGTCTCCTCACATTTATACATTGTGAGGAGACGAGTGTATCATTATAGACATTCGATTTTGTTTATACGCCAGTGCATGGAAGTGTTATTTAATATATTTCCATTTATACGTTGTGAAAAGACGAGTGTATCATTACAGACAATCGATTGTTTATACGCCAGGGCAGGGAAGTGTTATTGAATATATTTCCATTTATACATTGTGAGGAGACGAGTGAATCATTATAGACATTCGATTTGTTTATAAGCCAGTGCATGGAAGTGTTATATAATATATTTCCATTTATACATTGTGAGGAGACGAGTGAATCATTATAAACATTCGACTTTGTTTATAAGCCAGTGCATGGAAGTGTTATTTAATATATTTCCATTTATACATTGTGAGGAGACGAGTGTATCATTATAGACATTCGATTTGTTTATACGCCAGGGCATGGAAGTGTTATTGAATATATTTCCATTTATACATTGTGAGGAGACAAGTGTATCATTATAGACATTCGATTTTGTTTATAAGCCAGTGCACGGAAGTGTTATTTAATATATTTCCATTTATACATTGTGAGGAGACGATTTAATCATTATAGACATTCGACTTTGTTTATAAGCCAGTGCATGGAAGTGTTATTTAATATATTTCCATTTATATATTGTGAGGAGACGAGTGTATCATTATAGACATTCGATTTGTTTATACGCCAGGGCATGGAAGTGTTATTGAATATATTTCCATTTATATATTGTGAGGAGACGATTGTATCATTATAGACATCGATTTTGTTTATACGCCAGGCATGGAAGTGTTATTTAATATGTGAGTTTTAATTCCTACTTATTTATTTATATTTCTTTTCTTTTGTTTTTTCTTTCTCTTCGTGTGTTTAGTATGTTGTATTTCGATGTAAGTTAAGTTTTAAAAAAGAACATTTTTTGTTTCATTTTCTCCCCTTTTTCCGTTGAGAAAGGCTCCCGGACGTGGGGCCGAAATATTAGAAGTGTGTTTCGTTTAATTAAGTGTTTATTTTCTTCTATTTATTCACTGCTTTATCAAAATTAAAACCCGTTTTTCTTGCTTAATTTTTCGTAAATGGAAAAGCAGTGTGGTCTAAGAAATTATTTACAGAAATTACAAAATCCTAACAAAATTCTACAGTAACCTAGCTCTATAATCCATCGTGGGACAAAGGAATCGTTCCAAACATCTGACACCCATAAAACATTCATCCGCAGACACTCTCACCAACCACTCAAAATCACCTCTACCAATACCAAACACTTCAATTCTAAAATCATTCAGTTCTTTACATTCACACATCCAGTGATATACCCTTTCATTCAAACCTCCTCATATAGGATAAAAATATGGACCAACCTTTGAACTTTTACTCCCGATTAACTTTCTTCTTTGGCCCGGTGGAAAACTATCATCCCTTATTTCAACAAATAACTTTTATTTCGTTTTTATTCAAACCCACCTTAAAAATAAAACTTTACCCTAAATATCCTTCCACCGACATTACCCACCCGATGAATTCAAAAGCAATAACTGGGCCGTGCATGCCTGTATTTGCCAATCTTGTAAAATCCTTTCAACTAATCTACTTACTTAGTCCCTGATATCGTCAAGCCCTAAACCCTCCCCCCACAAATAACATAATCGAAACTGATCTAATATACTCTTAACTTGCATACAGTCTAACATACAGTTTACACAACATGCATAACATACAGTTTAAGAATTCTTGCAAAAACAAAATAAAAAAAATGCTAAGCACAAGAACCAGTTAACATTCACTGTTTACGTTATCGGGCAAGAAAAATAGAAACAAAATAGGAAAAAATCCTTGGAAAGAAAAATAGGAAGGAAAGATGTACAATCAACTAAAGGTAACGAATATATAAACCCTTTACAAGACCAGCTTTGGCAAGTAGAGAGGAACAGAGGCAATTTGAAAATTAGCGACCGTGTAACGAAAAATAAATTTCCCGCGTAGTAAGCTAGGTTTCATCTGCCATGGTATCCCATTGAGGTTACCGCATTCAATTTGCCGCAGCCACAAATGGCTTAGGAGATTAGCTGACCATCCTCAAAGGTGTATCTACAGGACCTTTCCGTTTAGTCGACTATCCTCAGAAAATAGCTATTTGGAGCCTATGTCATGGGTTAAGTCCCATTTTATCGGCTTCATTTAAACAAGAACATATGGCTGCACTTTGAACAGGGAAATCAAAAATCCTAAATCATTCTTAGACTATTGTATATCTATCTAATTAAACAAGAAATAACTGTATATGTGTATATTTTTCCTCCAAAACAGTACAATTTTTTCTTAAAATTGACATACAGGCATTTTCTGTGTGAAAAGAAGATTTCGATAGGCCTAGACTTTGGGAAAACTTTTTTTCGGTACAGTTGTACACAGTTGAGTTGAGTACATTTTTCAAACAAAGGAGGTCAAATTGATATGTGTTTCTTACGATTCTGTTTCTTTGCTTTTATTTATTAGTCCATTTAGCGGAATACATGAGATTAATATGAGAATATATATATATATATATATATATATATATATATATATATATATATATATATATATTATATATATATATATATATATATATATATATATATATATATATTATATATATATATATATATATATATATATATATATATATATATATATATATATATATATATATAACCCGTTTCTGTGGATGCTTCAATTACCCAGACTTATTTTACTTTTGACAAGATTTTTGAAGAAAATAAATTTCAGCTGGTAGGGGGGGGGGGCAAACATGGGTCTGGGGGGCAAACCGGGGTCAGGGAGGGGCAATTGCCTCCCCCCTGCCCCATAGCAAATTATTTCCCTGATAATAAGTGATTGGAGCATTGAGTCCTGCCACAAACAGTCTGTATAGATTTTCAGTGGCAGCTCTGTTCGATATGACCTTGTGAATATTGGTCTGTCATTAAAATGAATTTCTCTGTCTCGTTCTTTTTCTCTCAATCTGTATAAACCTTAAAAAAAATACCAATAGGAACCCAAAAAGAGAGGCAAATGTTGCTGTAAATTTTTGGCATATCTGTCCTAAAAAGCTCGGAAGGAGCCTAAAGTTGCTCAACACCAGAAGTGCCAATAGAGTCAATGTTGGATTCTACAGAGTTACTTTGAAGTCAACGAGAAAAAGGCGAACTATCGTTATCTTGAAACTCCAATTTTTTATTTGACAATGACTTTATTTCTTCTGAACCTTAAAAAGAAAAATAATCAAATATAATATGATAAATTACTGTCAATCACCAATGTTTTTTTATGTTATTTCAAATAACCTCACTTCCAGGGAGAATCCTGGCCACAATCAACTGCTTTCGATTCAGGTTGTCTGTAATTGTATAAATCAAAGGGATTCAATATTCCCGTGTTAGCTATTTATTTAGCTCAAAGGATTATTAATTTCTTAAAAACAATAGCATGAACAAGACTATTTTCTTAACTTTTTTTCCAGTTCCCTTTTATACCTTACTTGTAATGAGCTATTTATTACTTAAGTAGTAAGCAAATATCATTACACATTCGTAATTTTAATCTATCGCCTAACCCTTGGCCCAAAGACTTGCTCCTACCGCCACTGCCAACTAACTGCTGTACAAAGCCACTTGAGGCCAACACAGCTATGCTTGCTTCTCCTCCATCCCAATCTACTCCAAGCCTTCCTCTTTGAATCCACCCAAGCAGTTCCAGTTTCCCTTAAATCTTCCTTTACTACCTCCTCCAGCCCCATTCGGGGGCGAATTGCTCCTCGTTTGGCCCTAGATGGTTGGCCAACAGGAACGATCTTTGGCAGACCGTCAAACTTCATCCACAGATTGCGTCCTAGCCTTCTCAACCTTTCTCACAATATAGCACTAGAAAGCAGGATACAACCAGATTTTTCGTAAAGCTCAGTTTGAAATATGGTCAGTTAGACGGGTACCCAAATAATTTGTACGTAATTTCTCTGGAAAATAGGTATAAAACCTTCCAACCTCTTTCGGAGCGTCTACGCTTCAAAGCCATACTTGACCCCTGTCATTACTGTAGCATCCAACATTCTAATCTTTGTTCGCAGACTCATCTTCCTATTATTCCATTTTTATCTTTTTTACTGTGGAAAAAACACACTAGACCTTGACTGTTCTATTTTTAATATCTTCTCTGAGTCTACCGTCTTTACTAACAGTACAACATAGGTAAGTGAAGCTGTCCACTTGATCAATCTTCTTGTGAGCCAACATCACCTCTTCAACTTCACTTATTCCCAGTCTTTGCGACTTATTTTTTCAACATTAAATTTCACGCCTATTCTTGCATCCTGATCTCTCTATTAACCTCAAAAAAATCCATTCATTTTGAAAACGTTTTCAGCTAGGAGCTTTAAATCTTCAGCGCAATCTAAGTCTAGGAGAGTTTTAATTCCCCATTTGATTCCGTGATCTCCCATAACCTTTGCTGTGTTCTTAGGACAAAGTTCATCAAAATATCCATGTAAATATGGTTAGAACCACAACCCTGCCTAACTCGTGATTCAATACAAAACCAGCTACTAACCTCATGTCCTACCTTAACCAAAGCAATGGTATTTTCGTACACAGCACAAATCACTTTAGTGTGTTTCACTTGTATACCATACAAGGATAGGACTTTTGCTAAAGCTCTTCTATCAGCTAGATCAAACGCTTGCTCATAATCTATGAAACAGAGGATTGATAGGGTTTGATGGCTCAGGCAATTCTCAGTTATTAATCTCACATTGAAAATCAGGTCAATGTATCCTCTCCTCTTCCTGAAACCCCATTGATCTTATCTTAAAACTTTTGGTCTTATTGGTCCAATCATGTTCTTATCTTAAAACTTTAGCTACGGCATCTCTGAGTCCAAAAAATATCATCATATTAAGTAATTTGCTTCCTACAAAAACCAAGTTAATGTCTCTAGAATTACCACTCACTTTTATTCCATTTCTTGTAGAGTGGGTTTAATTAAAGTTTTCCTAAAATCACTAGGTACTTTCCCCCCTTTTTAAATCATATTCCTAATCTTCAGTAATTTTGCTTTTAACTTCACAACCATCATAGTAAAAAGTCTCATTTAACACACTATCAGCACCTAGGACCTTATTAGTTTTAATCTTTTTAGACCTGTCTCTAATTCTTCCTCATCACAAAATAAAGCTTCCTTGACTTCTGAGGTGTCACAAACTTTTTCATTCTTTTCTATATTATCTCCTGTGACTTTATGATGGTTTAGCACATTTTCAAAATTTTCTGCCTACCTCTCTTTAACTCTTTCTTTATCACTAATTATGGCCCCGTTCCTATCTTTAACTGGGACAAGTCGAGATTGACTATTCCCTCTCAGTTTTAACTAGTCTTTTGCAGAGAATTCCAGTTTCATGCAATAAAAACAAATTTTGTAAGTATTTATATATATGTAATAGCCTGTCATACAGGCACGGTTGGATTTAAAGCTTTGATGCTTCTAGGCCCAAGCGTGTTTGCCGCTCCGTTTTTGCAACATTTTCGGGTCAAACACAAACTTAAACATTTTCAGACTCCAAAATTTGTACAAAACCCTGTTACAACACTTAAGAGATCAAATTTGTTTCTCTTGTACTTTACAAACGTGAAAGGAATAAATATTCCTATAATCGAATGTTTTCAAATTCAGTTAAATATTGTAAAAAGGCCTTTGCTGGTTTAACCTGAAAGGGCGCGAGAAAGAAATAACCTAGGGCACTCCAAGTACTTAGAACCGTATAGCTAAATCATTTTTTTTAAATATATTCAACACTTTGAAAGGTACCAACACATTCCTGGCTGGGACCGATATTGCATTACTTCAGCAGCAGGCTGCTTCATATTCGATTGCGAGCACTTCGTTTTATTTACCTTCTTATTATTATTCTTTTTTCATTTATTTGTCGTCCACTTTCATCATAACATATGAATTTGTTAATAATACATTGCATTTTAATTAACTAGACTATTTTTAGTTAAGCGGGGCTCCCACGTCATCAATAAAGTTAATAAAGTATTCCGCAAAGTTACATACCGTAAAGTTCGTCGCGCTCACACATGAATTTTACCTTCCTGACTTTATGGAAATTTTTTGAAGCAATTAATTTGAAATATTCACACGTTCATTCTTTAATATGTCTGACATTATTTTTTGATAACTTTTTCAATTTAATAAGTTAGTCCTAAGTTAAATGTTGTTTTTACTTTAAAACTTACTAAAGAAGGCTCACAGATAAAAATGAGGACCCAATTCTTGACAAATTACTTCACTTATTTCCTTGAATGCATTTTCAACACAAATTCTGTCCTTATGTTCCCCTTGTGAGGAACTGTATATTAAAAATTTATTTCTCACTATGAAATAAGCATGTCTTTTGCTTCAATGTTCCACATATTAATGTTCCACAGGTTAGAGAAAAAAGTTCAAGACTGGCTATCTAATTAGTTTCTTTTAGCTGAATTGAAATTTCCCACAAGTCTTCTCCTATTGGCTAAACTTTCCGGACTTTATTGAAAAAGTTAAATAAAGTTTAACTTCTTTCCGACAACCATAAAGTCAATAAAGTTATAAGAGGAAAACGGTTTATCAACTTTATGGACAGCTTTATTAACTTTATTGACGCCATGGAAGCCCCGCTTTAGCCAACATCATTAGTCCTTATCCAGTACTAAGCTTAAAATAAAACTGTAAATTATAAGCTAGTTTCGAAGATTATGATTTCTTACCTTTTGAGGCAGTAAGAGAGTGGAATTGCAATCTTAAAGATATCAAGAAAAATCATAGCAGTAACAATTGAAAACTAATATACTTAGGCTTTTCTATTTTCGTTAATCCATCCTTATGTTTTGTATTGTTCTTCTGTATGTTTGGGTACGTTCAATTGTTAATCCTGTGCGGATTACTTAACACAAATCTATTAGAGTATTATCAGGTAAATCAGAAATGAAGTCGGTTCAAAAAGTATATAAAGATCCTAGGATATTCCCAGCGTCAGTTCTTCATTACTCTACATATTAGAGTTTATGCATAAATATTATATGAACTGCTGCTGGAGTGTTTTAATGTTTTTTTGTTTTTTTTTTATAACCGATGGAAAATACATAACCATAATACTAGGAGTAGGGACTACAATTATGCTCCATCTGTAGTGCCGTAGACAAAGTTTTAAGAGAAGAGCAGTGCGGTTTTAGAGAAGGTAGAGGATGTGTCGACCAAATTTTCACTCTTAGGCTAATAATTGAGAAGTGCCTGAGTTTTCAAACACCTTTGGTCCTCAGTTTTATAGATTATGAGCAAGCGTTAGATTCTGTTGATAGAAGAGCTTTAGTAAAGGTTTTATCCTTGTATGGTATACCAGACAAATACATTAAAGTGATTAGTGCTGTGTACGAGAATAACAGTGCTGCGGTTAAGGTAGGAAATGAGGTTAGCAGCTGGTTTTGTATTAAATCAGGAGTTAAGCAAGGTTGTGTTTTATCCCCCTTTATATGGATTATTTTGATGGACTTTGTTTTAAGGAGCACAGGAAAGGCAATGGGAGACCACGGAATCAAATGGGTAGGAAAAAATCTCCTGGACTTGGATTATGCTTACGATTTAAGCATCCTAGATGAAAGTGTGATCAAAATGAATGAAGTTTTAGAGGTTATGCGAGTTCAGGGTGCTAGAATTGGTTTGATAATTAATCTTAGGAAGACTAAGTCACTAAGGCTAGGAATAAGTGAAGATGAAAAGGTGACGTTGGGTAATGAAAAGATTGATCAGGTGGGCAGCTTCACTTACCTTGGTAGTATTATTAGTAAAGATGGTGGGAGCAGTGAAGATGTTAAAAATAGAATAGCCAAGGCTCAGGGTGTTTTTTCACAGTTAAAAAAATTCCGGAAGAATAGGAAGATAAGTCTGCAAACCAAGATTAGAATATTAGAAGCTACAGTGATGACAGTGGTCAAATATGGCTCTGAAGCATGGACGCTCAGAAAAGCGGATGAAGATTTGCTAGATGTTATCCAGAGAAATTGCTTAAGGATTGTTCTGGGTACCGGACTGACTGACCGTATTTCAAACAATAGGCTATACGAAAAATGTGGTTCAATACCACTCTCTAGGGCTATAATGAAAGAAAGGTTGAGGTGGTTAGGGCACGTTGTGCGGATGAAGGATGACAGATCGCCGAAGATTGTTCTTTTCGGCCAACCATCTAGGGCTAAACGGAAAGCAGGTCGTCCCCATCTGGGGTGGGAGGACGTCACAAAGAAAGATTTAAAGGAAATGGGAACTTCGTGGGCGGGTGTAAAAAAGGGAGGCTTTGAATAGATTGGGGTGGAGGAGGAGCGTGCGTAGCTGTGTTGACCTCAGGCGGCTTGGTGCTGCGGTGAGTTGTTAGTAGTAGTAGTAGTAGTGTAGTGTCTACCAGGTTCACGTTTTCTTTGATTATGAAGGGTACAAAATTACTGAGTGATTTGGAAAAAGAAATGAAGAAGATAGAAAATTTTAGTGACTTTAAAGAAAAACTGAAAGAAAATTATTCAGTAAGCATGAATTTTAGTTTCGTTTATTTTGCAGCTTTGATTTGAGTCGATTTAAATTAGATTGTTTGTAGGTTGGTGAGTGTGACCCCAGAGTATTGACATGGCATGTAATTGCATAGTATTATTTTTACTTTATATATTATTTACTTATTTATAATTTTTTGTATCTAGATTGCTGTTATGGTTGTTAAATAAATACTGCAGTAAAAAAAAAAAAAAAAAAAAAAAAAAAAAAAAAAAAAAAAAAAAAAAAAAAAAAAAACGAGACGAAATCCCAAAGCGTCTTGGGATTCAACTTTGGTGTTGAATTCATTTAACATGCAAACCTTCTTAAATGATATCATCAGCTCGTAAAGAACGTATGTTCCCGTTCAAGACTGATCAATCAAGGACTCAGAGGTCCAGTTGCCAATTCTCCTAGAGATTTTAACAGCGGCATCGCTACGACAACGCCAACATGTAGCTCCTACCTGGTATTAAATAAAAAAAAACAAGTTTTTCAACTGAAAGTCAGGAGCGACATTAAAACTTAAGACGAACAGAAATTATTCCGTATATGAAAGGGGATATCCCCTCCTCAACGCCTCGCTCTTTAAGCTAAAGTTTTCCATTGTTTAAAAAAAATAGAGTTGTGAGAAAGTCAAACTTTAGCGTAAAGAGCGGGGCGTTGAGGAGAAGACAGCCCCTTTCATATACGGAATAATTTCTGTTCGTTTTAAGTTTTAACATCGTTCCTTACTTTCAGTTAAAAAACTTAACTGTTTTAAAAACTTAACAGTTTTTAGTTAAAAACTAAAAACTATTTAATTTTTGAACGTTTTTGAATTAATTCAGGTTTTGATTTTGGCTCACCGTATATGAATAATTAAAAAAAAATTTGAATATCAATTTTACTTTTATTTGGTTAAATGGCTTTCTCGAAGCTTGTTTAATTTTATTTACGAACGTTTTTATTAGTAATAAATATACGTAACTTACGAATTAACGTAACGAACTTCTATATTCATATATTTTTAATCCGTATATTAGAGAGTTCGCCCCCTAGTCAATACCTTGCTCTTTAAGCTAAAATTCGAATTTTGTTCCAATTCTTTAAAAATGACCCCTTAATCACAAATGCCGTTAATTAGAATAAATAGCTCTTATGAAAGTACTAAAAAATCTTTGGCTTAAAGAGCGAGGTATTGACTAGGGGGTGAACCAATCATATACGTAATGTTTTCTGTCGTTTTAAGTTTTGATGTTGTTCCTTACTTTCAGTTGAAAAACTTTTTTTTTTATATATAATTTCTGATCTTTTTTTAAATAATGCTAGGAAATCCGGCACCCCCTTCATAGCAATGTCCCTTCCCCCATGACAACTTCCTTCATGGAGGATCCTCCCACATAACCCCCGACCCCCCCCCCCCCCCACTACCAGAAAAAATCCCCCCTAAAAACGTCTGTATACTTCCTAATAACCAATACTATATGTTAACATTGGGTAAAGTTCATAACTTTCAGCCCTCCCCCCAGGGACTTCGGGGAATTAAGTCATGCTAAAAGACATATTTATCATATTTTCGACCATGCTGGACAAAATGGCTATCTCAAAATTTTGATCGGGTGACTTTGGGGGGGAAAATGAGCGTGGGGGGAAGGGGCCTAGTTGCCCTCCATTTTTTTGTCACTTAAAAAGGACACTAGAACTTTTAATTTCCGTTCCAATGAGCCCTCCCACGATATTCTAGGACCACTGGGTCGATACGATCACCCCTGGGAAAAAAAAACAAGAAAACAAATAAACACGCGTCCGTTGATCTTTCTGGCAAAAAACTGCAAGATTCCACATTTTTGTAGATAGGAGCCTGAAACCTCTGCAGTAGGGTTCTCTGATACGCTGAATATAATGGTGTGATTTTCATTAAGATTCTATAGCTTTTAGGGGGTTTTTCCCCCCTTTTTTCGAAAATCAGCCAAATTTTCTCAGACGCGCAACTTTTGATTTGGTAGGACTAGATTTGATGAAACTTATATGATTGAGATCAGTATTAAAATCTGATTCTTTTGATGTATCTATTGGTATCAAAATTCCGTTTTCTAGAGTTTCGGTTACCATTGAGCCGGGTTGCTCCTTATTTACAGTTCGTTAACACGAACTGATTGAAACTGGGTTTCCTTCAGCATACATCTGTTGCCCTTTTGCTGATTCCTTCAAAAAAATTTAAGGGGTTATTATGGATAGGAATGTCCGTTAATTTTGTGAATGCTTTACTGTTGATTTATAAACATGACAGAAAAAGTGAAGTTACAATGCGGCTCATTTCACGCCTGCCTCACCTCCTCATGGCAATTCGACTCTGGTGCTAGCGCTGGATCCGCGATGAATTTCACAAAACGCCTATCGTGTATTGCACAGAAACATTCATCCGTCAATGATCATCGTCCAAGGTAACTCGCAAAACTGTTCAATTTATGCTAACAAAACTCCTTAGTTAATTGCAAATGATGTAATAAAAAAAAATGGCAACGAAAAGCAGTAGAGGAAGTAAGTGCAAAGAATAATCGAGCGAGGTTACCCGTCTACAAGGGGGAAACTCATCACTATCATCAAGCACTCACCTTGGACAATGACTGAAGATTACAGATAAATCACTTGAGCACAACGAGCCCACTCTTTTTGAAAATATACAGCTCTACACTCTACTATTTAACTATTTTAGCGTACAAAGCGGATTTCTCAACGAGAACCTTCGTTGGAACTCTTTGTAGATGGGCACTGACCGACAATTAACACGGATTGCGCAACACAGTTCAAACAGTAGACGCGACCCTCAGACAGTAGGAGAGTACGCTTAAAATATGCCTCACTAGCTCTCACACAGCACCTAGGCAGCAAGCAAGCACCCGTCTTGGTAAAATTATGGGGAATTAGATGGTCGATGGTAGCACCATAGCCCATTTAAAGCGGAAGGCCGTCGCGTTGATTATTCACACAGATTACAGGGGAGGGCCAAGTCTATACTAAGTAACGCAAACAAACGTTTTGGCATCAGATCCTGCCATGTTGCCAACCTGCTCTCAAATTAATACTTAATTTCCTTGGTTTCCCGTTGAGGAAAGGAAACTAAGGAACAAATACCTAAATAGTATGTAGATTACACCCAGCCCTAGACGAGCTATTTTAAAACTAACTTCTCGATAATAGAAAATTTAATTTGGAAAATATAGTTCTAAAATTGTTTCTTTTGGAAAGGAAGGGCGCTATTACTTTATAATAGGAGGGGAGCACCGGGAATTTGCCCAGTGTCCCGCCAGGCCTGATTGTAAGATTATTAGCAAACTTAACCCAGCCAATTAGTCTTGAAACCTAGCCTTACGAAACACAGCCTGTTGTCTTGAGTGTATTTAGAACTTATTTATGTCTTACATCTACTGCTATTTGTCATTAAAATGGAAACAAAAGGTATGTCATTACCGTCAACTATGTGTCTAATCGTTATAGATTGTTTAGATAAAGCCTCAGAATGATGGAGTGCAGCATCAAATTCCATTTTGAAGTCTGGCATGAGAAGTGTCCCAGAGGAATGAGGTTCTTGTGATAAAATCACATTTTCAACATCTTGTTCCAAATGATCTTCAGTTGATAATGGATCTTTTTCTTCCAAATCTTAAAGAATGCGTAAGTAATTCAAATATCTATGAATGCTACACGTTATAGCCTAAGCATTGGATACATATTTTATCGTCCATATTAACTCCAATTAATAGATGATTTGGAAATGCGGTACCAAATGCATCGGCAGCTACAAGCATGAGCAAAGTAAGAAGGAGAAGAATAATCAAACATGAGGGTGGTTGCTAGGCAGAGCAACCGGGAAAATTTTTTAAATAATACCACAAATCACGCATAATTAGGAACGGTTTTGTTAATAAAGGAAACAGAGTTCAATTTTGTTTAAGCAAAAAGTTAAAAAAAAAAATAGTGTAAAAATTTTACAAATGTTTTCGAAGAAAGATTTCACAGAGAAATAAAGGATTCCAGTGAAGCCTGAAACGAAAGGAATTTTGTTAATACAAGAAGCAAAAAATAACAATAATTACAGAAATAGCAAGTAGAACAAATAATAGAAATTCAAAATTAACGAGATTAATGTGAGTTTAATATTTTATTTATGGATGAAAACTGAATATGAGAGTAATATGAGAATATATATATATATAGTAATAGAGTAATATATATATATATATATATATATATATATATATATATATATATATATATATATATATATATATATATATATATATATATATATATATATATATATATATATATATATATATTATATATATATATATATATATATATATATATATATATATATAATATATATATATATATATATATATATATATATATATATATATATATATATATATATATATATGGGCGTAGGCAGCATCTTTTGTAGAGGGGGTCAGGCGCTTCTGTGATGGAGGGGGGAGGGATCTTACTAATACTTCCCGAGGTCCTTTGAATATAGGTCTTTAGAAACTAGTCATTCTATGTTTCACTAAAACTCAGCCTTTACCATTTTCCATGTTCTACTTTTCCTGCAACAGTATAATATAAGAGACCCACTATCCTACTTCCAATTTCCAGAAAACATAAACACCACAAAAGCGATTTGACACAAATCACATTATGGTTAGATAACAGCTTCTTCTAAGAATTCAATTCAAAAGTTTACAGTTGGGCAAAATTAAATATCAAAATTGGTATAGGGGAGACCGGCCCATGTTTAGCCAAAGCAAACAGTTTCAATATAAAAATCTATGGGGCTTCGGGTGGATTATAAAAGCTCTGACAGATGACAGTGTATGTTTTTAAAATGTCTGACCTTAATTAATAATTTTACCAAAAAGTATCAGATTGGATCAGGTTTTATGGTGATTAACTGTGGAATTTTTTTCAATTTTGTCTGAAAGTCTATGCCTAATTACGAATACTAGAAAACTCGCGTTGTAAACTCACATTGTACTCTCCTATTATTTGCTTATTTTTGCCAGCTTCCGAGACGTGCCATCTTCACCAGTTTGCTGTTAGTATTTTTTCATCCTGTGGGATAGTGAACTCCCATGTTCAGCCACAATACCCAGGGTAAATTCGGCATGCCGTACCAAGTTGTTCAAAACTGGGCTATACATGTAAAAGCTGTGTAAACAGCATATTTAAAGGTTGAAGGCAAGCTTAAAACCCAAAACTGTGTTAATTCTGGCGTTGTTTATCCTGTCAGAACAGTAGGTAAACTGAAGTTCTATTTTTTCCTGTTAAATTTCATTCAAGATAAAATGATTAAAAGTAAAACAGAAGAGAAAAGAAAGAAAGGTGGCTGTGATCCAGAAGAAAATAAATAGCAGTTTTTTCTGTCTTATTCTACAAGAAGTCGGTTGGATTCTCTGGAAGTACCATGAGTGTCCCTAGAGGAACGCTGCAAGACTACATAAAAAAAGTTGAAAAGCTGAATATCCCTCTAAAAAGTCTGGACCTGAATTTCTTTACACCCTGTTACAACACATGATAAATAATTACAGAGGAATAAGAAAAAAGACTAAAACCCTTACTCGAAAACGATAGCTGATATGCTTTCGACTGTATTCCCCTAGAAGCGTGTAAATTTGCATACACTTATGTCATTATTAAGAGCATAAAAGTACCGGATAACGGAACTGCAAAGGCAGTGGAGACAGTGGAGGAATTACAGGTAAAGATTGGTACCGTGGTTTTATGGATTGTCTTAAAACTCCGTCAGTAAGAACGCCAAAAACTACAAGCCTATGACGGACACCTGCTTTCAACTGTCACAGTGTAGGAGCTTTATTTAACAACCTGGATTGAGGCCTATATAAACACATGTTTAGACCACAAGACATTTGAAGTTTTGACGAATCAGGTCTGAAAAAATCCACAAGCCTGGTAAAATCATTGCACAGCGAGCCCACAAGTAAGTAGGGAAGGTCAAATCAGCAGAAAGAGGTCAGTTCACCACAATTTGTGCTGGTGTTAATGTGTTCCTCCTCTACTTATTTCCCCACAAAATCAGTGTCCGGAAATTTTACTCAGGGAGCTTTACCAGGAACCATCACGATCAGCTCAGAAAATACTTCTGGCTGGATGACTGCCTCTCATTCTTTGCTTTACTTGCAGCATTTTATCAATCAAGTCAAACCCAAAAAATCAACAGGAAAAAAATATGAAAAAGTCAGAAGTGCTCACTGACACCCCTATAAAAGAATGCATTACTTCTAGGATAAAAGCTGTATCTGCCAAAAAGCCCTAGTCCTGGAACGGAAGAAAGTCAGACAAGTCAAAAGACTAAAAAGCAAAAGGTGTGTCTCTCGCAACAAGAGTTACAGTTAGAGTGACTATTCTGACGTAGATGATCCTGTATAAACAACTCTTCAGTCCCCAGCATAGACATTGAAGACGAGCCCCCTACCAGCAACTTCCAATTTGACACTGAGAAAGTCAAGGCTGGTGATTAGATTCTGATTGAGCTGAAGAGCAAGAAAGGGAATTCTGTTCACAATATTAACATTATCAAAAAGTAGCAACTAAAGAACTTAAGGTCCACTTTTGTAAGGAGACTAGAGCAATATACTTTGCGCTAACTGACGAGATGGATAGTGTCTTAAAGACAGAAGTTGAAATAAAATTGCCACCACTGAAAGGTAGAACACCAAAATTAGAGGAGCGGCTTACTTTTGGTGTTGATCAGTCAATGTATAATTTGAAATTAATACTCTTTAGTTTTTTTTTAAACCTTAATGAAATTCATTTTGTAGTTTTTTCTGCTGACCATATTCTTTCTTAATTTTATAGCCGAAAAACAAGCTTTAGTGTTCCCATGGTCACTTTTCTTTTTCTTTTGTCCGGTGGCCAAACGTAAGCCAGAGACGACCAAACCAGTGCCGGGGTGGCCCAGGTTTGGAACTCCTGACCACTTGGATACAGAGGCCTCCAGGTGGAAAAATGGCAGTGTATTTCTAATTGTCTTTTTCAAGGATGGTATTGAATGAGTTATTTTTACTCTGGCATGCTCAGCAACTTCTTATCGCTTGAATCAATTCATGGAGAATTAAACAAGTCAAAATCAGCCGATCGTGGGCCAGTCTCCTATCTATATATCGGACCAAAAATCAATATTGAAGATCGAAACGTAAATATTGATATCGCAAACGATATTTGGAAATTTCTGTTTATTTCTAGATTTTTTAACCATCTACCAGGTAACATCCAACAAAGAATTCCAACATACAAAAAGTTTTCGCTAATATCTATCATAAATTTGAAGTTCTAGGGGGGGGGGGGCAGCTGCCCTCCCCTGCCCCCCCCTTCCCTACGCCCATGTATATATATATATATATATATATATATATATATATATATATATATATATATATATATATATATATATATATATATATATATATATATATATATATATATATATATATATCTATACATATATATATATATATATATATATATATATATATATATATATATATATATATATATATATATATATATATATATATATATATATATATACATATATATATATATATATATATATATATATATATATATATATATATATATATATATATATATATATATATTATATATATATATATATATATATATATATATATATATATATATATATATATATATATATATATATATATATATTTGAAGTGTGATAGTTATAGAAATAGCAAGTACAACAAAGAAAAGAAATTCAAAATTAACGAGATTAATATGAGTTTAATTTTTTATGAATAAATGAAACGATGAGTGACATAAAAAGACCAGAAATTAAAATGTCTGTTCGTTTTAAGTTTCCTTAACATAGTGAATAATTTCTATACGTTTTAAGTTTTAATGTCACTCCTCATTTTCATTGCTGAAATAGTTTCATGCTGAAACTATTATGAATAAATAAAACGAACCTAAAACAAATTACTATTAAAATGAAGGATAACACCGAGAAATAAAACAATAGACTCTGCTATAGACAGATAGACGACACCTAAAGACCAGAAATTAAAAGGTCTGTTCGTTTTAAGTTTCCTTAATATACTGAATAATTTCTGTACGTTTTAAGTTTTAATGTCACTCCTCATTTTCAGTTGAAAAAACATGTTGTTTTAATTAAATACACTATAAGGCCTAACAGACTAAAATTTTACCACCTTCTGCTTTCAAGAATTAATGAATAAATACATAAAACTTTTTTTTATAAATAAATATGAATTCTAAATTTTCTATTATTCAGTGTTCTCAATTAAACATATATCACATACCATTATTAGTTTTTAAAAAATGTTACAAAACCCATCATAGGAGTGTTATCAAAATTGGCTTTACGTAAATTTCTAATTCGATACAAATCTAAAAACGTACATCCTTACCTTCAAAAGCTGGTCTCTTCTTAACAGATTGATCAAGAACAGCCCCAAGCTGTAGACCTGTGGCATTAAATTCCATTTTGAAGTAAGGTGTGCGATCAGTCATAGCTGGTCGAGGTATATATGACATAATCGAGTCTTCAACGTCCTCATTTAACAATGGATATTTGTATTCCAAGTCTAGAAAATGGTAGTAAATGTGGAATATACAAACTACCTAGATACTCGTAATTGTATATATTACGTTTATATATTGTATATATTACAATTAAGGCCAGAAGCTAATTTACACTTTCCTGTAAACTATTTTATTTCTAGCTATGTGTTCTTATTTCTCATAATACAAAAAAAAAATCCAAAATCACTAAGATTGTCTAACAAATATAATATAACTCTATATATTTAACTCTACACATATAACTCTAACATTCCGATGTCCATTATATTGAGTAAAATTATAACATTGAGTAAAATCACTCTTTAAAATATTCGATACTAAAATGTTCTACTGATAGTCATATACATAGTGACCAAGATCACTAACAAATGAATGCGGACTGAAGTTTAATATATAATTCGATTCATTCTAAAAATCTTAACAATATTTGATTTATTAAAATTAGTCCTATAAAAGAAGAAAATCTTATATATTTTTAGTAGCCCCTAACATATCCCTTGTGTTCTTTAGAAGTTTATTTGTCCGTTGGGATTCTAGAGCAATGTAATGGTTGAGGTTTTGAAAGTTATCTGCTGCCTAGCTAGGATGGTGGCCTAGGTAGGTCCCTCTGTTAATAATTTTAAGAGTTTCCATGTGGCACCAATCCACGGAAACGAAGGAAGGCAAATATTTTTTTTCTGTTTCTGGTTTTTGTTATAATGATGGCACAAGGGGGGCTGCCCTTTCGTCATCCACAAGTCCATCTTATGGAAATCGGATTCTTTTATTCCGATGTCCAGCATATAAATAGAAAGCCAAATCTTTATTTGTCTGGAGAAAAACCGAAAATATGTAAAATATACTTTTCTTAGTGGATAAAAAAGACTTAATTAAAAACCTACAGAAATTAATTTTAAAACATTTTTCCACAAAAAAAGTTTTTCAAAGAAAAGTCAAGAGCTACATTAAAACAAAAATGGTCAGAAATAAATTTAAATAACAGTTGAAGCAAATGATAACCAATTCAGTCAAAAAACAAACAATGACAAAATTGATCATGTGACAAAGAATGAAAATAGCCCACACTGTAGGCACACTGTAATTATCGGATAAAGAGTTTGTTAAATGTTAGCATTGAGACACAAATCTACTGTTAAAACATGCCATCGAGCCATTACAAGCAGTAGAAGGAAGCAGATTCCAGAAAAAAAAATTCATCTAAACAAGTCTGATATTCACGGATTCTTCAAAATGTTAATTAAAAATTACAATTTTACTTATTGTTATGGTTAAGCGGAACCTTAATCATGTGATAAATGATAACCAATTCAGTCAAAAAACAAACAATGACAAAATTGATCATGTGACAAAGAAGGAAAATAGCCCACACTGTAAGCTATTATAGCCAGGGGCCAAAAGCTAATTTACACTTTACGGAAAACTATTTTTATTTCTAGCTATGTGTTCTTATTTCTCATAATACAAAAAAAAAAATCCAAAATCACTAAGATTGTCTAACAAATATAATATAACTCTATATATTTAACTCTACACATATAACTCTAACAATATAATATATAATACCAAGATCACTAACAAATGAATGCGGACTGAAGTTTAACATATAATTCGATTCATTCTCAAAATCTTAACAATATTTGATTTATTAAAATTAGTCCTATAAAAGAAGAAAACATTTAAAATGTATTTTGTTTTCAGTAGACCGAAAATTACGTTATCTTAAAAAAGTACAGGGGTGAATTAGCCCTACTTCTTTTTGTGATAGTCTCTGCTCGTTTTAATTTTGACTTCGTTATGTGTTACAATTTATGTTTGTATTGGGTTTCACTTATCTATTGTAAGTGATTTACAGTCTTGAGTAAACCATAAGATAAGATAAGGGTTTATTCCAAAATTAACACAACGCAAAAAAACAAATGACCTTCCATAAGCTAACGCTTGTTCGGAAGTATTTACCCTCTCAAAATTAACACTTATAAAAACATAATAAAGAGAAAGAAGAGAAAAAAAGAGAAAAAGAGGAAAGAAAGAAAAAAAGAAGAAAAAATGAAAATCCTACACTCACTCGGCTCCAGGTCGCAATAACCAAAAATCAATACTTCACATACTCCAAAACTTCCCGCCGCCATCCCATAAATAATAAATAAACGAAACAAAAAAAAATAAAAATATATAGGAAAAACGGGAAAAACGGGTTCCGGGCAAACCTGAGAGTGACTCAACTATGCCAACCTTTAAACAAATTCATACAAAATCATACCTATGGAGACAAAGGGTTTTAAGGTCCCGACGGAACTCACATAGATTCGCTGAACTTTTTAAAGAAACAGGCAAATTATTCCAGACAACTGGCCCCACATGACGTATTGAAAATAGCGATCTAGTACTAGTAACTTGAGGTGTCCGTATATCTCTAGCATGACGAGTAGGATAATTGTGTACATCATCACCAGAAATAAATAAATTTAAAAAACACTTGGGAACCAAATTAGAAAAATACTTAAACATAAATAACCCATGGTAAAATTTCCCAAGACCTGACACAGGGATAATATTTAACTGTACATATTGGGATCTCACCGAGGTTCTCCGATTATCTCCGGACAACACTCGCAGTGCCATATTTTGTATCACACGTAACTGCTGCAAATGCACTGAAAATGTGCTAGACCATATACTCACGCAATATACTAAATACGGGTGAACTAACGAAAAATAAATCAATCTCAAAACAGAATCATGGAAAATATTTTTTAACTTTCTCATCATTCCAACATTTCTTGCAATCTTACTACTAATAAAAGAAACATGACTTTCAAAACTAAGGCATTCATCCACAATAACACCAAGGTATCGTATAGTATTTGTACGCTTAATTACATAATTCTCCATTTGCAAATCCAGAACCCAAGGGTAAAAATTTGATGATCTACCATATATAATAAAACCTGATTTACTATGGTTTAACAAAAGCTTATTCACTCTCATCCACTTATCTATACCTAACATACCTCTTCTCATTATCTCTATTAAATCAGATTCAGTCTTTGCTGCGGCAGTAAAATGGGTATCATCTGCAAAACTAGGAATAATCACCCTACAATTAGAATGTGCACTATCTAACAAATCCAAAACAGAAAATCGTAAGTCATTGATATAAACCAAGAATAAAAGCGGACCTAAAACAGAACCCTGTGGAACACCATAATCAACCATTCTTTCACCAGACCTCACATTAGAAATTTCAACGCACTGGGTCCTACCTCTCAAAAAAGTTTCAAATAACTTCAATGCATTTCCTCTAATTCCACAATTTTCTAGCTTCATAATTAAAATTTCATGGTCAACTGAATCGAACGCTTTAACAATATCTAAAAAATAGACGCCACCTTAAACCCTTGGTCCAAAGCATCATGCACAAACGTCGTCAAAAATAAAACTGCCTGTTCAGTAGACATCCCCTTACGAAAACCGAACTGATTAGAATGGAAAAAGGAAATATTCTCCAAAAACTCAGATACTCTAGAATTAATAAGTTTTTCTACTAGCCTAGAAATAACAGAAAGGAGGGATATCGGTCGATAATGATTCACATTTTTCCTATCACCCCCTTTAAATAAAGGTATTACTCTGGCACTTTTAAGACACTCCGGATATATACCACATTTAAAACTAGCATTAACCAGGTACAAAATTTGTTGCGATATCACAGGAAAAATTGACTTAAAAACCTTTGTTGTAATAAAGTCTGACCCGGATGCACTGTTTCGCATACCTTTTACCACATCACACAATTCTTTTTCAGTAACCGGTCGCAAGTACATAGAAACGTCACTACTTTCAGGCAAAAACTGAGTAAAATCACCATCACTTGCATGCTGCTCAACAGACGACGCTAACCGGCCCCCTACACTAGAAAAGTGCTCACACATACGTTCAGTAGTTTGGCGAATATTTTCACCATCAACAAGACTACTAACAATTTCAGGCTTATTCGGTTTAATAACAGAATTTATAACATTCCAAGTCTTTCTCGGGTTACCCTCCGCATTTTTAAATCTATCACTCAGGTAATTTAACTTAGCTTTACGAAGTATACTATTCAACTTTTTACTATACGCTTTATAAATATTTACATCGCTAATACTATTACTTAATGCGGACTTTTGATACAATTGCTGTCGCCTAGCTAGAGAAACTAGAATACTCTTCGTAACCCAAGGCTTCTTCGGCGAATCAAAATACTTACGTTTCTTCCTAACTTGACTACAAGCAACTACCGTATCCTTAATCATCGAATACCAAAGTGTAAATTTATCATTCACATCCATATCATTACTATATAAAAAATCACAATTTTTTCCTCCAAGCTCATTTTTTAACTTCGGTACATTAATAAAAGGAAAACAAGTTTTCGGTACTTCAGAACGCTCTGATCTTGGCCGGTTCAAAAGATAAGGAATAGATACCAACAGACCGAAATGATCCGAAACGTCGTTTACAATGACACTCGCACTACTATATCCAGTATTTAAGTAAATGTTATCAATCAACGTAGCAGAATCATGGCTCACTCTTGTACATATAATAATAGAAGGCTGTAGTCCATAACCTAGCATAGTGTTTAGAAACTCCCTAGCTCTAAGGTTACTATTCACGGTTCTTAAATCCAAGTTGAAATCACCACAAATAAAACAAGGTCTAGTAGAAATTGGTAACTTATCCAATTGCTCTTCTAAAAGTGAGCTAAACTCATCTATATTATACGAAGGGGGTCTATAAACGACAATCATAAAACACTTAAAATTAAGACACTGCAATTCCAACACCATACTTTCAAACACCATTTCTCGATTAACTCTTATATCATCTCTCACCTTAACCTCAAAATCATTACGCACATAAATTGCTAAGCCGCCATGTTGATGCATCTCTCTATTTTTAATATACAGCTTATAATTACCAATCTCTAACAGAGAAGAACTATGGTTCTTCAACCAAGTCTCCGTTAAAGCTAAAACATGAGGGGTTGATTGCAGACATAACTCATTCAAAAACTGGTATGAACTTCCAATCCCTTGACAATTTAAATGAAAAATATTAAACTCATTTTGACAACTAATAGAACTCAAATCACACAGAAACTTATAACGGGAATCAGGATTAACCTCATGAAACTCACCCACATCAAAATCTCTGTGAAGTACCCCTCCCCCCAAATCATGTAATTTCATCGAATCACTCTCAAGAAAACCCAGCCGTTCCCTACCTAAACTTGACATTTAAAATAATCAATCCGAAGGGATGGAAACCGGAATTTTGGAATGCGAAAAAATAGTAACCTTACCATACCATGAGTGAAACGACCAAGAACCGAGAAAATCCAGACCAACAAATCCTGAAAGAAAAAAAAAGATAAGAAAACATGGACCAAAAATAATAACACAAAAAGAATCGCCAACATAGGGGACATAAATAACAAAAACAATGAATACTTCATAACACAAAAAAAATGAATAAGTTAATAAGTTAATAATAAACGCAACAACCGCTTATTTTAAATTTCATAACTGACACTAAACAATACTCACACGATTACAAACCATCCGTTCACAAGATTACCATAATATCAAATAGGGACCTATATTAAACTCCTTCTCTACCTTTACCACCGCGTAAACCTCTTCCCCCCACTTGACTGCGCTGATGCGCATTGCTATCACTGCGCGGTGAATTAAGCTCCGGGATTATATCACTAGGGTAGAATTTGGCTCGCGAACCATTAGGACGATCAAAATAAAGAAAAGGTGGAACGGTCTTAGACACCCAAGCTGAAATGCCTATATCCTTTAGCTTAGCCTTCTTCTCAAAAATACTTTTTCGTGCCTCCCGGACAGAAAGAGGGGCATCATCACTAATATAAATCTCTTTCAGATTCCTCACAGATTTCCCTTTCAAATTCTTGCTAACTTTTAGTAAATCAATTTTCTTTTCCCTCGAAAAAACATTAACTTTGAAAAATTTCCGGTCTTTCATGTTTTGTAGCACTGTAAACTTGGGAACCTCACTTACTTCAAGCCCAGACAGACATACTTGCTTAAACGCTTCACTAGCGTCCTCCTTACTGTCACAAGGCAAATTCCAAACAATAATGTTACTGTCAGATACCTGGTATTCACACATCATTAACCGACTTGCCAGATCAATATTGTTTTTCCTCAGTGCCATCGCTTCACTCGTAATAACGCTTATCTGCTTTTTAGGCTATCAGTTTCGCTTTCAACTGATACTACACGGGCTTGAACTTCCGTAACCGATGCGTGAAACTCAAGCTGCGCTTTTTCCACCGATATAACCCTTTGTTCCAGAGATCTCATACGTCCATCAATAGAGTCTAACTTAGATCCGTTTTCTTTGACGATTGCCAGCATCGTAACAAAATCTTCGGACAATTTTAACAATGGTGACTGGGACTCCTCGCTAGAAGTGGCCGAAACATCTAAAACTGCTCCAGTTCCATCAGCTCCAGCACGCTGGACTTTACGCCAACGTCCCATCTTAGAAATAATTAAACAAGAAACGGCTTACCTCAATAGGCAACAAATGTTTATCTACGGAGCTGCCAACGTGCGTTAAGCGTTAGCCGTTACAAGGGCACGGCAAACGCCAACCCCGAACTCAGCTCCAAGAACAACTCCTAACGCCAATCTCGAACTCAGCTCCAAAAACAACTTGAAATTTAGGCCAATAGGTCAGCAACAATTCCTCTTCGGGTTAATGCACCAAATTTTAACGAATAATTATAATTTGAACACTCGATCAAAAATCAGAATCACAGTTCAGAATGGTTTATATTCAGAATAAACTTGTAACCGCCACTGGATAGACAAATAAGCGGCTCTCGCGTAATAGGTCTTACTCAATCATAAGACAAAACATTACAAATGTTAAATTGTTCCAAACTAACCAACTTGGCAATTCAAAAACTAGTCAGTAATAGATCGTAAATCATAATCCATTATTACAATTTGAGTTAAAATGTTCACTCATTCACTTCTATCGAACAAACACACCTTATTCCATTTAAGATTATGAACTCAGATAATAATTTTTTTTTTTAAATACACAAGTATCCAAACAATTCAAATTATAAGCAATCTTCAACATTCAGGTGTATAACTAATCAGTGACGTCACCGATCCAGTCAAAAAATTCAATCTCCGATATTTGAGTGCATTCAGGTAATTGCGTAAGATTTAATCCATTACAAAATTGTGTCACTCTTTAATCCTTTATAAAATATATGTGACCTTCACTGGCGGATGCTGAATGAGAACTGAAACATAAATTCTGTTCTTGTCGTTAGAATGCACATTTGCTTCAACTGTTATTGAAATTTATTTCTGACCATTTTTGGTTTAATGTAGCTCTTGACTTTTCTTTGAAAAACTTTTTTGTGGGAAAATGTTTTAAAATTAATTTCTGCAGGTTTTTAATTGAGTCTTTTTCATCCACTAAGAAAAGTATATTTTACATATTTTCGGTTTTTCTCCAGACAAATAAAGATTTGGCTTACTATTTATATGCTGGACAATGAATTTTATCCAAAATTTTGAAATATATCTTTTTTGTGCCATCATTATAACAAAAACCAGAAACAGAAAAAAAAATATTTGCCTTCCTTCGTTTCCGTGGATTGGTGCCCATGGAAACTCTTAAAATTATTAACAGAGGGACCTACCTAGGCCACCATCCTAGCTAGGTAGCAGATAACTGTCAAAGCCTCAACCATTACATTGCTCTAGCATCCCAATGGACAAATAAACTTTTAAAGAAAACAAGGGACATGTTAGGGGCTACTAAAAATATATAATTATGCTGGACAACACACTAAAATATTAAAATTTAGATAATTTCAAACGTTGAATTATTTCTTTTTCGGATTTTTTTTTTTGTAATTTTACTCTTATGTTTATGTTGTTCCACATAACAATTTAATTCATAATGCAAGTAATCCCAAGAGAAGTAAAACTATTTATATGAAAAGCAAAATATATAGTAAAGCTACTTGCTCAGTCAGTCAGCTGTTTACTGAGAGTCTAGCAGCGGATATTCGAATACGAAAATCTAGTGTTCCTTTGCAAATGTTGCAATTTATTGCATTCCATTTTAAGATACGAATTCCCTGGAAAACGATGCTTTGTTGCTGCAGTACTTGTCAGAGCTTTCAGTTTCTAGATATTGTTTAGTTATTGATGGAGAATTTAATATGCCTAATATTGATTGGTCAGTACATAAAACAAAAATGGATTCCATGTCTTTTCAATCTCAGTTAAGATTTGTCATAGGCAGCGTAATCGTGCTGCCTAACTAAAGAACGATGTTGGCACTATGTATTATTTATTTTTTGGGGTTAGACCAGGGCACTTCGTATCGAAGGAGTTGTAGACACTTCGAAAAGGGCTACTTCGATTGGAAATTTGAGTGGCTAGTGCCCTTTTTAATAGTCGACAGTGATTGGATGGCAACTAACACCCGTTCAACGCCCACCATTTCCCAAAACACATCCAATCAAAATTTTGAGATAGCCATTTTATTCAGCGTAGTCGATTTCAAAATAGAAATTACGTTTTTAAGGAGGACACTCCCCCATAGCCCTCAGGGCAAGGGTTGGAAGTTATGGCCTGGGGGCATAGAAGATTTTTTATAGAAAACGTTGTTGTAGAAACTTCAAAAAAGGCTCATTCTATTGGAAATTCAAAGGGCTAGCTCCATTTTTAATAGTCCCAAGCGATTGGAGGGCAACTAACCCCCCTCTCACGCCCACCTTTTCCCCAAACATATCTAATCAAAATTTTCTGGCATAACCAGCAACACTTTAAGCGTCCTGAAGTACTGGTTCTGCCTGCCTACCAGTGGGTAAAGGCAGGCACACATAGCAGCCCCCACCCCTGGGGTGTAAGAGGGGACTCATCAGGTGAGACCTATACCAATTTTAACTTGTAATTTGACTACAGTAACCAATCCTTGGGTTTATGCCACTGCTACTGTTGATGCTTGATGTTTTGTGCTGATTGCTTTCTATTCTTCAAATTTCACAATCCACTGCTTTGGTATTTGAAATTTGTTACTTGATTGTGGACTATATCCTGCCTTATACCCAAACTGTTTTATACCACTGCTTATTCTGTTCCTGTTTTGTTGTTTACTTCAGATAAGAAATGAAAAGTCAACTCAAGCCACCTCGTGAACTAAGGTCTGACAGCTCAATCCAATTCTCTGGATCAGAATCTGTTTCAGAGCAACTACTCATGCTCACTAACCACATAAATAGTATAAAAATCAAACATAAAATGCTAGCAGATTCACTACAACCTGACAACCTTAAATCTTCAGTGAAAGGGTTACTTGATGACCTTATATTGGCTAAGATCTCTTCCCAGGTAGATGAGGCAGTGGTTAAAATAAAAGAGGAACAGACACTCATGCAACATAATGTCACTATCTCTTCAGATAAGCTGGATGCAATCAAGCAGGAGGTGTATGCTGGCCTCAACCTAGATCTTAGTAATCTAGTGGATAAAACTCTTGAAAGCTATAACAGATGCATATTTTCTGTTGAATCTTCATTGGCTACTTTAGAGTCATCCATGATAGACCTTAAAAACTCTTTCCAGCCTATCCAGTCCAACCTGGCAAGATTAAATGACCGTTTTGAACAGCAGGCTTTGAGCAACCAAATTATTGTCTTTGGGGTGAAAGAGGAGACCTCCATTGAAAACACTGAAAGTCAATTCTTGTCACTGTGCTGGGAAATTTCCTGGCATACCAATTATTCAGTCTGATGTTGTATCAGCCAAAAGAATTGGCAAACCATCTGCAAAACCCAGACCCATAGTTGTTGAATTTTGCAACTTACGAGTTCGTCAACTGCTTCTCAGACAAAAGAAGGATTTGAAAGGATCAGGGATTCTATTTTCTGAGACGCTTACAAAACCACGCTTACAACTTCTTTCATATGCCAAGTCAAAGCTTGGCTTACGTAATGTTTGGTCCAGTAAAGGTGATATCCTGTATAAAACCCAATCTGGAATATTGGTTAAGTTTAATAATCAGAATGAAATTGATTTATGTGCTGCAAATGCAGAAGAATTAAAGTGATGGATTTAGATTTATTTTCTTATAATATATTGAATTATTTCTGTAGGGATTTACTTGCTGTCCTTAAAATATTCCTCTATTATTCTTTACTGTCCTCACATAATTCTGACTGGTACCATATTACACTTTGTGCCAATAGTTTGGAAGATATGTCCCTTCCCACTAATATTTCTTTATGTTTGTTTGTGATTCTGTCACCTTCATGTTGTCTGATTTACATTATATTCTTGTCGTGTCATTATACTTGTAACCCCCATAATATCAACTGGTCACACATTATAGTTTGTACTAATACTTATAATAATGATGTGCCTTCCCACTGATTTTTCTTTATGTTTGTTTATGATCCTTTCACCATCATGTAGCTTGGCTTCTATAATGTTTTTGTCATGTCAGCACACCTGCAGCTCATATAATTTTCACTGGTCCCATATTGCATTTTGGGCAAATATTATGAATCATATACGTTATCCCACTGTTATTTATTTATTTTTTTTATGTTTGTTTGTGATCCTATCACATTTATGCAGGCTGATTTCTTTCATATTTTTGTCATTTCAGCATAATTGCAGCTCATATAATCTTGACTGGTTCCACATTATAATTGGGGCCAATATTTTGATGAATATGTGCCATTCCACTATTATTTCCTTATCTGGGTTGGTGATCCTATCGCCTTCCTGTAGCCTGAATTCTATCATATTTTTCTCATGTCAGCAAACATGCAACTCACATAATTTTGACTGGTCCCATATTATATTTTTGGTCAATATTTTGAATAATATATGCCATCTCATTGATATTTCTTTATCTTATTTTTTGATCCTATCACCCTTGTGTACCCTGAATTCTATCATATTTTTGTCATGTCAGTATCTATGCAGCTCTCATAATTTCTTACTACCCATATTATACTTTGGGCTAATATTTGGAATAATATGTGTCATTCCATTGATATTCATTTATATTTGTCTGTGATCCTATCACCTTCAGATAGGCTGACTACTATTATATATATTTTTTTTCTCTCATGTCAGCATACTTACAGCTTACATAATTTACTGGTCCCACATTATAAATTGGGCCAATACTTTGAATAAAATGAGTCATTCTACTGATATCTCTATGTTTTTTGTGATCCTCTCACCTTCATGTAGCCTAATTTCTATTATTTTTTTTTTGTCAGTCCAGCACACTTGCAGCTCATGTAATAGCAACTGGTGTCACATTATACTTTGGTCCAATACTTTGGATAATTTTTCCGATCCCACTTATATTTCTATGTGTACATTTATTATGTGTGATAATTATGGGTGATTTCTCTTTTCTTTTGAATTCTTCTATTCTTAATTCGGTTATATTTGATCAACCAAGTAGGGCTGGTAAGCAAGAGACTCACACGCTTGACCTTCTCCTTGAATCTATGGTTAATTCTAGCTGTAATTATCACACTGCCATTGATTATTGTGATAAAACTATACCCTCACTGTCTTTAAATAGTAGCTTTAGTGTATTTTGTTTGAATGTGCGTGGGATAAGAGATAAGTGGGATAGTCTGAAAACGTATTTGTGGTCTGATAATTCTTGCCCTTTTGATGTAATAGGTTCAACAGAAACATGGTTATCTGATGGTGAAAATTTTACAGCCTATGATATGCATGGTTATGTTGCTGTCCATATCCCCAGAATGGTAACAAAGTGCTCAGGGAGTATTTCTTTATTTATTAAGTCTGATATTGACTTTAGAAGAAGGTCTGACCTTGAATCCTTGTTTACATCAGTAGTGTCAAATAGTAGGACAGTTTATTCTCTTGTTATTGATCTGAAAAGCCAGTTTGCATGTGACACTGTTTGTTTGTTTTATAAGCCCCCTCCTTTCCCAACACATTTGTTCTGTGATTTGCTTGATCAACTTTCTTGTGTGGGGTCTTTCTCTAAAAAACGTATTTGTGTTTTGGGAGATTTTAATTGTAATATGTTAAATATTGGATCAAGTGATGAATGTGACCATCTCTTTGATGTGCTTTCTTCTGCTGGTCTACTTCCTTCAATTTTTTTTCCTTCTCGTGTTGACCCTACTAGAAATTCTGCCACTTTAATAGACAATATTTTCATTTCTCATTCTTCTAATTTGAAGTTTACTTCTGGTCTTGTTTTCACTGATCTTTCTGATCACTTCCCTATTTATGTTTCACTTTTTGTGTCTCAAACTGAGATTGCTGTGGATGAGCAGGGTGACTCTTCCTTTAGAACTTCCAAAGATAAAGAAATTTCTAATTTAATACATAGTCTTCAGGGCAATGATTGGTCTAGTGTTCTTGAAGCTAATGATGTTGATTGAGCAACGAATTTATTTTTGTGTCGTATGGGAGCTCTGTTGGATAAGCATTTTCCTCTTAGAAAGAGGCCAAGGAATTCCATACCCAAATGTCCATGGATGTCTAGAGGTCTGATCAATGCTAAACATATGAAGGCGTCTCTGTTCAAGGCTGCATGTAAAAGTAAGACACAGGATGATCTTTTGAAGTATAAACTTTATAAAAATGTGCTTACTTCTTCAGTACGTGCAGCCAAAAATCTATATTTTTCGCGTCGAATTGATGAGTGTAAGGGAAATTTGCGAAAGGTTTGGACTGTAGTTAATGAAGCTCTTTCCCGCAAGAAACTCAAACAGTCCCCCCCCCCTTGTCGCTACAGGAAAGCTGATGGATCTTTCGTGGACAAAAATTCTTCAGCAAGCGCCTTCAATTCGTATTTCACCTCACTTCCTTCAGTTCCTAATCCATCCTACAGCAGAGTAAGTAGTATTCCCTTAGCAGAAAAGTCATTTTTTTTCCATGCAGTGATACCGGAATTTCTAACATTATTTCTCAGATTTCAAGTAGCCGTTCAGTTGATGATTTTGGTTTGAGCTGTAATGTTCTTAAAAAAATTTGTCAGTTTGTTTCTAACCCCATCTCACACATAACTAACCTCTCTCTTTCTTCTGGTGTTTTTCCTCATTTATTTAAGGTTGCTAATGTTGTACCTTTGTTAAAAAAGGTGATTCATCTCTAATTTCAAATTATAGACCTATTTCTCTCCTTCCTGTAATTTCTAAGGTTGTTGAAAAAATAGTGTATTGTAGACTCTCTTCATTTGTATTTAGTACTAATGCGACTGCAGGTAATTCTCTCATAACTAACCATCAGTATGGCTTTCGTCCCAGTTTTTCTACCTTGCATGCACTTTCAGATGCAACAGAGTTTGTGCGTGTTAACCTTGACAAGGGCTTGTGTGTTTTGGGTCTATTTCTTGGCTTTTCAAAGGCATTTGATATGGTCGTTCACTCTGTTCTTTTGTCTAAATTATCTTCATTTGGAGTGCATGGAGTCCCACTTGAATGGTTTAGGTCTTACCTCTCAGGGAGGTCTCAGTATGTTTCGGTTAATGGAACTTCTTCCTCTTCCTTGCCTATTGTGAAAGGTGTCCCACAGGGCTCTGTGCTTGGACCACTTTTGTTTTTAATTTATATTAATGATCTTGTTGATGGTCTTCATCCTCTTGTGCACCCTACTCTTTTTGCTGATGACAGTGACTTTTTCATTGCTGCAGTGGACCTGCCATCTGCCACTTCCCCAGCTCAAAGTCTTCTTGATAAAGTAAAAGATTGGTGCTGGTCAAATGGTATGACTCTCAACAGCCAAAAAAGTGTCATTGTACACTATAGAACCCCTTATCGTATGAGAGACACAAGGGAGCCAACCATCCTGACTTATGGGAATGATATTATACCGCAAGCTACTATAGTGAAATTTCTTGGTGTGTATCTTGACTGTTTTCTTTCTTTTATACCCCATATAACTCATACCCGTTCCCTTGTCCTCCGCCAATCTTCAATGTTATACAGGGTTAACTCATTTCTTCCCCCAGATGTTATGCTTTCTCTTTATTATGCTTTTATTTTTCCTTACCTTTCTTATTGCTGTTCTGTCTGGGGTAGTACTAACAAATCTCTTCTCTGCTCACTTCAAAGAGCCCAAAATAGGGCAGTGAAGGCTACTTTTCTTCTACCTCGTTTTTACCCTTCCTCTGATCTTTATAATGATACTGGAATAGCTCCGCTGGATCGTATTGTGGGTAAAAGTTACCTTTATTTAGCACATTCTGCTTTTCTAGGTACACTTCCACCATCTCTGCAGCAGTTTTTCTTTCTGTCAGGCTCAGGTAGGTACTCTTCTTTTTTACGTAGCTCTTATCGCAGGTTCATTTTACCTAAGCGATCATCGACAGCAGGTCAGAGGTCTCCTGTTTATCAATCTATTTTACTATGGAACTCCATCCCTCCTGATGTCCCTCTATCTCTTTCTGCAAAGGCAGTTTCTCACTGGGTATTTCCAGTATAGTATTTCCGCCCCCCCTTTTTTTTTGTTTTTGCATTCCATCCAAATTTATATGACTTATTTTTCATTCAATATATTTTTCTGATTTTTTATTTTTTTTTATATATATATTTAATCCTAATTTTCAATCTCTTCTTCGTTTATATATTTTTTTTTTCAGTTATTTGTGAAGTTTCCTGTTCATTCTCCTATTTTCATAAATGTCTCTTGATCCATTTTTTTTTTTTTTTTTTTTTTTTTTTTTTTTTTTTTTTTTTTTTTTTTTTTTTTTTTTTTTTTTTTTTTTTTTATGTTTTTTATAATAGTGTCTTATTTGTTTTGTTGGCCCTTGACAAGCTGAGCTTCTTGGGCGTGTATAAACTTTAAGTTTGTAATTGTTTTGTTTTTAGTATTAATAAATTGATTGATTGATTGATTGATTGAGGATGACAACCCCCCCCCCCACAGCCCTCAGGGCAAGGGTTAAAAGTTATAGGGCTATATAAGGTTTTCATAGAAAGCGTTGTCGTAAAATCTTCAAAAGGGGCTCATTCAATTGGAAATAGAAATGGCTAGTTTTTAAAAGTGGAAAGTGATTGGAAGGCAACAATATCCCTTCCGCGCCCACCATTTATCCAAACGCATCCAATTAAAATTTTGATAGCCATTTTGTTCTCCTTAGTTGAAAGTTCAGGAAATTAGGTCTTTTAGGATGATAATCCCCTCAGAGCCCTCAGGGCAAGGGTTATAAGTTATAGCCTGGGGGCATATACAGAGTTGCCAAAACTTTTAGGGACAAAAGAGTCCAAATCAGTCAAAAAAGGACACTTTCAGTGTTCCTCTAGAAAATTAGCCAGAATACAGGGTTGCCACTATGAATTTTCAAAACCTGTGAAAAAATTCGTCCCCCTTAGTTCTGCTACCTAGCAGTCTGGTATCTGCATGAGTTCTGCAGGTATTTCCAGCTTTGACATTAACACTATCTATAAATTAAGTTTATTGCTAGTTAAAGTTGAAGAGGTGGAAGAAAAAATCGTCATCCCGTTTTCTGAACATAAAGGAGTAGCCCTGAGCAAAAGTGACATTTTTGAGAAAAAAAAGAGTGAGAAGACAAGGCTGATTGAAATAAATTCGCTTGAGTTATACTTGATAGAAACTGGCGACCAGCGTTTGACAAAAAATCACAGCTGAAAGTATAGAATATAAAACAAAAACATTCGCTAGCGACTATAAATAAAATTGAGCCGCAACACAGCTTTTCTACGAAACTCCATTCTTTCTATGACAGCAGTGTAATAATAGCCATATGCACACGGCTACACGCCACAGGGATATACGCGGAACGCGCCAGCAAGGAATGGCCATACACTTTTTCTTTCCAGCCTTCTCAGCGGCCTTGGTGACTTTACCACTAGCAGTAGGTGGGTCCTTGAAGTTTACCGACTTGACGATAAAAGTCAACCGTAAGATAGAAGAAAAAGATGGATTCGATAGTTCTAATATACCACATTGGTTAAGACTTTAGGTCCTATTCCTATTCGGTTGATAAATGGTGTTCACGCAGGGCGCAAAAACATCTAAGAAAAATCCCCAAGACGTTACCATAGCTTAAAAGTAAAGTACAAATTAAAAGCAGTCGTATTTATATAAAAAAAAAGAATAAAATAAAGACATTTGGTTTTTGATTTGGAAAAATGTCCAAAAAGCGTTTTTTTTTTTCAAAAAGCTGCCTTTTTTGACCGAATAGTGTCCTGGTGTCCCTCAGAGTGAGAAAGTGTCCAAAAGCCACTAAAAGTGTCCATTTGGCATCCCAGGGCATCTAAGGTTTTTATCGAAAGCTTTGTCGTAGAAACTTGAAAGAGGGCGCATTCGATTGGAAATTCAAAGGGCAAGTACCCTTTTTAATAGTCGAAAGTGATTGGAGGGCAACTAACCCCCCTCTCACGCCAACCTTTCCCCCAAACACACACAATCAAAACTTTTAGATAGCCATTTTGTTCAACGCAGTTGAAAGCTTTGGAAATTAGATCTTTATGGATGACACCCCCTCCCCCCACAGCCCTCAGGGCAAGGGTTGTAAATTATGCCCTGGGGGCATATAAGGTTTTTTTTTAGAGAACGTTATCTTAGAAACTTCAAAAGAGCTCATTCCATTGGAAATTGAAATGGCTAGTTGCCTTTTTAATAGTCGAAAGTAATTGGAAAGCAACTAAACCCCCTGTCATGCTCACCATTTTCCCAACACATACAATCAAAATTTTGAGATGGCCATTCTTTTCAACGTAGTTGAAAGTTCTGGAAATTATGTCTTTGAGGATGACAACCCCCCACAGCCTTCAGGGCAAGGGTTGTAAGTTATGCCTTGGGGGCATATGAGGTTTTTATAGAAAGCGTAGTCGTAAAACTTCAAAAAGGGCTCAGTCGATTGAAAATTGAAAGGGCGAGTGCCCTTTTTAATGCTAGAAAGTAATTGGAGGGTAACTAACCCCCCTCTCACGCCCACTTTTTCCCCAAACACATACAATCAAAATTTTTAGATAGCCATTTTGTTCAGCGTAGTTGAAAGATCTTGATATTAGGTCTTGAGGATGATAACCCCCACAGAGCCTTCAGGGCAAGGGTTATAAGTTATACCCCGGGGGCATATATGGTTTTATTGAAAGCTTTGTCGTAGAAACTTGAAAAAGGGCGCATTCGATTGGAAATTGAAAGGGCTAGTGCCCTTTTTAATACTCGAAAGTGATTGGAGGGCAACTAAACCCCCTCTCACGCCCACTTTTTCCCCAAACACATGCAATCAAAATTTTTAGATAGCTTTTGCGAGTTCAGGGTGCTAGAATCGGTTTTAAAATTAATGTTAGGAAGACTAAGTCACTATGGCTAGGAATAATTGAAGATGAAAAGGTGACGTTGGGTAATGAAAAGATTGATCAGGTGGGCAGCTTCACTTACCTTGGTAGTATTATTAGTAAAGATGGTGGGAGCAGTGAAGATGTTAAAAATAGAATAGCCAAGGCTCAGGGTGTTTTTTCACAGTTAAAAAAAGTCTGGAAGAATATGAAGATAAGTCTGCAAACCAAGATTAGAATATTAGAAGCTACAGTGATGACAGTGGTCAAATATGGCTCTGAAGCATGGACGCTCCGAAAAGCGCATGAAGATTTGCTAGATGTTTTCCAGAGAAATTGCTTAAGGATTGTTCTGGGTAAACGGCTGACTGACCGTATTTCAAACAATAGGCTATACGAAAAATGTGGTTCAATACCGCTTTCTAGGGCTATAATGAAAGAAAGGTTGAGGTGGTTAGGGAACGTTGTGCGGATGAAGGATGACAGATTGCCGAAGATTGTTCTTTTTAGCCAACCGTCTAGGGCTAAACGGAAAGCAGGTCGTCCCCGTCTGGAGTGGGAGGACGTCATAAAGAAAGATTTAAAGGAAATGAGAACTTCGTGGGTGGGTGTAAAAAGGGAGGCTTTGAATAGATTGGGGTGGAGGAGGAGCGTGCGTAGCTGTGTTGGCCTCAGGCGGCTTGGTGCTGCGGTGAGTTGTTAGTAGTAGTAGTAGTAGTTTTAGATAGCCATTTTTTCAGCGCAGTTGAAAGTTTCGGAAATTAGATCTTTAAGGTTGACTTCCCCCCCAGCCCTCAGGGCAAGGGTTGTAAGTTATGCCCTGGGGGCATATAAGGTTTTTATAGAAAACGCTATTGTAGAAACTTAAAAAAGGGCTCATTCCATTGGAAATTGAAATGGCTAGTGGACTTTTTAATAGTAGAAAGTAATTGGAGGGCAACAAACCCCCCTCTCACGCCCACCATTTTCCCAAACGCATACAATCAAAATTTTGAGATAGCATTTTTTTTCAACGTAGTTGGAAGTTCTGGAAATTATGTCTTTGAGGATGACAACCCCCCACAGCCCTCAGGGCAAGGGTTGTAAGTTATGCCCTGGGGACATGTGAGGTTTTTATAGAAAGCGTTGTCGTAAAATTTCAAAAAGGGCTCATTCGATTGAAAATTGAAAGGACTAGTGCCCTTTTTAATACTTGAAAGTAATTGGAGGGCACTTAACCCCCCTCTCACGCCCACCGTTTCCCCATACACATCCAATCAAAATTTTGAGATATTCATTTTGTTGGCACAATGTATTATTTATTTTTGGGGGTTAGACCAGGGCACTTCGTATCGAAGGAGTTGTAGTAGAATCTTCGAAAAGGGCTCATTCGATTGGAAATTGGAGTCGCCAGGGCCCTTTTTAATAGTCGAAAGTGAATGAATGAATGATTTTTATTACCCATTTTTAGCAATACAAAAAAGTAAAAATGGAGTAGAGAAAAAATGAAAAGAAAACAACAAAACACATCGAACAAACGAAAAACTTAAATTAATACTTCAATAACTAAAAAAAAAAAAAAAAAAAAAAAAGGGCGAAACTATTTACATCAAAAGACAACCATTACACAGTACTAACTATAGCTTCAAACATACTATGCGTTGGGTCTAAAGATTTCAGGAACTTTCCCCTCCTGGTCGCGATCACGACGAAGGGACCGGGTAGCTTTAAGATTAGACCCAATTGGCAAACCAAGGTAAGTCATTGATGCTGCTGCAGTAACAGTATTACTACCTAGTGCAAATATGACAGGCGCCAACTCTTTCTTACGACAATTAAAGACGACCACCTCGCTTTTGCTGGAGTTGAATTCTAGGCCTATGTTAGCATATTCATTAGACAAAGAGAGTAAGATTTCAGAGTTTTTTTTCAGAGTTTTGTCTAATGAATATGCTAACATAGGCCTAGAATGCAACTCCAGCAAAAGCGAGGTGGTCGTCTTTAATTGTCGTAAGAAAGAGTTGGCGCCTGTCATATTTGCACTAGGTAGTAATACTGTTACTGCAGCAGCATCAATGACTTACCTTGGTTTGCCAATTGGGTCTAATCTTAAAGCTACCCGGTTCTGTCTAATAAATGATCTCAAACAGAAAGTCCGAAAAGCGTATGGGATGATTTTGTCATGCAAACGCCTATATAACCGCCGCATTCAAGCACGGATCTTCAATTCCTTTGCCACCCCTCATATCTCAGCTTTGTCACCTTTCTGGTCTTTGTTTACTTTTGATGATAAAAAAACAATCCGTACAATTTTCTATAAGTTTGCAAAATATCTGCTTAGCCTTCCCCCCTGGCGAAGAAACCGCCAGATTTCAGCACGTTACGGACTCGATGACCCCTTCGTCGTGATCGCGACCAGGAGGGAAAAGTTCCTGAAATCTTTAGACCCAACGCATAGTATGTTTGAAGCTATAGTCAGTAATGTGTAATGGTTGTCTTTTGGTGTAAATAATTTCGCCATTGTTTTTTTTTTTTTTTTTTTTTTTTTTTTTTTTTTTTTTTTTTTTTTTTTTTTTTTTTTTTTTTTTTTTTTTATTTATTTACTGAAGTATTAATTTAGGTTGTTCGTTTGTTCGATGTGTTTTGTTGTTTTCTTTTCATTTTTTCTCTACTCCGTTTTTACTTTTTTCGTATTGCTAAAAATGGGTAATAAAAATCATTCATTCATTCACTTTCGACTATTAAAAAGGGCCCTGACGACTCCAATTTCCAATCTAATGAGCCCTTTTCGAAGATTCTACTACAACTCCTTCGATACGAAGTGCCCTGGTCTAACCCCCAAAAATAAATAATACATTGTGCCAACAAAATGAATATCTCAAAATTTTGATTGGATGTGTATGGGGAAATTTTGGGCGTGAGAGGGGGGTTAGGTGCCCTCCAATTATTTTCAAGTATTAAAAAGGGCACTAGTCCTTTCAATTTTCAATCGAATGAGCCGTTTTTGAAATTTTACGACAAGGCATTCTATAAAAACCTCATATGTCCCCAGGGCATAACTTACAACCCTTGCCCTGAGGGCTGTGGGGGGTTGTCATCCTCAAAGATATAATTTCCAGAACTTCCAACTACGTTGAAAAAAAAAGTTATCTCAAAATTTTGATTGTATGTGTTTGGGAAAATGGTGGGTGTGAGAGGGGGGTTAGTTGCCCTCCAATTACTTTTTTACTATTAAAAAGGCCACTAGCCATTTCAATTTCCAATGGAATGAGCCCATTTTGAAGTTTCTACAATAGCGTTTTCTATAAAAAACCTTATATGCCCTCAGGGCATAACTTACAACCCTTGCCCTGAGGGATGGGGGGGATGTCAACCTTAAAGATCTAATTCCCAAAACTTTCAACTGCGCTGAACAAAATGGCTATCTAAAAATTTTGATTGTATGTGTTTGGGGAAAAAGTGGGCGTGAGAGGGGGGTTAGTTACCCTCCAATCACTTTCGACTATTAAAAGGGGCACTAGCCCTTTGAATTTCCAATCGAATGCGCCCTTTTTCAAGTTTCTTCGACAAAGCTTTCAATAAAAACCATATATACCCCCGGGGTATAACTTATAACCCTTGCCCTGAAGGCTCTGAGGGGGTTATCATCCTCAAAGACCTAATTTCAAGATCTTTCAACTACGTTGAACAAAACAGCTATCTGAAAATTTTGATTGGATGTGTTTGGGGAAATGGTGGGCGTGAGAGGGGGTTTAGTTGCCCTCCAATTACTTTCTAGCATTAAAAAGGGCACCCGCCCTTTCAATTTTCAATCGACTGAGCCCTTTTTGAAGTTTTACGACAATGCTTTCAATAAAAACCTCATATGCCCCCAGGGCATAACTTACAACCCTTGCCCTGAAGGCTGTAGGGGGTTGTCATCCTCAAAGACATAATTTTCAGAACTTTCAACTACGTTGAAAAGAATGGCCATCTCAAAATTTTGATTGTATGTGTTGGGAAAATGGTGAGCGTGACAGGGGGTTCAGTTGCATTCCAATTACTTTCGACTATTAAAAAGGCCACTAGCCATTTCAATTTCCAATGGAATGAGCCCTTTTTGAAGTTTCTAAAATAACGTTTTCTAAAAAAAAAAATTATATGCCACCAGGGAAAAATTTAAAACCCTTGCCCTGAGGGCTGTGAGGGGGAGGGGGTGTCATCCATAAAGATCTAATGTCCAAAACTTTCAACTCCGTTGAACAAAATGGCTATCTAAAAGTTTTGATTGTGTGTGATTGGGGAAAAGGTGGGCGTGATAGGGGGGTTAGTTGCCCTCCAATCACTTTCGACTATTGAAAAGGGCACTTGCCCTTTCAATTTCCAATCGAATGCGCCCTCTTTCAAGTTTCTACGACAAAGCTTTCAATAAAAACCTTATATGCCCTGGGATGCCAAATGGACACTTTTAGTGGCTTTTGGACACTTTTTCACTCTGAGGGACACCGGGATACTATTGGGTCAAAAAAGGCAGCTTTTTGAAAAAAAACACTTTTTGGACATTTTTCCAAATCAGAAACCAAATGTCTTTATTTTATTCTTTTTTTTTATATAAATACGACTGCTTTTAATTTGTACTTTACTTTTAAGCTTTGGTAACGTCTTGGGGATTTTTCTTAGATGTTTTTGGGCCCTGCGTGAACACCATTTATCAACCGAATAGGAATAGGACCTAAAGTCTTAACCAATGTGGTATATTAGAACTATCGAATCTATCTTTTTCTTCTATCTTACGGTTGACGTTTATCGTCAAGTCGGTAAACTTCAAGGACCCACCTACTACTAGTGGTAAAGTCACCAAGGCCGCTGAAAAGGCTGGAAAGAAAAAGTGTATGGCCATTCCTTGCTGGCGCGTTCCGCGTATATCCCTGTGGCGTGTAGCCGTGTGCATATGGCTATTATTACACTGCTTTCATAGAAAGAATGGAGTTTCGCAGAAAAGCTGTGTTGCGGCTCAATTTTATTTATAGTCACTAGCGAATGTTTTTGTTTTATATTCTATACTTTCAGCTGTGATTTTTTGTCAAATGCTGGTCACCAGTTTCTATCAAGTATAACTCAAGCGAATTTATTTCAATCGGCCTTGTCTTCTCACTTTTTTAGTTCTAGAAAATGTCACTTTTGCTCAGGGCTACTCCTAAATGTGCAGAAAAGGGCAAGATAGAGGAGTTGTTAAACGATTTAACCACTTGACCAACCAGTTGGCTGAGTGGTTAAGGTGATCAACGTCTTTTGTTTAACTATAAAACAATGTAGGTCAAAATAGACATTTCGTTGCTACTGCCATTTGGACCTTGTCGCACCCAAAGATCCTTAATAGCTACCGAAGATCAACGACTCGCATCTTTATGAAAATGCCGAAGTGAAATGAATCTCTATGATTGGTTCTTTCCTTTTCGACTAAGATGGGTAGTGGTATCAATAATCGATATAACATTTCGCTCTCTTGACATTCTCATGACGATTTTTTCTTCCACCTCTTCAACTTTAACTAGCAATAAACTTAATTTATAGATACTGTTAATGTCAAAGCTGGAAATACCTGAAGAACTGATGCAGATAATAGACTGCTAGGTAGCAGAACTAAGGAGGACGAATTTTTCCACAGGTTTTGAAAATTCATAGTGGCAACCCTGTATTCTGGCTAATTTTCTAGAGGGACACTGAAAGTGTCTTTTTTGACTGATTTGGACACTTTTGTCCCTAAAAGTTTTGGCAACCCTGTATATGCCCCCAGGTTATAACTTATAACCCTTGCCCTGAGGGCTCTGAGGGGGTTATCATCCTAAAAGACCTAATTTCCTGAACTTTCAACTAAGGAGAACAAAATGGCTATCAAAATTTTGATTGGATGCGTTTGGATAAATGGTCGGCGCGGAAGGGATATTTGTTGCCTTCCAGTCACTTTCC
The DNA here is from genome assembly GCA_027921565.1 of Artemia sinica. NCBI lineage: Eukaryota > Metazoa > Arthropoda > Branchiopoda > Anostraca > Artemiidae > Artemia > Artemia sinica. The sequence goes on from CM051258.1 coordinate 21,626,027, forward strand.
ACTTTTAAAAACTAGCCATTTCTATTTCCAATCGAATGAGCCCCTTTTGAAGTTTTTACGACAACGCTTTCTATGAAAACCTTATATAACCCTATAACTTTTAACCCTTGCCCTGAGGGCTGTGGGAGGGGGGGGGTTGTCATCCTCAAAGACCTAAGTTTTAGAACTTTCCACTAGGTTGAACAAAATGGCTATCTCAAAATTTTGATTAGATATGTTTGGGGAAAAGGTGGGCGTGAGAGGGGGGTTAGTTGCACTCCAATCGCTTTTGACTATGAAAAATGGTACTAGCCCTTTGAATTTCCAATCGAATGAGCCTTTTTTGAAGTTTCTACAACAACGTTTTCTATAAAAAAAATCTTCTATGCCCCCAGGGCATAACTTAAAACCCTTGCCCTGAGGGCTATGGGGGAGTGTCCTCCTTAAAAACATAATTTCTATTTGGAAATCAACTACGCTGAACAAAATGGCTATCTCAAAATTTTGATTGGATGTGTTTTGGGAAATGGTGGGCGTGGAACGGGTGTTAGTTGCCATCCAATCACTATCGACTATTAAAAGGGACACTAGCCACTCCAATTTCCAATCGAAGTAGCCCTTTTCGAAGTGTCTACAACTCCTTCGATACGAAGTGCCCTGGTCTAACCCCAAAAAATAAATAATACATAGTGCCAACATCGTTCTTTAGTTAGGCAGCACGATTACGCTGCCTATGACAAATCTTAACTGAGATTGAAAAGACATGGAATCCATTTTTGTTTTATGTACTGACCAATCAATATTAGGCATATTAAATTCTCCATCAATAACTAAACAATATCTAGAAAATGAAAGCTCTGACAAGTACTGCAGCAACAAAGCATCGTTTTCCAGGGAATTCGTATCTTAAAATGGAATGCAATAAATTGCAACATTTGCAAAGGAACACTAGATTTTGGTATTCAAATATCCGCTGCTAGACTCTCAGCAAACAGCTGACTGACTGAGCAAGTAACTTTACTGTATATTTTGCTTTTCATATAAATAGTTTTACTTCCCTTAGGATTACTTGCATTATGAATAAAATTGTTATGTGGAACAACAAAAACATAAGAGTAAAATTACAAAAAAAAAACTCCGAAAAAGAAATAATTTAACGTTTGAAATTATATAAATATTAATATTTTAGTGTTTTGTCCAGCATAATTATATTTTTTTAGTAGCCCCCAACATATCCCTTGTGTTCTTTAGAAGTTTATTTGTCCATTGGGATGCTAGAGCAATGTAATGGTTGAGGCTTTGAAAGTTATCTGCTGCCTAGCTAGGATGGTGGCCTAGGTAGGTCCCTCTGTTAATAATTTTAAGAGTTTCCATGTGGCACCAAGCCACGGAAACGAAGGAAGGCAAATATTTTTTTTTCTGTTTCTGGTTTTTGTTATAATGATGGCACAAAAAAGTTACATTTCAAAATTTTGGATAAAATTCATTGTCCAGCATATAAATAGTAAGTCAAATCTTTATTTGTCTGGAGAAAAACTGAAAATATGTAAAACTTACTTTTCTTAGAGGATGAAAAAGACTCAATTAAAAACCTACAGAAATTAATTTTAAAACATTTTTCCACAAAAAAAGTTTTTCAAAGAAAAGTCAAGAGCTACATTAAACCAAAAATGGTCAGAAATAAAGTTAAATAACAGTTGAAGCAAATGTGCCTTCTAACGACAAGAACAGAATTTATGGTTTACTCAAGACTGTAAATCACTGACAATAGATAAGTGAAACCCAATACAAACATAAATTGTAACACATAACAAAGTCAAAATTAAAACGAGCAGAAACTATCACAAAAAGAGGTAGGGCTAATGCACCCCTGTACCTTTTTAAGATAACGTAATTTTCGGTTTACTGAAAACAAAATACATTTTAAACGTTTCTTCTTTTATAGGACTAATTTTAATAAATCAAATATTGTTAAGATTTTGAGAATGAATCGAATTATATATTAAACTTCAGTCCGCATTCATTTGTTAGTGATCTTGGTATTATATATTATATTGTTAGAGTTATATGTGTAGAGTTAAGTATATAGAGTTATATTATATTTGTTAGACAATCTTAGTGATTTTGGAATTTTTTTTTTTTTTTGTATTATGAGAAATAAGAACACATAGCTAGAAATAAAAATAGTTTCCCGTAAAGTGTAAATTAGCTTCTGGCCCCTGGCTATAAGAGCTTACAGTGTGGGCTATTTTCATTCTTTGTCACATGATCAATTTTGTCATTGTTCAATTTTGTCATTGTTTTTTTTTTGACTGAATTGGTTATTGTTTAACACATGATTAAGGGTCCGCTTAACCATAACAATAAGTAAAATTGTAATTTTTAATTAACATTTTGAAGAATCCGTGAATATTAGACTTGTTTAGATGAATTTTTTTTTATTTCTGGAATCTGCTTCCATCTACTGCTTGTAATGGCTCGATGGCATGTTTTAACAGTAGATTTGTGTCTCAATGCTAGCATTTAACAAAATCTTCATCCGATAGTTATATACAAAGGAATAACCAAACTGCTATAGTTACTAAGTTTTATGTAGACCATGGTAGATATTATGTCAGTAATAGTCTCATAATTTTATTTATCAAATTCATCTCTTTCATTTATCTAGAAATTGCATGAGTGAAATCAACCATGAATAACATTTTGGCAGTTTGAAGTTTCAGTGGTTTTGGTGTTAGTGTTTTCATGTTGCAATTGTATTAGTTCTTATATTTTGGAATAGTTGATTTAAATAGTGAATGAGCAGAGCTATGGTCCTGGGGGTCTTGATTTTACTGACTAGCTACAAATACTGCAAGGGAGTACCCCCACAAAACGTATATGAAGCCTCATGACTTATGGTCTGGATTAATATTGCTCTGACACAATAGTTTAATTTTGTTGTTCTGGTATACAAAATGAGCTAGCATAGACCACTTAGCTACATACATCACTTAGCTACACATATAGCACAATAAGTAACCAAGTCAAACCCAAAACTGGTTTATTTTCATTAACATGAGAATCAGCACTTCTTCTCTGTATGTGCTGCCCTCACTGAAACAGCCTCTCCAAAGCCCCCATCCAGTCCCAAACCATACATGCATTCAAGAAAGAAGTTGATTGTGACTGGGCCAATGCAGAGGGCAGGCTACCCTGGGACGCCAAACCATAGTCATGTCACATGACCAGCAAGATGTTCTACAGGAGGCTCATCCCCACCTTATCTTGCTGGACATGTGATTTAAGGTAATTTTATGGTAAAGAAGCAGAATTTACAACAAAATGAGAAGGGGTAATGCCCCTTTACTGTAATTTGTACTTGGGTTCCACCTGTTCCTGGTTTAATCTATTTATTGATTATTATTTATAGTAGTCATTCACTGAAAACTTATTTGAATTTATTTCTGGTCACCTCTGGTTTAATGTAGCTCTTTATGTTTCTTTGAATAACTTTTTTTGAGGATTTTTTTTTTTACTCAACCTTAAAACATAGGACTGGCTCTAGCATGGATAAATTCAATCTTAGACAAGTGTTGTGAAGTAGAACAATTGCATTTAACTGGGCTTGGATGTATGGCTGACTTTTGTTTTAAGTGTAAATTTAAAAAAGAAGGTTGTAGGTAGTTGATCCTAACTTGCCCAGTCCTAACAAACAGAAAATCATAACTGTTTATAACTATCTGCATCATATCCAAGAAAAGGTACCTACTCTCTACCCCTATTTTACTTTTACAGGCCAAAACATATTTTTATTTATTAATTAGGGAACATGAAAATAGCATGTTTTTCCATTTATCTGATAAGCAGGTAATTATTTGAAGTAAATCCAACCACTTTTGTTGTTGTAGGGAGTGACTTAAAAGCACTATAAATTGTTAACGTATAACTGAATGGCAGTGTCTTGAGAGGCTATGAGTGGCCCCAAACATTAAAAGTAGTCAGAAGTAAAGGACAATGGGTTGCATAACTAGTCAGATATTAACAAAAAATAATCCTGGAACCCCTGAGTTTAATACATGCTAAACATATTTATGTTGTCCCCAAGATACAGGAAGCACATCTTGCAGGAACAGAGATCAAGAAATATCTTTTACTGTGTTTTTTAAATAGCTTGTATATGACATTAATTTATGTGAAGAAACTTTCTAGTACTGCCAGCAAGGATATATGATATTTTGCTGTTTCTAAAGAACAAAAAAAGGAACTATTTTGACCTAATCAATAACTAATTCTATGACACTTGAATTTTCCACCCAAAAGTTAATGAATTTTTCTTCAATTATGTAAGCAAAGTTGCTTTAGAACCATTTCTATTTTTTTTTTTTATGTATTTTTGAACCTTTCAGGAATTTTTTGTGTTTTGTTTTAAATATTTAGCTTTAACTTTGTTGAATTCAGCATTAAAATGACCTAAAATATGTCAAAATGTTTCAAAGATGTGATTTCATGTGACCCTTGTGGCTTGGTACAGGAAAATATAGCATAGGAATAGCACTGATATATATGAGCTGGTTACAATTGACCCATCCCCCCCCCCCTAATGGGGTGACTTCATACCACATATTTTTTTTTACCAATCAAAGTTGAAGTTTAAAAAAAATGTTTGTGTATTTAAGGTCATGACTTAACAAAATATAGCTGAGCAAATGAATTACTAAAAATATTAAACCAGATACTTGAAAAATGCAAAAGTGGTGCCAAGTCACTCTTACTCTATGAAAATTAATTTCTTTTTTAATGATTTTTCTAAATATAAGAATCAAACACTTCCAAATGCACCCCCTCCCCTATTGGTGGTCCCATATATAGCCCCAAATATATCTATATACTAAAAGAAAACAGTGAAACATCAAAATTCTTAATTTTTAATGTCTAGGATGCTCTTATTTACCATATTATCATATTTTTTTGTTGTTGTTATATACTTTTAAAACCATGCCAAATAAGGTTTCCATTAATTATGCACTCAATGAAACAAATAGATAAATTGTAGACTGGAAGATAGATGGATGAACATAGGATCTATAATACATGACTACATTGCTGCAATAAAAAATACATTATTAGGTCCATATATAGCCTAAGGTCGTCAAGAGGGGTGAAGTGCATTTGCAAGTGAGTGGATTAGTATATTTGGAAAAAGCATAAAAAGGGAATAGGCATAATGTTGTATGTTCCCAATGTCAGTTAAGGAATCTTGAATATATTGAATGTATATTATCCTATACATATTTTATTATAAATAGGCTAGTGTCCAGTAAATTTGGTGTGGTTGACCACATTTAAAGGAAAGATACTAATCAGATAAAAATAGAACAGAGATATGCTTAAGAGATAGGCTACCATGGTGGCTTTTCTGACAATGTAAACATAGCCTTTGTTAGCCAGATTTCTTACCTTCTAATCAAGGTGAAAACAATATAGGCTACTCAGAGAATTCAATGCAATTTTTTGATACAGATTTTATTTAAAATTTGCACAACAATGGAAGGAAACATGCATGGGTGCCCATAAGCTGAATTTTAGAAGGGGGCTTACCTGGTCTAATTGGCACATTCAATGCTTTATAGGCCTAATAGAAATCTCAAAACAAAAATATAAGGCAGAATCATTCAGCCAGGTGGGGGGGGGGCTGGAGCCCCCCTCTACCCCCCCCCCCCCTATGAGTGCCCATGGAAACATAATGACCTGATTAATGGAAACATGCTCATTATGCTCAATATTAGGGTAAAAACTAGTATCCAATTGAGCAAATTATGTAAAACTAAAACCCTCACATCTAGCTAACAAAGAAGAATTGAGATAAATTGTGTATATCAGAGAAAAGCTTAAAATCTAAACTATACATCAATATGGTTACTATTAAAATTGTTTAAGATCAAACACTTGAAATCATTAGTTTATTGACTTACCTACAAGGACCTCTTTTTGGAAATACCATTTACCCTATTTTAATGTATATGCCTATATCCTTTTAAGCAGCATTCACAAGCATGTCTAGCTAGAATCTCATGTCTAGACACATGTCTAGCCAGAGTTCAATGTCTAGGCAACCACAGTTCACAAGTAAAATTTGGGTGCTTAGCTAGACATGCTAGACAAGGTGGTTGGCTAGACATTAAGTTCTAGACTCTAGAACTCAATGTCAAGGATTTTCAATTACAGCCAATCAGAATGTGTCAAGTTGTACTATTTTCATCTTTTATGTTAACATTTTTAAACTAAAATTTATTTTTTGTTTTCTCATTATTTTTTTCATTTTAGGCAAATATGCAACATCAGACATAATAGTGAAGCACACTAAGGCAATTGTTTTACTTATCTCATGCATTATCTTGTGACAGTAAAAACAGGGATTACAATTTTGAAAGTTTTACCTGCATAAGCTCTCTTGATTGGCTAGAAATGACAATTTGAAACTAAATTTGTAGTTTTAGCTAAGCACCAAATTTTATTTGTGAACAGTCATTGCCTAGACATTGAATTCTGTCTAGACACAGGATTCTAGCTAGATATGCTTGTGAATGCTGCTTTAGTGTTTCAATTTTATCCACATATTAACAGAAAGCCAATTTTCTTCTAATTCTAAAAATTCAACTTTTATTGCTTGATATTCATTCTATAAATCACAAATATTAAATATATCTATTTCTTTTCAATTGCTTATCAAAACAGAGACCACATTTTTAATTTATGCTGACAAATTATTGGTTCAAATTTGACCAAGAAGGCAGGTTCTTTTAACTGCACTCACATTGCATGATGCTGTAGTAACTTGGGGTGGTCCAAAAACCCATTGCTATTTTTCTGGAATGCCAAAGAAAAGTACTTTCCCAAAACAAGGTCTTTTACCCTATATAGGCTAGTAAGAATTTCATTACTTTACTGTTGGGAGGTTGTAAAAAGGGAGACTTTGAATAGACTGAGATAGAGGAGGAGCAAGCATAGCTGTGTTGGCCTCAGGCGGCTTGGTGATGTAGTGAGCTGTTAGTAGTAGTTTTTAAATATCCTAGGCCGATAGCTATATGTGTAAGAAGTAAAAATACATTGGTTAAATTCTACTTTAGCTAATTTTGGTTATCTTGGAAAGGGGTTAGGATAGGAAAATGAAACTTTCAGGGATGGGTCTATGGGCTAAATTATGTCCCAGAAAGGTATTTTGAAGTACCTACCTCCACTCCTTCTCCCTCTAGAGGGTCCTGACCTTTAAAAATCTATGTATTATAAAAGTGAAACCTTGCTAAATAGATCATCTGCTTAAATGGAGTACAACAAAATTGTTTTCAGCTTCACAACTTTGCTCAATCCCAATTTATAAGGTTTTAAAGATATGCAAATACATTTCCTAAATTTTGAAAAATAAAAACATTGATATGGCTTAAAATTCTACTCAAATAACAAGAATTGTATTTTCAGAACTAAAGCCAGAGAAAAAGAAACTGGGGTAAAATTCTACTTTAGTTACTTTTGGCTATCTTGGAAAGGAGTTGGGTTAGGAAAATGAAACTTTCAGGGATGGATGTACATGCTAAGGTTTGTCCCGGGAAGGTACTTTGAAGTACCTACCTCCACTCATCCCCCCCCCTCCTCTATATAATGGTAAATTACTGCACATTACTAGTTGTTTTTAACTCATATTTCATCCTATATTACTATCATAAATATAAATCACTGCTTACCTTACACAACTTCTGCTTTTAACCTTGTTCATTAAAATATGTTCCAAAATCCTATTCAAATCCTAAGCCATTTAATTTTCAACCCATGCTGACTTTCTTTATGGTATATGAAACCAGGTTTGTTGTGATGTCACACTTGCCTTATCAGACACCCTTACCCTTAAGGGTAGCAGGCACATGCCAAACAACTCTGTTGATAAGACCATTTAAACTGTATTAATTAGGGAAAGGATTTCACAAGAGAGATCAGTAAAAATAACCTAATCCTTTTTAGAGGACAAATTATGTCATGGGAAGATGTTTTTGAAATTCCCCTTCCACCCGAACTTAAAATTTTCTAAAATTCTACTTTAGAAGCTTTTAAAATATTTCTAAAGTACTAAAAGATAGAGTACTAAAAACATCAGAATCGACTTCAGAGGACACGTTATATCACGGGAAGAGGTTTTTGAAATCACCCTTCCTCCCAAACTCAAAATTTTCTAAAATTCTACTTTAGAAGCTTTTAAAATATTTCTAAAGTACTAAAAGATACAGTGCTAAAAACATCAGAATCGACTTCAGAGGACATGTTATGTCACGGGAAGAGGTTTTGAAAATCCCCCTTCCCCCCAATCTCAAAATTTTCTAAAATTCTGCTTTTGAAGCTTTTTAAATATTTCTAAAGCACTAAGACATAGAGTGCTAAAAACATCAGAATCGACTTCAGAGGACACGTTATATCACGGGAAGAGGTTTTTGAAATCACCCTTCCCCCCAAACTCAAAATTTTCTAAAATTCTACTTTAGAAGCTTTTAAAATATTTCTAAAGTACTAAAAGATACAGTGCTAAAAACCTCAGAATCGACTTCAGAGGACACATTACATCACGGGAAGATGTTTTTGAAATCCCCCCTCCCCACAAACTCAAAATTTTTCAAAACTCTACTTTAGAAGCTTTTAAAATATTTTAAATATTTCTAAAGCGCTACGACATAGAGCGCTACAGACATCAGAATCAACTTTAGAGGACAATTTATGTCATGGGAAGGGGGATTTTAAAAGCCTCTTCCCGTGATATAACGTGTCCTCTGAAGTCGATTCTGATGTTTTTAGCACTGTATCTTTTAGTACTTTAGAAATATTTAAAAAGCTCCTAAAGCAGAATTTTAGAAAATTTTGAGATTAGGGGGAAGGGGGATTTTAAAAACCTCTTCCCGTGATATAACGTGTCCTCTGAAGTCGATTCTGATGTTTTTAGCACTCTATGTCTTAGCGCTTTAGAAATATTTAAAAAACTTCTAAAGTAGAATTTTGGAAAATTTTGAGTTTGGGGGGAAGGGAGATTTCAAAAACGTCTTCCCATGACATAAATTGTCCTCTAAAGTTGATTCTGATGTCTGTAGTGCTCTATGTCGTAGCGCTTTAGAAATATTTAAAATATTTTAAAAGCTTCTAAAGTAGAGTTTTGAAAAATTTTGAGTTTGGGGGGAGGGGGGATTTCAAAAACATCTTCCCGTGATATAATGTGTCCTCTGAAGTCGATTCTGAGGTTTTTAGCACTGTATCTTTTAGTACTTTAGAAATATTTTAAAAGCTTCTAAAGTAGAATTTTAGAAAATTTTGAGTTTGGGGGGAAGGGTGATTTCAAAAACCTCTTCCCGTGATATAACGTGTCCTCTGAAGTCGATTCTGATGTTTTTAGCACTCTATGTCTTAGTGCTTTAGAAATATTTAAAAAGCTTCAAAAGCAGAATTTTAGAAAATTTTGAGATTGGGGGGAAGGGGGATTTTCAAAACCTCTTCCCGTGACATAACATGTCCTCTGAAGTCGATTCTGATGTTTTAGCACTCTATCTATTAGTGCTTTAGAAATATTTTAAAAGCTTCTAAAGTAGAATTTTGGAAAATTTTGAGTTTGGGGGGAAGGGGGATTTCAAAAATATCTTCCCATAACATAATTTATCCTCTAAAGTTGATTCTGATGTTTGTAGCGCTCTATGTCTTAGCGCCTTAGAAATATTTAAAAAAACTTCTAAAGTGGAACTTTGGAAAATTTTGAGTTTGGAGGGAAGGGGGATTTTCAAAAACTCTTCCCGTGATATAACGTGTCCTCTGAAGTCGATTCTGATGTTTTTAGCACTCTATGTCTTAGCGCTTTAGAAATATTTAAAAAGCTTCTAAAGTAGAATTTTGGAAAATTTTGAGTTTGGGGGGAAGGGAGATTTCAAAAACATCTTCCCATGACATAAATTGTCCTCTAAAGTTGATTCTGATGTCTGTAGCGCTCTATGTCGTAGCGCTTTAGAAATATTTAAAATATTTTAAAAGCTTCTAAAGTAGAGTTTTGAAAAATTTTGAGTTTGGGGGGAGGGGGGATTTCAAAAACATCTTCCCGTGATATAATGTGTCCTCTGAAGTCGATTCTGAGGTTTTTAGCACTGTATCTTTTAGTACTTTAGAAATATTTTAAAAGCTTCTAAAGTAGAATTTTAGAAAATTTTGAGTTTGGGGGGAAGGGTGATTTCAAAAACCTCTTTCCGTGATATAACGTGTCCTCTGAAGTCGATTTTGATGTTTTTAGTACTCTATCTTTTAGTACTTTAGAAATATTTTAAAAGCTTCTAAAGTAGAATTTTAGAAAATTTTAAGTTCGGGTGGAAGGGGAATTTCAAAAACATCTTCCCATGACATAATTTGTCCTCTAAAAAGGATTAGGTTATTTTTACTGATCTCTCTTGTGAAATCCTTTCCCTAATTAATACAGTTTAAATGGTCTTATCAACAGAGTTGTTTGGCATGTGCCTGCTACCCTTAAGGGTAAGGGTGTCTGATAAGGCAAGTGTGACATCACAACAAACCTGGTTTCATATACCATAAAGAAAGTCAGCATGGGTTGAAAATTAAATGGCTTAGGATTTAAATAGGATTTTGGAATATATTTTAATGAACAAGGTTAAAAGCAGAAGTTGTGTAAGGTAAGCAGTGATTTATATTTATGATAGTAATATAGGATGAAATATGAGTTAAAAACAACTAATAATGTGCAGTAATTTACCATATTATAGAGGGGGGGGGATGAGTGGAGGTAGGTACTTCAAAGTACCTTCCCGGGACAAACTTTAGCATGTACATCCATCCCTGAAAGTTTCATTTTCCTAACCCAACTCCTTTCCAAGATAGCCAAAAGTAACTAAAGTAGAATTTTACCGAAACTGGTAAATGAAAACCAAGGTAAAATATTGTTTGTCAAAATTTCAATAGGTATAGACCTGCTATGTAGGCCAGTTCCAGTTCCAGAATTTGTATGAGGGTATATGGACTACCATGCAGTCCTTCACCCCTTCTTCTTCTATTTAGCAGCAGGCGGGCTTTTCAGTAATACTATTTAGCCCTTTTCCATTTGATTTACTCTGTGGGCAGTGTTTCCACTTCATATTTTTTTAAATCCCTAAAAGGCTGGTGGAAAATCCCTAGAAATACCCCATTTTCAATACCTAAATCCCTACAGGTTCCCCCATTTTCTGACTTCTTTCCAAATCACTAGTAAAGCCTCGTTATGACGAATTTTAATAGCATTTGTTCAAGATGACTTATTTTGCAACTTAGGACCATTTACTTGTACCAAAACATGTTCCTTTGACGTTTAAAACAATGCTTCTTAATTATCGACTAGTTAAGTTCGGTTTTGATTGATAGATTCCGGTGCCATATTCTGGATTCTGGACCATATGAAGACATGTTATTTATTTATTTTTCTTTTGCATTATTTTTTTCTTCTTTATTACTACTTTTGCAACACCCCCATTGGATGGATTTGCATGAATGATATCCAAATGGTCGCTTTTTCAAGCATTATTTTTGCTTTGACTTGTTTTCATATTGACTTGTGTTTATGTTAATAAAAATGTTTGAAAAAAAAGAAAAAGATATCAGTCAACAGATCTGTCAAAATATGACGAAAATATGAACTTTAAGGATAGAAAGTTGCTTGACATGTACTTGGAGTAATACAGAAAAGGTAAAAAATAAAACAATACTTAGGAATCGTTCACATTCGTGTAGTAAGGTGCAATAAGGCGTATAGGGTGTAGTAAGACGAGTAAGAGAAATAGATTTGAATTCTATTTTCTGTTACAGATGACCAATCAAAGTGCTTAATTGGTTGAGTCAGCACGTGGACATGGTGGTCAAAACAAATCAATATTTATTTTATATGGTTATTTTTGGTAATTTGGGTTATAAGGTCACACTGGTTATTACACCAATGTGAACAATCCATTAGTTGCCTCAGAATCCAGTTATATTTATTAAAAAAAAAACAAAGAAAAATCTATTTTTAGTCAGAATCAGATTCAACACTTTCATCCTTTTTTCCGATGGTAGCTGAAGCCTTGACTCTTTTCATGTGCAGCAGTAGCTGCTCGTCTCCACGAATGCATGTGGCACTCTCTTGGGCACGCTTCATACCGTATTTTGTTTTCAGAATTCCACGTAACGTTTCCATTTTAAGCAAGTTCCGTCTGTCTGTCTTTATGATTTTTACTGCACTAAAAAACCTTTCGACGACAACGTTGGAGAAAGGAAGAGTAAACACAAATATTACTGCCAATTTTAGATTTGCGTATAGCTCGATTCCGGCGGAGTTTTTCTTCGAAAAAACCAAACGCCAGTAGGTAACCGCATCCATATTTTCAATATTTTCAACATTGGTGAGACTTTGCTTCCTCCACTCTTGTTCAATTTTGTTTCCATCCCATGATACTTTCCCATACTTTCAAAAAAAGGGTTGGAGATAACCAGGCCATAGTGACTGAGCTGATACAGGGTCAGCCATTTCTGCATATTTGTAAATGTCATCATCAAAACGAAATCGAGTTTGGATCTGCTGTACAGCTTCTATGTAAAAAGATTGTGCAGCTCTGAGGATCTTTTCAACTGCATCATGGGGCACACCAGGATCTGATTTTAGTGTCAAGAGAGAGTCCTGCCCATTTGGACCCAAATAAATATTTTCGAGGGGGAGGTAAACACTTTGGTCATTCACATTAATTTGGAATGCATTTGTTGACTTCACATAGTCCTTCTTCATGAAGCTCAAAGACAATTCCTTGATAAGAGATTCAGTCTCTAGTTTCAGGCGATAAAATAGTGGTTTGTCAGCTTGAAAAGCTACATTGAATTCAGTAAGCAATCTCAATGCAAAGGCAACAAATTCAAACATACACTTCATGACTGGGTTCAGATTTGTGTATACAAGCTCATTGAGCTTTGTTGGATCTTCAACTAGTAGAAGTCTGTAGTAGGCACTAAGAGCATCCCATTGTTCCAAAATTCTGTCCACAGAAGCTTTGACTGAAAGCCATCGAGTCTGCCCTGCCTGCAGAATCTTATGCATGTCAACTTGGTAGAACTTTTGAAATTCAAGGAAAGCATGTTGCCTCTTGTGACTATGTGTGAAGTGACTATATATGGAACGACAGATGTCTTCCATGGATTTTGGCAATTTCTTGCATGCATATGAAGCAACAAGATGAGCCATATGGCAGGAGAATTTCACTAAGAAATACCCATGGGAACGCTTCTTTTATCATGGACGAAACGCTTTGGTTAGCTCCCATCATAGAGTTTGTAGTGTCAGAGCAAAACCCTATGAAATTTGCAGGGGGAAGCTTGTGGGTTTCTATTATGCACTTCTTCAGCTCCTCAAATATCGCCTTGGCTGAAGAGTCAGGACACTCGACTACGTCGAGTACATCAACTTCAACTGAGAGGTCATCATTGCAAAATATTACTCCAACTGCTAGAAGCTTTTTAGAAGATACATCAGTGGACTCATCAATAATAACAGAGAAGCAGCGATTCCGTAAGATTTCAATCAAACGATCTTCATAAAAACCACTTAGTCCTGTTCGTATAACATTGGTAGCTTTCTGTTTCTTGAGTTGAACATTCTCCACTACTTGCTTCGAAGGCAAGTTTTTTAAAAAAGCTACAAAAGGCTCAACCTTAGAAATAGCCAAGTTATTTTCAACTAAAAAAGTGCAGATTCTGGCCTCAAGAAGCTTTGTCTGGTCAGTGAATCCCCCTTGCAAAAAGTGATCAAGAGTATTTGAAGTGGACCCTTCTGCTTCAATGTTTGACTTATGCTTCTTTGTGTTGGAGTGCTTTATAAGCTCTGATTTTCCGCTTTTTCCTAGCTTGAGGTCAGTATTGCATACTCCACAATATCCAAGATATGAGTTCTTTTTTTTAGCCATCCCTTCAATTGCAGGTCACTAATCCATGAGTCAACAAACTTTTGAGAGTACTGAATCTGAGTGGTAGAACTTTGTGCAGGTTCACGTTTCTTCTGTTTTTTCTTTGGAGGAGTTGTATAAGTTGAGGAGGGTAAAACACTAGAGTTGGATTCTTCACTAATGCTATCTTCCATACTAATCTGAAAAATATCAGGCACCAGGGATACAATCTTGGAAACTAAATAAAATATATCTTTCATGCACTGTTAACGTTGATGTGATTAGCAGTGTGATCCTACTACAACTGAATACACTAATACAGCCATATAAATTTTATATTTTGTTTATTTTGACCAACATATCCTAGAAGAGCAATCCCCCTTGCTCCATAGCAAATCATACTCCTTTTACTGTCCTTTGAGTAAAAGTTGAGTAGGAATGAAAAAGTCACCATAAATAGAACACATGCTTTTGTTTTTGCAGCAGACCATTGGTTTGCTCATTTATGTTCATCAAAAGTGGGAGAATCATATTGAAATGTGTTTACAACATAATGGTAATAGTGCAGATCATGTTATGAATTATTTCTGATACAAACATAATTGTTTTTTCTATTTATGGTGATGATTATGGGCCACCCTGTTAAATTAAGCTGAGTTTATTTCCAATGACAAATAAACTATGCTATGTCAACATTGCATAGTATCTCAGCCTTTCACTTGGCAGGCAGGCAGGCTAAACAAGCAAGGCTGTCTCATTATAAAAATAGCTATATATAACAAAACAGGCCTTTATCCCTTTGGTGCTGTAGAAACATCTATAAAAAAAGAACCTCTTAAGGAACAAAAGAGACTAAAATTTTTGGTAGCTTTTTACATACAGTAGCTGTTCCATTCTGTCTTTTCTGAAGTTCATTTTTTTAACCAAAGTAATATAACCTAGTTTCATATGGCAACTTTACAGGTATATAGTACAGCAGGCAGGGGGCTATCAATGAGTATCAACTGGCTTTCAATCACCTTAAACTAATCATCTTGTAAATGAAAATATTCTTTATTGACAAGGCAGTCATGATCCTATGGAAAGAACAGAATGTTTGAAATGACTAGTAAAAGGTGACAGATCACCTGGTATCCCAAACTTTTTAAAATTTTTGGTGTCATTAGTGGGCGCTATTGATTGCAGTTCAATGATCAAGAAGCAGAGGTAGGGAGGCTAACCAAGTTTTCAGTAAAGGTGCAGAAAAGGGACTCCTGATAAAAACATCTAATTTCTTACTATATATATTATTCGCTTTATTGGGCTCTAAAGGCGCAGAGGGCTGTCCAGTAGAAGCAGAATATAAACAATTAATTTCTTACTGCAAGTCCTGGCTAAATTGAGCAGTACCTCTGCACCTTTGACTGCAGGGGTCTCTAGTCTGCACCTTTACCAGGTTTTCTTCAAATGATTAGTAGCATTAAAAGAATTTTGGAAGTCTCCAGAAAAGAAGTCTCCATTGAAATAAAATTTGCAGATTGGCAGTACAGATTTTCAGAATCTGCCAAATGGAGACTGGCTTTTACCAAAATTCAAATTTAAAGATATTCAATACATTATTATCAAAATGCCAGCAAGTTCATGTTGTCAAGGTTGCAAAATCAAGTTGTTTGAGGCTGCAGTTAAATTTTTGCACAAGGCTGATGAAAGTACTGATTTTTTCAGGTGCATTTTTTTTATTTCTTTGTAAATTGCTAAGTTAGAATAATTCAATTAATTATGATAAATGTGAAAAATAATTATGCTAATTATATATATATTATTATAAAAGTGAATATACCACTCAGTGCCTTTTTTTAAAAATTTCTATCCAGCATGGGCAAGCATTTAAACATAACGCCATAACGCGCTTCCGATTCGACTGCGCAAAAGATCCTTAACTCCCTTTATAGCGCGTCCACAATTTCTGGAAAAATGGGACGGAAAACTACTTCCGTCCCATTTTTCCTTTTTTGGGTCGGAAGAGGATTTTCCAGGGCCGAAACCCTAGAAATTCCCTATAAAATCCAGAAGACTTGTAAAAATCCCTACAAATCCCTAAATGAAAAAGTTCACCCCTAAAAGACCTCAAAAGTCACCATTTTAGGGGGGAAATCCCTAGAATGGAAGCACTGTCTGTGGGCTACAGAGCTACTGGCTTGATTTCCTCATATTTATTAAATAATTTCAGATATCTTTCAGTAGATCTTTCGACTCTAGGAGTTCAAATATAAGATGATAGATGTCGATTTCTATGCTCTGTGTGCTGGTATAGATGGCTAGGCTCTTGGCTGATAGTGAGATTTTGTGGTGTTTGAAGCATTTTAGCTAGACCCCGAAGCCGCGCCGAAAAGTCGGTGGCGCGCCGCCGAGCTTGCATCAGCGCGCTGACGCCGCCGCTGATTCTATCGGCGGCGGCGTCACTAATACGCCGCCGTTTTTTTGTTTTTTTCTCTCTTTTTTGGTTATCGATATCGACCTCCGGGCTTCAACCGTCATCCCGGCTGATCTGTTTCTTAAAGATGAATACTTTCATCTTGGGCTCGCCATGTATATCGGTTCGTAGGAAGGAGAAGAAGAAATTTTTCTTGAAACAAAAATTCTACCTTCCACTTTAAAATTCTGTTCATTTTTCTTTCTGATTTTTTCGGATGAAAAGAGGTAGATAAAAGAGCATTAGGCAATTCATGATGTTATCATAGGCAGCGCAATCGAGCTGCCTAAGTAAAGAACAATGTTGGCACAATGTAGTATTTATTATTGTTTTTTCCATACCAAGGCAATTCGTATCGAAGGAGTTGTCGTAGAAACTTCGAAAAGGGCTCATTCGATTGGAATAGCTAGTGCCCTTTTTAATAGTCCAAAGTGATTGGAAGGCAGCTAACACCCCTTCCATGCCCACCATTTCCCCAAACACATCCAATCAAAATTTTAAGATAGCCATTTTGTTCAGAGTAACTGATTTCCAAAGAGAAAATATGTTTTTTGAGGAGGTTACTCCCCCACAACACTTAGGGCAAGGGTTTTGTAGTTATGCCCTGGGGGTATATAAGAACGATGTTGGAACAATGTATTATTTATTGTTTTTTCCTTTAGACCAGGGCACTTCATATCAAAGAAGTTGTCGTAGAAACTTCGAAAAGGGCTCATTTAATTAGAGATTGGAGTGGCTTGTGCTCTTTTTAATAGTCGAAAATGATTGGAAGGCAACTAACACCCCTTCCACGCCCACCATTTCCCCAAACACATCCAATCAAAATTTTAAGATAGCCATTTTGTTCAACGTAGTTGAAAGTTCTGGAAATTAGGTCTTAGACGATGACAACCACCCTCACAGCCCTTAGGGTAAGGGTTGTAATTTATGCCCTGGGGGCATATACGGTGTTTATAGAAAGCGTTGCCGTAGAAACTCAAAAAGGGATCATTCGATTGGAAATTGAAAAGCCTAGTACCCTTTTTAATAATCGAAAGTGATTGGAAGGCTTGACATTTTTTAGTAGAGATCGATGTGGGTATAATGTATCATTTTGTTGTTGTTGTTTAGACCAGGGCACTTCGTATCGAAGGAGTTGTCGTAGGAACTTCGAAAAGGGCTCCTTCGATTGAAAATAGAAAGGGCTGATGTCCTTTTTAATAGTCGAAAATGATTGGAGGGAAACTAATCCCCCTCCCACGCCCACCCTCCCATTTTCCTTTATGTTTAAAAAGTAAATGTTGCCTTAAGATTAAATCAAAATGCACTGTGTTAATGCTAATTCCCCATAAGGCATCTCAGTAGCATCCCAAGAACAACTGAGGGTATTATGTTCCAACTTTTGGAGTTTCTTCTGCTCTTAAAATTTGACCAAACCAAAATAGCGTAAGTGTATCCAAGCTATCAAAGAAAGTAAACAAATTTTTTTGCGAATGTTATCAAGTTTTCCATTTCAGGTCAACTACAGGAGGTATGAAACTAAATTAAACACTACTATTTGTGTCCAGATTTTTAAAAGAGTATGTTTTTAAATGTTGCTGAAAATTTTTTTCCAGCCTACAAACAGCAGGCCGAACTATAAATTCTTAAAAAAACGAAAAATTTAAAGTATTATTTTCTTTTTCCCTGAAAAGACTATGTCAATATAAAACGAACAGAAATTAATTAAAAAACTGTTCCCGCAAAGTAAATTTTTCAAAGAAAAGTAAAGAACTCCATTAAACAAAAAATGAGCAAAATTAAAATCAAATAATCTACCAAGCGTGAAACTGCCACAAATCAGCATCGATAAATAAACGAAACCCAAAACAAACCGAAATTACAATAAATAACAGCGTCAAACTCAAAACGAGCCGAAATTAACATAAGTTGGGCTCAAAACCCCTATCCCTTCCCAAGGCCAGAACATAATTTGCACTTTACAGAAAAAAAAACAAATGAATATGCATTGTCAGTTTAATATACATATACTGATATTTAGTAATCAAAATGTTAATAATATTTGATTTATTAAAGTTATAAAAGTAAAAACATTATATTTTTTCAGTAAAGTGAAAATCAGGCTCTGCCTTGGGAAGGCATGGGGGTTTTGAGCCCAACTCATGTTAATTTCTGCTCGTTTTGAGTTTGACTCGGTTATTTATTGTAATTTCTGTTCGTTTCGGGTTTCATTTATTTATCGATGCTGATTTATGGTAGTTTCCCGCTTGGTAGATTATCTAGAGCTAGTATAGAAATATATCTATAGAAATCAATTACATTTTTTTGCACAGTTAGCAGAGCACACTGAAGTTTAAGTAGCCTTAAACTTTGACTTGAAACGTTATAACTTGACCACTTCTTTCAGAAAAGAATTTTGGAGGGTTATTCCGTGTTGATAAGAAAAGAGGGTAAAGGTGCAGTTTAGTTCTTCCTGTAGTGTAGGGCACAGGAGCCCTATGGTAAAGGTGCAGGTTTGTTCTCCCTTATAAAACAACTTATTTCAGCAGATACAAAGAAGAAGCCCATTTGCGGCATTCTGTGGGACCCCAAGGTCCAATACTAGCATCAGATCCCGCGAGTGGTAGTTTACGCTCGTCAAGTTCTGGCCATACCGACCACATGTGCCCCAGCTAAACGGCTTTTTAGCACGACAGGACTGATAGTGACTGCAAAAAGATCAATGGATCCAGGCAGAGCGAACAAACTCACTTTTGTTACATCAGTTGTAACTGAAGTGATGTAACCGCTGATTGAAAATAGTTGGTGTTGTTAAGCCATGGTATCTGACATGTATACAGTGTTTTTTCGATGTTGTTATTTGTTTTGTTTTTTCACTTCCTTTTCGTATGTATTTGATGAACAGGAGATGTTTGAACTTCAAACTTTGAAAGTTATACACACATTAGCCCAAATAATTAACAAGAAGGAAATGACTAAACACGGGATTTTATAGGAACAATGCGATGTTAAACATAAACACAACAAGTAAGTAAGTCAAGTAAGTCATGTTGTTCCTGTATGTTTTTAGCCAACCATTTAAAAATCCTTACTAAAATCAAGGTTGAACGTGCTTGGTGAAGTGGAATTTTATTATTATTTTTAATCAGAAAAATCGGCACGCCGTGGCGCGCCGCCGGTCTAAAATTGGCGGCGAGCCGCCAAAAAAATTTCGGCGCGCCTGGCGGCGCGCCGCCGCCGATACTAAATCACACATTCGCCGCCGTCATGTCGGCGTGGCGCGGCTTCGGGGACTAATTTTAGCAGTTTACAAAGCAAGGTTTGTTGTGCAGATGTCAGCATATTACATTCAAATAGGCAAGGTCAATTGTTTCATTATTCATATTACAATGCCTCCAAAGAGGGGACAGGGGAATTGAACCACTTGAATTAGAAAGCTTATATGAGAATGCAAGAAAATTTAGTCCATTTGTTCCAGAACGAATTCTATGATAAATTTTAGAAAAATACTTATTGGGAAAGGGGGAAAGGATAGGATTAATCTTATTAAAATTAATATCTGATAGTCTCCATCGGTAAATATCTCTAATCGGGATTGGTCTCCCACTTGGCTGGTCAATATTTATAGCATTTTTTGCTATTTCATCAACCTGATGATTACCACTTATACCAGAGTGGCTAGGAATGTACTGAAAATAAGTTCTTAAGCCACTTGAAGCAAGATTATCTATAATACTGAGACAATGATAAATGTCAATGTCCAACTTATACTGAGGAGCTGAGGCCAGCAACTCAAGGCTTGATAAAAAGTCGGAATATACAATAATATTATTTGAATTTGCAATCAAAGGTTGGTTTTCCTTAAGGTGTTCTAATGCCATGATTATGGCCTTTAACTCAGCAGACATTATAGATAAATTATTTTATAATTTCTCGCCCATTGCAATTTTCAGGTGAGGCAGGAAAGCACCAATTGCTACCTTCTCATTCATTTTTGACCCATCAACAAACATTTGGAAGTGGTTTTTATAGGTAATTGTATTAAGTTCAGCAATTTTTTTCTGGACAAAAGCAATGGGGATTAAATCTTTATTCCACTTTGAGAAATCAGTATTTATTATTGGAATTGACCAATTCCATGGAGGGGAATGGGGGACAGTCGGTGCAATAGACTTTGCCGGTACGGGGAACTTCTTCTGAATATTGGCATACTCATCTGCAATGCCGCTATACATGGCTGGATTTCTTAACCAATTATGTAGGGTGTGTGGGCAATTTGATTCAATTTTTGTAAGATGTTTTGTCAAGAGAAAGCTACGTCTCTCCCTTATTGTTGTTAATCCACTCTCCATAAGCAGAAAATTGGTGCTTGTGGGTTTCCTAAGACCAAATATGAGACGTATTATATCATTTTGTCTTGTTTCGATTTTTTCATCTGGGTCTTTGCACATACACCATAGACGATGAGCCCATAGTCAATATGGGGTCTTATATGTGATTTATAAAAGTGGAGTAAGGTTTTCTCCTTACAGCCCCAGGGTGTGGAAAGAAGTCTTTTTAGTATATTTGTTTTTCTATAGCATTTTTTTATTGTGTTTGAAATGTGGAGGTGGAAATTAAGTTTTTGGTCAAGCATGAGACCTAGGTAATTAATATGATTATTTTCTGGAATAGTTTTTCCATTTAGAGTTAGTTTTGCATTAGCATGGTTTCGCTTTCGGTGGAATTGGATTATTTTTGACTTGGTAGGTGCAATGGGTAAATCTGAATGTTGAGAGAATTTTTCAAATTGGAAAAGTGACTTTTGCAGATTTGACTGTGCTATCTCAAAGGTGTTGCCAGATGACCATAGCACCAGATCGTCTGCATATTGTAGATTCGTGTGGGGGAAGTTCATGTCCCAGAGATGTAGGGCAAAGAGGAGGCAACTGAGGACTGCTCCCTGAGGTAGGACTTTGGTTATTGTCTTTTGGGGTGAAGAGGCTGAACCAACACAAACAATGAAACTTCGCAATTCTATGAACGATTTTATAAAAGATACTAGCTTGGGGGGTAGTCCAAGGTTTGCAAGTTTGTTTAAAAGGATTTGGTGGTTCACATTGTCATATGCCCCTTCAAAATCTAGGAAAGCTGCAACTAGGACATTGTTTTTTTGAGAATGATTCATTTATTGCATTTGTTAGCAAGATGAAAGCATCTGTTGAGGAGTGGTGTTTCCTGAATCCAGTTTGAGTGTGAGGGATCATGTTATTTTTTTCAACAAACCAGAGGAGTCGGTAATAGATCATTTTCTCCATTATTTTCTCCATCACAGGAGTAATCATTATGGGCCTATAGGACTCAGGGTTATCTTTGGGTTTATTTTTCTTTAGGATTGGTAGGAGGGACGAACATTTCCATATATTGGGGAACATAGAAAATGCCCAAGCGTGATTATAACAATTTAGCAGTTCCTGTTTGTATGAAGCGGTGAGATTCTTTATCCATGTAGGGTGTATATTGTCATAGCTGCCGCTAGTTTTGGTCCTAATATGATGTATTGCATTATTCATTTCCTGGATTGAAAATGGACTAGTTATATACTCGGATCCTGGGCGTGGTTGGTAACTTGGGTTCATAGGAATTGGGGACATTTTGCTTCGATTATTTGATGTTAGCTTATTAACAAAAAGAGTTGCAAATAGTTTAGCTTTTTCATTATCATTGTCATAATGGGTATTATTATGTATAAGCTCATACAGGAGTGGGTTGGGGCAAGTCTTTTTCCCACAGATGTGGCTTATGACTTTATGTATAATTGGCTCGTATGTTTCTCTGGAGAGATTATTTGCAAAATTATTCCAGTATTTATATTTAGCATCTATTATAGTCCTTTTTAGATTAGATTCTGCTTGTAATTTTTTTAAATATGTAGTAGGTGCTGGTTTTTATGAATGCTCTCCTAGCTTCCTTTTTTGTTCTCCATTTATTTTGGCACTCATTTGTCCACCATGCTTTAGGAATGTGTTTAGGGAAGGTTTTCTTGGGTGTTGTCCTGGGGATAGCATGATTAGCTGTATTTATTAGTAAAGATGCCAAGACTTCAGCATGTATGTCAACTGTTGTGTTTGAAATGCATGAATTTTGGGTGAAACTTGTAATTTCATCATTTAGCTTATTTTGGAACATAGACCAATTTGCTTTAGTGTTGATATATTTGGACGTATGTGATAGAGTTTCAGCAGGTTCATTTAGGGAGCAAACTATAGCAAAGTGGTCGTTACATAGACTATCAATTTTATTTATATAAATTTTATTCAAAATTTTTAATGACACAATTTGAAGGTCAATTGTGGAGAATCTGCCACTTTTGGGGTTGAAATATGTATTCAGGTTTGGAGGGGTAGCAACAGCTAATTCATTATTATTTGAAGTCATATGCTCAATCAATTTACCAGCTTTATTTGCTGGTTTATTCCCCCACAAAAGGTTGTGGGCATTGCAATCTCCACAAATAATGATATTTTTTAACATATTAGAATTATTTATATATTTAAAGAAATCCATGGCATCTGTAGTTTGGCCAGTAGGGTTATAAAAGCTTATTATGTAGGTTTTAGTATTATTCAGCCAAACACTGATACCAATTGCATCAACATCATTTGCAAAATCCGGAAAATTGATGCCACAGAATTTTTTATTATTTTTAACTATTAAAGCTACACCACCTCCTTTTCTCTCTGATGATCTATCCTTTCTCAGGATAGTGTATCCCAGAGACTTAATTTGTTGATTTTGGGTTAAATGAATTTCTTGGAGGCAAGCAATATTAATGGAATTATTATTCATAAAAGATATTAGTTCATATAACTTATTTTCTATGAGTGATCTTATGTTCCACTGGAGTATTGATATGTGTTGTGTTGTTAATTTATTTTTCATATGACTGTGTATCAATGTTCAGCTTTATTAAAAGTAAAGCAAGATCTCTTTTTGCTTGAATGAGCATATCATCAGGAATGTGGATTTTTGCCAATTCTGCAATGATTTTTGTTTTCTGTAGTTGATGTATGTTCATGGCCTGAACTGCATTACAGTTTAGAATGAATAAGCATATATTTGGGAATTGCATGTTTGGTTGTGCATCCTGTTTGTCAGCTAAGGGATTAATTCCTGGTAGTGTTTCTGGTTTGTTTCTTCTTGGGAGGGCGGGGGGGGGCAGGCTGACCTCATCTCACCGGACAAGGAGGCTTGTTGACTTGGTGATTCCTTCTGATAGGGATGTGAGTTAGGGGGCTTAGAGGATGGTGTTTTATACGGGGTACTTGATGCATTGGGGGTGTTTTACTTGGGGGTTTTAGTTGGTTTCATTACCGGCTTTATTTGGTATTGTTGGGCAGCATTTGCTTCCATTGCTGCAAAGGGGTATGGAATGGCCTTCTCTGTTGCTATTTGGAGTGTTAGTGCTCTTTTCTTATATGCAGGGCATAGTGATTTATTTGTAGATTCATGTGCGCCTTTGCAATTGATACATGTAGGCTGAGTGTTGTTGCAAGTTGTCAACTCTTTAGGATGGAATGCTTTGCAATTACTACACTCTAGAAGAATTTCATTGCATTTGTTTGTTGTGTGTCCCAGTTTGAGACACTTCTGACACTGGATAGGCTTTGGTTTGTCTTCATTGTGTGGTTCCATTTGCCCAAATAGAAATAACTTTTCTGGGATGTTAATTTTTTGCTTCAGTGTAAATAAGAAGGATCTACTTGTTTTTAGGCCATTAGAGTTAGGTTTACCAAGTTGGGTTACATCTTCAACTGGGATTGTGTTTCCAGCCCTATCTGAGAGCCCTTTTTTTAACTCCTGAGTGGGTATTTCTGGGGGAACATTATAAACTACTATTTTTGTTGGGGATTGTTTTGGGTTCCATTTAGATGCATTAATTGGGGTATTCAGAAGGGATTTTAGGTTAATTATTGTGGCTGCTGATTTCTGATCTTGGACAGCTATTAGCAGAGATCCATCACGGTGAATATTAAGAGAGAACATTGAGTTTAGCAATTTGAAAATTGCAACTCTTATTGCAGTAATCTTTTTTATTTCAAAGGGGGTAATAGGAGAAATTTTAAGGTAAATTCTTAAGTTTTGGGAGGGACCATCTTGGGCGGGGAGAGGGGAAATACTTTTGATTGGGGAGATTTTTTTCCTTTTTTTAGAGCTTCAAGAAAGGACCTCTTGAAACCCACTATCATCATTTATAGTGACATTAGCCCCTACACTGATCATTGTCCTATTCTCAGAATTGGAGCTATCATGTGAACTTTGTGATAGATCGCTTGACCAGCCAAGATGGTATCAATTTCACTGGTATTTGGGGTGGGATCTGGGGGGGGGGGACATTTTTTTTGGAGGACTTCTAAACATTGCCTATTGGAATAAGCTTTAAACTAAAAAGAAAAAAACAACAAAGGATAATACAATGATAACAAACCGTCTGCACTCTACTGTGGGGAAATTTTCACTCTACTGTGGGGAAATATTCACCATCCACAAAAGAAACACCACAGTATGGCCCTGAGGAAGATTTGAGCACGATTGGTTCGGTACAACTACTGATATATTGAGATAATAATACACAAGAAATTTATTTTAAATTTCTTATAAATGTTGCTGCTGTATGACGTTGACCCCTTTGAATTCATATCTTCAATCCTTCTTTTTCTTCAGCTCAATAATTTTTCAAAAATGTCAGCAGCAATTCTTTATTTTTGTAAAAGCAGCACCTGAAAATAAAAATACACTCCATTAGGCATGTCATTTGAGGCCATAGTTTTGATGATGGGTTGTGGGAAGCGCGAGTACCTGAGCTACCTGTCCCCAGCAATTTAAGGCCAATAGGCCGGCCGGTGCCAGTACGGCGCTTCCTATTCATTCTCGCTCTCTTCTGCACTGTAGAATTCTATCAAAGTTCCACTGTCTTCTTCATGATCTGAATCATCAAATTATAGTGGTCTTTCAGTGCTAGGATGTTGTTGTAAATTAATAATGGTATCAAATGTTTCTGGAACACCCATTTTCTGGCAGCTTAACTTGATCTTTGTGATTTGTGGTGCCAGTACAAAACACTCAAAAAAGATATGTTGGGGGGTTTCCACTGATGTTTTACACCACCTACACAGTGGTGAATGATGGAGATTCTATCAGAATCGAAGATAATTAAGCAACAGGTATCCCGATTTTAACCTGTAATACCACACCGAATCTTCCCTTGATTGAAATGGGGAATTCAGGAATGGGGTGCACTTTGTTTTTCCACGGTGTTTTATAATGTCTCGAAGGTTCCCAAGTTTTGAGTCTGGAGGGGGGCAAGCAGTTGCTCCTTCATTAGCTAGTCTATCGGCTGTCATATTGTGGGTCAGTCCTTTATGGCTAGGGATATGGTGGAAGCAAACTGAAGTGTCCACATTCATAAGGCTTAGGAGGGAGTCTCTAATAGATTTTAAATCTGAATCAGCGGCCTCATAATTTATTTTTTTGATTAGTTGGATGGCAGACTTAGAATATGTGAGAATTAGCACTTTTTTTGAAGCTGGTCTGAGGTTGACCATAACTTCCAGTGCTTTTAGAATGGCAAATAACTCTGCTGATAAAATTGAAGTATTGGATGGGAGGGTTACTGAAATATTCAAGGAAACATACGGAATGCAAACCCCTGCTCCTGCATTTGTTTTCTTTACTGAGCCATCAGTATAAACTTGAGTGTATTCGGGAAATAATGAGGAAATTTTATTGGCAAAAAGCTGACAAACAAACTTATCACTATAAAAGGATTTATCCTTAGGGAGCAGTTGGAAATGGCACTCAGGGGCCTTTATTTCCCAAGGCGGAGAATTTGGAAAAAGGTAACTATATGCATGTTTATTTTTCCAATTTGGATGATCTTTCAGATACTGACACCAAGAAGACTTATGGTGCTGAGGCTTGCTAGGGTTTGCAAAAGTGGCTGGAAAGACTGCATGTTTATCACCATAATATTGTATTTTTGTAAAGTAACGGTTTCTCTGCATAGTGGCTCTATCTTTCAGAGCAGGTAGTCCAGAGAACTCTTTTAGTTTATCTGCTGCAGTATGTTTATGCAGTCCCAATGCAATTCTTATGGCTGAATTTTGGAGTGTCTCAAGGGTTTTAAATAGAGTTACAGGGACATTTACAAGGAAATGAATGCCATATTCCATTTTTGAGCGAATATACAGTTTATAAAAATCAATAATCAATTTTGGTGAGGATCCCCATTTAGATCCTGCAAGTCGCTTTAAGATGATGAGTTGCTTTAGGATTGACATTCTCAACATCATCACATGTGGTTGCTATTTTAAACGGCATTCAAGGGTCATACCCAGTAGACAGACAGATGGCTGATAAGCTATTGTGCTCCCTTCTATCACTAAGGGTTTAGGGAGTGTTGTTTGTCGGTTATAAAACACTAATGCCTTTGTTTTTGGGACCGAAATGGGCAGACCAAAAGCTTTGGAAAACAGGCACACATCATCTATGTCTTCCTGAATTAGGATTTTGAGTAAGTTTATATTCTTGTGTCTATTCCACACCAGGAGATCATCAGCAAATTCTGCATTTTTGACTGACTTCTAAGTTTCAATTCTGAAATATACAGTGTGAATAAAAGAGGACTTATGACAGTTCCTTGTGGGAGACCATCTTTAACTTGTTTTCTTGAAGATAGAGTGTCATTTATCTGAACTTGAAAAGAACGATCACAAAGCAGATCATCTATCATTGATACCACTATAGATGGAAAATTTTTATTATTCATAAGTTCTAAGAACTTTTTGCGTTTGACGTCTCCATAAGCATCACTCCAATCAAACAACACAACAATTCCAAATTCACCATTTTGCAAAGCCTCTGCCATGTCTACTTCAATTCTCGTTATGTTGTCCATTGCACTTTGACCCTTTCTGAGACCCGTTTGGGTTTGGGGTATCATTTGATTGACCTCTGCAAACCATTCTAATCTCTTTAAAATCATACGTTCAAATATCTTGCCCATGGTGGGGAGGACTGATATTGGTCTGTAAGATATTGGGTTATTGGGTGATTTCCCAGGTTTGAGTATTGGGTGTATAAGGGCACCTTTCCAGGCAAATTTCAGGACCTTTTGTTTGATATCTCTGACTTCAGTGCACTACAGTGTTGAGATGTTAAAATTTTAAGTTTTGCCTAACAAAGCTCTAAAAATGTACATTCCAAGGAAAAATGCACCAGACACCAAAAATGTTAGCGCGTGTTGCACGAAGCGCAAACACGCGCATCTTTCTTCAAACAGAACTAAAAAAAATACACAATCTCTTTCTTTGCCCTTTTTTTCTCTCCTTCCTTATTTTTCTTTTTTATTATTGTTATTATTAATTTATTTCCTTCAATATCGAAGAACATCTAAAAAGAAAAAGATGTTGTCATCATTTTTTTACCCTAAAGGGCTAGGCACACGTAGCTGATTTCGGAAACTGATTTCAGCAAGGGTGTATTCCACGTCGAGTGATTCTAATTAATAATGCTAAGAGGCGGGGCTTAGTGACGTTTTTCGGTGAGTAATCATCATTAATTACGTTCTAGACAAGGATTATACCAGGTCTTTAGAGCTTTAGGCATGTAATTAATCGTATTTAATGATTGTCGTAAATTAATCGTAATTAATGATGATTAATCACCGAAAAACGTCAGTAAGCCCCGCCTCTTTGCATCATTAATTATAATCAATCGACGTGGAATGCACCCTTGCTGAAATCGGTTCCCGAAATCAGCTACGTGTGCCTAGCCCTTAAGAGTAAGTTCAGACGTTTGGGAAAAACGCATGGGATTTCCTATAGGGAGAATGTTCACACGTATCCGAACTGCAAGATTGCAAATATTGGCAAAAATATTTAAACATCAGAAATCATGACTGAAGATACAGACTTGGATGTTGCTTTTTTAGCTTCTCTATCGCTAATTTAGTCATACACTAGCCAGGGAACTGTCTATTCCTTTAGAAAATCACCACCTATCTTTGAACTCCAATTATGTAGCCCTGTTTTTTGCCCTCTTTAGCCTGTGTCATGTTCCCGATTACCATTTAAATTTCATTTTGTCTGTTACTCATTTCTTGTAAATATTACTCAGGGGTAATAGTTAAGCATTAGAGAAGTCATTGATAAATAACATGTGCTTATGTATATGTAGCTTGTTGCTACTCCTTTTTTTCTGGGTACTCAGCGCTTGATGTGGTATAAGCCTGGAGTAGGACCTGTAGGCCTAGAGAAGAAAACATTTTAAAAAAAGTGACCCTTCATAATTTGCATAATAATTATAGCTTAAACATTTTACATGCAGCTCTGTTGTATTCCAACCCTCCTAATATAGAAATCTATAGCTTAAATTACATATTTTCCATTTATTCTTTTAATCTGTCCCTCAATCCTAGTACCTATTAATTTAATCAACTGTGACAAAACATAAACTGGAAAACAAGTGACATGTGGCAGAATACATTGGAAATATATATAATCTGGGCTATGTATTTGCACATTAGGCAAGTTGGGGGTAAATCATAGGCTAGTATAGAGCTGCATGATTTCCCCCTGTGCATGTAGACTAAGAGGAAGGTCACTTGTACCTGATGCTTCCCCTACTGCTTTTAGTTGGATGGAAAAGAATCCAAAGAAAGTCCCCTTTGAAAAGGAGCCAAAAGTAAGATTGAATTGGTCAAAGCTTGGAGGTTTGCCCCTTCAGTCTGTCTAAAGAAAACAGATACATAATGGTAGCTTTGTCTGGTTTCAATCTTAAGGGTTATCTGTATTTGTGGCAATTCATTAAGTGGTTGTAAAAGGGTACTTTTATTTATTCATTTGTCTTGTTTATTTTCTGTAGGATTTTTTTTAATCTTTAAATTGATATACATTTCTTACAAATTACTTGTTCATACCAGAGGTCTATTTGCAAGTTTTTGCCCAACCATGGAGTCCCAGGTCTCAAAATAACATTTAAACTTATTGATGGTTGGAAACATAGAACTCTTGTTTGTTTGAAGAAAATGGATGGACATAAGCATGTCTTATTGCACTAAAGCCCTAGGGCCATGGAAAAAAGAAAAGAAAATTAACTTTAAAATACTTGACACTGCATAAGCATAAAAGAATCAAATCACAAAATTTTGCTTCTGTCCTCAATCACCCTAAATTTTTCAATCTTGCAAAACATTCATCCCTCAGTACATTCATCAGGAATCTCTCATGGCCCACACTCTTGTCCATACATCCATTATTCAGGCAAAAGGAAGGACCATCTTACTTGCATTTCTTCATCTCTCTTACATTTAATGGGTTTAAAAAAAAGTTTCTATGGATAAGTCAGTAGGCCAACTTTCAAGGTCCAAACTGGCAGTACTGATCTCCATTTTGTGGTCCTTTAGCCAGAAAGAGCAATAGGAAGCTAGGAACCAGCTATACTTTACTTTTGCATGCCCTTCCTGCTTACCTTCCCCAGATTTCTCCAGGTGCCCATTTGAAGCGGGACCAACTCCTACTGAGCTGAGTCACTTCACTGACCCCTATCCCAAACCAAATAAACTGGCAATGCCAGGAATTAAAATTGTGCTCCTTGGACAAAGGATTCCCAACCCAGAGTGCCAACCACTTAGCCAGGAACACCAATGGGACCAGAGAATAAAAATTATTTGAAAAAAGAAAATATTAAAAAAACAACTCAAGTCATAGTTGCTGCCATTTTCACAGTAAAATTCTACTGTAGTTACTTTTGGCTATCTTGGAAAGGGGTTAGGTTAGGAAAATGAAACTTCCAGGGAGGGGTCTACATGCCAAAGTATGTCCCAGGAAGGTATTTTGAAGCACCTACATCCACTCCTTCTCCCTCTAAAGGGTCCTGACCACTGATGACCTTTAAAAATCTGAGTGTAATAAAATTGAAACCTTGGAAATTAGATCTTCTGCCTAAATTAAGTACAACACAATTGTTTTTAGCTTTACAACTTTGCTCAATCCCCATTTATAAGGTTTTAAAGATATTCAAATACATTTCCTAAATTTTGAAAAAAAACATTAATGTAGCTTAAAATCCTACTCAAATAACCGGAGTTGCATTTTCAGAACTAAAGCCAGAGAATATAAACTTATAACTGAAAATTAAGGTAAAATTTTGTTTTGTCAAAATTTCAATAGGTCATTTAGGCAAATTTCAGGACCTTCTAGAGGGAGAAGGAGTGGAGGTATGTATTTCAAAATACCTTCCCTGGACACATTTTAGCCTTTAGACCCATCCTTGAAAGTTTCATTTTCCTAACCTAACCCCTTTCCAAGATAGCCAAAAGTAGAGAAAAGTAGGATTTTACCAAACCCTCTAGAGAGAGGAGTGGAGGTAGGTACTTCTAAATACCTTCCCAGAATATATATTTAGCCTGTAGACCCATCTCTAAAAGTTTTGTTTTCCTAACCTAACCCCTTTCCAAGATAGCCAAAAGTATCTAAAGTAGAATTTTACCATCTACTGCCTCATAAACAATATATTTTATTCAGACAAATTAATTTTAAGACAGGTATAAAAAAAAACTCATTCAGGGATTGTATTTACTTAAGATACAATCAGGCACTGTGAATGCCTAGTTTTGTGATATTTTAGTCTTGAAGTAATAAAAATAGAAAATTTACATTTTCTAACAATTGACATGTTTTTCATATTTCAAAAATACCGCCACAAATCCCCAATCACTTCAGCCCTCCGTACGGAAAAGCTAGGAAAAAATCCAAACCATACTGCGAATGGGAATTACGAAACTTCGTATCGAAATTCTGATTGGGAGAATGGGAATTCCCAAACGTCTGAACTAATTCTAATTATTCTTTTCTTTTCCATCGTACGAATTATGAACAGTGAGAATCCTAATTTCGGCTATTAAAAAAAAATCACTGAATTTTGTAGCAATTGTACTGAATGTGTACCAGTTTGGCAAAATTGTTCTGATTTTTTGACTTGAAGAAAAATTTACAAAGATGTACAAGTCGGAGAAAAATTTATTAAATTTGGTACAATTTTACCACCCATCGCAACACTGATGCAGTAGGGTCGTTTTTTAGCAAGGCAAAAAGATTGCGCCTCAGTAAAGTGGCGTTTTCTGTCTTTTTTTGGCACGGAACTACAATTTTGTCCCAAATAGGGAAAAAAGGTTATATTGTTTGAAAATTCTGAGGAAGCCAATGGATTTAAAATGATTTACAAATCATATGATAAAATTTCTTGCTCCCGGTTACGTATTTACTTAGCGCATAAACTTAGCACGTAACTTATAAACTTATGTAGCTATGAACTTAGCCCGAGGAATCGAACAGTCCAGTCAGCAATTATTCAATATTAAACCTTGATATTATTAGTTTATTAATGTACTAATAAACTTACTGAGAGAATTGCGTGTCTCATACGGAACAGTACCGGTTCTTTAAAGTTTTAATGTCACTCCAATTTAAAAAAAAGGAAATAGATAGATTTATCAGACATCCTGATAACAAGCATTTTTTTTTTTTTTTTTTTGCAAAGGTCGTGAGAAAAGGCAATTTAAAGTTAATATAGAAAGCAGACTAGGGGCAAAGGACCGCCCAATGGAAGCAAGAGCAAATTTGCAATGACAAAAGACCTGAGTTGACGACTTAGAGGAGCTGGGGGAGGGGGCCAGATTGTGCGCTAACAAGTGTATATAATGGAACATTTTCCAGGGTAGATGGCCAAAGTTATCAACCAAAGGAAGGGGACGATACAACGTCAATCAACATTTACAACAAATGCTAGGCAAATGTGACCTGGTGGTCAGTATATGGTCTTGCGATACCACGGGTTCCTTATCTGAGCAGGAACAGTAATCCAAGTTTATTTCCACCTTGACCAAATTTTTAACTTTTCGTTTCATTTTCTTGCCTATATTTTAGTCGGTAGGAGGGCGCTGTTTTTTTTTTCTTCCCCGGATACCACGAAAGCTAGTTACTGGCTTGTGGCAATAAGCTGAGGTTCTTACGTATAGGCATTTTGATTCAAAAGGCAATAGAGGTCATCCAGTTCGTGGTTGCAACGATATTCCTAGTAGATCACTAAATCCATAACCAACGTATGGCACAATTTTGTCAAAATCCTGTGTGGGGGGGGGACGTGTAGAATCTGGAGCCAATTTTCCCCAATCAAGTGAAAATGGCAGAGAAAACTTAAAACGAGCCATATAGCAATAAAAAAGATAAAAATATACTAAAGAAAACTGACCTGTTTCAGTGGGTGCTTCCATTATGCAGGCTAATCTTAGTTTTGACAACATATTTGGAGAAACTAAATTTCACCTGGAGGGGGGGGGGGAGGAACTGGGGTCTGGGGAAAAACTGTGGTCTGGGAGAGGCTGCTGTTCAATCTGTCCCATAGGAAATTACGCTCCTGATCCCAACCCCTTGCCACTTAGTGGTTGGAAAAGTGAAGGCATGTGGTTCTGGAACCGCTCAAAGTTGTATATTAAATAAAGAATTACTTATTGTTATACTTACTTATTCAAATTATTTACTTGACTATTCCGCTGTAATATTCTCTCCACATGCAAGATTGTACATCCAAAGAGGAAGAAAAACAAGTGAAACCAATTCTGAAGGAGAATTCAGGTAATTCTTCCCAAAATTTTTGAAATGAAAACAAACTTAGTTTAAAATATCATTTATCGTACCTATACAAGAAAAGATTTTTTTGAAATTTCGACTCATTTGTAAGCAAGGAATGGCTTTTCTATTTAGGGACAGGTCAAATAACTCCCTAGGCCTAAAGGGACATTTCTGCTGTATTAGCATACTTTCCCACGAGCATGTCGATATGCAAACCTGTCCGCTTAGTTAACCTTTTGTGCCGAAACTACTCGCCTGGAGCTACTTTCTTAAGTGCTACTAAGTTTAATTTTTAAAACAAAGAATTAATGGTCTATTTCTTCTTTAAAAAAAGAAGAAAAAGAAAAGACACCATTTTCCCCTAGATTGGAGGTGATAAGAAACTATATAAAAAAATAAGTTCTGAACTGAAACTAAGGAGCAACATTAAAACCTAAAACGAACAGAAGTTATTCTGTAAAACAAAAAAGATCATGGCAGTGTTGTTTCTAAACTAAATTTTAATTAAAAACGAGTAGAGATATCATCTCACGCTGCATGTCTGCAAACTCTATAACAAAACAAAGGCCAAGGAAAAACTTCTGGAACTATTTACAGAACGAGAGCTTCTCGAAGCTCTAGAGGAAATGAATGTGGACTCAGCATCTGGAGAGGATGAAATAAGTTACTTGATGCTGACCAATTCAGAGCCGATATTTGGAAAAGCTCTAATCGATGTATACAACGAATCCTGGAAGCAAATTACATTTCCCAAAATTTGGAAGAAGTCAATAATTACTCCTGTGAATAAACCGAACAAACCACCAGAAAGGCTATCTTCTTACAGGCCTATATCACTCTTACGCGTCCTTGGAAAAATTATGGTAAAGATGATAAAGAAAAGGCTTGAATGGTTTTGCGAATATAATAGCCTCTTTCCGCAACAGCAGTTTGGTTTTAGAAAAGGCTTCAACATATTTGATTGTATACTCATGCTGAAGGAGGCTATAAAAAATGTTAAAAGTCAAAAGAAGGTCCTCGTAGCAGCATTTGTTGACTTCAAATCTGCTTTTGACAAAATATTAGAGAAGAAGCTATGTCAGATTTTAAGAACAATGGACTTCCCAGACAAATTCATCTATTTCATCTCTGATTTCCTTAATAATAGAACATTCAAAGTGAAGATCTATGAAGCTACATCCTCTATTTGTAGACTCCATCAGGGTTTACCGCAAGGATCGCCACTTAGCCCACTTCTTTTCCTCCTCTTTCTATCCGAGCTCGAATTTTCAAGTGAGAGTTTAGGGCTAGCAGCCTTTGCAGATGACCTCACCATTTGGGAAGTAGGATACAGCAATAATGAAGCAATTGGAAAGTTAAACGCTGCTCTGAACAAATTAGTTCGATTCTCCAAAGCATTTTGAATGAGTGTGTAAGACCAAAAAACAAAAGCAATGATGTTCAATAACAAAAACACTTCCACTCCAATGGCTCAAATAATTTTTGGAGGAGAGAGACTTGATTTAGTCAAAGAATGCAGATTACTGGGATTGAAAATAGACCATCGATGGACTTGGAATAAACAAGTATAAGTGATGAAAGAGGTCTGCCTGAAAAGGATTGTAATTCTAAAAAGACTTGCCTCTACAAAATGGGGAAACTCACCAACTGTATTAGAAAATTCTTACAAACAATGTAAAAGGCCAAAAATGGAGTATGGGATAGTTGCTTATGGCGATACCAATAAAAAAACATTTTGAAATTGGAAACTATCCAGAACATGGCACTCCGACTGGCTTTTGGCTTGTGCCCACACACTTCTAGTGATCGTACCAGGAAACTAGCAGGAGTTGTCCCTATAAGTGAGAGAATAGCCAAAGCCACTGTTAAATATTATACCGGGATCCAAGCCTATGGGGAGCGGCACCCCATTTTCACTCTTTGTCATGGGAGCGCTAGACAGCAGAATAAAATCGGGATCGCATCATGGCAAGCTTTTTCAGCACTCTGTCCAAACTGGTCATTAGATAAAATTCAGGTTGATTCTTTTAAGTTTCCTCCTCCATAGAAGTTTTGCCAACCAAATGTTAGCCTAAAGCTTACACAAGACAAAAAGGATAATATCTCACATCAACTAATTATGGCTGAATTTTTAAGAAAAAAGGCTATAGAGTGTAAAGATCATCTGCACATTTATACTAATGGATCCCTAGTAGGGAATAAATCTGCTGCAGCAGCAATAATTCCACACACCTCTCTGTCCATTCAAAAGCCTCTCCCACTGAACTCCTCAGTTTTGACGGCTGAACTGGCAGCAATAGTTGAATCACTAGAGGCGGTCAAAATATACCTCTCCATTTCAGTAAAGTAGCAATCTTCTCGGATTCTCAGACTGCTCTTAAACTAATGAAAGCCTTAACCTGGAACGCAAAGGACACTGATTTGGAGGAGATAAGAGAACAGCTTGATTCTCTGTATAAGATTGACATTGCAGTGGCTTTCCAGCATATTCCTAGCAATGTAGGCATCTACTATAACGAAAAAGTGGACATTCTTGCCGAAAAGACTGCAAAGTCGATCAACCCGCAGCTTGCTCAAAATTATTCAATCGCACTTAGAGATGCAATTAGAAACCGCCATCCTTATAGAAAGCCTCCTCCTGCTTTGTCTCCAATTTTCAAAGAGCCTGAAATAAATCGGGCGTACTTTAAAATAAAAAACTTAGCAGTAATACTGAGAAGAGAAGAATTCAGATGGAAGTAGTATAGTGACCCAGATTGTAGACTCTGCAACCTGACTGAAGAAACTTTGCAACACCTTCTCTTTCACTGCACTGCAAGTACTCCTGGAATTTATAAACTACATACCCTATCCCAAAATTTTAAACTTCCACTAGATATTAACCTGATTATGGATGCTCCCTTGCCAGCCTCCATTGAAAAGAAGTTTTACAGAGAGGCAATTGGTGTGTTAATGAATTTAGATGTTCTTTGAGTGAGTAACTTCTTTCGAAGTATTGTGACTTTAAAGAAGAGGGGTCGACAAGCAGAAGAAGGGAAGGGTCCTGTCGCAAGAGCCGTAGAGGTACCTGCCGAGTTTACTCTTTGCGGAGAAATGGTAGCAGGACCCTACGCTTCCCTTGTTTGGCCCCTATGAAAAAGCCAATTTATTTTCATCCCCCCCCCCTTTGAAGAACATAAATTTAATGCCATGAAGGAGAATCAACCAACTTGGAAGCCAGAAAGACACCAAATGATGGAGTCCGAGTGATTTCTAACGAAGAAGAAGAAAAGTACAGTTAAAAGCCGAAAGGAGTCCGTTTAGGATTCCAGGTGCTTTTTTTTGTAAGAAGAAGAAGAAGAAGGGATTAATTTTACAAAAACTAAGTTTTTCCTAGACACATAAAGAGCGAAGTTGAAACTTACAACGAACAAAAATTATTACTTCACAGCCTATCTAACATATATCAATAAAACTAGCGCAAGTAAATCAACTGGTGATGTTTCCCTATGTTTTTAAGATTACAGAAAACTAGCGCTTCTACTGAAAAGACAACAGTATAAGAATTTTGGTACGGTAAAAAATAAACATTTAAGGGCACTTTTAACCGTATAAAAGTAAAGCATTTTTAGATTATTGCTCTATTTATTTATTTATTCGTTAAATTTGGCATCACTTCTGCACTATGAGCTCAGTTCAATGACTGACAGTCATTTTGGATCTGAAAAAGCCATTTCATGATTATTTTGTAGACAAGTTCGAAGTGAAGGAATTTTATTAGTATTAAGACTACAGACTCGCTTTAAAATTTGTATCACAACTTGAAATTCTCCATTTAATAGAGAGAAATAACTGGATCTCCAGATTCCATATTATGTTTGATATGCTCTTCATTTCGAGTAATACTAGGTGACACCAAGATGCTACCCTATATATCAATCCATTATTTTTTATGCTGTTTAATGACTTTAAACTAATTATTTTTATGTCTAAGTTTTTACGATAATTGTAATTGTATACTGAAAGTTACTGATACCACAGCTCCTCTAAGACTACGAAAAGCGTTATGGATTAGTTTGTTGTTGTGGGGCAACGTATTTAATTTAGACTCCTAAATCAATATTCTTGTTTTTTATACTTGGCTTTTGTGTTTTCGATAAAGCGCTTGTTTTCTGTTGATTTTATTGCACTAGTTGATTTATTTGCACTAGTTTTATTTATATATGTTAGATAGGCTGTGAAGTAATAATTTTTGTTCGTTTTAAGTTTCAAATTCGCTCTTTACTTGCCTTGGATAAACTTAGTTTTTTTTTTAAATTAATCTATTAGATATAGGCTAGAACTAAATTATTTTTAGAAAGCCAAATAAAAGAATGTGAATCCAAATAATTTTCATAAATGTTCCAAAACTGTATTATTAAATTTTTTGGAGAAATTCTGGATCGTTCAGTATGAATTTTAGGGCAAGGCAATTTAGCTGAACGTCTTCTTAGACTATACCTATTCTGAGCAAAAGAAATTAGCAAGAAATTAATAGAATCAAGAGCCACTGGTAATAATTCTTTAATTTTGTTTAAGTAAAAAAAAGGACACAATGGACTGGAAGGACGAGGAGCACGGGCGGATCCAGGATTTTTTAGGGGGGGGGGGGCGCAGAATAGGTTGATCCGATAAACTTGCGCTAGGAGCAAGTTTAACTAACGCAAACTTGCGTTAATTAAGTAAATTAAACTACTTTATGCTATATTAAAGGGGGCGCACGCCCCCCTCTGGATCCGCCACTGACGAGGAGTGCCAATGGGGAAGGAAAGAGTGCTTTTAATGTACGAAGGGCTTTATTTTGAAGACGTCAAAGGGGCTTAATTCAAGATTTAAAAGTATTTAAATAATTAATGGAACAATAATTAAAACTAAAATGAATTAAAGAATAATAAACTGACTTAAGAGCAGGGAAAAGGTAGTACTGAAGGGGGGGGGGCTTTACTGAAAACTTTACAATACACGTAACTAAATGAAGTGCTTCAAAAATGATCGGTTAAAGTCTCACTCATGTTTGAAATATTAAGCTATTAGTTATAATTTATTTATTAGTTAAAAAAATGAGCAGGTTTCGAAACAGGACAAAAGCCAAATTTAAACTACAAAAAAGCAAGGTTTTTTTCCAAAGTAATGAATGGAAATGAAAATTAACACAGGATAGATTTAAAAATGTAAGAAGTGTCCTCTCTTAATGGCGTTTTTAGACCTGAAGAATCCCAATGTATCCAAGACAAAAAAGTGTAAAAAAGTATTAGGTTTTTCTGCCAGCTTTTGCATTGTTGCTGGGCAAACGGAACGAAACCTGTTTTTTAGCACGAGGTGTCATTTTCCATCCGTCTCGTAAATAGTTTTCATTAAACTCATTTTTTCTGACAAAGGAAAATGTCTTTTTCTAATGAACAATCATATATTATATCTGAAATATTGTTTGACATGCACTCAAAAGAAATTGTTTCAGCCTGAGAAAATATAACTAATTTATCTTTTTAAACACTGTTATAGAGAGAGAGAGAGAGAGATTTATTCTAAACAAACCAATAATTTAACATCAGTTTAGCGGCCGCCCCAAGAAGTAAAAAATTGTCCAAGGGGGTGTCAAAAATACACTAACATAACAAAACATTCTATCTATATCACAGTCCCCAAACAGCACCACAAACCTTACACCATAACATTTGCATTAAATTTCCTATCATATTCATAATAATCACCCCCAGGAGCCATAAATATTTGCCAATATCTTTATATAAAAAAAGACTAAAACTCATACTTACTAAAATGCATCCCTTTAATTACTATCTTAAACGAAGAAATATCACCTATATTTTTTATAGTTTGATCAAGATGGTTCCAACTTCTGATCCCCCTGTGAAGCAAAGAAAACATCGATCGGGCCGGAACAACCAGTGGAATACTAATCTCTACAGATGACCAAGTATCATAATCAAGGACGGAAGATCTCAGGTTTGCTAAGCTATCAAAACACGGGAGGTTTATACCCTTTTGAATCCTAAAAATGAATAGAAGTGTATACAGCTCCCGTAATCCAGAAGCTGGCAGCAGGACTTCCACTCTCGAATCTTAAAATTCGGGGACAACTCTTGAAAATTCGGGGAGTTTTTGGGGACAAGTCTTCAAGATTCGGGGAATTTCCTGGGAAAAAACAAAGTGGAATTTCGTTGCGAAAATTTGGGAGCCAAAATAAATAAAGCGTAGTAAATAGTTTTTTACAGAGTAAGTTTTAGAGTCAGAGCTCGGGATTGGAAACGATAGCTGAAAACACTTATTGCTGATATTGAGGCGAAAACTTCAAAATTGTGAACTGTAAATACCAGTAGCAGTTTTTCATTATGTCATTAATCTCAGTAATTCATTAATAATCATTAAAAACAAATATTGTTTGCGGTTTCTAGATAGCCTCCTGGATCCTGGGTATGTTCCTGATTAGGGGCAAATATGAAATTTGGAATTTACCGATGAAAAAAATAGCACAAGACCATGGAATGAAAGTTTTATTTTTTTTACGTCCTGGGGGGCCGGGGGGGGGATGTTTAACCCGTTGGACATTGGGACTCAACTTCGTATATTTTTCAAATATAAGTTACAAAATGCCATGAGAAAACATACGATCAACGTACATAACACATCTAAACATACTTTATCATTTATGGAAATCTGAAAAATGTTCTCGAACTTGCTTGCCAACCTGAAAGCAGAGATAGACCTGACGCGCTTCGCAGGACACTTTCGTTCGCATTTTGCATCCAGGGATCCGGTTTCGAGCCGAATTCTTCAGCGTCGCGTCAAAGCGACGAAGATGCTTTGCATTCGATTTCCTTTCTGGTCCGGATGGCAAAGGGCATCTTTTTCTTCTTTTAGCCGACTGCTCCAGTGTATCTTCATCATTATCGTCTTCACATTCGCTAAAGATGCCCTCAGTTGATCGCCGAGGATCTTCAACTAAACATTCAGCTTCCTGAAATCTGAAGTGGATCAGCTGATCGTAGGGTTTGTTCCCTTTGATTGAATCCAGTCTGTAGAGTAGCCAGGCATTCTGAAGAGCCAAAGCAATGAAATGGTGAAGAACTCGAACTTGCCATTTATTTCTCCTGCTGCTGAATCTGTAATAACTCACCATGCGGTCACAGAGATCGACTATCCCCATGCACTTGTTGTACTGTCTTACCACAAGAGGACTGGGGATATCTACATATTTTCTTTAAGACTCATCGTATCTTGACACAGGTAGCTTAGGTTCTTTGCCATAGCAGCTTGAAGCTAGAAAAATGGGCTTGTTGTCGTACCACTGCGTAACGACTACAACTCGATCTTCTCGCGTGAACGTAAAGGACGTCCCACGTCCAGTTCTCTTTATTTCACGATCGGTCTTCGCTGGTAGATCTTCAAATCGATTTTTCATGAGCGTGCTGGGTGCATTTCTGCGCTTTTCTGATAATTTTTCAAGCAAAGATATGCTAGTGAAGTACCTATCGAAGAAAAGATGTGCACCTCAATTAGATTTTGGCATAGGTGTAGCAAAGCGGCATTACTTAGACCTTTAGCTTGTAGTTCAGGCACAAATGTTGTCTTTCCTTGATAGGTTACGAAATCATACACTAGACCTGATGAGTCTGCTAAAACAAATTTCTTCAAGCCAAGAGGATTCGGCTTATCTAGTACGTACTGCTTCAGGCTGCATCGCCCAGCAAAGGGAATCATTTGCTTGTCAATACAAATGAATTGTTCTCGCTCAAGCTTTGGCACTAAACTTGCACCAAATTCAGCAAGGGGCGCACTTTCCAAAGACGATCATTTCTTTTGGTATCCTCGTCAACCTTGCCATACAAAAGGAACTTCACATTCTGTTTAAGCTTGAAAAACCGATCTCGAGACATTTTCTCGCAGATGATAGGGACTCGAAATTTCTTGCTCCAAAACATTCGTAGACGAGGAAACTTCAGGTCACTCATGACGATGGAAATGCCAAAGAATACTTTCAGTTCGGAGGCCCTAGCAAACAAAAATTTTTTTGTGGCCTTCCGGTAATGACATTTCATTGCGAAAGCCATTGTCAAAAAAAAAAAAATAATGGGTCAGAGAAGTACTTCAAAAAGTATTCATGTGGTTTCCAGCTTTCCCGTTGACTTGAATCTGAGTACAAGGGAAGGTATGAATGATGCTCGTTCAAGGTCTCTGAACTGGTTCACATTTTGTTGGGGCGGCGAATTTTTCCTGAGCGACTTGTGGTATGGAATAAGTTGTGAATGCTGGAATATACTGCGCTAGTGGAATTTCGTCTTTTCCTTCGTCGAATAGGACTGAGAAGTCATTGAGATCATCCCGATCTAGAAAGCCTTGAGACTCTTCTTCACTATCAGAGGACACTTGGTCTGCATCTGTTGCACATGTGTTGCCAGGTAAATACCACTCAGGGTCGGTTTCGTCTCCGTTATCTTCCAAGTTGCTGATATCGCTGTTTTCAAGCAAGGACAAGGCTTTTTCCAAGGATACTGCAAAAGAAAAAAAACTCTTAGTGCTTTAGACCTCACAGTAGGAAACTTTAGACATACAACAAGTCCATTTAAATAGCCTCACTGAAAAAAAAAATGTTAGGCCTAACCAGAAAAAACTTAGCTAAAAAATTACAATCTTCCAACCCGTTGGACTTCTAAGATAAGACCGAATGTACAACCCATTGTACAAGACCGAAAGTCCTTCTGCCAGATGGCAGCAATAACAGTAAATTTGTTAAAAATCAAACCTGTCATTACTTCGGTCTTAGGGTATATCGCCTGATTTTTTTCTATTGTCTAGCTTATCTCTTTATATTTTTTATCTAATTTCTTACCTTTTGCCCTTTTTCGTAAGTTGATTTTCTTTATTTCACTTGCTCCTCGTTTGGCCTCCATTACTGTTACTGGACTGAAAAAAATCACAGATGGCAACAAACGCCTCTTGCAGAAAAGAAGACAATCTTTAAGTCCTGATTTGCAGTAGGTTGGAAGATAAAAATTCATAAACAAATATACAACCGGTTGGACATCAGGTCCCAGGAGGATAGGTAAATTGAACAGACAAAATTCAACCTATAAGTATGGGGCAGCATTAAAACTTAAAACAAACAAGAACTAAATTAAACAAGTAAATTTAAACTAAAATTAAAAAGGGAATTTTGACGACAATTGAGACATTATTGGTTTTTCATACCAATTCTAAGATTTTAGGTGTTCCCCCCCTCCGGAAAATCCCCCCACAGAAAAAAAAACTGGGGTACTTGTTAAGAATCCAGTAAACACACGAAGAACCGCATTTAGAATCTAATGAAATCGTAATGAAAAATAGGTTTTCGCTGTCTTGTGAGGTATTGCTCACTCCGTGAAAAATGTTTAAACTTTAGACTTTTGGGGCTGAAGGAGCAAAAAAAGGTACTTAGTTTTGGTTAGGTTACATCTCCAAGCGTAAGATTGGGTCGACAAAGAGAAAGTAAAAACAAATAAAAAGAATTTAGTTTATGAATTGGGGCAAATTCCACAGTGTAATTTCCCATCTAATGCATTTATTGGCTCTGATACTTAGATTTTGTGAATGTTATCTGATATATCCGACAAAGGAAGTTGATAAAGAATTTATTCACTATGATACTTAAATTTGGTCAGTGTTATCAAACGTATCTGTCAAAACATATTGATAAAGAATTTATTCACTCTGATGCTTAGATTTTCTCAATTTTATCCGTTGTATCCGATAAAGATGCAGATAGAAAACATTTATTCACTCTGATACTTAGATTTTGTCAATGTTATCCCATGTATCTGACAATTGATGTTGATACAGAACTTCATCACTCCAACACTTAGGTTTTGATAATGTTAAACGACATATCCGACAAAGGATGTTGATATAGAATTTATTCACTCTGATACTTAGATTTTATCTATTTTATCCTGACCTATCCAACAAAAGCTGTTGATAATGAATTTATTCATTCTGATACTTAGATTTTCTCCATGTTAACCTATCTATCCAACATATGATGTATGCAAATTCCTTTTCTTACATCTCCGATGTTTTAATAGACATTCTAAACGTTTGATATGCTAGCATACTCTAAAAATAATGAAC
The DNA here is from genome assembly GCA_027921565.1 of Artemia sinica. Lineage (NCBI taxonomy): Eukaryota > Metazoa > Arthropoda > Branchiopoda > Anostraca > Artemiidae > Artemia > Artemia sinica. The sequence continues at coordinate 21,669,187 of CM051258.1, forward strand.
ACATAACAATTTAATGCATAATATATTTTTACTGAAATAATGTCATGTAGGATATTAGTACAAAAATATATTATTATACATTATTAATATCATTGAACAACTTTGGACATTTTGAATCTTTTCCATAAAATAATTCATCATGTTGTCTCTTGATACTATAGTTACTCTCTTCTCTTAGTTCTTAATCAGTAGAATAATCATTAATCCATTTTGAGTCATACACAATTTTACTCGTGTGTCACCAACAGGTTCAATATGCGCTTCGTCTTTGATATTATTTGGTTCATTGACTATTTGATCAATGATGGTAGTAACGTTTACTTGCGCATCATTTTCCATCAATTCATCTTTATATTCCTTGGTGATATTTTCTACCAATGCTCTTTTTATTTTCCCGGCAATTTCACTGTCTGTTACTACATTATTTTTACACAGGTAACCATTCCTGCACGTGGACAAGATATGGTTTATGATATTTAGTAGAAGAGTATGCCTTTCTTCTTTGACTTTCCGTAGAATGCTAAAACCCGAAAGCTGACAATAGGATGTATCAGTAGGTAATGTGTTATCAGCAGCAATAGTAAGGAGTTGTCCTATTTCATCGACAACTATTTTTATGTTGGCATTCTCTTTGAGTGCAATCATTTCTGGAAATGGTACTTTCATAAATAATTTCTGAGACCACACTGGCTAATCATGATAAAACAAAAAATCGCGAAGAAAGGAAGAAAACGAGGACAATTAACAGCCAGTCAAATTATGCCAATATTTCGGTCAAGACCTCCGCTTGACCGTCCTCAGTGCAGAATAAAACTGATAAAAATATAAAAACCAAACCTTAAAATAAAAACACCAAACTAAAATTGGACGACCCTTTCCTAGTAACGGTGAAAGGGTAACCCTTTCACCGTTACTAGGAAAGGGTCGTCCAATTTTAGTTTGGTGTTTTTATTTTAAGGCTTGGTTTTCATATTTTTATCAGTTTTATTCTGCACTGAGGACGGTCAAGCGGAGGTCTTAACCGAAATATTTGCATAATTTTTCGATTTTTTCACTGGCTGTTAATTGTCCTCGTTTTCTTCCTTTCTTCGCGATTTTTTGTTTTATAATGGTACTTTCGCATATCCACCAACATAAGAGTTGAATTTGTTTGGTACTCCAAAGGAATTTAATTCCTTACTGTCATGACAATGCACGCATACATTCCCAATAAGATCTCCACTTACACTGGTTTCAGAGTTCAAATACTTCTCCTTGTCAGCATTCAATGCTGCAATAACAGTATCATGTGAACACATTTTTACTGGGGGTTCATCCACATGTACAATATGAATTTCATCTTTGCTATTATTTGGTTCATTGACTGTTTGATCAATGTTAGTAACGTTTGCTGGCACTGTGTTATTCATCGATTCCTCTTTATATTCCTTAGTGATATTTTCTAGCAACGCCCTTTTTATTTTTCCGGCAATTTTGCTGTCTATCATCACATTATTTTTACATAGGTATCAGTTCCGCCCCGTTGACAAGATATGGTTTATGATATTAGTAGAAGAGTACGCCTGTCTTCTTTTGACCTTCCGTTGAATGCTAATACCCGAAAGCTGACGATAGTGTTTAACACTGGGTAACATGTTACCACATGCACTAGCAAGAAGATACCCCTCTTGATCAACTATTATTTTTAAGTTGGCATTCTCTTTGAGTGCAATCATCTCCGGAGATCTCAATCTCGCATATCCACCATCATAAGAGTTGAATCTTTTTGGTACTCCAAAGAAATTTAATTCCTCACTGTCATGACAATGCATGCATACGTTTCCGATAGTGCTACCACTTGTACTTCTTTCATAGTTCAAACATGTCTCCTTGTCAGCATTCAATGCTACGGTAACACTATCATGTGAACACGCTTTCTTAAAATGCTTCATCATCACTTTTTTAATCAGGACAAGCGCTGTAAGTTAGGCAATTCGTTCATTGTTTACATATAGTAAATGTTATTGAGAAAGGTATGCATGTTTGACCTTTACTTTCCAAAACTACGAAGAGTATTCAGGTGAAGCTTTCAGAGAATGTTGAGGGGAATGTTGAACTAGATCAAAACAAGTTATGTATACACGGGTTGTGAAAAGGTTGTAACTCAGGAATGGCTGAGTATATTAATATGAAAATTTCAAGAAATGATAAGAGAGATGATCCATTGATTAAAAATCTTAAATAAATAGTCAGATCTCGCCCAAAATTTTATTTAGAATACAATATTTGAATTTTGAAGTAGAATAATGAAAATGCGGGAAGCTACCAACCAATTTATAAAAAGCTACCACTTAAATGTAATTACATTTTCTCGGTAAATCTGTCAATCAAGACGGGTGACAGCACAGGAATTCCCAAAGCGGCCAGATCAACTAAATGATAAATCCTTTGAACTGATTTTCAGTACTTTTGAGCAGGTAGACTAAAGTATTTTTATGGACTGACCTTTCCTGAACTTAAAGTAGAAAATTCTGCTCAGATTAATAGAAAAAACTAAATTCGCACTTCCCGATGATGTAAGTCTCATCTAAACTGAATATCTCTATATCAGGCCAAAAATTGAAAGAAATTAAGAAATTAAATGGTTTTCCTAAGATATCTGGGAAATTTGAAGTTGGCTTTTAGTTTTCTCTCATTTATTTTAATTTATTATCGTATTAAATTTATTATCGTTTATTTAAATTTTGCCACCAGAGCAAAAAATTTCCTAGCGTCCAAACTCTTACAAACGTAACTTTTGACAGGAAAGTCTCTTTTCAAGGCAGGATTCCTTCTATTTGCAATTAATAGCGGCATTTAGAGGGGGGCGCAAGCCCCGCTGGCCGAATGAGAAGCCTTATATTTTTTTATAGATTTTAATTATACAAATAGACCCAGCACCATGCCAATAAGAGAAGGTCGGCGGCGGTGGGGGCAAAAAATAGCAACAGTAGCACACCGTGGCATGATCATTGTTGACCACACAAATTTTTGTTTTGATCAGTCTTTCTCAAATCTCAGCTTGAATTTACATCTGATTTCGGCCTATTCACGAGTTAGAAACTTTGCGAGTCGCTGTCTGGACGCTGGTCTTCTTTGTTGTTCATCAAGAGAAGTAGATTTCTGGTAGAAACCAAATGGCTGTGGCATTTCAGAAATCTTGTATAATAGTTGAAATATCTAACAGTTATGTATTCCTATCAAAGTTAATTAGCAAAATTAGTAATATTTTTTTTCATCGAGTAGCCGTCACCATCGAGAAGAACTGTCACCATTTACATCACAGCTGGGTTGGTAGGAAAATCTTTCCCCTTAGCTTTCATACTATCAAACATCCAGAAGGGATTTGTAAAGTATATGTATATCCCCTTTCAATCTAGGTGGTTTTGATAATGAAGATCTGTGCCCTTAAATACAGACCAACCAAATGTTTTTTAGCCCATGAAGCTGGTGGCAAATTGCCAAGGTCACTAGAGGTTCTAACCCAAGCCCCATCTTTACCTGCACTTGCATCCTTTTACCCAATGCTTTCAGTAAGGCCTTTGTTTTTGCAGCCACTGTGAAGTAGGATAGACACACCTGAGCAGGTACAACCACATCCCAGCACCCCCAAGAAAACAAAATGCTTCAAGGAAGAAAGGAGGGCAGAACACTATATACATCAGTGTTAGTTTCACTAATACATCAGTGAAAGAGAAGATTGAAGCTGACTTTGCTACAATAAAGGCAAGGAAGAGGTGGAAAAGAAGCAACAAAAGCAAGGAATGGAATCAACAAAAGCAAGAAAGACAAAGAAACTGGCTGTGAAGAGATTTGGTGAGAAGACAGCACTGAGGGAGAAAATGATACTGGAAAGGTTCAGACAGTGACTGTTGATTAAAAAAAAATACAACAAGCACTAATATAAATGAATAAACAAATCTCAAAATGAGTAAATTTTAAGCTGAATATGCGAGTCACGCTTAGAACGAACAGAAATTAAATAAACAATCATAGCAAACAAACAAACAATAGTTACTAATATAAATGAGTAAATAAATCTTAAAACGAGTAAAACATAAATTGAACATACAAATCCAGCTTGAAACGAACAAAACTCTCTACAAAAAAGAATTTGGGTTTTGCCTCCTTTAACTGTAAAAGTCTAAAACCTGCTGCGTCATTGGCGCTTTACTGAAAACGAATTATATTACAAATATTTCCTTTTGTGCTTATTACAACATTGAAAATAAACATAAAAATTACAGTAAAATTCAATTTTGAACTGATGAGCTTTCAGCAATTAATACCATTATATACCAAATATTTACTTTATTTTTGTAAGTTCTTTCCAAGACTGTTCAAGACAAATATAGCTTCACTACAAACAAGACTTTGGATACTGCCCCTCCCCTAACTATAAAAGCCTAAAGCCTACTACGACATTGGTGCTTCACTGAAAAGGAATTATATTCCAAATATTTTCTTTTCCAGTTATTGCAGCATTGAAAATGAAAATAAAATTACAGTGAAATAAAATCTTGAACTGAGGATATTTCAACAATTAATAGCATTATATATCAAAATTAAGTTCGATTGTATTTTTACTTTTCAAGGCTGTTCAAGACACACATAGTTTTCAGTAAAGCGCCAATGACGGAGTAGGTTTTAGTCTTTTACAGTGAAAGAAGGAGGCAAAACCCACACTCTTCTTTGTAGAGATTTTTGTTCGTTTCAAGCTGGATTTGCATATTCAATTTAACTTTCACTCGTTTTAAGATTTATTTACTCATTTATATTAGTAACTATTGATTGCTTATTTAATTTCTGTTCATTTTGGGTTTCATTTATGCCTTAATAGCAAAATGTTTTTATTCGTTTTAAGCTTGATTCGCATAGTCAGCTTAAGCTTTACGCATTTTGAAATTTATTTATTTATATTAGTACCTGTTGTATTTTTTTTGCTATGATTTGTTTATTTAATTTCTGTTCGTTTTGAGGTTTCATTTATTCGTTAATAGTGATTTCTGGGTGTTTTGAGTTTGAGTTATTGTAGGTTTCAATTTCTTCTGATCTTTAGTTTAATAAGTTCTTTTTCGGAAAGTTGTTTTTTTAATTAATTAATAAAAATAAAGAAAGCCAGTTGAAACAAATAAATCACATGACTATTTATTAAGAAAAAAGGCAACAAAAACAAACGGTGTCAATGCTCAGGCTCAGCTACCATGGACTATTCTTCATATATTACAAATCATAATTCATATAGAATACAATGGACTCCAAGGCCTGGGTATGAGCCCATGTGTTAAGACGGGTCTGAGTGCTTTCGAGTTTGGAATATTGTTCGAACGGCAAGGACTGTATTTCCTGGTTACTGTTGTATCAATGTACGTATTTGAAAGTTCAACTCGTAAGCCTCACACTAAAACAAAATGAGAAAAGGCTAGACCTAACTAACATTCCATTCTCAATGGCTATCTTGCAACACTATCAACTTTTAAAGAGAAAGTATGAAACCACTAAGAAACTAAGCACATTTTTATGATTTGGTGTTAATTTACTTTCCTTTATTTCTGAAATTAAATACTAAAATAAGATTTACTTCATCTATTTATGAACTGCACTTTCTGAAGATATCAACTATGAACAGACCAACTTTGTAGGAGCACAAGATATTTATTACTTCTACATAATTATACAACACAGGAAGGAGTTGAAATTTAAAACGCACAAATATCCAACAGACTTTTTTATATAAATGAACATGTCATTTTTTCAAAAGCCAACTTCGTGAACCATAGAAACTCCTCCACCTATATCTGACAAGTTTTCAAACATGATGATCTGTAAATCTCATAAGAAATATTTAAACCCCTGGACTAATCTGTGGTTTTGACGGATGTGTAATCGCTCTAGGGATTTTCCTTTTTGCCCAAATCCAAGTAAAAACTAAAAAAAGAAATTCAATCTTACGGAAAAAGAGACTCAATTATGCAAAAAGCTGATAATAACATTAAAGCTTTTCTAAATTTTACAGTAGCCTTGACATAATTGTTATTTGAATGGATTGAAATAGTCATTATCGTATTTTTTCATTTACAATATCTCACCCCACAAATTACCAGAGTTGCAGAACAACTTTTTTTTCTACATCTGTCATCTCCAAAAATATTGACTCACAGATTAATACCTGGGGTAGCATCCTTAATACGAAATGTATTCCATTACAATAACAACCAGTGCTTATTAAACTTGCATTTTATTAAAATAGACAGGAAAATAATTATTGTCTTGTAGAGACAAACACATTTGCTTTTTAATGCTACCATTAGAAGCTTAAGTCATGGGTTCGCATAGCCTAATTTGCAACTAAAAGTAGCAAAAAAATACAGCAAATATCCTGCATGTATACAACAAGCAATTAGAACTCATACTATTTCAAGAATAAGTGCAGTAAGGACTTTGGGAAAGCGAAGTTGGAGTAAAAGAATGACGTATGAAATACATAAGGAACATTTCATGGCGCTGAGTTTAATGGATACTTAATTGCTATTTTTCCGCCAGTCATCGCTAGTTTGGAAATATTTGAAATATATGTAAGAAAGGTATGATCAATTTAAGAGATTGTAAGCCAACAAAAATTCAGCTAGAAAAAAACTACAAACCTGTCCTTGAAACAGTCAGTGAACCAATTAAAATTCAATCCGATTCACTACTTGGATCGTTATTCCAGCTTAGGCATTTATCCAAGATAACAATTTCCAGAAACAAACGCCAAATGTCAACCATTTAATAGCTTTTGTCTTTTTTTAAATAGGAAAGTGTTACAAAGGTTAAAATAATTAACTATAAATAATTTCTTATTCTCATCAGAATAAGAAGTTGTAATCGCAGTGCAATTTTCGCACTAAAAAAACACACAATCTTTGCGAAACTTTATTGGGCGCACTGCGAATTTTACACATGTGGTTACAATTAGATTTTCAACTTTAATCAAAGTCGATTTGCAAAATACAGAATCCCTTTTTCGCATACAAGCATCTCACTCTGAGAACGAAAATCAAAATAATAGCCTAGCGTCATTCGAAGGCAAATTTACCTCAAATATGGAGTGAACTTGAAAATTGAGTTATAGCAACATAAAGGGAAGACCATCTGAGGTTTAAATTTCCCCCTTCTACCCACCCCCCAGATAAAATGTTATTGGGGCGTAGACCAATCCGAATTTCCCTCATTATTCCTCCCCTCCCTATCCAAGAAATTTGCTCTCTTCCCCTTCCAAGAACATAAAATTCCCCCCCCCCTAACAAAAAAAAAGAACTCAACAACTTGTCCAGCAATTAAAGAAGGAAATACAGATATTACCAAAGATTCGACATTCAAACACCTCACTATACTGGATTATATATACCATACTGGATATCAAGATCCCGTACTTCAAATAATGAAGGTTAAGAGAGAAAAGTAACATCCAAGCATTTTCACTATAATCTAAGGAATTTTTTTTTGCAAAACAAAAAAGTAATATATTAATAATTTACAAACTAAATGTATTACAAACTCAGCTTACTGAAAGTGAATGTTACTTACTCTTTTTCTACAGAGGTACTCACAAGTACTTGGATCAGGACACGAGCTTTGTAGTTCTCTACAGAGGTAGAGAAAATATGAGGTAGCCTACATGAAATTTACAGTGTTTGAGATTTCTTTTTTTTTGAAGCAAAATATATTGTTGAAAATAAAGAAAATTAAAAACTACTTTTCCTCTACTAGGGCATCCACTTTGGGTCGGTGCAAAGGTCTTTCTTATTATAATAAGAATTTATAATTTAATAATAATTTAATAATAATTAATAATATAATTTAATAATAAGAATTTATTATAATAAGAATTTATTATAATAATTTGGGTCGGTGCAATAGGTCTTTCTTTCTTATAAAGGTCTTTCTTATTCTGGGTCTTCTTATTGGTTTGGGACTAGACGAAAGTGGCTGATGTGAACGCTCAAGGCAATTGTACGATTCAGTCTCCATCAGTTCTGCTTCCATTTCATCTTTCCTGCAAGAAAAACAAATTTCTTTTAATTCATTATAAGTGGCGTATACGATGCAATTTTTAAAGTCATTTTTGTATTTAAGTTCATTGTGTATAAATTGCGTAGCCTTGTAGTATAAATGTAGTAAAGTAGTATAATGCATTAATCTATTAAAAGGGTCCTTCGACAGCGATACCATGCCACTCCCCTCGGGCTCCTACTGACCTACAGTTCCGTACATTGCACTGATTCCGCCTCAATACACTCTGACAGTGCCCACCGGGATAGGTATTAGAGAGCTTTCTGAAATACCCTTTTACGCAATTGCAATCGCCTTATTCTTTTACGGTAACCTTAAATGATGATAGTGATGTAAAATAAGGTAAAAATCTTCCGTTTAGATTTTTGGTCTCTGATCTTTTACGCTATTCTGCGTGCTCACGTTACATTGCTCTGGTGTATGTTAATATTTAAAAAGCTCTGCGTTTTTGCGTAATTTATGAAACTGCAAGAATTTCAGGATTTTAAAGATAATTTTTATTTCCAAATAAAGCTATTAAGTCGATTAAATAAAACTATTTAATGGATTAGTAAGACTTGCAAGGTTTGGACTGCATGTTCAGGATTTTCGTGTGCAGTGGAACATATTTCAAATAACCATGGGAATTATTTCAAGGTGGGGCTTAAATCAGTTTTTAAGTTGATGAGGTTCAATATTCTGTTTAGCTACATATAGTAAAGCCTATCATGTAGAATTTGTTCATGAAGAATTTTGCTCTTTCAGACTTAACCTAAATCTGACAGTAGAGATTTTGTTAATATTCTTTGACTTTCTGGGGATGTTTCCCTTCTTTTTCAAAAATCAAACGAATTTTCTCTGGCTCGTAGTATTTGATGGGTAACGTTAACTTTAATAAATCTTACATATTTGGAATGACCATACAAAGCTAAATTATTTGATAAATTTACTACTACTACTACTAACAACTCACCGCAGCACCAAGCCGCCTGAGGCCAACACAGCTACCCATGCTCCTCCTCCATCCCAATCTATTCAAAGCCTCCTTTTTTACACCCTCCCAGGAAGTTCCCATTTCCTTTAAATCTTTCTTTTTGACGTCTTTCCTCCCCAGACGAGGACTACCTCCTTTCTGTTTAGCCCTAGACGGTTGGCCGAACAGGACAATCTTCGGCAATCTGTCATCGTTCATCCGCACAAAGTGCCCCAGCCACCTCAACCTTTCTTTCATTTTAGCCCTAGAAAGCGGTATTGAGCCACATTTTCCATACACCCTACTGTTTGAAATACGGTCAGTCAGCCGGCTACCCAGAACAATTCTTAAACCATTTCCCTGGAAAACATCTAGCCAATCTTCATCCGCTTTTCGGAGCGCCCATGCTTCATAGCCATATTTGACCACTGTCATCACTGTAGCTTCTAATATTCTAATCTTGTTTACAGACTTATCTTCCAATTCTTCCAAACTTCTTTTAACTGTGAAAAAACACACTGAGCCTTGGCTATTCTACTTTTAACATCTTCACTGCTCCCACCATCTTTACTAATAATACTACCAAGGTAAGTGAAGCTGCCCACCTGATCAATCTTTTCATTGCCCAACGTCACCTTTTCATCTTCACTTGTTCCAAGCCTTAGTGACTTAGTCTTCTTAACATCAATTTTCAAACATATTCTAGGACCCTGAACTCGTAAAACCTCTTAAAGTTCATTCATTTTGCTCACACTTCCATCTAGGATGCTTAAATCTTCAGCATAATCTAAGTCCAGAAGTCCAGGAGATCTTCACCATAATCTAAGTCCAGGAGACTGATATAAAATTTGTATTAAACTTGATTTAATACAAAACCAGCTGCTAACCTCATTCCCTATCACCGCAGCAGTGTTAATCTCGTACATAGCCCTAATAACTTTAATGTATTTGTCTGGTATACCATACAAGGATAAAACGTTTGCTAAAGCTCTTCTATCAACAGAATCGAACGCTTTCTCATAATCTATAAAACTGAGAACCAAAGGTGTTCGACAATTCAGGCACTTCTCAATTATTAACCTAAGTGATTTGATGAATTTATTGTTATCTAAATTCCGTTTTTTAGAGTTGATTGGGCCGAGTCACTCCTTATCTAAAGTTCGTCATTACAAACTGTTTGATAAATAGTCAAACAGTTTGACCAAAAATATCGGTATGTTTCCGAATAACAATTACGCTATAACAATAACGTTAACTTTTGCATGTTTTTAGAAGCCGGTTTTTTTTTGCCTGTTTTTAGAAGCTGGAAGTGACACAAAAAGGGTGTCTGGTTTTTATGCTTATTAATCATTGTTATTGGGACAGTGTCTAGTCGACATACTTTTTTTTTTCAAGCGGAGATATGGGGTGGGGTACACACAAATGAGAAATGAGAAGGGGGTACTCACAGTCCCAGACACATTATAATTATATTGTGGTCCAAGACTCGAAAGAAGGTAAATGACCAAATACATAAAACAGGATACTTTTCTCATTCGAAACAAATTCAAGCCCAAAAGTTGCGAGATTTGAATAATCATAGCATAAAAACCCGCCCCGCGAGTTTTGTCACTTGTTCCGCAGAACTGAAAATTTAATAGACCAGTTGGCGGGAAATAGCTCAACCATACTTGTATTTAAAAAAAACTAGTTTAATTCTCTTAAATTACCACTGAAAAAACAGTTCACTACTCTGTCAGTTTAATGCTTATATAATACACTTTACCCTTAAATATTTTAATAAAGTATAACTTTTCTTAAAAAAAATTGACACATTTGTATTCATATTCTGATCAAAGCCAGTGTAACTCAACATTTAGCATAATGGAAGCGCAAAAAGACCCTTTGTGTAATCAGCGGATGATAGACCAAGTATGAAAATAGATTGCATCTGTAATCTCACAGTAGACAGAATATATGCAGTATCGACAAAGGCTATACTCTCCATTAAAAACATGTGACAAGATTTAAAGCAACACAAGATTCATATTCCGCCTTTACGCACGCGCAATGACAATAGTTTCCGATCTACACATCACGATGAGCTTAGGGCAACTAAACAAAGGTTCTGACGTATATGTCCAGGGTCGATACGTGCGGTATCAAATATGTGTCATATTTAGAAAAAGAAGTCACTACAGTCTACAGTACTATAATCCATTAATAAGGATTCTACAAAGACTGGTTTCCTTCTGTCGATCTATTATGGATATATTACATATTACCATGGCACGCTCTGACGAGTAGGTTTTTGTCTGATAGTTAGATGCCAGTAACACTTTTACTAGGAACTAACTATTATTTTAAAAAGTACGTAAATAAGTATCTTAAATCATTTGTCAAAGGTTCTATATATATATATATATATATATATATATATATATATATATATATATATATATATATATATATATATATATATATATATATATATATAGAGAGAGAGAGAGAGAGAGAGAGAGAGAGAGAGAGAGAGAGAGAGAGAGAGAGAGAGAGAGAGAGAGAGAGAGAGAGAGAGAGAGAGAGAGAGAGAGAGAGAGAGAGAGAGAGAGAGAGAGAGAGACAGAGAGAGAGAGAGAGAGAGAGAGAGAGAGAGAGAGAGAGAGAGAGAGAGAGAGAGAGAGAGAGAGAGAGGGAGAGAGAGAGAGAGAGAGAGAGAGAGAGAGAGAGGAGAGAGAGAGAGAGAGAGAGAGAGAGAGAGAGAGAGAGAGAGAGAGAGAGAGAGAGAGAGAGAGAGAGAGAGAGAGAGAGAGAGAGAGAGAGAGAGAGAGAGAGAGAGAGAGAGAGAGAGAGAGAGAGAGAGAGAGAGAGAGAGAGAGAGAGAGAGAGAAAGAAAATGAGGGAGGGAGGAGGATGGTGATATATGAAAGAATATTAATTTGAATGGACATGAATAATTGAAAAGGGAAAATTGTATAGATTTCACCGAACCACCGTCCCTCATATAAGTTTAATTAATAATATTAAATACTTAGCTGATCAAAGCGACTAGTCATATTTGACTTTAACATGGTAAAGTGTTTACTCAGCTCTATTTGAAACCGTACAGAGCATAAATAAATTCCACTCAAGGATTTTATACTTAAAAGAGAAATCACTCGTTAGTTATTATGCCCCTAGGCCGGGCACCATCGTAGTTAGAGAGGCCCTAGACAGAACAAAATAGTACCTGTAATAGCTTCAGATATGAGCGACCATCAGGACGTATTATGACTATAGATAAGATCAATGTAGGTATGGGTAGGTTCGTAGCATCAATGCCTAGCCCGGTGGGCACTGTCACAGCGCATTGAGGTGCAATGTACGGAACTGTAGAAGCCCGAAGGGAGTGGCGCGGTATCGCTGTCGGAGGGCCTCCTAATAGATTGATGGATTATACTACCCACTTACCAACAGGTAGATATGACTACATGAAGGTTTGGAAACGACTGGCTTAACTTGACTTTAAAAAACGGTACTTTTAGAAACCAGCTGCTATAATGATTGAATATTTCAGGGTCTATTAAAAAATTGGCTATTAGTAGTGATGTCAATCACTTTCTATCACTGTTAATCAGATTATCACTTGGCCGAGCCTAGATTATCACTTGTCTTGTTTAAAAATCATATCTTAGCTGAAGGAACTGAGAACCACCTGTTATTGCACATAACTTCAATACGATTTATCAATCAAGAATCATGGCAATACATAATTTAACTCACATTAAAAAGCTGCAATATCCTTTTTTCCTTTTTCAAGGTAATCACAAAAAAGTATTTTCGATTCCTTATTATGAAACAACCCTCTATTTTAAACATCTAAATAACTTGATCGAGTTCAGATTTGTCGATGAGTTCAGATTTTGATCATCTCTTCGCCATTTTGCAGCCTAGTTGAAAGGGCAGCATATTCAATATTTGATCAGTTCTCTATAAACTGGAGATTACAGCTATTAGTCTCAATCGATCCAAACAATAAAATATTGCCAAATGGAAATACTGTAAATAGTACACACCTTCCAAAGTCAGACTACTTGGGAAAGGTCAAGGATCGGTGGAATTGCCAAACACAACGAGCGAAGAACATTACACAAGTTAAGATTAATCGGAAATGATATCCCCTTTAACATCAACAGTAAAGATAAAAATTTCACATAAAAATCTAAAATTTGGCAGTGGTTTTAACAGATATTTTATTCTTTCCAGCAGAGAAAAACCCCCCTTGTTGTTCTCATTTATGGGATGTCTGTAGATGGTGCTATTTTCTAATTTCAGAGGTACGATTCATGAAATATGGCAGGCAGGTGTTCGAAGAAAGGAGCACTCTGAATATTTTACATTCTACCTAGTAATTTTCACAATATGCCTTTTTTGCTATTTTGATGAATATGCCTAGCCCCTTCTACCACTGACAGCACTTTCTTTAATACTTTATCAACTTCATGTAGCAAACCAAAGATAACGAAAAGGGAAATTTTTGACATACCATTTAGAAATATTGCCTGTAATATTCGCTATATTAACGCAATGTTCAACTCCAAGACTTTATGCCAATTAAACCACCCTTGAAATTATCAACACTTGGCAAATGCTTTAGCGGCTCCTATCGACTAAATAGAATGTAACCAAAAATCGATACAATCATAGTGCAATAGCGCGGCTTAAGTAAAGAGTGATGGGGGCACAATGTATTATTTATTTATTTTTTTCGAGGGCACTTAGTATAGAAGTTGTCGTATAAACTTCAAAAGGGGCTCATTCAGTTGGGAAATGAGTGCACTTTTTAATATTCGAAAGTGATTGGGGGGCAACCAGCCGCCCCCACGCCTATCATTTCTCCAAACACATCCAATCAAAATTTTGAGATAGCCATTTTTTTCAGCGTAGTTGAAAGGTCTGGAAATTATGTCTTTGAGGATGACAACCCCCCCCCCACACCCCCCCCCCCCCAAAGCCTTCAAGACTAGGGTTGTAAGTTGTGCCCTAGGGAGATTTAAGGTTTTTACGAAAAATGGTGGTCGTTTCGAAAGGCACTTATTCGATTAGATATTGAAAGTTCTAGAGCCCTTTTTCGAAAGGACTGTAAATCATATTTTTGAGGATGACCTCCCCACCAACAGCCCTCAGGGCAAGGGTTGAAAGTTATACCCCGGGAGCACACAAGGAATTTACGAAAAGTGTGGATGTATAGACTTCAAAGGGAGATAACTGGATTGTAAATCAGAAGTATTAAAAGACGTTATAAGAGTCAAAGTGATCAGAGGCCAACTAGCCCCCCCCCCTCCCGCACGTCCTCTTTTCCCCAAATACACCCGTTATATATTTTGAGATAGCCATTTTATTCAAAATAGTCTCAAGATCATATAACAAGGCCTTCAGGGTCGAAACAACCCCTCAGAACCTGTGGTAAAGGGTTGTCAGTTATACCCCTGAGGCATAATTTTTTTTTTGGAAGGGTGGTTGTATACAGTTTAGAGGAAGCTCTTTTACTCGGAAATTGAAACTTCTACCTCCCTCTTAAGGCAAAATTATGGGAGAGGGCAATTAGCCCCTCCCCCCCCCCAGAAACCCTCTTTTCCACAAAAAAATCTGATCAAAATTCTGACATAACCATCTCGTTCAAAATAGTCCAAAAGACATACTATTGATATACTGTCATACTGGTTAATGCATTTAAAATGTTTTAACCTTTTTTACTTTGATAAATATAACATTATTAGAACTTCAAGGAATAAATATCAGTTAATGAATATCAGACTGACAATCCATGGTCATTTGATTTTTTCAGTAAATTTCATATCATGTTCTGGTCCTGAGATGGCGTGGGGGTTGTCATCCCTACTCATTGTAATTTTTACTCATTTTGAGTTTGGCGTAGTGAATATTGTAATTTTTGTTCGTGCTTCAGTTTGACTTATTCAATGATGGGGAATTCTTAGTAGTTTTACACTTAGAACGCTATTTGAGTTTATTTTTGCTCATTTTTGGCTTAGTGAAGCTCTTTACTTTCCTTTGAGAAACTTGTTTTGAGGTTTTTTTTTTTTATTAATCCTAAAAATATCGATGCTCAACAGTATTATATCAGTGGAAGGATACTCTTGAAGTGAATCGATACTTCTTATATATAAATTTTCTCCTTTGTCTGCCATTGCATAAACTGCGATCACATCAATAAGCAAAGCCATCAAAATCCAAGTTTATGATCATACCAGCTTTTGGAATGAGGTCACGTCCAAAATACAAATATTTACTCTAAGAGGCAGAAGGCTAAGGAAGCTTGGATAGAAAAGACATTAAGAACATTATAGTCGAGAAATATCAGTAAATGCGTGCAGATCAAATTATAAGAACATATTTGTAACCCACTGTCAAGGCCGAAACCAAGATTTTTTTCGAGGAGGGGAGGGGGGTACACAAAAAGAATTCAAAAACGCATAAAAAATTTGTTTATATCCATTTTTATTACGTTTTTACATGTCAGACAAACCTCTGGGTACAGCCTTGCCCACTGTACAATGTACATAAACAGTGGAGTGAAATAATGTGTTACAAAATCTTGAGAATGGTTGTAGATAGCCGTTGTTTTTTTTTTTCTCTCTTTTGTTTTACTAAGTAATATACCATTATATACTACTATTATTATTACATACTATTTTTTTTTAGTAAGGCATAATATACTATGTACTATACCTTTGCTTTTCTTTTGGCTCTAATAAAGTACTATGTAGGACTTTGTCACCACGCCTTTCTTGTGCAGATTCTACAAGCGATTTTCTAGAAGCCCCATCATTCTGTATATTTAATGTTTTACTTGGTCCAGGAATATTTTTTAGACTCGAGAGATTTTTAATAGGTATATTTTCATCAATTATCTGGATATCGTCACTCTTCACTGTGGTTTGGTTCATCGATTTGGGACTCAGTTCATCCATTGAAAGTGGTGGTAGATGTGACTCAACTGCAGCTTTTTCATGAGGTAATTCTTGATTATCTAAAGTTGCTTTGATAATATAGGGTTTAAAGTGTTCATCAAGACCAAGAACATATTTTATTCGTTTCTGGGAAAAGATTGACTGTACCGGGAAAAAATTTGAACATGCTTTCTTTCCAATAGTCAGCATTTCAGCTTTCAGTTCAAGCCAAACAGGTTGGTTGTCAATAATAAAATGAACTTTTGCGATTTTGTTACTCACAAGTACAAAACCAAGTGAATAAAAGGAATTTTTTGCATAAACGGAATTTGCAAAAAAAGGAATTTTTGGCAATCTGGTAGATGTCAGCGTCTGGGGTTTTTTACCAATCCAAGCAAACTGAACGGTTTCTATGAATTCGTCTCCATTTTTACATGAAAGCAACATGCAATGAATATTCCCAGTTGCTTGCGTTGGGAATGACAACCATTGCATGCAATAGACTTTATCAACTGGTAACAGCAACGTTTTTCTGCATTGGCCAATCTTGCCAAATATTTGGAATTCTGTATTGGATAGGATCTTGTATTTAAAATTTTGTGATAAAACTATTGTCTGCTGATTTCTTGTTGCTGCATTGCGTTCTACCTGGAATTGACGCCGGTCTTGCTTCTTCCACCTAAACTTCTTTCCTCTTCTTTCCGCTTCTTCAACTGAAAGGTCATTTGCTTTCCTTTTCATTGTTTTGACGAAATTATCCGCATTTTCACCTGCAGGCGGATTTCCATTAGCTTTTACCATTTTGACAGCCTTCTCTGATTCCTTAGTGGTAGTCTCATTTGCTTTGTTTTCTACAATTTTGAGAACAATCTCCGGTTTCGCAGCTGTGAGTTCATCGACTTTTCTATCAAGCAGTTTGACAATCCTTTCGGTTGGCGCCTCTGCAGTTCTCTCAGGCAGCTCCTCTTGCGCTCCCATGCTTTCTTTAGAAAAGTTGTTTGCATCGTTGACTAACGGTTTTTCTCTCCACCGCTTGCTCTCATCAAAGTAGCTTTCAATACGTGCAATTTTTTTGGGAAAAGTTTCCTCAATTTCCTTCAAGTAAATTGAAAACCTTTCAGGAGAAGTTGAACTTTTTGTACAGTGGTCAATTGTAGAGAGCTTAGTCATTCTTTTCTCCAATTCGTAAAATGCTTCAAGCTTTTTATCGAGAGATTCCCGAAACGAATAGACGTCACATGAAGCAAGATCCACGTCCGCCTTAAGCTTTGACATTGTTTCAAACTTCGACACCATTCTAGCTTCCATAGCCTTGTATGATTCAAACTTTTTCTCAAGCCCAATAAAGTCCTCATGTACAGCATTCATAGATTTTGTATCCGCCCACAAAGCTTTGAAATCCTTACCAAGGCCCTTCAGGCTTTCTTTCATACTTTCGAATTCCTTATCTAGAAATCTGATTTCTCTTTTTAGCTGATCATGTTTTTCAGAATATTTTTCAAGTATTTTTTCAAAACGATCTTCTTTCCCCGATATTTCACTCATCCCAGCAATAAGCATCTGCATTTCACCTTGCAAGGTCGAAACATCTTTTCTCAAACTATTCACTGCCTCTTGACTTTCATTTTGTTGCTTTACAGCCTATAAAAACAAAAATGTATGTCTTTAAACAGTTTAAACTATTCACGCAAAATACAAGAACAACAATTAAAACAATAATTAATTCTGCAGTTATTTGTAAATTTTCTTGATTTTTCGTCTTAGCATATTGTAAAAACGCATCACTAATGATACACTTGTCATCCATAAGTAACATGAAGAGCTTTTACACAACGCAAATTTTTACACAACTTTTTTGCGACATTTTTTAGCCTTTACCAAGCAAACTAAAAAGAAAAAAGAAAACAAACAATACATCCTTAAATATTGCATAAGATCTTTACCAATTAACAAAGAAATATGTTCGTTACGATTGCCAGTCTTTTCTTTCAGTTTTATGAGCCTCAATAGTATCAATATAAAAATATCACATCACTTATAATGAATCACATCCTTTCACAATGAAATATAAACTATATAATTATGCAACATGTTAAGCTGATCGGTATTGTGTTTTTTCAAGGAGAGGTAAGAATACAGAAGAAAATTAAGTAACAGAAGTCAAACAATAAGAGACACACTACGGAAATATCGGAAGTTACTTTTAGTATTGGTACTTCCGATCATACAGTTCCAAAATAAAAATTTTAAAGGAAAACAAGCATATGAAAAAAAAAAAAAAAAAAAGCTCACCAGCAGTTCAACAGAAACTCGACTCGTTTCCTTTCTGAGCAGAAAAATTTCTTGCAATATTCGGTCTTCATTTATTCTTTCCTCTCTCTGACCTATACTTATTCTTTTTTCTCTCTGATACGGTCTTTCTTCCTGTTGATCTGAATTTCTTTGGACAGGAGACACCATTTCCTTACTTCTATTCTTATAGAAGTCCTCTGTGTCGGCTCTGTAAGGTGCGTTTTGCCTTCCAGTTACACTTAGAGATGGAGGAGGTGGTGGTACAAGGTCATCAGGATTTATGTAAATTTCTCTATGAGAAGCAGTAGTATATTGAGAACTTCCAGGTGTGTCTAAATGAGAAATTTTTTTTTTAGGAGCTTCGAAATTAGAATATATTTTTGAAAACAAGATATCAAGAAGGTTTGAGGTAAAAATATATTGAATAATATGATGGATCACAACTTCCGCCTAATTACCAATTCCGAGACAGAGAGTGAGCAGTCATTGTGACAAAAAATAATAATAGAGGCAAAGCAAGGTTAGCAAGTCTTAGTCTATTATATTCAGGGTTATTCAAGACACGAGGGGGCTGCCATTACACTCAACTCACTCTTCAAACTAAAGTTTAACTTTTGAACAACGATACTTAGAAAATGATAATTAGCCTGAAAAAATTACACATCTAAACATTTAATGAGACAAAAATAGAGTTTCTGTGAAAAATATAGGTCTGCATTTGTTTTTTACATTTAGCCCCTCATCCCTCCCCAAAAATAGAAAGAAAAAAATTCCATCGTAATGCTCAAAATTTTGGGTACCCCACTCAAGCTTCTTTCAAAACTATAAAGAAGTGATTGTTGCTTGACAGTTGCCTGGCTTTTTTTTTTCTTGGTATCGATTAAAAAAAGTTGCAAAGAGAAGTTGGTTGAATGTCTATATACAAACAAGCTGTTTTTAGCGTGCAAATATTCCAAGTTCCCTTAGAACTTGTTTTCATGTCCCCAATATTTGACTGAGTATCGTTATTTATGTTGTCAAAAAAATCATAGGTTGCATATCATGTCGTCTCGACCTTAAATGTAGGTCATATCGCATTACTACTACTACTACTAACAATTCAACGCAGCACCAAGCAGCCTGAGGCCATCACAGCTAGGCACACTCCTCCTCCCACCAAACTCTTTACATCCTCCCAGACCCACCCGTGGACGACGTGCTTTCCGTTTAGCCCTAGACGGTTGGCCAAAAAGGGCAATTTTCGGCCATCTCTAATCTTTCATCCACACAACATGCCCTATACATCTCAACCTTTCTCGCATTATAGCCGTAGAAAGCGGGATTGAACCACACTTTTCGTAGAGTTTAGTTTTTGAAATACGGTCAGTCAGGCGGGTACCCACAATAATCCGTAGGCAATTTCTCTGGAAAACATCTAACAAATCTTCATCCGCTTTTCGGAGCACCCATGCTTCGGAACCATATTTGACCGCCGTCATCTTTGTAGCTTCCAATATTCTAATCTTGGTTTGCAGACTTATTTTCACTTTTTTTTAACTGTGACCAAACGCCCTGAGCCTTGGCTGTTCTACTTTTAGAATCTACACTTTTGCGACCGTCTTTACTAATAATACCATCAAGGTAAGTGAAGCTGTCCACCTGATCAATCTTTTCGTTAGCCTACCCAACGTCACTTTATCATCTTCACTTATTCCTAGCCTTAGTGACTTAGTCTTCTTAATATTAATGTTCAAATCTATTCTAGCCCCCTGAACTCACAAAAGCTCTAAAATTTCATTCATTTCGCTCACACTTTCATCTAGGATGCTTAAATCATCAGAATAATCTAAGTCCAGGGCAAATTTTCCCTCCCCATGTGATTCCGTGTTCTCCCATTACCTTTCCTGTGCTCCTTATGACAAAATACCTCAAGATGATCCATATAGAGGGGGATAGAACACAACCCTGCTTAACTCCTGATTTAATACGAAACCAGCTGCTAACCTCATTTCCTACCTTAATCGCAGCACCGTTATTCTCGTACATAGCACTAATCACTTTAATAGATTTGTATGGTATACCATACAAGGATTAGACCTTCGCTAAAGCTCTTCTATCAACAGAATCGAAAGCTTGCTCATAATCTATAAAACTGAGGATAAAAGGTGTTTGATAACTCGGGCACTTCTCAATTATAAACCTAAGAGTACTCGTTTGGCATTTGACCTGTGACTATCTGTATAATTTTAAGCCGGATTAACTTTGGACTACATTACAGTGGAATACAGTGACCGTCAGTGATTATAAAAGTCTCAAAATAAGTGAAATAATGGACTGAAATTTATGGACTATATTAATATTGGATATTTTTGCTCACTCACATAAGGTGCTGTATTATCTTTCTAGTTCATCTATCGAAATTGTTTGTTGGCGTGCTGGTTTTTAATCTTCCCCTCCAAGAATTGCAGTGGTGCTTCTACTTATTTATTCACAAACACTATCTAAAATTATAATTCTACAACGCCATCCATATTACAAATTCTTAAGGTGCGTAAGTAATGAGAAAGTAAATAAGATGCATTTGCAGTGGTCTGCAGGCGTCTCAGGCAACAAGCAGAAGAGGGGAGGAACCCACCGCAAGGGCCGTACGTACCTGCCGGTTTTAGTTAGTTTTAAATTGGTGAATGG
The DNA here is from genome assembly GCA_027921565.1 of Artemia sinica. Taxonomy (NCBI): domain Eukaryota; kingdom Metazoa; phylum Arthropoda; class Branchiopoda; order Anostraca; family Artemiidae; genus Artemia; species Artemia sinica. The sequence goes on from CM051258.1 coordinate 21,690,100, forward strand.
GTCCCTACTCGTCCCTTGTTCCTGGATGGACTTGATCTACCTCTTGCCTGTGTGGTTACTAACGGATTGGCGTGCTGTATTGACTATGATTATTGACTGCGCATCGTGTTAACTTTTCGGAGTAGATATTATATTATATACATGGCTAGTTTTATTTATGTCTGTCTGGTGCTCAACTTTTTATAACGGTCAATAGCCAATAGCCAAGGATAAAGATTCTGTGGTAAGGTTTGGGCTCAATTTATTGCAAAAGATCTAATTAAGGAGGCAACTGATACCTGCAACGTTGTATTAAAGGTTGACATACTTGAGAGGAGAAGAGGATAGCATCCAGCGTCATCGTTTTTGTCAGACATTTTTGAACTGCTATGCGGCCTCAAAGAAAAGGAAGATTTGATCCATCGGACGTGCCTTCTTTTCCAACGGACCCCCCTACAATAGTGGCCTCGCGCTTCAGCGAATGCGTCTGGATGCTTTATTTCCTAGTCGAAAAACAGGAAACATGTTTGCAGAGTTCAAGCCCAAATATCTGGCCATTGACATCAGCTCGCCAATCCCCCTTTGTTCCTGTGGTGCTTTCAAATATTTTTAACAATATTAATATGCAAAACCCAACGAACCAGCGTGATTTTGTGAAGAAGTTTGGCTGTGCTGACAAGGTGAAACATATTGTTAGTCGCCGAAATGGACTGGTAGTCCACAATGTTGATGAAGATTCTGCAGTGGCACAATACCTAATAGTATGAAAGTTTGGGCAAAGATTATAAGAACCAAGTACGCAGGTATTACTAAAATGGATACTGATTTTAATGTTTCTCAAGTCTCAGTGCTTGTTTAAAAGGTAATTTCTGCGACACGCTTCTGAAATTCAAGAGTTGGCAGCTGAAGTTTAAAAGAAATGATGACCTTGATCATGCATTGAAGTTTTGAGTGAAGATCGAAAACTGTTCATTTCGTGTCACTCGACCGATCGAAAAACCCAAGCAGTGTCTCAACTGCCGAGGATTCAGAAATTTCACTCGGGAGTGTTCAAACCCAACCAAGTGTAGTAGATGTTCGGGTGATCATAGTAACAAGGATCATGCGTGCCAAGCAAACATAAAATGTGCAAACTGTGGGAAAATCCACAGAAACAATTGCTTGATTTATGTAGAAATGAAAAAGCACCTTCCCGCTCAAGGCCAAAGAAACAATGTTAAAGCCCTAGGGCGTTAAGAATTTATGTTAGTATTTTATCAGAATATGGTAATTTTACAGAATACCAGAACTCTTATCAGAATGGCACCCGTGAAAAACTAGAAATTATTGAAACCTGTATAATATTTTTGATATTGTGTCGTGCTGAGCACCGTTTAAGTGAAAATAATGTGTCATTATTAGAGCGTTCGTATAATTTTCAGTTTTTTTCTCAGACCAGCAAATTAAACAACTGTCAGACCTTCGGGTGGTTTAGCTATTGCGATAAATAAAAAGTTCGCCACTTCTTTGTTAGATTCGATGGGCATTTATACAGCTGTTGAGCTAGGATGTTTTGTATTGTTGTGTATTTAAATGCCGACTAATTACCGTACCCATACTTCTGATAAGAAGTTTGCATCAGCTTGTGCGTCACTATCAAAGATTCTCCATAAAACTCAAAAGCTCAATTTATTGCAAAAGATCCAATTAAGGAGGCAACTGATACCTGCAACGTTGTATTAAAGGTTGACATACTTGAGAGGAGAAGAGGATAGCATCCAGCGTCATCGTTTTTGTCAGACATTTTTGAACTGCTATGCGGCCTCAAAGAAAAGGAAGATTTGATCCATCGGACGTGCCTTCTTTTCCAACGGACCCCCCTACAATAGTGGCCTCGCGCTTCAGCGAATGCGTCTGGATACTTTATTTCCTAGTCGAAAAACAGGAAACATGTTTGCAGAGTTCAAGCCCAAATATCTGGCCATTGACATCAGCTCGCCAATCCCCCTTCGTTCCTGTGGTGCTTTCCGACTAATCACCGTACCCATACTTCTGATAAGAAGTTTGCATCAGCTTGTGCGTCACTATCAAAGATTCTCCATAAAACTCAAGCTACTAACAGGTGGCTTGTCATCTGTGGTGATTTCAACACGAACCTTAATGACCCTTCTCTGCCGCTTACACAAATGTTTCTATCGTCACTTCCGCTTGGCATTTCTGTCCTACCTAAATATAACCTTTCTCTTATGTTCACAACTCTGGGTCAACCCGCAACCTCGATTTTGTCCGGTCTGATGATCCAGAACTTCAATCTACCACTATTACCGTTTCAGATGACATCCTATCAAGCGACCATCTACACCTCCAGTTAAACATTTACATGCCCCCTTCAAAAAATAAACAAGACCCTGTTGGTTTACAAAAGTATTATGGGATCACATAGATATATCGTCCTTTCAGTACAAGATTGATTCTTTTCTGATGGAAATTTAAATCCAGTTCCACCTTCCGTCTACTTCACTAAAAGGAAACCCACTAGATTTTGATTGCTTTCTAGCTCAATCGACGCTGGCTCTTAGGGTCACCTCTTCTTTATCTGTACCTTCGACAAAGGTTAAAACAGGGACACAGAAACATGGTTGCAAAGAAGAGGATGAATTGCAAGATACCAAGCACCGTCATAAGTTTTGGTTTCGGATTTGGGCCGACTGTGATCGTCCTCGCTCGGGTGATATTTTTTCAATTGTTAAGTCAACCAAACGTGAGTTCCGAAAAGCTCTCCGCCGTTGGGAAAATAGACAGTTCAAACGGCAACACGTAAGTTAAAAAATAATCCCCAGTAGCTTTGGAGGAGTGTTTCAAAGCTGACATCCAGTTCCTCCTCGCAATCTAAGCCTATCGATGTCGCTTCGTGGGAAAAACATTTTTCTTCGCTTTTCTCCGATGATCCTCCTCCGATTGAAGCTACACACAAACATGCGCTCTTCCACCGTATGTCAAATCTTGACCACCGGAGCAACTTTATCATTGTTACAGCTTTAGCTGTCCAGACCCAAATTCGTATAATGAGACTTAGTAAAAATTCCGGGTTACGATGGGGTGCAAACTGAGCACCTGCTATACGCTACCCGATTTCTCATAGTGTTTGTCACCATTACTTCAGACTTGGGTTTCTCAGCAATATATTCCAACTGCTCTTTCGGAAGGTCTTGTTACCTTTGTCTTAAAGAAAGGCAAAAACCCGAAGGATTGTGAATCGTACAGACCAATTACTATGTGTTCCACAATTGGTAAGCTTTTTGAAAAGCTGAACTTCCAAGAAATAAATACGAAGTCCCACCATGGGGACAACCAGTTTGGATTTCGCGAAGGCTTGGGTGTGCAAAACGCACATGCTACTTTTTTATCTACTTTAGATCGCTATAGGATGCTGAAAAAGAACCTGTATGTGTTTGCAATCGAAATTTCAAAGGCGTTCAATTCCATTATCCATTCACATGCTATTTTTTTCTCTAATGAGAAGTAGAATAAACAGCTTTTTCTGCCGTTTCTTATGGAATTGGTATGGTAATGTGAACATACGGGTGTAGCTAGGTAGCCAGCAGAGCAAATCCATCACTGTTCGGAAAGGTGTGAAACAAGGCTCTGTGCTTAGTCCAGCTCTTTTCAATAATGCCATCCGAACCGTCTCTGAAAATATTTCTCCATTTCTAATTGAGCCCCAAATTGTTGTCAGACACCCCTGTTACGCAGACAATATACTTCCATTATCAGATGATCTTCACGTAATTCAAAATACAGTTCATACAGTTTGCTCTTGTCTTAATGAGATTGGGCTTCGAATCGCCTCCTCTAAAACTGAGCATCTTCTCTACGGTTCGTCTCAACAAACTTCCGTTACTATCAATGTTGGCCCAGCAACTATTTCTGCACCGTCTTCTCTGAATTATTTAGGTATCCCGTTCGGATCAAATGTTTAAACTACTAAAACACTTGTTGTCTCGGGGTTGGAAGAAAAGCTAAAAAAATCATACGGACTACTTGCTCGAGTTAAAGGCCAGTCTCACAAAATAACCAGACTTTACAACGGGGACTTTACATGGGCAGACTTTACAACGCTTATTTCGCACCAAGTGTCTTCTTCTTGGTCCCTTTGTGGAGTTTTTTCACAATATCTGAGCAGAAGAAAATTATATCTCTATTCTTCCGTTTTTGCAAATATCTTCTAAAACTGCCGCTTTGGACTCGCGACCGGGCCATTTCGAGTAGATATGGCATTTTCGGAATTTTTTCAAAAATGGACCAGCTTGTGGACAGGTTCCGTAAGCGTCGAGAAAATATTGTCGACTTTCCACTTGATTGCATAGGTTAATTGTGTTGCTTAAGTAGCTGAGATTTTACTTGTTTTTAGTGAGTTTTTTTCTTGTTTATTGTTTCCATTTTTATTCTATTTTTTTGTACTCCTCTAAGTGCATTTTATGTCTGTAAAGAGGGCTGAAATAAATTATTATTATTATTAGAACGAAAATTTGGTTGACACAACCTCTACCCTTTCTAAAACCGCAATGTTCTTCTTTTATAACTTTGTCTAAAACATCTTACAGTCTAAAAAGTATCGTATTACTAAGTAATTTACTCTCTACAGAGCTAATACCTGGCTAATACCAGAGCTAATACCAGGCTAATACCTCGACAATTATCAAACTCACTCTTATCACCTTTCATATACAGTGGTTTAATTAGGGTTTTCCTAAAATCGCTAGGTGGTGTGCGTGTAACTGAACCACAAGCAACTGAACCCCTGTAACTGAACCACCGTGCAACTGAACCCCCGTATAACCGAACCCCCGTGCAACTGAACCCTCGTGTAACTATACCCCCATGTCACAAAACCCCCGTGTAACTGAACCCCCGTGCAACTGAACCACCGTACAACTGAACCACCATGCAACTGAACCACCGTGTAACTGAACCATCGTGCAACTGAACCACCGTGCAACTGAACCCTCGTGTAACTGAACCATCGTGCAACTGAACCACTGCACCGAAGCAGGTAATAAACCTTTTTCAAACCAAACGATAAACAACTACGAGCGTAGAAAATACAACAAAATGAAAGCAACAAAATAAGCAAAGTGGTAAAAAAAATTACAGTATGTAGACGGTGAGAGCCACCGTTTACCCCCCCCCCCCCCCCTCCGCAAAAACATCCCTTAAGGAAAATACCCCGCAGAAAATAACACCTCACGGAAAATACTCCCCTCCCAGAAAATACCTACCCGTGGAAAATCTCCCTCCCCCAAACAAAAAAACACCTCTTGCGGTTGGGTAGTCTCCCATTACTTTCGGCTTATAAAAAAGACTAGAAATGCCTGGGGATTATCAAATAATTTCTACCTCCATCCTCCTGTCGTCTCCCCTTTAGAGCTAGTTCCGTATTTATTTGAAGTCTCAATGAGAGCTGAGATGTTTTGGCATCAAAATTCACCCTTTAAGGTATCTCCCTCTCTTCCAAGCTACAAAACAATCAGATAACCCCATTGCAGAAATTTCAGTTCCTCTTTAAGTTTTATTGATTTGTCTATTGCTTACAGATAGTATTTGTCATTGGGAAACATACGAATTTTTTTTTGTGTGGGGGTTTTCTGGAGGATCTTTCATGAGAAGAAAGTATTTGCATGGAGGGGTGGGGGGGGCAAGATTTACACATAAATTCCTCTTTTCCACTTTCCTTAGAACTTCTCAATTAAACTAAAAAATAACACGACCAGAATAAGATGATGGGGTTTCCATGGGTGGAGAAGGGGAAATTTTCCGCGGGTGAGGGGGTAAACGCTTAGACCCGTAGAAAGTGACAGGGTGAAGGGAACCCCCATTAACAGACATAAAAAAGAGAAATAAATCTGGATTTAAGAGTTTATGACGTCCGATTTTCTTTGTTTTTGTGACAACAAAACAGTGCGGTGGTTCAGTTGCACGGTGGTTCAGTTACAGGGGTTCAGTTACACGGTGGTTCAGTTACAATGCAACCCGCTAGGTACTTTCCCGTTTTCACAAATCGTATTCACAATTTTCAGTAACTTATTTCTAACCTCAGAGCCACTATATTTAAGAAACTCAATTACCATAGTATCAGCACCTGGGGCCTTATTATTTTTTACTCCTTTTACTGCTGCCAAAAATAAATTCTTTTACAAAAAAAAATCTTCCTTCAGATCCAAGGTATCACAAACTTTTTCATTTTAGTCTATATCTTTTCCTGCAACTCTATCTCGGTTTAGCACATTCTCAAAATTTTTTGCCAATCTCTCTGTTACTCTTTCCTTATCACTAATTGTGGCCCCGTTCCTATCCTTAACTGGGACAAGTCCGGATTGACTACCCCTTCTCAATTTATTAAAATGCCGGTACAATATTTTACTATTATGCCGTCTAGCTGCATCTTCCAAATCCTCGGCAATTTTATACATGGCCTCCACTTCACTCCCCTTAGTTCATATTTTAATGTTTTCTCCACTTTCTTTACATTCCTTTTGTTTTCATATGATCTATCACTCAGATAATTCTTGTACAAGTCCCTTATCCTTTCTATCAAACATAAAGCTTTTTCACTAATATTCTTAGCTGCAGTCCTAGCTTTCTTCCCTAAGACATCTTCAGCAACTTCACAAATTCTTTTTTTTAAATTATTCCAACCATCTTCCACATTGTCAAATTTTATACTCCCTTGTTAAGTATTCAACTATTCCTGTAAATTTTCCTTCAAATTCTCATCCCAAAAGTCTACCAGCATCATAAATTCCCGGGAAGTAGCTACCCTTCCCAAATATCAGCTTTAAATTAACCCTAGGCGCCACTAGATGGTGATCTTTATTTTTAGCATCAGTAACAGCACTTCTATGTACCCTAGTATCTTGTATTGGTCCTACCAGTCTTCGGTTTACAATGGCATAATCAACAAGGTTTGTTGTCTTATCATTACGTTAACTTATAGGCCATTTTATAACCAAACACTGTATTGGTCATAACTAGATTATTATACCTAGAAAATTGCAGCAGTCTGTAGCCATTACTTTTTTTCTTTTCCTACACCAAATTTATCTAGGCTAGGATGACATCTACCCCTATTTCTACCGACCTGTGCGTTAAAATCTCCTCATAAAAACACCCTTTTTCTACCTGGGACCCTGTCTATTGGTTCCTGTAACTGTAAGTAAAATCCATCTGAGTTACTATGTCATAAAATGAGACATTAGTATTATATTATTAATACCTTCCCAGCCTATACAAGACTTAGCAGCTTCCTTATTCATCATGAGCCCTACTCCCTGTCCATGTACCCTATCCTTCTTCCCTGAGTAAACAAATTCCTATATCACCTAATTGCTTCCTACCCCTGGGAAACGAGTTTTCTAGTTCTTGCAGAACAAAATCCTCCTCAACTAGCTCGTCACTGGAAAATCATAGAGAGCTGTTTAATGGCTCATTTTAAAGAAAATTGCTACATCTAGTGCCTTTTGTAATTAAAAATAAAATAGTTTTTAAAATAGAATCACTTTCTTACGAAAAGTCCATTTTTCTATAGCACTGTAGTAGCTAACGCTATTAACATCTTATTGCATTGTAAAAACAAATAGTATTTTTAACATTTAATAGTAAATAACGACTCTAGCCCATAGTAAATGAAAAATAAAATTAATTACAGTAAAGAATTAACTCAAGCCTATAGTAATTGAAATATTAAAGTAAAACACAGTTATCTTTTGACAACGTAATATACCACAATTTATATAAAGTCTTAAAGGAAATAGAACTTAAAACATTTCTTGTAGGAGCCTTCCCCTTATTTCCACCGATTTTTTTAAAATTGGCTGCCCTGTGACATCCCTTTGGTACGTATAATCATTCCTAAGGCATTCTCAGATATTTTCATGATAAAAATATGCTTTAAATCCATTGATTCTTGTGTTCGCAAGCCACCCACAACGTGATGCCTCCCATGGTAGTCCAAGCCACCGTTGCACACTATGGCTGACAAATGACGCCCTCTGGCACAAACTTTCTTGTGCCAGAAAGTTTTCTTGTTAAAAATCATGGTTTAAATCCATTGGTTCGTGTTTCCGCAAGCCACCTTCAACGTGATGCCCCCAAGGCCATTCCCGACCTGTGCAACTTCAAGACTGGCCTGTGGCACCCCTCATCATTCCTAAAGCATTCTCGGGAATTTTCTTGTTAAAAATCATACTTTAAATCCATCGGTTCGTGTTTTCTCAAGCGATACCCCAACGTGATGCCCCCCACGGCAATTCCCGCCACCATGGCACACTATGGCTGGCGCATGGCACTCCCGGACCCCTCATCATTCCTAAAGCATTTTTAGATTTTTCTTATGAAAACTAAGCTTTAAATCCATTGGCTTGTGTTTTCACAAACCACCCCTAACGTGGTGCCCCCCATGGCAATTCCTTACCTGTGCCATTCTATAATTGGTTTGTATCACCCCTTATCATTTCTAAGACATTCTCAGATATTTTGACGATAAAAATAAAAAGCGGAATTGCTTTGTTTTCTTTTCTCGTTCTTATGTTTCAACCAGGGTTGTTCCCCATTTTTCCGAAAATAGCAATACCAAAGCGGAACCGCTTTGTTTCTTTTCTCATCCCTTTATTTTAACCAGAGTTATACGACTTTTTCCCCAAAATTAAACAATACCAAAATGGAATTGTCAAGTTTTTTCCCATTTCTTTGTTTCAAGCGGGTTGTTTGACTTTTTTTTCTTCTGAAAATAGCAATACTAAAGCAGAATTGCTTTGTTTCTTTTCTCATTCTTTTGTTTCAACCAGAATTGTTTGACTTTTTTTTAAATAGCAATACTAAAGCGGAATGGCTTAGTTTCTTTTCCCATCCCTGTGTTTTATCCTGGATTGTTCGACTTCTTCCAAAAATAGCAATACCAAAGGGGAATGGCTTTGTTTCTTTTCTCATTCTTATGTTTCGACCTGGGTTGTTCGACTTTCTCCCGAAAATAGAAATACCAAAGCGGAATTATTTTTTCCCCTTTCGTAAGAGAGTTTAAATCACAATAATGTGTTCTTAGATTAGTTTCTTCCTTAGGTTAAGGGGTCATGTGAATTTCAGACTCCTACGGTGAGTTATTTTCGTGGCTTACGTTGGGGGTGGCTTGCGAAAACACGAATCAATGGATTTAAAGCCTATTTTTATAATAAAAATATCTAAGAATACCTTAGGAATGATAATATGTATCACAGTCATGTCATGGGGCAGCCGGCTTTTACAAAATCGGTGGAAATAAGGGGAAGGTTCATTCAAGAAATGTTTTAAATTCTATGTCCTTTTTAAAACAATAAGAAAATATATAATTAAAGACGAAACATTTTGCAATAGATCAAATGTTTTGCTAAAGGTAAGGAGCGAGGTTGAAACTTAGGAGCCATATTTAAAATACAAGGAGGGGGTTGCCCTGTTTTTAGAAGGTAATTTCTGCATGTTTTAGAAGTTTATAATTTTACAGGGGAAAATGTATGGAACCAATGGTTGAAAGGAATAAAGAAAAGGTTTATTCAAAAAAAAATTCCGAATACATTGTTTAATTTATACTCGTTCTCGGAGGATTACGAAGGTTCCCAGACCAAATTGAAAAGCGAGTACAAGATCTATTTATTTAAACTAGGCCAAATGGTTTTCGTGTAGCATTTATATTTTTGATGTTGTGGGATATACTTGTGAAGAATTTCGCAGCATTTATGTTGATAATCCCCAATTGAATGACTTTATAATGGAAAATAACCCTTTCCTGCCTGTATAATATAAGTGCTTCAATAGTGTTTTTGATTTGTTTATTAAAAAACTCGTATATTACAGTAAAAAGTCCTTGTTTTACAAAGCTATTTGAGAATCAAAACAGAGTCTTGTCTAGCTCACGTTAGAAAGTTTATAACATTATAGCAAGCAGGTGCGCGTCAAATGTAACCAATTTCAAGTAATCGATTTTCTCCCTGTATGTGAATTATTCCACAGATAGGAAACACGCAATCCATAGCTTTATTGAACCATTTCCACTAGAAAGTATTTTCCGAAACATAACAACATCAATTGCATATTGGTCCAGGTGCCTAAGTCAACCGTTCCATTGGAGATATACCTGGTCTTACATTGGATTTCTAAAGGGGACAAAAATGTTTGATGACGAATTATATGGGTCCCCTGAGGAAAAAATCTTAAAGAAAAGAAAATCTTGAAGAAGAAAAACAGAAAAAATCTTGAAGAAAAAGAAATCTCGAAGAAAGAAAAAAAAGCATTAAAAGATCTTGAAAAAAAATATCTCAACAAAAAAAAACGCCTTGAAGAGAATGAAATCTTGAAGAAAAAAACTTATAGTATTACGTAACATCCCACGTGTGCACAATCATTACGTAACACCCACATGTGCGCAATCATTACGTAACATCCATGTATGTGCCGTCATTACGTGACACTCACGTGTGCACCATCCTCAGCTACAAGCGGGGGTTCCCCACTTGACTAGCGAGCCCTGAGCTCTAGCAAGTCACGCGAGACTACGTCACCCTCAATAAATATAACAAGTCACGCGAGAATGCGTCATCCTCAACGTAGGCAAACAATCTGATATTACGTAACAATCAAAGAAAACAATCTCCTATTACGTGACAAACACCAGCATCTTGAGGAAAACATTTGCATAAGTAAACAAACAATTTCTATTACATAACATACAGGTGTACTAAAGTATTGCGCAAGACCCTGGTGTGCGTAACAGCGTCTTGAGGGACTAGCAACTCTAACAGTATACCCCCTATGGGCCAGGTCGGACCTGAAGATAGGTCACTACTGCCAATAGTACCAGGAAATAGCCTACAATATATCCTGCTCCTACTGGACAGTTTGTTGGTAGATAATCTACACCATTACCCTTTTCATTAAGCTAGAATCTGGCTAGAATAAGGTGCAGGTTAGTTGGCCCTTTAATGTATGGTGCAGTGCAGAGGCCCTCTCAATGGAACCAGGATATACAGTAAACTGATTTGTTTAAATGCCGCTTCGACTAGTTTTATGTTGTTTCCACTGAACAGTATACGCACAATTTTACAGCCCAATTGACTGAATAATTTGAAGTAAGAGATCAATTGTTTTTATGAGGGAGAACTAATCTGTACCTTTGCCCGGGTTGACCAAGTTGGATCAGGGTAGGATCAGGACTATGCATCTGTGTATGAATGGACAATCATACCTCCCTAATGAAAGTATGAATTTACAGTCTAATATCATTATAAAGGCATCCCCATCCTGAATTCCACTATCTTTTCTTATCACTTTATATTTTGGCTTATCATTACACTACATTTATAATTATGATATTCAAACTATTTCCAAATTTGTCACTATGACTCTTTATAATTCAAATTTTTTTTTCAACATTTATTGAATATTATTATTTTCCTTTGATGGTTGAATTCATTGATTGTATGTTCTCTTTTTAATTTTTTCTCTGTCTGTGTTGTATAGCTTAACAGTTTTTCAATATATTAATTCATTCCCTTCAGTGAAGTTGATCATTCTTCCCAATTCCCTTACATCTTTCTTTAAGACATCCTCCCATCCCAACCAAAGAGCACAACTTGTATTTTACTGAAAAAAAAACGAAAACAAATGTGAATTGACAGTTTAATATAGATGTACTGATATTTTTTCCTTAAACTCTAAATAATTTTTGATTTGTTTAAGTTTAATAAGTGAAAATATTTAATCTACTCCTACCTTTCAGTAAATCACAAATTATGTTCTAGTCTGTAGGTTATTTAATGATAATAATCACATTTGTTTTGTTTTTTCAGTAACCTGTACGAACTACCTCAGTATAAATAATTACAGCAATATTTTGTTACAGCGGTTCAAGTTCTTCAGTATATAAAGAACCAAAGAAACCCAGTTCAAAAAGAAAAAAAATTGGAGGTTTTAGAAGATTCGTTCGAAAAACTGCTCTTGGAGCAAACAAAGGATAGCCAAAATCCTGACTATACATTTGGCATGTATGTATGTAATGAACTGAAGCAACTGGACAGGGAAAAAACGCCATGGCAAAATGAAAGATAAAACAGGTGCTGTATGACCTGGCTACAACCGACGAAGTGCAGATCTGATTTTTTTTCCTCCTTTATTTAGTCAAAAACATTTTTCGTCACGCTTTAAAAAAGCGACAAGCCTTTACTGTCATTTTCTTGTTTGACGAAAGGTAGAGTCAGTAGAAGATTCACTGGAAAACTGTTCTCAGAGAAAATCAAAGACAGTGAAAATCTGTTTGTTTTTTAATAAATTGATGAAAATATGGTTATAAGTACTGTTTAATGATACAACGAAAAAACAAAAGAATCTTGAATTTCAACTTCCTTGATAGTTTTGCGTCAGTTTAGCATAAAATGTATTTTATATTCCTCTTGTGGTTTGGTTATCTGGAACTTCCAAAGAGATGATCACTTTGCCAAGATAGCTGTCCATCATGGGAATTGAAATATTCTTGAAAGTTCATTTGAGTCTCATTGGCCAGGAGTGTGTGATTATTGGACCCTTGCTGGCTCACATGGCTGCTCAAAAAAGGAAGGCTCTGATAGTCTCCATTGAAAGGCATAATTTCTCCGTTTCTTTGAATAGTGTTTCTTTGAAAAAGCACAATATAAAAGGCTTGAATTGCAGAACTCAGAGCTTCGACTATCAGATAGTTATGAAGGCATACACATGTCACGGTTATGTTCTTGACTGTCTCTAGCTTATTACCTATTGGCCTGTAAAATATTCTCCAGCAAGCAGCTAAGACTCCAAATGCATTCTCAACGCTCAATGTAGCCCTTGATAATCTGCAGTTAAAAATTTTCTTAGAGCGTGATAACTCATGTTCATTTTCTGGGAAAGGTCTCATTATACTGTTTCGTAATTGAAAAGCCAGATCCCCAACAAATACAGGGGGTAAACTATGGGTTCCAATGACTCTTTGTGGGAGTAATTCTATTGTGCTTTCTAGAAAGCCTTTTCCAAAAGAACTTTTTGAAAACACCCCAGATTCACTGGAGCTTCCTTCTACACCGATATGCACAACTATAAACTTATATGTTGCATCAGCAACAGCTAGAAGCACAATACTGAAGAAACTTTTATATTTGTAAACCACTGAGCCTGAGTTTGTAGAACATTTATTTCTTATATGTTTGCCATCTATTGAGCCCATGCGGTTCGGAAAGCCATCTTTCTTCAAAAGCTCTTGAAATTTGTTCAAAGTCTTCAATAGTAGGGGCCTTCATCATAATGGGTTGCAAGGTTTCCCATACAGCTTTAACAGTCTCAGCTATTATTTTAGTAACAATGGACCTTCCAATAGAATAATGAAAAGATAGCAAAAGTTTACGATTTTCAGAGGCTAAATATCTAAATGTAAGAGCCAATCTTTCCTCTCCACTAATGCTTCTTCTCCATCTTGTGTCCTTTTTTTTATCTTATCTCTAACAAGCTGGAATATATACTTAAACTGATTTGGCACCATTCGCGTGTAATCAAAATACCACTGAGAATTCTGTTGCCTTAGATTTTCAACAAGAATTAAATACGCCCCAACATTCTATCTTTTCTGAAGGACAAGTCTCATCCACCATTGACGTTCTGGCTTTGACTCTCTTAGCTAAAAAAAAGGGGGTTTGAATTAAATCTTTGAAATTGAATAGTACAAACGTTTATTGGTCATTCAATTGGGGCTTAAGTGCTGCTCATCCCATCTTATTAAACAGAAATAATCACCTGATCTCAAAATTTTTTCTTTTCTTTGTTTTTTTTCTCCACTAAAATTGCAATTACTGCATCTATTGTGAAGGGGACTATTCGTTCCCACATTTTTGATGGATATTTATTTTATGAAACAATTCGCGCGAACAAATTGTAAGGAAGGAGCAATGCGGTTCAATATTAACCGGAACTTTAAGAAACAGAGTTTTGGTAACATTGGATTATCAAAAGAATAGAAATTTGATGCTCATTCAAAATGTAGGAAATTTATCAAGTTAAATGTTACCTACCAAAAGTTACGAGCCACAGAAAACTTGCCATATTTTTAAAAAAAGAGGGTTATATACCAAAACATCATGTGACCTTAATGCAAATCATACCACCAGATTCGGCATATCCGAGAGCTTTCTTTTGCATTTTTGGCCAGAGGCAAGATCATGGATGCGTGTCTTTTTTCTCTCAGGGGTGATTGTGTCGAACCTGTGATTGGGAAAAAATCAATCAAAATGGTGAAAAATATTACCCTTCTGCAAAACACATGGACAATAGCAGCTGTGGTTGGGGATAGAATCATTCTAAGACAAAACAACTTGTTTAGCTTGCACTTATTCCGCATGCGATTTTTCCACGTTCAAAATGCGTTTTTACGGAAAATATTCTGCGATTTTTTTGCAAAGAGAATGTAGATATCGTATTTCGTTTTTTCGCAATCCGCAGCATGTGGGAACGATGGGTCAAGCTGGCTTTTCGGTCTGTCCTAGTTAGTTGGTTTAGTCACTGAGCCCGTAAAAGATGACCTCAAAAAAGGAAAAGCGAAGAAACAAGCTTAGAGAGACTCATAAAAGAAGAAAAGGATATTTAGCTGATAATTTGGGTCAGGGGCCCAACAATGGAGTTTAGAGAGGAAATAAAAGGTTAGGAGAAAAACATTGATCTGATGCTTCAGGTTAGGGGTCTAATACCTTCCTCCTAACATAAATGACCAGCACAACACCCCACTGATCAGAATCTCAAAGGGTAATCAAACAGCGACAAAACATATACACAAATAACATCCGTCCAACTCCGACATCTCAAATAGACCTTCCAATCGTACATCATTCATAATCGTTCAAAATTCAAACTATAGTGTACAGAGCGAGGTGTTGAGGAGGGGACAACCCCCCTCATATAAGTAATAATTTCGTTCGTTTTAATAAATTCATTTATAAATCTTAATGTTGCTTGTTTAAAACTTGTTTTTCTTATTTAATCAAGTTGAAAGCCACCTAGAAACAGAGTTTTCAATGGTCTATTCTCTCCCATTCTGGAATTGGTTCTTCAGCCCTTGGGACATCTCCATGATCCCCATTTATCGTTAAAATATATTTTCTTACGAATATTCGCAGTAGGAGGGATCCACCGTCTTCTGAGAAAGGGCAGCTATGTGGAGCGAGTTGGTGCAGGAGCACCCGTTTGCCTTGCAGCTAATAAAATCTGACATAAAATATATTCGTTTTAATCATCTAGCAATGTAACATTTTACTAATATCTTTCACCATAAATCAGATTATATTATATACGATTCTTAAGTTCATATTGTACTCCCCTTCGTTGTTGTGGCATTACTATCCCTCTCGTAGATTCTCTTCGATGGCTCGGTATTTCTATTACTTCTTCCGAGCTTGCGCCAGCGCAGTCTCAGATATTAATATGAAAATTCAATTAGGATATGCTAAGATTGTTGCCAATAGAGTTAAATATAATAAACTCGCGTTGGCCAAGCTCTACTCAACTTTTTGTGACCATTCAATTCTTTTTGCTTCTGGAATTTTTCTCTTCTTAAGAAAACTGAGTTTAAAAAATCCAGATTAATTATTTTAGATTTTGTAAATTTGTGTTGTTTCTTCCACTTTGGATTAAAAACAGGGTAATTATTAATAAATTTCTTGTTCCCGATATCACTGTAAAACTGGAAGCACTACACAGAAAACTTTCAAATACCACTTGTATCCGTTTTTCTCCGCACCATCACCTTATCAGGTTTTTTTCAGTCGTGAGTTATTTTTCCTTAATTTGTTTGTTTGTTTTTCTATCTTTGGTCACTCCACGTTTTTTAGTATTGTAAAGAGTGAGCAAAAATCAACTAATGATAACAATAATGACAGCTTGTGTTCATATTTCTGTACGTTACTGCTTATTAGATTCTGCAAGCTGGGAGTTTTTTTTTCTCTTCTTCTTTTTCCCCTCCTTTTATGTTATTTCTCTTTTCTTTTAGTTTCTTTTAAATTTAAGTGTTACTCTGTAACTGGTATTCTTTGATTTCTATATTGATTTACGTTGTATTTTTATGTGTTTTTCTTCGTGATACTCCACGTATTGTACCTCCGTAAGTGTGGGTTAGAAATAAATAATAATTATAATAATAATAATTGGTAAAAAAAAATCCATCCTAAATCCAATCCTTATAAAAAATTTGATACGGCCTTACCCTCTTAATATCCATGATCTGAAACCATCAATTGATCAATACCAGTGGTTTCAATAGGGGAGTGGGCATTTTCGATGCAAAATTGGTTTACCTGCAACCCCTTAATTAAAAAAAAAATCTTTTTGTGGTATTTTGGTTGAAAAGGGGCGTTTCCCCCTTATATCAATGACAGGCGATCTAAAACAAACTAGGAGGGTTGGTCAACCCCTTTTCCATCAATCAAGGTCCAGCAACCCTCTCATCAAGCCCTGAAAGTTTCAACTTTATGCCCTAAGCTGTTGGCGATTAAGTCAATTTATGATTAAAATCATTTTTTACAAAAAAGAACTGGGTTCAAAGCTGTTCCGGGAGGAGAGGGGTGTCGGGGGTTTAACATAACATGTGAGGTACTAAGGAGACCTAGACCTACGAAGCAACAAGTGTGGTTTCTATTAAATTTAAACGCGCATTGTTTACCAAATAAACAAATCCTAATATAAGTCTAACTGTGGCTATAAAACAGCTTTGTTACAGAGTCCACTGCCATCTGACGTGTCTCCAATATAAAATAATCGGAGTAATGAGCTGTAAAACCATTATAACCAGGTTTTGGATTTTAAAGAAGAAAACTTCAAGATTAGCAGAAAATAATCGTGCTAATTTAGTGATGAAATCGTCAAGAGTGGTCTGAGGGGGATTTCATATAGCCGACAACCAACCAGCAAAATGTAAAAACTAAAAAGGGACAAATATCTTGCGGGTTCTGGATCATCAATTATCACGGCCTTGAATCACGATTAAAGAATAATTTTTTCTCCCTTTCAAATATACAATTCAGAGAATCGAAAAATAGAGTACTGGCATATGAGACGATACCAGTCGTCGTGAGGGACTGGCTCCACTAGCCTTTTAACTTTCATCAGTGGAGACAAATCCCCAACTGAATTAAAACAGAACCCCTTTGCATAGTTTAAATTACTCGTGGCAAAAGATACAGAGTATCTTAGAAACGATTGGGGTACAGGGGAATGGGTGCAAATCTGAGGAAAAAAAGAATAAGTTTTTTTGGATCTCTCCCAATGGGATTTCGAATGAAGGACAAATGTCGATGCCAACTGAGAGTAAGAATGGAGTATGGCCCTACTGGGTACATGTTTGAGGGGAATAAGTAATGACTGGTAATGCGAGAAAGTAATCTCCCAGGGACAATAATTTGGTCAAGTTAAGCTTTTGTAGGGTAAACAAAACTGGGTAAACAGTTGTGGGTTTAGGGAGCTGACTAGATTTCTGACCCCCAAAGATACTCTCCCCCCATCAATAGGGACCAAATGCCACAGAAAGGTGATTCGACAGACATCAAATTCTTTCCCATGCTCACAAAATCCAGCCACATCAATAGTGATAGTCCTATTGACGGTGATTACACATGTAATTACACAAGCCTGAGGCACGAATATACAGTGTAGTTTGACGTGCACATTGCAAAAAGCGACCAATCATTTTATATTATATACCTATAAAGTGAACAAACACGTTTTGAAAGTATAATTGAGATTGTATAATGCAAGCAGACGGGTTTTGAAGCACTTTCATCATAACATGTTTTTTTTTAACCAAAAACTAGAAATTGTCAAATTGTGTAATCAAAGAATGGTCTCATTCTAGAAATACCGGTTTACAGCTACTTATAATCATGTTTTTTTTTCTATATATATCGAACAAATTGATCATTCTGTGTCAGTTGATTAGTAGAAGTTGTAATAAGCATATAAGAATCAATTCGCTCATTCTAATGGACAATAAAAGAATTATATTGGTAAGTAAATATACTTTATTCGTCGACTAATATAAGAAATAACCTTTTTTATTCCTATCTATCATTTGAGTTTCACACAGAAAGGAAACTTCTGTAACTATGCAAGCTTTCAAAGTATACATCTATGATAAAATTCACATGTTCATAACAGCTGTTTTGATTAGAAAGGTTACGTGCTTTCTCGTGAGATTACATTTTACTGCGCTTTAAGCAAACTTAATGAGAGGATCTTTGTCCAACTCAGTCAATAATCAAGGCTAATTATTGTAGAGAAAAAAAAGAGGAGTTGGGGGATGGGGTGCCCACCATTAATATTCTGAATAAATTTCAAATGTAGCTAATAGTTGAAATTGTATTTTTTTTCATACATCGTATTTAAAAAAAGTGTTGTATGACATTCCGGTGGCTCATTGTTGTGGCATTGTTGGGGGAGGTTGTGTGACATGCGTCAAAAAAAACTGGACTTTTATGCCTATATACATTCATAGCTTAACCGAACTTAATAATTGGTGCTAAAAATAATGCTAGGAGGGGGAATTCAGTTTTGAAGGATGTGTAAAAATGGTACTTATTTAATATCCAGTAAACATCTGACTTGAAATGCTTCAGATCGTATATTTTTCGCTAACTTCAAAGCAAATGGCCAGGTATAAAGATATCTGGGTAAAATAGCGTTCGCAACATTTTCTATTTTTAACTCAACAGATAGCAATTATCTTCCGTGTCATATATAATTGAGACGCTCATTGTATGTACACGTGTGTATTCTCTAAAGGGGGTAATTATAGAAGAAAAAAAAAGAGGAGTTGGGGGAAGAGGTGCCCGCCATTAATATACTGAATAAATTTCAAATGTAGCTAATAGTTGAAATTGTATTTTTTTCATACATCGTATTTAAAAAAAAGTGTTGCATGACATTCCGGTGGCTCATTGTTGTGGGGGAGGGTGTGTGACTGATGCGTCAAAAAACTGCACTTTTATGCATTCATAGCTTAACCGAACTTAATAATTGGGGTTAAAAATAATGCTAGGAGGGGGAATTCAGTTTTGAAGGATGTGTAAAAATGGTACTTATTTAATATCCAGTAAACATCTGACTTAAAATGCTTCAGATCGTATATTTTTCGCTAACTTCAAAGCAAATGGCCAGGTATAAAGATATCTGGGTAAAATAGCGTTCGCAACATTTTCTATTTTTAACTCAACAGATAGCAATTATCTTCCGTGTCATATATAATTGAGACGCTCATTGTATGTACACGTGTGTATTCTCTAAAGGGGGTAATTATTGAAGAAAAAAGCGGAGTTGGGGGAAGGGGTGCCCACCATTAATATTCTGAATAAATTTCAAATGTAGCTAATAGTTGAAATTGTATTTTTTTTTCATATATCGTACTTAAATGCCTAGTGAATAACTAAAAAATTGATTTTTATTTCCGGCACTCAGATATTCAGGCGTCAAGTCAAAAACGACGAAAGCTCAAACATGAGACGGGCAGCACGGACATGAATTTGAGGAGAGAAAGCGTGATTCACTATGCCCCACGAACACTTTGTAGCGAGCTAGTTGTAACTTCTATGGTAAGCACCATTTATCAGATAGCTTAGGGGGTTCAGTTGCATGGGGGTTCGGTTATACGGGGTTCGATTATACGGGGGTTCGGTTATACGGGGGGTCGATTATACGGGGAATTCACTTGCACGGAGGTTCACTTGCACGATGGTTCAGTTACACGGGGTTTAGTTAAATGAAGTGGAGTTGCACGGGGGTTTAGTTGCATGAGGGTTCAGTTAAAGAGGGCTCAGTTGCATGAGGGTTCAGATGCACGGGGGGGGTTCAGTTGCTTGGGGTTCAGTTACACGGGGAATCAGTTACAATGGAACCCACACAAAAACAATGGGGGCACATACATAAAAGCCGAATTAGGCCAGTAGCCTATGAGAAATCGTAAAATACCCAAGACAATGAAAAAGTCCCAATGGGGCAAGTATTTAGTTAATATAATGCTAGGAGGGGGAAATTAAGTTTTGAGGGGGGTGTAAAAATGGTACTTATTTACTACCCCGGTAAACATCTGAATTAAAATGCTTCAGGAGAAATAAGGCTATTGCTTCTTTCTGAACTAATCGCAGTTCCTTGACAAATATTTTTTTTATTTTACTTTATTGCTATTAGTCAAAACATTGCATTGTGTATGCCACACCGAACTAGTGAATATTTATCGGGGCTTTTAAGATGTTCAATTTTTTTCAGTGTAATTAATAACATAAAAAATGGTGAAATTTAGAATTAACTAAGCTCAATATGAAGTGAGGGGGTGGAGGCAAGTATTTAGTTAAAATAATGCTAGGAGGGGGAAATTAACTTTTGAGGGGGTAAAAAATTGACATAGTTTTTAAACTTTATAAAAATAATGGATATTTCACATAGAAAATAAACCCTTTTTTCAGTAGATTAATGAATTAGCAGCGCCATCACCATCAGGTCATGAAGCATCCATTTTTAGTGGACCTGAACCATTCATCGCACCACCGATCGAGTTTAGGAATGAGCCTACACGAGTTCTTGATAATATGGAGTGGCATAGAGGTTTTTAAATGATTGTTTTCGGGACATGGCCAGCCTAGATGATCTAACTTGTGACATTGACATGGTGGAGGACCCAGAATGGACAGATAGATTTATGAGAGAGCATTTAGGTGATGTTAGTAGTAGTAGTAGTAGTGCATCTGAACCGGGTCCTCGTAAAGAAATTCCGTCACAGGAGAATACAGGCTGGCTTGATCAGCTATCCCCAAACACCCTGGAAGACATACTAACTAGCCTAGGGGATGTCATGCCACATCCATCCAATGCAATTGAACAGACTGGGGGTGGTGCTATTGACGATTCTATAAAACCACCACCCCCCCCCCCCATTCTGGTTAATGATACCGCTAGTACTAGTACTAATAATGATATAACATAATCACAAGTACCCCCACTTCCAGGTTTTTTTCTTTCCAACTCTGCCTTGCACCATACAAAAGTCTACAGCGCCCAATTCGGTGACCCATTTAACTCTCTAGTGTCAGGGGATATAATAGCAGATCCCCTGGACATTACCCATTTATATGTTAATGAGATTCGAGCCATTCTTGAACAACAGATGGGGGTCTGGGGGGTGGGGGTCAGTTTAAAAGCATCAATAGCACTAAAAATATTTTTTTTAAATGAAAATGCGAGCGAGCTGTATTCGAAATACTTGCACACAGAGATGTTGGCAATTCGCCTGCATTTATCAAATTATGAGGAGGTTTTCTTAGATTGGGTTAATAGTATTCAAACTAAAGTGGCTAATTATAACGAGGGGGTAGCGGGTCGGTGGTTTTATTTATTGAGAGTTTAAACGTTAATATTTGTAGATTTAAAAAGGATTTTATTTTAAGAGGTGGGCATGGGAAGAGGGCTATAGTTTTAAAATATCATTCAGATTTAGAGGGATGTAAGGGGGTACAACAAATCTGTTTCGATACGAGGCTACAGTGTTTCAAGTATGCATTTTTAATTACCGCATATAGACCTCTTCAAAAAGATGCATCTAAGAAAAAGTTGGATTAATTGGCAGTTAATGGTAGGGAGGGTTCAAAGTTCCCCATAGTAGATTTTAATTGTTTAAATGGTCAATTTCCCGTGACACTAAAAGGAATACATATTTTCGAGCGGGCTAATGCACATTTAAAGATTGGTGTCACGGTGTTGCAGTATGAAACAGAATTTGAGGAGGGCCACCGTTCCGATAAGAAGGGCGTATTATTTCCAGTGAGGGCTCCTTCAATTGAATCAGTGGAACATTGGGTATGGCTTCTATACACGCCACCCACATAGCCTGATTCAATTGGACATTTTAATCCAATTACTGATATTAGCAGGGTTTTGGGGGAGGGTAAGAAACAGAGTGCACGTTACTACTGTCCAACATGCCTGTCCCGATTTTGGACTGATTTAAAGTTAAAGAATCACATGAAACACTGTAAACGTAATGGATACCAGGCTGTGGAGACGGTAAGCGGAGATAGAGCGATCTTACGTTTTAAGAATTTCCAGAACACGCTCCTACAGAGCAATAAGATCGCTTTGGACTGCGAGGTTCGACTCACTAACGTGTACGATTCGTCAAATCCAAATCGTGTTAAAATACATGAAGCCATAGGGGTATCTTACGCTCATGCGCAACGAGATTCCAATAATACCATGCAAGTGCTGGATGTAGTTGAGTCGTTGGGTGGTGAAGACTTCATGCGCTCGGCATTGGTCAGTCTAATCAAAACAGCGAACGGTGCAATTTCGCGCCTTCGTTACCTAAACTATCCAAACTAAACTATATCACCAGATGAAATATTGGCCATTAAAAATCGTAAAATATGTAGGGTTTGCAAGGGAAAATTTGGTGATGGTGTTGGGAATGGGGGGAGGAGGATGGTGATCGACCATGATCATTTCTGGCAGGAAATTACATCGGGAGGGAGTAACTTTAGAGGGGTTGCACATCAGGCGTGCAATTTAAACGTAAGAAAGCAATATTTCGTACCGGTTTTTATACACAATTCCAATTACGACTTAAAGTTTGTTTTACCGGCGTTGGCCCGCATTGCCAAGGGTGGAGTTGTAGATGACGCATAGATAGATGGTTCTTTTTCATATAATATCATACCCAAATCATCGGAGAAGCTACTGCTGCTAGAATTCATGTGGAAAACAGTTGACAAGGGTAACACGTGCCTTAATAAGATCCGTTTTTAGACTCTTTCAGCTTCTTCCCCAAATCCTTAAGTCAATTGATTCAGCTACAGAAAAGCGACAATTTTGATAGCTTCCCCCTCCTTAAACAGCTCTTCCCCGATGATGAAATGTATGACTTATTAACGTGTAAGGGCATATATGCATATGATTATTACAACTCTGCCTCTAGGCTAGATGAGGTGTCATTACCGCCCATTGAAGCTTTTTACAATTCTCTTACTAAGAGTGAGTGCACCACTAGCGACTATGAATTTGCTAAGAGGGTTTTGGCAAAGGGCGGGTGTAAAAATGGGTGGAATTATTGTAAACTATACTTGGCCAGTGACGTACTCACTCTTCTGGACATTGTGTGCAAAAATACGGATAAAATCTATGGGGAATTTGGGTTGGAGTTAGGGTATTATTTTTCCACTCCTCATCTGGTGATAGACTTGAATGGGTTGTGTATGATATAAAAGTTATACCATTCGATTGGTCACTCTTTTTCGACTATGAATGGGTTAAAGCACTTAAATCTAGCGAATATCCACATGTCAAATTGAAATATATTGAATATGATAATATGACAGATTTTTGTCGTATAATCAATAGAAAAATCTCATATCGTAGGAATGGTACATTCCATTTTAAATATTCATTGGAGCACGATAGGATTTACATTATCTCACCCGTTGACATTGAAATAATTATTCTCGATGATAATCTGAGAGACGTTCTTGGCTTTAAACAGAATATGATCAATGGGGAAAACGCTGGCACCGTTTACGGGATGGATCAAGTTATTTTTGCTGATTATCCACCTGGTTTCGCCTCGGACTCTTGCATATTTCTTTATGCATCCTTTGTGGAAACATCGAGAGTTGGTAATTCAAATGTCCCCCCCCTACGTGTTCTTGAACGAAAAACAACTCATGAACTTGTTCATCACTGTAATATAAAACATCTTCAGTATGTTCCTGTAAACACTTCGTACTTGGAACTCTGTCAGTTAACACTAAGAAGTGAATTGGGTGATCCTCTAGCAATAACAAAAGGCTTAGCAGTAATTACATGTCATTTACGACCCATTGTCGGCCACACCAGCACCATCACCTAAAATGAACAATAGAAGAATTCCATTTGTCTGTCCCTGTATCGATTGCTATGTTAATTCTCTGAGTCCACGTCAAATAGGCAATGGATTGGACTACTACAAGGGGCGTACTACAATGTCTGGCTATGGTCTTGGTAGCTGGTTTGCTAGGCTATTTCGTTCTGCACTACCCCTTGCCAGAAAATATCTTGTACCTGCTGCATCAAATTTTGCTGCCTCAACACTACAGGACTGGGGGTCGGGCAAGAATTTCAAGGAGAGTGTTAAGGAAAATATTAGATCTTCAGCAAGAACAGTTGGTGAGCAATTAAAATCTCAGCAAAATGGGAAGGGATTGAAAAGAATGCGTGCGCGTCACCCGCTCATCAGTCTCCACCCAGGCGGGAAGCGAAGAACATCAACAAGGACTTTGAGGAATAAAACAAGGAAGACCAATAAGCAGAAGAAGAAAAAGAAAAAGACTGTTAGATCAAAGAAGGATTTTTTTCTCTTAAGATAACTTATCTTCCCCACAAGGAATCATATCCATCAATCAGTTCCTCATTGAATCTATTCAATGCTGAAAATGTTGATGTCAGTGTCAAGTATGGCTACTACGAACAATTTCATCCCCAACAACCCCTCTCGGAAAATATACACTTTCAAATATTTTCCAATGAAGACTATTTCATTGATTTGTCATCAACATTTATTGATTTAAATGTTGCGGTGAAGAAAAAGTCAGATAATACAACACCAACTGTTGCCGATGGTCTCTCCTACGAAAACTGTATTCTACACAACCTATTCAAACAAATTAATGTATTTATTAATGGAACATTGGTGAGCACTAGCAATAATTTATCACCCTATGCAAGCTACATACAATTTATGATGATGACACCAAAGGCATACAAGGAGTTGAGAGGACAGTCATTGGGCTATGAATATCGATCAGGTGTTGATACTGACGGCGAGTTGACTACTGCAGTGAGCCAGGAGTATCATCTGGTTGGAAAATTAAATCATGAGATATTTAATATATCCCAATGGCTACCCCCCCAATGTCAAGATTGACATAAAGTTGTAACTGGCCCCACCGAATTTCATTTTGAGAAACACTTCCTGCAGCACCCGATGCAAATGTCATTTTAACATCGGCAATTCTCCACGCCCGAAAACAACAGGTTATGAACTCTGTTGCATTGGCAGTAGAAAAGCTAAGAGCCAATGGCAACAACATTAAACTTCTTGTCCCTCATACGATCACCAATCAACGTCACATTGCCACCGGCTCTCGTAGCTGTTGCGATTCATCATTTATCAATGGAGAAATCCCATCAAAATTGGCTTTGGCCTTTGTGAAGAATTGCAGTGCCGTTGGATCCTGGACTGAATCCCCTCATGATTTTAATTTTTTTGATCTATCTAGCCTTGTGTGCAAAGTGAATTGTATTCCACTGTACACTCTATCATTTGACAAAGAAAATCCTATAGAACTCTGTACGAGTTGACCATGCAATCCCTATATCATGACTCTCAACTATTTGAAAATGGAATAACCGATTCAATGTTTTCAAAAAATCATGGCGTAATTGTTTTGGACTTGTCGGGGACTCAGGATATGAGCATAGTACGAACAGGGAATGTACGTTTAGAGTGTACATTTGCCGATGCTTTGACTGAGAGTATCACGCTAATATCATTGAGTCAATTTGAAACCTATTGGGAAATCACACCCGACGGCAGTGTTCTACTAGACCTAGCACCATGAACACAAACCAAATAATCAACGTATTTAGTATGGATCCATACATGTCCCAGTATAAGTCCTAATGCATACCATCGGACTTCATTGAAAAATTCCAAGTGTTAACAATACCCTAATCATTGTTACTAGCAGTCCATCGACTTTGAAGACAGGCCATTGGCTATGCATATTTCAAACAGCGAAGAATATTGAATTTTTTGATCCTCTTGGCCTATCGTATAAATTCTACACTCCATACATCAACAACTTTATTGAAAGCAGTGGGAAAACTATTATTCAAAATCAACGAAGAGTACAGGATTTAACGACTAAGACATGTGGCTTTCATGCACTACGCTTTTTCATGTTCAGACGTCGTGGCTATACCTAAAAGCAGTTTTTTGACATCTACGCTGACTTACCTCGATTGAACGACTTTCTAGTGGAAAATATACTTACAAGCGTGTTTAATATTGATTTTAGGGCCCTACGAATAAAATATTCTAAAAATGTATGTGAAATTGTTTATTAATAAATGAAAAAAATGTATATACATGATAAAAACGACTTTTCTACTCTTTAGATTTCATCTTCTATTAGGTATAGGTATTTGTCGAGAACAACTAATGCAGGTAGATTATCCGAATTCACAGTATACTGATCCTGATGTACTGCAATGTCAGGCTCGCATTTTCGACAGTAGAGTGTAACTTCACTCTTGTCATATCTCTTTGTATAGTCAATGATATTATTCTCATTCATTCTGTAGAATTCACATGTTTCAATCTACTTATTTGAAGTAATGTCACAAACAGTGTCCTCAAGTGGCGAATCACATTCCGTCACAGCCAAATAAAAATCAGTGGCCTTATAATCATAATACCCATTGTCTTCACAACGTTGACGTAGAAACCATATTCTTTTGTTGTTCCAACAGTTGAATCGCTGAACAGGCTCCTCCTCCCAGAACAATCTAAAACCACGACGATACCAATCTCGTAGCAATAAACTAAAATCACGCTTAGGATTCTTTCCAATCATACCGGGATATGTATTCTCCCATTGATTACATTCATCATATTGGCAATTGGAGCATAGGTGCCCTCTAGGATGAGAGTCACACACCTCTTCAAGACAGGAATTACAACCTTTAATTTGCACAGCATATCCTCTATGCAATTTACACGGGTTGCATAATCTAAACTTTTAAAAATCAAGAGAATGTAACTGTGACAAGGTAAACCACGACAAAACACTACTGAAATAATTCAACTCTTGCATTTCAACAAGAGAAATCCAAAATGAAGTTGGGAAATGGGTTTAGAAGGGACATTAAGAAAGTAAATTGCTCTGAAATGGTCTTTGAAAAGTATTTCTTGGTGTTGAGGTATCCAAAAAGCTGTAAAGTATAGTTGTGGGTCAAAAAGATAAGTAATTCAAGTTGAAAAAAGGTTTAGAAGGGACATTAAGAAAGTAATTTGCTATGAAATGGTCTTTGAAAAGTATTTCTTGGTGTTGAGGTAACCAAAAAGCTGTAAAGTATAGTTGTGGGTGAAAAAGATAAGTACTTCAAGTTGGAAAATTGGTTTAGGAGGGACATTAAGAAAGTAACTTGCTCTGAAACGGGCTTTGAACAGTATTTCTTGGTGTTGAGGTATCCAAAAAGCTGTAAAGTATAGTTGTGGGTCAAAAAGATAAGTAATTCAAGTTGAAAAAAGGTTTAGAAGGGACATTAAGAAAGTAATTTGCTATGAAATGGTCTTTGAAAAGTATTTCTTGGTGTTGAGGTAACCAAAAAGCTGTAAAGTATAGTTGTGGGTGAAAAAGATAAGTACTTCATGTTGGAAAATGGGTTTAGGACGGTCACTAAGAAAAGAACTTGTTCTGAAATGCCTTTTGAAAAGTATTGCTTGGAGTCTAGTCATGACCTTCTGATAGGGTTCTACCGATTATGTAATCAATTTCTCAGTAATCCATTGTCTTAGTCGATTATGTCATTCTATATCCATATATGGACCCCCGTCATGACCTTCTGATAGGGTTCTACCGATTATGTAATCAATTTCTCAGAAATCCATTTGTCCTAGTTGATTACGTCATTCTATGCACATAAATGGATTCCCGTCATGAGCTCCTGATAGGGTTCTACCGATTATGTAATCAATTTCTCGAGAATTCTCTCCCTTCGATTACGCATTCAATATATCTCTTCCCCACTTTCCCCTTAGAAACAATAAATTAATTCCCCTTTCGTGAATCAATAATTCCCCTTAGAAACAACAAATTAATTCCCCTTTCGTGAATCAATAATTCCCCTTAGAAACAACAAATTAATTCCCCTTTCGTGAATCAATAATTCCCCTTAGAAACAACAAATTAATTCCCCTTTCGTGTCAAATCAATCAAACATGACATCATCTGTCACGTGTGATCTAAACTTTGCCCCGGAAACAATTCTGGTCGAACTCCAAAGATATTAATAAGCTTCCGGAAACATTTCTCCTTGGAAACAATAAATTAACCACGTGTTCGAGGTCATTGACCCCATTAACCACGTGTTCTCCCTAGGGAGGCTATGCCCATATTTGGTGCCCCGTTCGGAGTATAAGATAGCCTTCTACTGCAATAGGGTTTCAATTTATTAATCTTTTTCGGCATGGAAGGAGTTGTCGTAGAAACTTTGGAAAGTGCTCATTCAGCTGAAAATTGGAAGTTTTAGTGCTTTTTATAAGAGTCAAAGGAATTGATGCCAACCCGTTTCCCTCCCAAGCCTTTTTTTCGCTACCCTTCTTCCAAACACATTTGATCAAAATTAGGCATTTTGTTCAAAATGGAAAGAATTGGGACACAATTTAAAGAGCAAGGTGTTGAGGAGGGGGCAAATCCCCTCATATACGTAATAATTTCTCCTTACTTACCGTCAGTTATCATGAACTATTTGATCGACATCAAAATCCAAACAGAGATCATTGAAATGTTGATCTTTTTTCTGCGTTACCAAAAGTATTGCATTCATAATTCTTTACAGTCTCATGAAATGTAATTAAACAAATAGAAAAGATTTTTCAACTAAAGTAAAGAACAACTTTAAAACTCATAACAGATTGAAGTTACTTTGTATATAAGGGGAACTGCCCCCTTTTCAACACCCTGCTCATTAAACGAAAGTTTTTTAGTGCTTTGAAAAAACTTTTTTTTTCAATTGCAAATTTTCTTTAAAAATTTCGACAAAAGCCAAACTTCACAACAAAGAGTAAGGAGTTAAGGATGAGACAGACTTTTGATCTTTTACATAACTGAAGCCATCACAAGCTCTGCAATAGGATTTCTTATCGATAAATACATTGCATTCATTTGTTTAAATACACTGAAGTACTTCACATTAATAGAAACAAAAGAAAAGTATTACGATTTGAAATTACTGAAAACTAAGTTCCTAGCAGTATTTGTCACCCCAAAGAAATTTACTGGTGGGGCTGATGATGGCCTGCCTTGCTTTTCCCCCCTCTGTGCTGGTAGATATGGGAATTTAATATTTTAGCTGTACAGAGAAACATTTTAATTAATTCCGACTCCTCTCTACCTCTTTTAACATTTATCTGAAGCCTCATGAAGAGTAAGCAATGTGTCCATTAATATCTACTTTTTTAGGAATCTACCCTATCCCAAACTAAAGAACAACTCACCCCCCCCCCCTCATTGTAGCTGATACGCAATTACAGATCACCAAACGTAGCCTAATTCCATTACAAATAAAGTGAATCAACTTGGTTGAATCCAGTACTGCCACCGTTTGGCATTACTTCTTTTGCAACTGGGAAGTATAAAATATAGTTATTGGTACTTTTAAATCAATTAACTTCTCACAATTTTAAATTGATTGCAAATTTGTCCTCGTTGGGGTAAAGTGGTAGTTTGGTGCCATAAAATGGCAGAAAACTAGACTTTCCTCGGGCCCAACGTGGATGGTCATTTAAAAAGAGCTTTCAATTTACGTTTGAATGAGCTCCGGACATTCGCTTTGATACAATCACCCCTGTGAAAAACAAAACAAAAACATGCATCGACGATGTTTATTCTGAAAAAAAAGCGAAACTCCACATTTTGAAGATTGGAGCTTGAAACCTAAATCGTAGAGTTTTCTGAAATGATTTTTTTTATTAAGGGATTTTCAATAAGATCACTCACCTTTCTGGGGGTGTTCCCCTTTTTTTTCAAAAACTAGGAAAATTTTCTCAAATTTTTAGTTGTGGGTGGGTAACAATAAACTGAAATAATTTTATATATTTAGAATCAGCATAAAAAGCCAATGCTGTCGGTTTAGCAATTGTCAAGAGAATTTCATTTTTAGTTTTGGTGGATATTGGCCCAAGTCACTTTTTACTTCCAGTTTTTTTTTTTTTTATCACAAACTATTTGATAAGATTATCCTGTGACAAAAATCGTTTAAACCTGTTCATTTTATTTAGTTGAATAGGCTAATAAAAAGAAAGGGGATCAATTTGACAGCTGGACAGTAAGTTTAAATTTAGTTTTTTCTTTCGCTGTTCTGTAAGTTTTTAAATGTCTGAATATAAAAGGGATTTAAGTTCGAGGTGGAGAATTGTCCTGTTATGAATGAGGTACATTTTACATGGCCGGTATAAAATCAAGACGTGGTCTATGCAGGCAGGATGATTTTTGAGTATCTCTAGTCTTTCTATAAACTATTCTAAGGAGTAGGAAATTGCATAAAGATAAGTCTACATCTATTATAATCTATGGAAGCAATAAATCTTTCTGTAATTTTGGTTTGAATCAAATTTTCTTTTAAGATTATATGCATAATAATTACACATATTATTGATTAAATAAAGCGATCCTTTGCCAGGAACTTTTGTTTAAAATTTACTGTATTTTGTTTCATTTTGTATGGAATATATTGCTCTTTTTATTTGAGTTTTTCACTAAAAGTATTTAAAAATAAACTTATTCCTACAAAAATAAATATCCTGAAATATATTCCCTGGCCCCAAACCACCATTGGTATTTTGGCGTCTGCCCCCCCTGGAAGATTTTCTGCCGCTACCCTTGCTAAATAAGTGTATTCTTTCCAGTCAACGTTTTATCAAACGTCCTTACGTTGTTCTTTAATTGATCCTTCTTCTTTTTAAAATTTCTAGTTTTTCTCAATTTGACTAAAGGCTAATACTGAGAGGGAAACAAAATTCTACATATCATACTGCTTTTTACCTTTTTTTGCGATTTTGTCTTCTAAAATCAGGTGAGAGCTTGAAACCCTGCTATTCAAATTTTGCAGTCATGTTAAGGACCGTCTTCTAAGCCCGTTTGTATTCATCAAAAGATAACCGCCCCATTTTTGCACAGTAAAATCTCTTCTGCATAGCTAATTTTCGGTTTTCATATCGTCCAGCCTTAATTGGCCAATATTTGAACATTGTGGATGGAATTTTGGAAAATAGCTACTTTTAACATTAGTGGGAATTCAGCATCTCAGAAACAAATGATGGTAGCAAACAGAACACAAACAAGTGAAAGACAATCTTAAGTATGTAGTAGACGAGTAAATTCAAAAAAAATTAAGGGGAATCCAAAAGTTTCAAATCTACCATTAAATAGTAGATTTTGCCTCATATTTGCCTCTCAGTTGAACAAAAAATCAGTTTAATAAGAAAGTAATTCCGTTCTATAAATTCCTGATGGCAAGCCACCACCAATAATGGCAGCGCGCCAGCACACCAAAGCGTTTGCAGCTGCAGGTTGCTGAAATATTTTCAGCAGCCTATTGATTTTCGGCGCGACTACACTACTGAGGCTTATACTCTACTCCCAAAGCAAAACAACCTATACCGATTACAGCTTATATGGTTATATCCTTATAACCCAGAGAAAAACCATTCAAGAGAAGAAGAAAACCTGTGATTTGGAATTTCCCTTTAACGCTTCTACTCTTCTTCTTCGAAGAAGAAGAAGAAGAAGAAACGCTTCTACTCAAAAGGGACTTCAGGCCACCATGCTCGGAACCACCCTGGAAGAGGGGTACCCCACACATACAGTCAATTGGGTAACTTTTATCTATGCTCCATAAACCAGCTTAGTCGTTAAGTCGTATCCAAGACATCTTCCCTTGAGAAATTTCCTGATCACAATACAGGGTAAGTAGCCCCTAAGGCAAATATAATTTCAAAACCTTCGAAAACCTGAAAACTAAGCTAGGAGAAACATATAGGCAGAGTTAACTGTAAAATCTAATTATCTCTACTAGATGTGCAAAAATGAACTATATTTATAAGCTCATTTGAAAAAGAAGAAGCACAAGCATCACACGATACTGTATTTTCTTTCTTGTGTCATTTGCAACCCCCATTTTTTATATGAACACTAAGCAATCTCGGAAACAAGTATGAGCTGCCTTGAATGCTACTGCCCTGGAAGAGGGGTACCCCACATATACAATCAATTGGGTAACTTTTATCTATGCTCTATAAACCAGCTTAGTCGTTAAGTCGTATCCAAGACATCTTCCCTTGAGAAATTTCCCTATCACAATACAGGGTAAGTAGCCCCTAAGGCAAATATCGTTTCAAAACCTTCGAAAACCTGAAAACTAAGCTAGGAGAAACATATAAGCAGAGTTAACTGTAAAATCTAATTATCTCTACTAGATGTGCAAAAGTGAACTATATTTATAAGCTCATTTGAAAAAGAAGAAGCACAAGCATCACACGATACTGTATTTTCTTTCTTGTGTCATTTGCAACCCCCATTTTTTATATGAACACTAAGCAATCTCGGAAACAAGTATGAGCTGCCTTGAATGCTACTGCCTTTTATAGCTTACATTTGTAAAAGTGTATGTAAGAAGGAGAAGGGCTTGCTTCTGGTATTCATTACTACTCACTTCTTGTATATCAACTACCTTCATAAAGGTTTATGTAAGAAGGTGCCAGGCTTGCTTCTTTAATGAACAACTTCTGTCTCCTCTCACACCACCTCTGCCTGTAAACTGATCATTTTAGGTGACTTGACAGCCATTTTAATCTGTGCTCCAATTGGCTCAGGAAACCTACTATCCGTAGAATTTGTGCAGTGCAAGGTCCCGTTTGGGGGTCTAAAAAGGACCCTGAAACTTTGTAGGGCGTTATACTTGTCACTACTGGTGTTTGAGATAAGGAAGAGCTGTAACTTTCATCATGTGACTCTGCTAAAGACATTGAATCTGTTCTAGTGAGCCGTTTAGGTTATTTGTTGTGTGAGTAAGCTTACCTGGCTATGCATTACAAATCATTTTGGCTGTATTGTGAACAACATGAAATGTAATTTCTGTTCCTTCTATTCACTGATTTTCTTCTCTTTCCACACTATATGATCTGAACTGGCCTGAACAAGCAACAACTGTTGCTGAATTCCAAGAACCTATGGAGAACTAAAAACGCATATATAATTCCCTACTTTGAGAGGAGGTAAGGCTTTGGCTGATTTATAGTAATGATACTCTGCTGGTTTTAAAATCTCCTGCAACTTCTAAGAAACACATCAACAAGTAATGCTTTCTTTTGTTGATGATTGGCCAAGCATGGTAGTGTTGATTGCAACTGGTGAGTCATAAGGAGTTGTGCTGGACTGTAGCAGTCCTTACCATAATTCTAAAGACATGTTGAAGCCTGGAGATTCGAACATATCTACTACTACTACTACTACTAACAACTCACCGCAGCACCAAGCCGCCTGAGGCCAACACAGCTACGCACGCTCCTCCTCCACCCCAATCTATTCAATCTATCCAAATTTGAATAGCAGGGTTTCAAGCTCTCACCTGATTTTAAAAGACAAAATCGTAAAAAAAAGGTAAAAAGCAGAATGATATGTCGAATTTTGTTTCCCTCTCAGTATTAGCCTTTAGTCAAATTGAGAAAAACTAGAAATTTTAAAAAGAAGAAGGGTCAATTAAAGAACAACGTAAGGGCGTTTGATAAAACGTTGACAGGAAAGAATACACTTATTTAGCAAGGGCACCGGCAGAAAATCTTCCAGAGGGGCAGAAGCCAAAATACCAGTGGTGGTTTGGGGCCAGGGAATATATTTCAGGATATTTATTTTTGTAGGAATAAGTTTATTTTTAAATACTTTTAGTGAAAAACTTTCAAATAAAAAGAGCAATACATTCCATACAAAATGAAACAAAATACAGTAAATTTTAAACAAAAGTTCCTGGCAAAGGATCGCTTTGTTTAATCAATAATATATGTAATTATTATGCATATAATCTTAAAAGAAAATTTGATTCAAACCAAAATTACAGAAAGATTTATTGCTTCCATAGATTATAACAGATGTAGACTTATCTATATGCAATTTCCTACTCCTTAGAATAGTTCATAGAAAGACTAGTAGCATTGGAGTGTACAACTCTATCCATAAAGTAACAGCAGTAAGCTATATACAGTATACTTCAGACATTGAATACTATACTCCACTAGCAGTATTAGAGTAAATATGATACAACACTTTAGATCAAATGGTACATATAAAATCATGGAGAATGATATTTAGGGCTAGTATATGGCTTGCCACTGAATTAGATTACATTGTTAATTGTCATTCAGAAAATTATTAAAATTTCTAACTTCAAGCTATACCAAGTTACATTTGTTGCTTTTCTGCAAATTTTACATATAAAAATACTTTTTGTTCAAAGCAAAGCTGTCAAAACACAAGTTGTGCTGCTAAAGTATTGGCAGCTATTGGAATACTACTACTAGCAGCTTTGGAACTTTTTGCACACCTGCCTCCTGGTTTGATACCCCCCCCCCAAGAGTAGTGGGACAAGGACTGCAAGTTATGCCCTGAGGGCATATAAGGATTTTATGGAATGGGGGGGGGGGGCAAATAAGATGGGACTCATTTTATTTGAAATTAGAACTTGATAGTACCCTTAAGAGTCAAAAGTGATTTGAGAGCAACAAGCCCCCCTCCAAGTCCGTCATATCCCAAAAAAAAATTAACTAAATAACTAAACAAAGCTTTGAGACATCTTTATTTTTTTGGCATCATTGAAATGTTTAGTAATTATGCATTTGAAGATGCCCCCCTAGGCCTCAGGGCAAGGGCTGTAGGTTAGGCAATTTTTTTATTGTTTACATATAGCACATGTTATTAAGAAAGGTATGTATGTAATGTTATTACAGTAAATGTTATTGAGAAAAGGTGGTGATATTTATTCCTTAAAATCTTAATAATTTTTTATTTATTTAAGTTATAAAAGTGAAACCATTAAAAAAAAAATTCAGTAAAATGTAAATTATGTTCTAACCTTGAGAAGGCATAGGGGTTGTGAGCCCTACTTATGTTAATTACTGTTTGTCTTGAGCTTGACTTGGTTATTTATTGTAATTTCTGTTGGTTTTGGGTTTCATTTATTTACTAATGCATACATGTTGTAGTTTAAGCTTGGTAGATCTTTTATTGTATTTTTGCTCATTTTTTGGTTTAATGGAATTCTTTACTTTTCCTTCAAAAACTTATTTTGTGAGAAAAGTTTATTTCAATTAATCTTCTAAAAGGCTCACTGGAATAGATTCAACATCTTCAGCAGTCACATCATAAAAGCTACAGGACTCCTTTATCTCAAACCTCAGTAACACCAAAAAAAACTTTCATTGCGTTTGTTAGACCAGCAGAGACAGGATCTAGCACAATACCCATACTATGGATCGCAGGTTTCCTGAACCAACAAGAGCACACACTGACACTGTGGCTAGCACACTAATAATACAATCAAATCTGGTCTTGGACAGCAGAAAACTGTTAATATGGATGCTGCTTTTTATCATAAAGACTTTTTGCCTATCAGCATTGGGATTCCACAAAAAGTCCATGTTAAGTCTTGCTGCAAGATGAAAATACATAAAGTCTTGGCATCACAGAGAAAAACTCCAAAAGTTTGCTTATCTTTGTCAGGCAGTCAGTAAAAACTATGGGCGCCCATATGGAGGGGGGGGCAGGGGGGGGCCGGAGCCCCCCTGGCTGAATGATGCTGCCTTATATATCTATATTTTTGTTTTGAGATTTTTATTACACAGCATTGGAAGTGCCAATTAGACCGGGTAAGCCTCCACTTTAAAATTCAGCTTATGGGCACCCATGGTCAAAACCAAGTTTAATCTGCAGATATGACAGTGTATATATATACTGCACAAGGCGTCTTCTCCCTAAGTTTTGGTTGAACCCCATACTACACAAGCACCTTCTCCATAAGCTTTGATTGAACCCTATTAAATCCCCCATAAGTAACAAAAATCATCACCATAACTTTGTGCACTGCATAACATAACATTATAACATTGGGCGAAAAACAACATCTAATCCATGGCAACATTTTTATAGTTCCACAAATCAAGGTAGATAAGATTTTAGAATTTAATTTTGCATGTGATAGCAGTCATTTGGTTGCTTGATCGTTTTTCTATTTGATGCAGGAATGATTGCTGATTGTTCTTTTTCAAGAATCACCTTTGGTCTTGTTGACAAGAATAGCGAAATTGTCTTCAAATATTTTCTCCACTAGTTAAGGAAAATTATCTAAGTTAATGGATGTTTCTCATTTGTAAGTAGCCCCTCAAAGCACAGTGGCCAAGAAGGCAAACAGTGCAAAATTGTACCTGATGTAATCTATATTTCCTCAAACATCTTGAGATACGGATTTAGATAAGACTATCCTACAGATCTAAAAGCATTACTTCTCATTACCCTAAATTCTGCTTATGCAGGCATAATACTTTCTTCTCTTAGCAGTTTAATAGAGCAGAAGTGGCTTTCCACTTGCACTAGAAAAGCCAAACAAGGAAAAGAACATGGAATCCAATTTATTTTTTAGTATTCAATCCATTCAAAGTCTTAATGCAATGTGCTTTAAGACTTAAAGCATATGGTTGAATTTTCTTCTACAAAAAGTGAAGGCCAGATATCTCTAAAAAAATATGCTGAGCTGGTTTGTTTTCTGAAACTGTCATGGCAAGTGGGGAAATATGTGTCCACTAACCTGAGTGCTAGCATTGTTATCAGTTTTTACCCTAAAATTTCTGGATTATCACCACAAAAGAGTCCAACGTTTGTTATTACTTTTCACTCATAGTTGATTACAAACTCACAAGAATTATGAAGATAAAATGACCAGCCAACTTCTAGTTTTTGACTGAACCTTAGGCACAGATCATGGTTCTAGTTGAGGATTGGATAACAAGCCAGTGATTAAAAGCCGTTTTAAACATTTCCAAACAATATTGGCTACCCATTTATTCAATTCAGATACAACAAAAAGAAAACTTTCAAACAAGGTCCTTAAAAAGTAATAGGGAAATTCAATTGCTGTCAGAACAAAGCACAGGGGTAACCAATACAAATGACTGGTTCAATATAGCACATAGCAAATTAGTAATAAAATACTTCTTTAACAAAAAATTGGGGTTGAGGATTTGCACAATCACCAGTTTGAAAAGCCAAATAGTCTAAAGCCCTTTTCAGGGTTCAGAATGAATTTTGCCATATTAGCAATAAAAATGTTTAGAAAGAGTATTGGATGGTATATTTATCTTTGAGATAACTGAGTCATTAAAAAGCCCTCATATTTACCCCTTATTTTAAGTTAGTTGCCTGACATCAACATAGCTACCTAACCAGGATATACCCAAAAAAGATGTTGGTGGTCTCAGCCAATCAAAATGTGCATTCATTGCTAATTGGTTTGGATATTACCTGGGCAACCTTATCTGAAGAGCTAACTGAAGACAGATCAAATCTTAAATATTTTTACCATTCCTGTTCTTTGGCTTATTTTATAAACTTAATTAAATATAAAGCAGGTATAGTTTGAAAAGAAACAACCAGCCCAGCGCAAAACTTTGAAGCACAGGAAAAAAGTTTTCAGGATTCCTTCTGAAAGTGCTAAGCAAATACAAATGGTTATCAATACTCTATCCAATATTTGTTAGGCTGTGTATATAACTTTATGGTACGGTAACAGTCTTGTGTATGACTTCTTCTAAATAAGCACTATAAAGATCAATGATAGTAATGCTCCATTTCATATTCAATATTTCATTTTAACAGTTGCATCCCAGCATCCCTAATGGGGCCAGTTATAGCCCTTGACTATAACCATAACTTGACAGATTTTGTTACTTTTTTAAGCTTGTATTATGTTACATTAAGAAAAAACTGTTTATAAGGAATGAGGACAACCTTAATCATAGTTTTTACAAGTTTGCATTGTAAAAGATGAACATAACACTTAGTCCACTTTTTAAAGCTCTTTTTCAGTATACTAATTGCTACCACTCCAAATTCCATATTGAGCCCTAAAAATGGGTCTTAAATTGATAGGTGACATATGCTTCCTTATGGTTTTTTGGGGCACAACTTAGACAAGAAAGAAAAAAACAAATCTACCATTTAACCTGAAGCCAGTAAATACAATTCCCAATTCAATACTTATTGAAAATATGATAATTACTGTTTTTGCAGTTTCACACTAGCCTCCTCTCCTTAACCGGGCAAATATTTATTGCAAGGCTATGCAGAAACATGCTTACCAATAAAGTTAGTAATATTGAATTCCTTATTTTATGTTATTTCCAAATATTCTGGTCATTTTTATGAAAATTAGCCCCTAGGCCCTCCCCCTCCCCCCAGTTATCTCATATAGAGCCCTAGGAATACATAAGAAAATACTGTTGTAATGGAATTCTTGCTTCATAATATTCAGCATGTTTCTATTAATCAGATATTCATGTTTACTCTCATTAAAATTCACTTTTTAAAATCATTCTAAATTACTTTTGTATCACATACAGCAATCAATCACAGGTAAAACTAGACTTCATTGAGTTGAAACTACAGAAACTTGTTTTAACAGTACTAGTGTACAATTACTTGTCCTCAGAAGAAAACACCATAAAATTCTGAAAACAACTAATTTTTTTAGGCTTTCTTTATACTGAGAAAAGCTTTCATATGCTTTTTGCAATATGTAGGAAGCCTACACATAGCAAGAGGTATCTAAATTTCACTCTTGCCTCCCCAGTTTCAGTGAAAAGAGGGGTTGTAATTTCATTAGTGGATAGAGCTTTCAGAATTTATTTCCAGGAACTTCTGGATTCAGAATTATTGCATTTAAAAGACATTTTATTTTGTAGGAGTTAGCCAATTAAATTCATAAACAAAATAATAGACAATAGACATATTAAACATAATAATAAAACAAATGCAGTTTCAAAGTCTTCTGAATTGAACCTGCCAAGTTTTCAGTCAATAAGACCATTAAGCAGTTTCTTAAATTCTGGGAAGGATTTGAATCATGGCAATTTGGGTAGTAGGGCTTATAATATTCCTTGTTCATGTGGGAAATTTTACAATGGTCATACTCACCGAAAACTTTTTGAATGATTTATTGAGCTCTCAATAGAAGAACTCTTCAATAGAAATAACTCTGAATGAAGGAACCCAAAAACTTTGTTTTGGCAGAACATGTTTTCTACCACCCTGATCATTATGTATAATTCTATGATGCAACAGCCATTTCTAGTAATAGAAAGATTTCATTGTGGGCTAGAGAGGCTATTGAAATAAAAAAGTATATTCTTGCTAATTTATCAACAAATAGAAGTACAGGTAATTTGAATATTGACCCAATTTATAACATTCTTTTTCAAAGTGAACCAGTAGTTAGTGGGATTAATAAGGTTTTACAAAATCACCCAGGAAAAATACCAAATACAAGACCTAGGAGAATCTCAGCAATAGTAGCAAACAATAGGATTATTTTGCAACAGAATAATCAACTTCTTGTTCATTTTATTTATTTTTATCCAGTTGCTTTGGTGTTCTTGTCAAAGCAACCCTATTAGCTTCTGCAACCTATGTGGATCAGTTGCAATAATTGAAGATCATGATTTGGCTTGTTTTATTCCTTAGGTTTTGGGTTTTATTTGGAAACAAATTTGTAAGAAATTTTAAAATGAGCCTGAAATTTGCTAAGAAATGATATTACAGCAAAGCTAACATAATTTTTGAGGGATTTAGGGCTCTCTTTAAAAATACCTGCAACTTTGTTTTCAAATTTACATTTTACTATCAGGACTAATGAATATAAGAATAACTTTTCCTGAATCAGCTACAAATGACAATTTTTTCTTACTCTCCATTTTTTTAACAATTTAAAATTTTTGTTTAATAAGGGATGTTTTGAGCCCTTTAAGGGCTCAAAAGGCAATTTTCTGCAAAATCAACTATTGAATTAGGCCATGAAAGAATATTTAAAAAGGCATCAAGTGTTGTATTCACTTTCATCCTAGCTATATTAGATTGTCAACCAGGGTTGCTACCATCAGTAGGATTTTACTAGATCTAGTAAAAAAAAATCTAGTATATTTAGAGGATCTAGTAAATTTTCCGAAATCTAGTAAAAAGTCATGATTTGTAGTAAACAAAACTTTTGTTATTTTCCATAAATTCAGGAAAAAAATTAGGGTTCATTCATTACAAAATCTGATTTCAATTACATTAGATATTATGGCTACTATTGCTCTCATTTTTTGCAATTTCACGTCAACCCTAGTGCTTAAAAATCTCTACTTTGCTCTCGGCTTCTTCCTGATACTTGCTTTGATAGGCAACCTATTTAGAATCAGGACTGGCATGCAGGCTTAATTTGTTTTCAGAAAATTTTCCAAGACTCTCATAACAGCTGCTATGTTTGTTACTTAGCCTTGTCTCTTTTTAAAGATGCTGCTGGAAACAAACTTTTTCCATACTTGCCCAAATTCTTTCTGACTCTCTGCAGCTTGCCCCATTCAAGTGTTGGAGCCAGAGAGACAGTTCTTGATTTTGTCAGTCATCAAAACTAAAAACCAAAATAGGCTAAATGTCTCAAGTGTTTTGTCCCTGATGAAAACAAAGCAACTTGTTCTCAGGTCATCAAGTGGAGTACATGACTGGGTGATTCCCAGCAATTTGACTCAGGCTATCAAGAAATAGAAACAAATAGACCCCTTCAGTCAGAATTCAAAACTAGTGGATACTTTAAATTTGGATGAGGCTGAGGCCTTTTAAGTGTAACTTTTTTAATTATGACTACATATTTTTCTTCTTACTTTTCAATTTGTATGATTTGCCTGACCTGAAGAATATTGACACAATGTTATTTTTTTTAACTAATTATTGTAGGTTATATAAGTTTTCTTTTTCTTGGCAGTCCTAGTCCAATTTGAGGTGCACTTTTTAATCTACATGTGTATTGGTGTTTGATTTTCTTGAATACAAACAAGAGAGAATCCAGAAGAAATCAGTTCACAAAAAATCCCTAATTAATTGCTTTAAAACTTGTCAGAAATCTTTGTAAGCAGCTGATCCCTTATTTAAAGACCACCCCAATTAGTGTTTTAAAAGTGGCAAATTTCCTCTTAAAAATGTAAAATTGAAGGGTTTAGATTTTAAACCTAAAAACAGAAACTGGGGGACAAACTTCAAAAGCTGTCACTTTCAAACACACCTCAGATTCTAAGCACTCCATTGCCTTAATTGCTTTGTGAATATGAGCTGTAGCTGTTTTTCTTTGTTGATTGTTTTTTAATTTTTCAATATATCTGAATTTTTTTACCTGAAGACCATTGATAAATTTAAATCCAGGCTTCACTAGCAGGATTTCCAGAATCTAAGATTCCAGACTATTGTTTGATG
This sequence comes from Artemia sinica, assembly GCA_027921565.1. Lineage (NCBI taxonomy): Eukaryota > Metazoa > Arthropoda > Branchiopoda > Anostraca > Artemiidae > Artemia > Artemia sinica. Next base: position 21,731,469 of record CM051258.1, read on the forward strand.
TCTTGGATACACTGCATCTGGAATATGAAGCCTATCCAGTTGTACATCCAAATAATAAAATAAAAGGATTTTTGAACTTATAGGTTTCCAGAATTTTCAATCATACTACAAAAACAAAAGAAAAGAGGAAAAGAGAAAAAAAAGAAGAAAAAAGGAAAAGAGATTGTGGAAATCCTATTGATTATCCTCCTGAAGTAAAAATCAATGCTTGATGGTGAAAATTTTTTTTAAAGCATTTAGTAAAAAGAGATGCAATTTAGTAAGTTTTTCCTCTCAGATTTAGTAAATTCTTCCAGGCCAGGGTGGCAACCCTGTTGTCAACCACAAATTTACCAATATTTGGATTGAGCATCAAATAAAAAATAAAAAAGGTAGTCTACAATTTTCAGTTTATTAGCAAGTTTCCTTCAGAGGCAATCAATCACTAAATATTTACCAAATGTAAAGGAGAAACACATCATGAAAAAGGTCTCTTTAAGGGCTTAAAATGGACTTTGTGATGATAGCAATTAGTAAATTTGGAAAGTGTTAAATGCATACTGAACAAAATTCTAGACAAACTACTTTTTGCTTAGGGACTCCCCCTCCCCTCAGACATACTTTAGTCCATAGATCCATCCCTGAAAGTTTCATTTTCCTAACCTAACTACATTCCAAGATAGAAAAAATAGCTTATCTAAAATTCTACTGCTTATTGTGATAGCCTATATTGATCCTTTGAGTGGCAAATGATCACACAAACAAGCTTGTAAATATTTTAATCAACAAAGTATTTAGATAGCTAAGAAACAAACTTACCCCTAGAATTATAATTTTGTACTGAATCCAAATATGACATTTGTTTCTATTGAAAATCCAAATTTTAAACCTTTTATAGATCTGAAGATGATACCTTTTTGTCTTGTTTTAGAATACTTGTGTTAGTGTTAATCTTGTTAAAACCAGTTTACCCATAAATTGAATCAATGGTGATCAAATCAAGAATCAATAAAAGTGTAGGAAATATGAAATATGGCCTATACATTTGGGTAAGGTTAGAAAAGGATAGATTATGTTAAAATCTAATTTGTAACAGAAACAAGTCCTATACTTGGATCCAAGATGAAGGAAAGATTGTTTCTGAGCTTTCTGAATACTCTGTTAATTAAGATATTTAGGTAATTTTCTAGGTGGCACTATAGCTTAGCTAGGATGAAAGTGAAAATGTCATTTGATGCCTTTTTTATGCTCTTTCATAATTGAATAATTGCTTCTGGTGCTAACTGCATCTTGAACCCTTAAAGGGGCCCCAAATGTATTTCATTTTTGAAACCATACAAAGAAGTTATCAACACTAGTTAAGTTATTGAAAAGTGGTTAAAAACATATCACTAGTTTATAAACAAGTTGTTCAAGAGTAATATATTTCAAAAATATTTAGCCTATTTATAACAGTTCAAACTTCATTTATTAGGCAACTCAAATATAAACTCTTTTCTGGTAAATATTTACCAAATCATACTATTGAGTTATCACTAAAGTGAATATACCACTCAATGCCTTTTTTATGCTCTTTACAAATATAATAATCATTTTTGCTGGAAATGAATTTTAGCCCCCACCCCTATATATACTAATTCAAGGTATATATTTGGACATTAGGGGGGGGGGGGGGTATTTAGGTAAATTTTTACCAAATCATATTATTGAGTTTCAAATAAAGTGAATATACCATTTGATACCTTTTTTTATGCTGATTATAAATATAATAATCATTTCTATCGGAAATGAATTTTAGCCCCCCCCCTATATATGTTAATTCAGGATATATATTTGCAAATATGGGGGAGGGGGTTAGGTTAGGGAGGGGGCTGAAATTCATTTTGGTAAAATTCTACTTTAGCTACTTTTGGCTATCTTGGAAAGGGGTTAGGTTAGGAAAATGAAACTTTCAGGGATGGGTCTACAAGCTAAAGTATGTCCCAGGAAGGTATTTTGAAGTACATACCTCTACTCCTTCCCCCTTTGGAGGTTCTGAAATTTGCCTATATGACCAACCCATTGAAATTTTGTCAAAACAACTTTTTACCTTAATTTTTAGTAATCAGTTTCTTTTTCTGTGGCTTTAGCTCTGAAAATGCAATTTCAGTTATTTGAGCAGAATTTTAAGCCATGTCAATGTTTTATTTCCAAAATTTAGGAAATGTTTTTGCATATCTTTAAAACCTTATAAATTGGGATTAAGCAAAGTTGTGAAGCTGAAAACAATTTGGTTGTACTTCATTTAAGCAGAAGATCTATTTTGCAAGGTTTCACTTCTATAACTCACAGATTTTTAAAGATCATGACCCTCTAGAGGAGAAGGAGTGGAGGTAGGTACTTCAAAATATCTTCCCAGACATAATTTAGCCTGTAGAACCAGCCCTGAAAGTTTCATTTTCCTAACCTAACCTCATTACAAGATAGTCAAAAATAGCTAAAGCAGAATTTTACCTTCATTTCTGATAGAAATGATTATTATATTTGTGATCAACATAAAAAAAGGCATTGAATGGTGTATTCACTTTATTCCTAACTCAATAATATGATTTGGTAAAAATTTACCAAAGTTTAATCTTACCTCTCATTTACATCAGAAATAAAATTTACCCCAGCCCCCTAATGTGCAAATACATAGGCCTCCCTGAATTGGTATAAATAGGGGTGGGGGTAAAATTCATTTCTGACAATGATTATTAGCCTATCTTTGGAAAGAGCATAAAAAGGCATCAAGTGGTATGTTTACTGTATTCATAAGTCAATAATATGATTTGGTTAAAATTTACCAATTCATCTATATTTACCATTAAGCTAGGCTAGACAGAATCAGAAAATTTTACAAAGTTAGTCAAGCCTCAATCTTCACTAGCCTATTAAAAGGAAGAAAAGATGAAGGAGGCAATTATCATAGCAGCAACCATTATATTTGGAAACAGTGTGGAGGTGAATCATATCATATGGTAGCCTACAAGGAATCTTTGGATATCATAAAGTGTAGTTCAGAAGAAGAGACCTGGCACAAAAACGTCACCATATTTATAAAATTACATACCCGATTGTGTAAATCTCAACCCTTGAAAAGGTGGACACGGATTCATTTCCAGGTAAGTTTTGCCCAGGCAATAATATTAATCCTCCAAGTTTTTATTTCTTCTACGGGAATTCAGGACACAAGTCAGTGTCATTATGTCAATTTTTTTAAGGAACAAAGCTCTAATAATCAGGGTTGCCAAATTTTTGGTCAATGAATATGTCCATTGAGCATCCAAAAATGTGTCCTTTTCTGCCAAATTATGTCTATGTTTTTTCTATAATATGTCTATCTTGAAATCTCAGAAACTAGTTATTTCTACGACTTGTAAACCTCTTTCAAAGTTGCCAGTTAACATCAAATATAATGAAAAATGAAAAAGATTCATTTACTTCAACCATAAGAAATGAACTAGTGTGAAAGCACAAAAGTCATAAAAACTCATAAATAATAAAAAACTAATTGTCGGAGCTTAAGGCTCATCTTTTTGCGAGAGTTCCGCTTGACAGGTATGATCTGTATGAGGGTCAGGATTTTCACTTCTTTTGGTAGCTTTTTGCAAATCAGAGTATTTCTTGCGCATGTCATAAGGTACAATCCAGGAGTCAAGCAACGTTGGGGAGCGCTAGGTAAGCTGGATTGCCCTTCAATCAGAGGGGTGACGTCCCCAAAGGCATAATTACTGAACCTTTGAAGAATGCTGAACAAAATAGATGTCTACAAATTCTGATTGGATGGTGTTTTTCGGAACTGATAGGCACGGGGAGGGGGAGGGTTGCCCTCAAATCACTTTTGACTCTTATAAAGGGCACTAAACTTCAATCAAATGAACCCCATCTGAAGTTAATACGACTACCCATTCTATAAAACATTATATGCCCCTGGGGCATAACTTACAGCCCTTGTCCCAGGGCTCTTATGGGTTGTGTAAACGCTGAGGGCATTGTTATATGTTCTTTGGACCATTTTTAACAAAATTTCAATCTCAAAATTTACTTTGGATGTATCTAGGGAAAAGAATATGTGTGTAGAGGGGGGTGGCTCCACCCCTCTCCACCAAGGGTGGAGGTGGGGGACTTACTCCAAGGGTGGCACGGCCCTTGTGTTTCAAGAATCGTTCTTTAAAAATTAGATAAAAGGTCAAACATTAACGTAGAAAGGGGGATATTAAGGAGGGAATAGCCCCGTCATATACGGAATAATTTCTGTACATTTTAAGTTTTAATGTCACCCCTTATTTTCGGTAGAAAAAAACAAGTTTTTGCATTTATTTCTGATCTTTTTTCAGATAATCCCAGGAAATCCACCCCCCCTCCCCTGTGGAAAATGTCCCCACGAAACATTTCTCTGTATAAAGTCACTCCCATGTAAAATTCTTCCGCCAGAAAATTACACCCGGACAATTCCATCCCTACTGCGAATCCTTCCCAGAAATTTTGTTGCTTACGATTCTACCTGAGAAATACTCCTTACCATACTTTTATTTGAAGAAAGACTTGTATTCATTTAGTTTCTGATCCTTTTTAAGGTCATTGGGGAATATTCCTGTTTAGAAAATCCCCCCCTGGAAAGTTTATCCCCCAGAAATTTTCCATGGAGAATTTCTCCTGGTGATAATTCCCCTATGGAAATTTCTCGTGTGGAAAATATCTTCCTCCCCAAAAAAAACAAGATCCCAAGAGAATTCCAACTCCGCTCAAAACTTCCCCCGAAAGTTCCTTCAGATTGTTTCTACATGTACAATGGGATCAACAACGAGAAAACGGACAAATAACAAACATTTTGTAAACAAATTCTGATAAATTCCCCCCGTGTAAAATTTCACCTTAAAAGTTCACCCCCAGAAATTTCCATCCCAATGGGAAATTCTCCCCATAGAAAATCCATCCCTGGAATATCTCCTTCCTCCCTTGGAAAATGTCGGTATACTTCCCTATAACAAATACTATATGTAAACAATGGGAAAATTTTAGAACTTGCGGCCCTTCCTCTGGTGGTTCTGAGGGATCATGTCATCTCCTAAGACATATCTATTGTACCTTTCAACAACACTGAACAAAATGGCTTATCTCAAAATTTTGATCAGACGACTTTCAAAAAAAAGGGTGTAGGACAGGGGCTAGTTGTCCTCCAATTTTTTGGTTATTTAAAAAGGAGAATAGATCTTTTATTTTTGTTTGAACTAGCCCTCTTGCGAAATTCTAGTACCATTGGTTCGATATGATCACCCCTGGAGAAAAGCAACAACAACAAATAAACACGAATCCGTGATGCTTATTCTGGCAAACGCTATAAAATTTCATTTTTAATAGATAGGAGCTTGGAACCTCTACAGTGGGGTTCACTGATACGCTGAGTCTGATGGCGTGATTTCCATAAAAATTCTTTGACTTTTATGGGGTGTTTTTCACCTTTTTCGAAAATTTCCTCAGGCCTGCTAATGGGTAACACTATACTTAAAAAATATTATATATTTGGAATCAGCACAATAAGCTAATTTTTTGTTACATCTATTGATATCAAAAGTGATTCCAGATCATCAAGAATCTAATTTTTTTTTCTTTTGCTAACTTTTCACTTTCAGTTAGTAATACTTGATGTCGTCAATATAATGTATAATACCCTAATCATTTTTTCCATCATAGGAATAGTCAGGTCGTCTCTACGAACAAAAACATATAATCTATGTTGTATAATCAAAGTTGCGGCTTCACCAATCAGAATTTTTAGATTCTGGGCTTTTTGGATAGTGAAACCAGTCCAAAAAATAGTCCCCAGATGGTTTTTTCACTCCCACTTTCCAGCACTTCAGAGCTTATACAGTTATTTTGTTTTCAAGATTATTAAAGTGAATTTTTATTATTTTGCTTTGTTTCTTCCACCATCAAAGTTTTTTTTTGCAACAAAAGCTCCTAGAATCCAAAAATCTTGAAGCTCAATTGATCCTTTCTTCAAGATTGATCCGGGGTACTTTCGTCAGGCTTCATGTTCCAGATCGCATGCGAAGAAAACGTAAACACATAATCTGGAAGCCGAAATTCTAGGAGTTGTAGTCCCAGCTTAACCCTTTTTCTATTGGATTGTGCGGCTCCATTACGGCCATAAAAAAACCATTATCTAGGCTTATATATTTTTGATAAGCCCTAGGCTTCGTTCCAGGTCTGCCGAAAAGAATATAAAAAGTAACTACTGCTGCGTTTTAGTTGAACGGACTGGAAGGAACTGCTGAATAAAATAGACGCTTAAGTTTTAAAAAGTGTCTGAAACAAATTTTATATTATAAATATTAAAATTTATGAGGCAAATGCACTAAAAAAAAACAAACATCGAATTAGTATAGCAGTTGCTTTCAATTTCTCCAGCTAAAAAGTAGCCATAGGTGCTTTTTATACACTTGTTGGCCGATCTAGAACGAACACCTACATAACCAGGAGCTAAAAAGCTGAGCTACTAAATTTGGTTTTATTGGGTAAAAGATCAGGATTCTCTTATACAAATCAGTTGTTAAGAAATTAAAATTTCAACAAAAGACCTAAGAGCCTTACATCATTAAGGTATCTAAGCAAATACTCAACCTCTTCCTCTTCAGCATCTTTTATTTCATCAAATCCCCTTTATTCTTCGTTTTTGTTTTTCCCGAGGATTCCAGTACCGTGGTCGCACATTACCTATCTAGCACCAATCAAGGAGTAAATGGTTTCAACTGCAAGGCGGTTTGAGACTTCGTTTTGACAATTGAGACTGCGCTAAAAATGCGCTCGGCACAAGCATATGAGTGTAGAAGGGACATGATAGAGAACATGAATATGTAAAACTCTGAATATCTCGCAGAGCCAAGACCATTTTGAAGCTCATTCAGTTTCCCTCAAAAAAGCTCTGGACTATTAAAGTATTTAGCCCACTTAAACTTGGACTTAGCAAAGATTGATCACTACTGAGAGTTTAATTCTTCTGAAGATTGTCGATCGGCAAGTTCAGGGAACATAACTAGTATTGTTACCAGGCTTTCTTTTCCAGAAGCAGCCACAACTGGATCAATGACATTCATTTTCTGCAAAACCTGAAAGGTTGAATTGCAGTAGTAGCGAACATAAAAACTCCTTTGCTAACTTCACGTAAAAGTTAAGGCAAACGATTTTAAAGGCACGCACTGTTTGGACAGGAATATTTTTTTCTATCCCTTCAGCTTCAAAGTTTGCTCATTCATAGATTCTTTCAATAGGCAAAAAATATTCAGGCTTAGAAGGGTCATACGTACCTAATGGTTTTTTCGACAACCTCTGGACGTAGGAAATTCCTTATGATGGTCTCAAATAATATGGAGGTATTTTCGCAAAGGCATTGATACCTTACCCCCTCCACTTGATATAAAACACTTAACTTGCTGACTTGTGGCAAAATATAGCCCAGAAACTGCAAGTAAAGTTTGGTATACACATTTTCAGGACTTTTTCCGCAGATGCTAACTTTGTGGCCTTAAATTCTTGTAAAAATAAACTTTAAGGGCTGTCCACTGTTCTAAAACTCGATGAACTACGCACTCAAGGAATAGCCAATGGCCATCACAAATTTTTAGTATTCTGTGATTTTTCGTGTTCGTTATCCCCTGAAACTCTGTGTAAGTTGCAATACGTTTTGGTGGTGCTATATATAGTTGTATATATTGCGGACAAACTTGTCAAATTCCTAGGGGATTTCCTAGGAGGCGCTAAATGAGCATAAAGCAAGGCTATGGCAGACGCAGCCGAAAATAACATGTGGATTGCCAACTTTCACCGGAGCCTTCAACCCTTTTATTTCTCCCATATTCACAGAGACATTATCTTATCCTAACCCTATGCAATTCTCTTTTGGAATATTTCTAACTCAAAGCAACTTATCTACTTCTTCTTTCATTGTTTGAGCTGTTGCTGATGGCACATTGGCAAGTCCTAAAAAGCGATGACAGACTCATTTCAGCTGAGGACACCAAAAGCTACCTACAACGGCCATAGATTTAACAACAGATGTGTCCGTCGACTCGTCGAACAAGATTGACAGCTTTCCTCTCTGAAGTTCCTTTGAGAGAGTCTGTTCTGCAGCAGGTGCTAATTTTTTCACAACAATATTTTGCGTTTTAGCACGACTGCAGGTAAACTTAGATGCAATCATGGAAACAGGAAACACAGTTTTCAGGAGGCCTGGCTGATGCTTGATGACCCTGAAAGGTAGTTTTGTTCTGCAGTGAAGCAAAATGTGCGTTCACACATAACCTAAAGAGTCCCTTCAAAGTCACAAAGAAGAGAAAGACAAGTTGCAAGACATCAGTATTTTTACAACAATAAACAATGAGAGTCATAGTTCTGGCTAAAAAAAAAGTTGCTAAATTCTATTGCAAATGTATGGAATTTGCACCAGTTTAGAAAAATTATACCGAATTTTATACTTAAAAAACGTCGTAAAGATGTACAGGTCAGAAGAAAATGTAGTGAATTTGGTACAATTGTACCACCCATACCAACACTGCACTAGTTTTAAAGAAAAATTCTGCGCTCGGCTTTTTCCTGATGAAATAAACAGACTTGAAGATAATTCATTGCGAATGGGGTTTGTGAATGTACAAGGACTCATGAGTTCTATTGATGAACTAACAAATTTATTGCCAGCAAATCAGATTGACATTTTGGGGATTTGTGAAGCATTTATTAATGATGAGACAAATTATAATGTGAAAATCCCGGGATATATATTCATTGATAAGAATCGACAAGTCCATGAAAAATGTAGCCTTGCGTCATTTTTGAAAGATGGAGTGCAGTTTGAGCGACTGCCAGAATTGGAAAAATATAATGTTGAAAAAGTGTGTGAAATACTGGCTGTTGAATGTCTGCTTGGGACTAAAAAAATTCAAGTTTGTATTATGTGTAAGCCCCCGTCGGCCCCAATACCGTTTTTTTTAGCAATCTCTGGAGTCTTTACTAGCATCTTTGGATGATAAGGATGTTGTGGTTATGGGGGATTTTAATATAAACCTACTGGAATTTAAAGAAAATACCATACAACAGATTTTATTACATTAATGACATCGAATTCCCTAATTCCTTCGTGTACAATTCCTACGCGTGTTGCATCGACTAGTGCAACTCTCATTGACAACATATTTTTGACAAAACCAGCCACGTCTTCACAAGTTGTTCTGACGGATTTCTATGATCATTTTTTGTTAATTTCTGATGTGAGATAACAGATTCATAAAATAAAATCACCAGAAACAGCAACCCGGATTATTAATAAAAAAAATCTAGTATGTTTAAAGGATAAACTGAATTTGACTAATTGGTCTCCTGTATTTGATGCTGATGAAATAAACTCTGCGACGGATTATTTTTTAGAAGGATTTAATACTGCACTTGATGAGTCGTGCCCAAGAGTAAAAAAAATAAAACGGAAATATAATCAACCCATCCAAACATGGATATCGCCCGCCCTTTTGGCGTCAATAAAACATAAAAACAATCTCTATAAAACTTTAATATCTTTCCCAAGTGAAGAAAATAGAAGAATTTTCAAAAATTATAAAAACCTACTTTCAAAAATAATACGTAATGATAAAATGAAATTTTATTTCGATTCTTTTAATGAAGTAAGTAAGTCCCCAAAGAAAACTTGGGAACCAATCGACTCATGTCTAAATCAATCGTGGACGTCTTCTTCACCATCAAACATACGGGATGCCCATGGTAATACAATTGAAAGGGAACTAGAAATGGCAAATTATATAAATTCTCATTTCGTGTCAATCGGGCAGTTAGTAGCTAATAAGCTCCAACGTAATATGTCCCACGGGCAATGTAATTATCGTACGTACTTAGGAAGTCCTTCTGAAAAATCTATGTTTTTAACTAAGGTAACAGAGAAAGAGGTTGCTAATTTTGGAAAGCTTTTAAAGAATGGAAATTCCCCGGGAATTGATGGATCGTCGAACAATATTGTTAAAGTCATTTTACCTAATATTAATAAAGTTATGTGTCATTTAATAAATCTGTCATTTAGATTGGGAAATTTTACGGATTCTTTCAAAAAAGCGAAAGTGTTACCGCTATATAAAAGTGGTGACCGGACTAATTGCTCGAATTATTGACGCATTTCTATTCTTTCGGTTTTTCTAAACTAATGGACCGATGTTTTTATAATCGAATGTATAATTTTCTCTGTTCAGAAGATTATTTTTCAAAAACACAATATGGATTAGAAAAGAGCATAGTACGCAGGATGCTATATTAACTATGGTACAATTTATTCACGAATGTCTGGACAAAAAATGAACCCCGGTGAGTATATTTTTGGACCTTGAAAAGGCATTCGATTCGCTATGCCATGAAATATTTTTGTACAAATTAAACCATGGTGGGATACGAGGACCAGCGCACGATTTTATCGCATCTTGCCTAAGAGGTCGCTTCCGAGTGACTATGATCAACGACACAGTTTTGGATCCATGTCTGTTGTCAAATAATGGTGTCCCGCAAGGTTCAATCCTGGGACCACTGCTTTTTATAGTATACATAAATGACCTTCCATCAGCGACAAAAAACCATGGTCTGAATATTATTTTCGCTGATGATACCGGATCATCACTTACTGGACAGTCGGAAGAGGATCTCAAAAAGAAGCTGTTCTGAGTGATATGAAGTTATCCGGTAATGCATATTCGTTCACAAAATAATTTCATCTTTATTTTGGTTTCTTTTTATATTTACTATGGATAAGGGACAGTCGTTAATTCCACTTTCCTCTATTCTAATCTTAGGTTTGTTTCTCTTGTATTTGCGTTTACTTTTAGAGTTGATTGCATTTATTTCTTCAATTTCATTATCTGAAGGGATATTCTTGTGAAATCTACTCAAGTAATCTCAGGGGGCATTTTGTTTTCTCTTCAAGTATTCAAATTCATAATTTAGATCTTGCATTTTCCTTATCCATCTAGCTATGATACCTGTGGGTTTTTTGAATGAATCTAAGTATTGTAAGCTTATGTGGTCCGAACAAATTATAAATTTCTGACCGACCAAATAATGTCTAAATTCGTCCAAATGATGAATTATGGATATTAATTCTAATTGTGTGGCAGAGTAATTGCTCTCACCCTGGGATAGGGTTCTAGTTGAGTAGCTTATAACTCTCTCTCTTGATCCCCTACTATTGGAGAAAGAATTGCTCCAATACCTTTGCCAGAGGCGTCTGTCGTGACTACAAACTGACTGTGTTCGAAATCGGGCAATGATAATATTGGTTCAGAGTACCATATTGGTACCATTTTGAGGCAATCTAAGGAAGTTTGGGCTTCCTGAGACCAGGTAATATTTTTGGGGTTGCTTTTGGTTAATTCCGTAAGGAGTTTCGGAATTTGGGCGTAATTGCATATGAATTTTCTGAAGTAAACAGTCAATCCAAGGAGTCCTCGTAATTTTTTTATAGTCCGCAGGGACCTAAGATTTTCTACACATTTGATCTTCTCTGGATCTAGGGAAATTTGACCTTTGGTCACTATAACGCCCAAAAATTTGATTTTTGGTTGAAATAAAATCACTTTTTCAGACCAGAATTTCAAATATCCTTCTCTGAATTTCTCAAAAACCTTAGCTAATGTTACTAAAGGACCTTCCTCGCTTTCTCCTACGCATATTACATCCTCCACAAAGTGAATGCTATTGTTTAAGCCTCGCAACAAGTGCAACAGAGATCTACGTAACGCGCTTGAACTTGTTTTTAAGTCCAAGGGGTACTCTTAAATATTTTTAAAAACCACGTTTAGTTGTAAAAAATGCCGTTTTATAAACGTCGTCATCTGCTATCTTTACTTGGTGGTACCCTTGCGTAAGATCTAAGAAGGTAAACTTTTTATTTTTATTCGAGATGGAATCCAGAACTTGGTCGATTCGCAGCAGGGGAAGTTTATCACTGACTAACTGTTTTTTTAGGACTCTATAATCAACTAAGAGTCTAAGATCATTATTCTTTTTTGGAACTAATATCACAGGAGCCGAATACGGACTTATACTTGGGCGTATGATGTTATTTCTTTATAGTTCACGGATTTTATTCTTTAACCGATTTTTGTGCTGGTAGGGAATCCGGTAGGGCTGTTTTGCCATAGGCGATCCTGTAGCTTGGATAGAGTGTTCATAGAATGGTGTCAATCCAATATCTTCTTCAGAAGTGGAGAATACATCTTTAAAATTCCACAGTGATTTATATAATTTTTGTTTTGACTCTGCGTTGTGAATATGGTCTATATTAAATTTTTCCCGAAATTGGGATCTTGTTAGGGGGTACCTATTGCTTGGAGTATTAATACTCTTAACTAAGTTTTGTTCGGAATTTTTCCACCTATCTAAATCGCGCTCAGAAATAACTTGTATTTCAACGAGACATGCTCCCTTTTTTATTGCAATCGTATCATTTTTGTGGGTATTTGTTAACCAAATAAAACCTTCCCGTTTTTATAGGATATGATCTGTTCTTTACATAACAGGTCCTCAGGGATTTCTTCCAACGGAAACGCACGCCAAATTTCAGATTTATTATTTATTGATTAGATCATTTGTGAGATCTGGACTCTTTGCATTGTTCTGGGAGTAATTTTTGTTTTTCGTATAGTAAACCCTTAATATTTCTCTTCCAACTTACTTTTTATTAAGTTATGATTGGTGCTTTGTTGTGTCGAGTCTTCCGCTAGTAATATTTGTCGGGAGCGAACCGCGTTGAGGTTTATTACCTCATTATGATTTTTTATTTCAGTATGAGTTTAGTCTCTGAACGATATAGAACAAGTTTTTTGGATTATCTTTGGTACTGTGTTATATTACGCAAGTAACTTTTCGTGAAAAATCCAGCTGATTTAATTACGAGGGATTGCTCACTTCATACCACCACTTGTGTTAACACGCTGCGTCCTGAGCGTTGATGTTTCTAAATCAAGACCCACTTGATAGCTCTAGTGCCGCAGCATATGGCTGGCACATTATAAGGTAGGGCTTTGCAATTTTAGTAGGCAAGCTGAAATAGAATTATGAACGATCAATTAGAGGCCACTTAATTAATATTGGCGAAATTGGAAAGTGTGGAAGAAAAGTTAAAATCTCTTAATCCCATGGCTCTCAAAGTTGATAATTTACTGAAAGATTTCCAAAGCCTGGCTACTAGTCTTTCTGGTCAAATTAGTGAAGTACGTTATGCAGTAGACATTAATGCAAAACAAATCGAGAACACTAACAGGGAACTAGCGTCTAGCTTAGCAAGAATGGAAATAATAGAAAAAGTGCAATGTAGTCCTTTATAATTTTTCTCATAATTGTAAGAGGACGATATCTAAAAGAAGATCTTATTAAGTATTTTACCCGGGTGGTACCCCATTTAAGTATAACTGAACACGATATTATTGATGCATTTCATTTACCATCACAAAAAAAGCATCCGATCTATTGTGATCAGATTCTCATCTATAGATCTTAAATTCGCAATCCTGAAATCATTTCAGAATTTTCAAAGATATGATCTTACTGTAGCTCCCGATTATTCGGTTAGCGAACGGCTTGCCCGAGGGAAGCTTATACCTGTTATGATAAAAGCTAAAGAAGAAGGTCAGTCAAATGTTAAGTTGAAGGGTGTAAAAAATTTTCTTGGAAATCGTTTATTTGTGTACGATAAGATAAACGACAAAGTGAAAGAAATAAAAAAGCGAGAAAGCTATAGTCCTTGAATCAGGGAATTCGGAGGAGAGTAGAAGTGCTGTTAGCATAGTGGACAAAGAAACAAATGAATCAATATCATCCCAGGAATCTGATTCTACTATCACAGCTAAATCCACGATGAAAAGAAGCAAAGAGATGGTGGTGAGCCCAAATGACCAGGATTATTAACCTAGTGCAGCATATATTCGACAGAATAGTGGAGGAGATAAAAGGAGAGTTGGTATTCGTGTGGGTTATGACGTCAGGGGGCGGAAGAGCAGCCGTCTTGGGATGCAGTTTGGAGACAGGGGTCCTGATCTTAGACAGTGTTCTGTTGATCGAAGTTTCTCTGGTGGACATTTTGAGGGTAATTTCAGTTCAAAAAATAGTCAATAGCGGGAGCTAGCCCATGGGCAATGTAAAACGTGCATTAAGTTGCTGCAGTGGAATATCCAAGGTCATAATGATGATAAAATGAATGATTTGTTTAGACTAGAAAAAATGAATGATTATGATGTTATCAGCTTAGTTGAGACATGGCAGAATAGGGCAGTATTTAGAAAAGGTTTTATAAGTTTCCATATTTCAAGAAAGAAAAGTAAGAGTAATCGAATTTATGGTGGTGTTACACTGTTGATTAGGAACAATATATTTGGTAAATGTGATAGGTTAAAATCGCAATCTGAGAATGCAAGCTAGCATTTCTGGCTAGCATTTCATTTATTGCGATGAAACTTTGTTTCGACAATACAAATTGAATACATAATGAATACTTTGTTATTCCTGTGGCTATTTTTGTCTCATAAATTCTACCTTTGCTTTACAGTTTGGCAATTAAGATTCCTAAAAATAAACTATATAGTTGATCGCCTGTCGCGCAATATTTAGTCACGAAGATATTTATCTCATATCTTTGTGACAGTTTGTCTTTTTACTTCAAGACTGATTTATTTTTTGCCACCAACATTTGTCGTGGGAAAATATTCTACAAAGTTTATTCAATCGAGATACATTTGTTTGCTACTTTTTAATTTGAACGACCGGGCATTATTTGACGTATGTGGGTTTTATGATTTTAGGTTAATAGTTTATGCGGTTCTGTTTTACATGCGAAATTTTAATTTGAAAGTAAAAGAAGTTTACAAAGTAATTTGCGATTTTTGAATTTTGATCACGTTACACTTTGAACTGTACCTACTATATCATCTACAGAGGTGTTCTTGAATCTAGTTCTCTAATAACTCTCAATAAACAAATATATCCTGGGGCTCCAAAATTTCTACTTTTAGCGTACAATCAGGCGACAAATAAACACTATGGCTACATTGAATCTTAATCAAAATACACCCAATGATTGGCGTGTAGTCACAGATATTTTTGAAACTGAAATTACAATATATCTTCTTGTGAACAGTAAAAAGGCTATTATATAGCATTATGACACTGAAGAAACTACGTGAAAATATACATTTATGTTCTGTTCTAAGCACTTCAAAACTTACACTTATGAAAACCATACTCAAACACGGTATTGACAATGATTTCATTAATCTAATATCTGAACTTTGTTTAAATTTAATTGAGGGCAATGTTCAACTGCCAGAAGTAGTTAAGCAACAGGCAAAGCAACATCGTTCCATTGTACTTGTCTTGGCTTGCAAAAAAGGATAAGATTTTAAAAGGAAACGTCGTCTCCAAGCAGGTGGTAGCTTTTTTCACTTTTACTGGCAATAATTGCAGGACTTGTGAACAGTTTTGTCTGGATGGCTAAACCCTATAAATTGACTCCAATAGAACTCGCTCTTTTACCAATGGAACACTTTGAGGACAATCTGAGTAAATTCATTAATGATGAGAATATTGGTGATGATAAAAAATACTTTTACTTCAAGAAGCACTTCGATGAGTTGGCAAACATAAACCCTATAGTTTAAGACCAGTCAATGTAAGTGTCGTTGATCACAAAAAGGAAACATCTCTTCAATATTCTACTACTGCTGCTGCTGATGGAACAATAACACAATCAAAGGAGGAGGTGGAATTGAATTCAATAGTGTCAAGTATCAGAAATGTATTGTCACACTCATATCGTGAACAAATTAAGATTCTTAACAAATCTTATGGAAAGGGGTGAAGATCATATTCAAGATGATAGCAAGGGGAAACGAATTATAATTCAAGGGAAAATTTATAATCTACTTGATTCAATTTATGATATGGTTACAAATCGTAAAGGACTTTTATCATTTGACAGTCATCTATACAACTTCTTAAATATATTAAACTTTGCCAAAAGTCTTATTAGCAATTATAAAATTTTAAAGAAATTAAATGAACATAGTCCATCATCAACAATATTAAAACAAGAAGAAGAAACAGATAAAAATTTGAAATCTAACTTGGAAAATACTAGCAAACCTAGTAGAAACAATGATTTGATGACGACACCAGTGGTAGCTAGACAAAAGCAAAGATGTATCAACTCATCATCATCACACACTAGTATGCAAAAGAGTAGTGGACATTACGCTACGTGTTTCCGTTCAAAATGGTTGAAGTTTTGAAACATGTTTACTATGCATGCTGACTATGTACCTAGTTTCTGCGCGGACAGTTGTATATTTATTTACAGTTCATTTGTGGAACCGTCGAGAATTGATAATTCAAATGTCCTCCTTCTACGTGTTCTAGAGAGAAAAGGAAACAGATACAGATAAAAAGAAACAGATAAAAATTTAAATCAAACTTGGAAAATATTAGCAAACCTAGTAGAAACAATGATTTGATGACGACACCGGTGGTAGCTAGACAAAAGCAAAGATGTATCAACTCATCATCATCACACACTAGTATGCAAAAGGGTAGCGGACGTTATACTAAGTGTATCTGTTCAAAATGGTTGAAGTTTCTGAAACATGTTTACTTTGCATGCTGACTATGCACCTAGTTTCTGCACGGACAGTTGTATATTTATTTACAGTTCATTTGTGGAATTTTCGAGAATTGGTAATTCAAATGTCCCCCTTCTACGTGTTCTAGAGAGAAAAGGTATTGAAAACAATGTTCACCAGTACAATGTAAGACATCTCCAGTTTGTTCCCGTAAACACTTCGTATTTGGCACTCTTTCAGTTAACACTAAGTAGGGAACTCGGAGATATTTTAGATTTAACAAAGGAATTGTGTGTCATTACATGTCATATTCGACCCGTTGCTGAAGATTAACAATAGAAGAATTCCATTTGTCTTTCCTGACGTTGATTGTTATGTTGGTGGTCTGAATCCTCGTCAAAAAGGTCATGGATTGGACTATTACGAGGGACATACTACAATGTCTGGCTAAGGTCTTGGTAGTTGGTTTGCTAGGTTATTTCGTCCTGCACTACCCCTTGTCAGAAAATATATTGTATCTGCTACCTCAAATTTTGCTGCATCAACATTACAGGACTGGGGCTCGGGTAAAAATTTAAAAGAGAGTCTTAAAGAAAATATTGGATCTTGAGCAAGAGCCGTTGGCGAACAATTAAAATCTCAGCAAAATGAAAAGGGATTAAAAAGGGTACGTGATTATCATTCATTCATCAGTCGCTACCCAGATGGAAAGTGAAAGACATCAACAACAACTTTGAAGAAAAAAAGAAGAAGAGGTAGAAAAAGAAAAAAGATTGTCAGATCAAAGAAGGAATTCTTCTCTTAAGATTACCTATCTCCCCCACAAAGAATCGCATCCATCAATCAGCTCGTCACTGAATCTGTTCAATGCTGAAAATCTTGACGTCAGTGTCAAGTATGGCTACTATGAACAATTTCATCCCCAACAACCACTGTCGGAAAATATACACTTTCAGATATTTTCCAACGAACATTATTTCATCGATTTATCATCTAAATTTGATGACTTAAATATTGTGTTGAAGAAAAAGTCAGACAATACAGCTCTCAGGGCTACCGATGGCCTGTCCTATGAAAAATGTATCCTACACAACTTGTTCAAACAAATTAATGTATTCATTAATGGAACATTGGTGAGCACTAGCAATAATTTATCAAACTATGCAAGCTACATGCAATTTATGCTGATGACTCCTAAGTCATACAAGGAGTTGAGAGGACAGGCACTGGGCTATGTATATATATCGAATGTTAATACTGATGGTGACCTAACTGCTGCAGTAATCCAAGAGTATCATTTAGTTGGAAAATTAAATCATGAAATATTTAATATATCTCAATGGTTGCCTCCCAATGTTAAGATTGACATAAAGTTACAACTAGCTCCATCCAATTTTATTTTGAGAAAAACACTTATGCTGCAGCACTTGATGCAAACGTCATTATCACTTCAACAATTCTTCATGTTCGAAAACAACAGGTTATGACCTCTGTTGCATTGGCAATGGAAAAACTGAGAGCAAGTGGTAACAATTTCAAACTTTTTGTCCCCGATACAGTCACCAGTCAACGTCACATTGCCATTGGTTCCTGTAGCTATCACTATTCATCATTTATCAATGCAGAAACTCCCTCAAAACTTGCTTTGACCTTTGTGAAGAGTGCTAGTGCCGTTGGATCCTGAACTGCACCCCCACCCCCCATGATTTTAATTTTTTTGGCTTACCTAGACTGTTGTGCAAAGTGAATGGAATTCCCTTGTACATTTTATCATTTGATAAAAAATCATACAGAACTCTGCATGAATTGATTTTGCAATCCCTAGATCATGACTCACAACTATTTGAAAATGGAATAACCAGTTCAATTTTTTCAAAAAATCATGGTGTAATTGTTTTGGACTTGTCTGGCACTCAAGATATGAGCATAGTACGAACAGGAAATGCACGTTTAGAGTGTAAATTTACCGATACTTTGACTGAAAGTATCACAATAATATCAATGAGTCAAATTTGAAACCTATAGGGAAATGACAGTAAATTGGCTATGCATCTTCCAAACAGCGAAGAATATAGAATATTTTGATCCTCTTGGCCTTTTATATAAATTCTACACACCACACATCAACAACTTTATTGAAAGCAGTGGGAAAACTATAATTCAAAATCGGAAGAAAGTGCAGGACTTAACGACTAAGACCTGCGGCTTTCAAGCACTGCTGTATTTCATTTTCAGATGTCCTGACTGTACTTACAAACAGTTTCTCAACATTTACGTTGACAATCCTCGTCTGAATGACTTCTTAGTAGAAAATGTACTTTAAAACATGGATCATATTGATTTTAGTGCCCTACAAATAAAATATTCTAAAAATGTATGTAAAATTGTTTAATAATAAAAATAAAGTATATACATAATAAAAAACGGCTTTTTTCTCCTCTTTAGATTTCTTCTTCTACGTATAGGTCCTTGTCAAGAGCAACTAATGCTGGTATATCATCTGAATTCACTGTATACTGATCCTGATGTGCTACAATGTCAGGGTCGCATTTTCTACAGTACAATGTAACTTCACTCTCATTATGTCTCTCTGTTTAGTCAATGATACTATTTTCATTCATATTGTAAAATTCACGTGTTTCAATTTCCTTATTTAAAGCAATGTGACATAGCGTTTTCAAAAGGTGAATCACATTCTGTACAAGCCAAATAAAAATCAGTAGGCTTATAATCATAGTAGCCATTGTCCTCACAACGATGACGTTGAAACCAAATTCTTTTCTTATTCCGAAACTGGAATCGTAGACCTGGTTCCAGCTCCCAAAACAATTTAAAGCCACGACGATACCAGTCTCTTAGTAATAAACTAAAATCACGTTTAGGATTATTTCCAGTTATACCAGGATATGTTTTCTCCCAGTGATTACATTTATCATAATGGCAATTGGAGCATAGGTTTCCTCTAGGGAGAGAGGCACACATCTCTTCAACACGGAAATTACAGCCTTTAATTTGTACGGCATATCCTCTATGAAACGGGTTGCATAATCTACACGTTTCAAAATACTCGTCAATCATTGTACAATTCCACATGATGACCAGCTGCCCAGTATATGCATGTATAGTGGACATGTATAGAACATTTTTTCATGTGCTGACACTCTCACTGCCAAAATGAAACTGACATACGATCGGTAAATTGAGAGGGAGAGAGAGGAGTAATCGAATGATATCAAAAACCTGTTTGAACAGACTCTTCTAAATTTTCGATTCATTATTATTCTCATGAAAAATCATAGTCCAGAATCAAACATTTTTCCATAAACACTAGATTCCGTATAATTTTCGCTTTCTCAAATCCATCCATTTTTTACAATCATAACAATCTCACAACCAACTTCAGACTAACCAGGATTCTTTCTACTTCAAGAATATTCGCTAACCTACTGTAGGACATGTTTTCGATTTACAAATATTTTTATTAAATATAATTACAATAACGATAATAATCACTGATACAACTTATTTTCCTCAATATACTTCACTATTGTATTTAAGGCAGCTTGAAGTCTATTTATATGCACTGTATCAAGTTTTCCTGCAAAGCATAACTGCTCCTCAAATTTAAATTTGCTCAATGATATCACATATCTTGCATACATATCATCCCATTCAAGGCTTAGTCCAGATCCCCTTGTAATTTCTACTGCTACATTCGGCACTCTCGTCTTTGCATCATTGCTACTACCTGCTCCACCATCAACGTCCAATAGCGTAAACATTGCACTCATTTTCTATGCAAATATCTTGTCAAATAATAGCGTATAAACAAACTATTCTCTCTCTGAATTCTATTCTCTTACTAATATGAATTACGGTAAAAATAACTCCTTATATTGAATCCGGTTGCTATGGATTCGTTTATATGGCCTCATAGCTACGATATCCTACGAGTACTAATAATGAATAAATTATATACCGTCGGTATCTACTGAGGCTGTTTATACACTTAGGCTGTTCGTCCACTTTATCATTATATGACTAGTATAACGGGTTCGGTAAGTTCACCTACCAATGACATTAAATCTATCGTCAAATGTATTGGTAGCATACGGTGTTGATAGGCTTTTACCAAGGACATTAAATCTATCCTACAATATATTATAGCACACTACTGTTATGCACCCAGAGAAAATGCCCCCTCTACCCTACCCCTAAAATCACCACTATGAGGAGAACTGTAAAAATCGATGGAAAAATAAAACAAATACAAAATCAAACACGAAAACAAACACTAAAACAACATACACAAATTAAAGAAGAAACTTGGACAATTTGGGGCAGGGGGTGTGTACTTGTAACTAGCGCTTTTTAATAAGAACATTAAGATAATAGGAAATTTTGTAAGACAATAGGAAAAAACCAGAAATTTTGAAAATTCCCTATCTGTGTTTGGGACTGAGACGGGAAAATGGTTTCATCTGCGCCTCCTAAACTTTAAAATTCTTCTTTGTTAGGTAAATTGGAGGTAATTATTTGCTTCTTTCTTAGTAGCGATATTAAAAAGTTAGCTGTGGCATGAAAATCAACATTTGAATAAAGGATGCGGATAGATCTTTTGTTAAAGCTGTTCGAGCATTTTTATACGCTGATTGAAGTATTTAAATTCAGTTTTTTCCCACGAAATTCATTAGTGGGAGTTGTTTCCCTCGGAAACGACAGTAGAAAGGCCCCTATTGATCCCACGCGACACCCGTGCTGCCACCTACAACTTTTTTACATAATTTATGCATGTTCTTATGGTGTTTCTCACTGAGAATGAAAAAAACAGGATTTTTCTCACTATGATGTATTTTCATGGTTTCGATGAAATTGATTTACATAATAGAGGGGAATTATTGATTCACGAAAGGGGAGAGAATTTCTGAGAACTTGATTTACATAATCGCTAGGGGAATTATTGATTTACGAAAAGCGGAATAAAGAAACAAGTATGGCTTCTTTGATCTTAGGTCTGAGGGATAAACGCTCTTTAGGTCAGAGAGAAAAATTAATATTCTATTTTTAAATAGGGCTTCATTGATCTTTAGTGTCAGGAATTAGAAATGACATCACTTGTTATCTTGGAATTATGCGGGAGTCTAAAGAGATAGAAATTATTTTTAAATACGGCTTCACTGATCTTTAAGTCGGAGAGATAAATTGATATTCTAACGGAACCTTAATAGTGTAGCTAGGAACATTTATGACATGAAGAGATTAACGCGGGAAAGGGTTTCCTAGGAATTTCTAATGTGACAGCGCAGGGATGCCAAAACAATAGGAACACGCAGAAATTACTTTTAGGGGATTATTTGGACGAAACCGTTTTAGACATTTTAGGGAATTATTTGGGCGAAACAGTTAGAGGCATTTTAGAAGATGATTTTAGAAGATGATTTAGAAGATGATTTGGGGTGAAACTCTGCGGTCGTTATAATACACAAGTTCTATTTGAACAGTGTTGTGAGGTCCTCTACCCCAACCCCAAACAACCCTCCTATCCCACCCCCAAAGGAACCCCCCCCCAACTTTTTTGACCCCCATTTTTTAATTCTTTTTAATTTGCGCATTTTGAGACAAAAGGACCCCATCCCCAAACTTTTGGCTCCCCCTCCCACCATTAGTGTTTTGTCGTGGTTTAGCATGTCACAGTTACATTCTCTTGATTATTCAAAGTTCATTTTGGATTTCTTTCGTTGAAATGCAAGATTTGGAATATTTCAGTAGTGTTTTGTCATGGTTTACCTTGTCACAGTTACATTCTCTTAATTTTTCAAAGTTCATTTTGAATTTCTTTCGTTGAAATACAAGAGTTGGAATATTTCAGTAGTGTTTTGTCGTGGTTTACCTTGTCACAGTTACATTGCAAGACCCCTCGGGCCCCCAAAGGCCCCCGGTCCCCCTAATGCCCCTTGAGCCCCTTGAGCCCCCAAAGACCCCCGGGACCCCAAAGCCCCCCCCTCCCCCCCCCATTTTTTTAAAATAATTTTTGAATTTTTTTAACATGGCATTTTTTTTAACTTTTTACGTATCTTAAAATGACATGAAATATGCTTACAGCTTTACCAATCGTACTCTATGCTTGTTCATCGACACGACGCGGCTTTCCCACTGGTAGTCTATGGCAGGTTATCGACACTACCTAGTTTATTGCATGCATTAAATCAGTATTTTTTACGCAGTGGAAGGATAAAGACACAATTCATATCTGTAAAAAAGTGAAGATGAATTATTCGACGAAAGTATGTGCACATGATAAAATCATCGTCGTGTTGAATGCTGACAAGGAGAAATACCTGAACTATGAAACGAGTGCAAGTGGTAACACTATTGGAAATGTATGCATGCGTTGTCATGACAGCGAGAAGTTAGATTTCTTTGGAGTACCCAAGAATTTCAATCGTGTAAACTGTGGATATGCGAGAGTAATATTACCAGAGAAATTAGTGCTCAAAGAGAATGTAAACTTAAAAATAATTGTCGATGATCGGGGACAACTCCTTGCTACTGTTGCTGGTAACACATTACCTGTTGATACATCCTATCATCATCTTTCCGGTATTAGCATTTTAAAGAGAACAAGAAGAAGACAAGCATACTCCTGCACTAATGTCATTAATCATATCTTGTCAATGTGCCAAAACTGCTATCTATGTAAAAATAATGTGACAATAGACAGTGAAATCGCAGTAAGAATAAAAAGGACATTAGCAGACAATATCATCAATGAATATAAAGATGAATTGACTGAAAGTGAAGCGCAAGTGTACTAATAATGTATAATAATGTATTTAACATATTTTTATATTAATATTCTACATGTCGTTATTTCATTAAAAATATCTTATGCATTATTTTGTTAAGTGTTCATTATTTTTAGGGTATGCTAGAACGTCAGACGCTAGAATATCTATTAAAAAGGTCAGAGATGTAAGAAAAAGAATTTTTAGAGATAAAGATACTACTAGCAGGCTCAATTTTTCATAGAAGATAGAAAAGTTCAAGTTCTCTTCTGAATTTTACCAAAGAACACAATTCAATTCTAATTTCACCAGAGAAAATAAAAAGCTTCCACTTCAGTTTTAAGTTCACCAAGACATAAAAAATTTAAAGTTCACTTCTAAATTTTTCCGTAGAAGATAGGAAAAGTTATACTATGATTGTGATTATTTTCCATGAAGATAAAAAGTTTCACTTTAATTCTAAAATTTCTTAAATTCAATTCCGACCTTTCTCAAAGAGTCAAATTTTAAGTTCTGTTCCAAATATTTTCCCGGAAGAAGAAAAGTTCAACTTCGATTCTGAATTTTCTCAATGAAAATGAAATAAGTTATTGATCAATTCTATTTTCCCAAAATAATATAAAAAGTTTCCACTTCAGTTCAGATTTTTCTCAAAGAGATGAAAAAATTTAAAATACTGTTCCAAATTTTTCATAGAAGATAGAAAAGTTCAAGTTCTCTTCTGAATTTTACCAAAGAACACAATTCAATTCTAATTTCTCCAGAGAAAATAAAAAGCTTCCTCTTCAGTTTTAAGTTCACCAAGACATAAAAAATTTAAAGTTCAGTTCTAAATTTTTCCATAGAAGATAGGAAAAGTTATACTATGATTGTGATTATTTTCTATGAAGATAAAAAGTTTCACTTTAATTCTAAATTTTCTTAAATTCAGTTCCGACCTTTCTCAAAGAGATGAAAAAGTTTAAAGTTCTGTTCCAAATATTTTCCCGGAAGAAGAAAAGTTCAACTTCAATTCTTAATTTTCTCAATGAAAATGAAATAAGTTATTGATCAATTCTATTTTCCTAAAATAATAAAAAAATTTCCATTTCAATTCAGATTTTTCTTAAAGAGATGAAAAAATTTAAAATACTGTTCCAAATTTTTCATAGAAGATAGAAAAGTTCAAGTTCTCTTCTGAATTTTACCAAAGAACATAATTCAATTCTAATTTCTCCAGAGAAAATAAAAAGCTTCCACTTCAGTTTTAAGTTCACCAAGACATGAAAAATTTAAAGTTCGCTTCTAAATTTTTCCGTAAAAGATAGGAAAAGTTATACTAGGATTGTGATTATTTTCCATGAAGATAAAAAGTTTCACTTTAATTCTAAATTTTCTTAAATTCAATTCCGACCTTTCTCAAAGAGATGAAAAAATTTAAAGTTCTGTTCCAAATTTTTCATAGAAGATAGGAAAAGTTATACTTTGATCGTGAATATTCAAGTTCTCTTCTGAATTTTACCAAAGAACATAATTCAATTCTAATTTCTCCAGAGAAAATAAAAAGCTTCCACTTCAGTTTTAAATTCACCAAGACATAAAAAATTTAAAGTTCAGTTCTAAATTTTTCCATAGAAGATAGGAAAAGTTATACTATGATTGTGATTCTTTTCTATGAAGATAAAAAGTTTCACTTCAATTTTAAATTTTCTCAAAGAAGTGAATTCCGACCTTTTTATTGTGATTATTTTCCATGAAGATAAAAAGTTTCACTTTAATTCTAAATTTTCTTAAATTCAATTTCGAACTTTCTCAAAGAGATGAAAACATTTAAAGTTCTGTTCCAAATTTTTCATAGAAGATAGGAAAAGTTATACTTTGATCGTGAATATTCAAGTTCTCTTCTGAATTTTACCAAAGAACATAATTCAATTCTAATTTCTCCAGACAAAATAAAAAGCTTCCATTTCAGGTTTAAGTTCACCAAGACATAAAAAATTTAAAGTCCAGTTCTAAATTTTTCCGTAGAAGATAGGAAAAGTTATACTATGATTGTGATTATTTTCTATGAAGATAAAAAGTTTCACTTTAATTCTAAATTTTCTTAAATTCAGTTCCGACTTTTCTCAAAGAGATGAAAAAATTTAAAGTTCTGTTCCAAATATTTTCCCGGAAGAAGAGAAGTTCAACTTCGATTCTGAATTTTCTCAGTGAAAATGAAATAAGTTATTGATCAATTCTATTTCCCCAAATAATATAAAAAGTTTCCACTTCAGTTCAGATTTTTCTCAAAGAGGTGAAAAAATTTTAAATACTGTTCCAAATTTTTCATAGAAGATGGAAAAGTTCGTTCTCTTCTGAATTTTACCAAAGAACACAATTCAATTCTAATTTCTCCAGAGAAAATAAAAAGCTTCCACTTCAGTTTTAAGTTCACCAAGACATAAAAAATTTAAAGTTCAGTTCTAAATTTTTCCTTAGAAGATAGGAAAAGTTATACTATGATTGTGATTATTTTCTATGAAGATAAAAAGTTTCACTTTAATTCTAAATTTTCTTAAATTCAGTTCCGACCTTTCTCAAAGAGATGAAAAAATTTAAAGTTCTGTTCCAAATATTTTCCCGGAAGAAGAAAAGTTCAACTTCGATTCTGAATTTTCTCAATGAAAATGAAATAAGTTATTGATCAATTCTATTTTCCCAAAATAATATAAAAATTTTCCACTTCAGCTCAGATGTTTCTCAAAGAGATGAAAAATTTAAAATACTATTCCAAATTTTTCATAGAAGATAGAAAAGTTCAAGTTCTCTTCTGAATTTTAACAACGAACACAATTCAATTCTAATTTCTCCAGAGAAAATAAAAAGCTTCCACTTCAGTTTTAAGTTCACCAAGACATAAAAAATTTAAAGTTCAGTTCTAAATTTTTCCGTAGAAGATAGGAAAAGTTATACTTTGATTATGATTATTTTCCATGAAGATAAAAAGTTTCACTTTAATTCTAAATTTTCTTAAATTCAGTTCCGACTTTTCACATAGAGATGAAAAAAATTTAAAGTTCTGTTCCAAATTTTTCATAGAAGATTGGAAAAGTTATACTTTGATCGTGAATATTCAAGTTCTCTTCTGAATTTTACCAAAGAACACAATTCAATTCTAATTTCTCCAGAGAAAATAAAAAGCTTCCACTTCAGTTTTAAGTTCACCAAGACATAAAAAATTTAAAGTTCAGTTCTAAATTTTTCCATAGAAGATAGGAAAAGTTATACTATGATTGTGATTCTTTTCTATGAAGATAAAAAGTTTCACTTCAATTTTAAATTTTCTCAAAGAAGTGAAGAAAAGTTCAACTTCGATTCTGAATTTTCTCAATGAAAATGAAATAAGTTATTGATCAATTCTATTTTCCTAAAATAATATAAAAATTTTCCACTTCAGTTCAGATTTTTCTCAAACAGATGAAAAAATTTAAAATACTGTTCCAAATTTTTATAGAAGATAGAAAAGTTCAAGTTCTCTTCTGAATTTTACCAAAGAACATAATTCAATTCTAATTTCTCCAGAGAAAATAAAAAGCTTCCACGTCAGTTTTAAGTTCACCAAGACATAAAAAATTTAAACTTCAGTTCTAAATTTTTCCATAGAAGATAGGAAAAGTTATACTATGATTGTGATTATTTTCCATGAAGATAAAAAGTTTCACTTTAATTCTAAATTTTCTTAAATTCACTTCTGACTTTTCACAAAGAGATGAAAAAATTTAAAGTTTTGTTCCAAATTTTTCATAGAAGATAGGAAAAGTTATACTTTGATTGTGAATATTCTTCATGAAGATATGGAGCTCCACTTGAATTCTGAGCTTTCTCGAAGAAGTGCGAAATGAACAAGTTCTCTTCTGAATTTTCTTAGAGAAGAGAAAAAAAAGTTAGCTCAATTCTGAAATTTACCAATGAAAATGAAAAAGCTTCCATTTCAGTTCCTAATTTCTCAAAGACATAAAAAATTTAAAGTTCAATTCTAAATTTTTCCATAAAAGATAGGAATGGCTAAGCTATGATTGTGATTATTTTCCATGAAGATAAAAAGTTTCACTTTATTTCTAATTTTTCTTAAATTCAGTTCATTCATCTAACCACCAAAAACAATAGGTTAGGTTAGGTATAAATAAATATTAATAAATAATTAGAAACATTTCTCCATGTTTAAGTTAGGTTAGGTTAACTTATCATGAGCGCTCGTGATAAGTTAACCTAACCTAACCTAACTTAAACATGGTAAAAAGATTAAATTAGGTTAGGCTAGATTAAGTTAGGTTAGGTTAGCCCACGTACGCGCGCGTACGTAGGCTAACCTAACCTAACCTAACTTAACCTAACCTAACTTAATCTAGCCTAACCTAACCTGATTTAATCTTTTTACCATGTTTAAGTTAGGTTAGGTTAGCTTATCATGAGCGCTCATGATAAGTTAACCTAATCTAACCTAACTTAAACATGGAGAAATGTTTCTAATTATTTATTAATATTTATTAATACTTAGCCTACGTACGCAGGCCTACGTAGGCTAACCTAACCTAACCTAACTTAACCTAACCTAACTTAACCTAACCTAACTTAATCTAGCTTAACCTTATCTAATTTAATCTTTTTACCATGTTTAAGTTAGGTTAGGTTAGCTTATCATGAGCGCTCATGATAAGTTAACCTAACCTAACCTAACTTAAACATGGAGAAATGTTTCTAATTATTTATTAATATTTATTTATACCTAACCTAACATAACCTATTTTTTTTTGGTGGTTAGATGAATGAACTGAATTTAAGAAAAATTAGAAATAAAGTGAAACTTTTTATCTTCGTGGAAAATAATCACAATCATAGTATAGCCATTCCTATCTTCTATGGAAAAATTTAGAATTGAACTTTAAATTTTTTATGTCTTTGAGAAATTAGGAACTGAAATGGAAGCTTTTTCATTTTTATTGGTAAATTTCAGAATTGAGCTAACTTTTTTTCTCTTCTCTAAGAAAATTCAGAAGAGAACTTGTACATTTTGCACTTCTTCGAGAAAACTCAGAATTAAAGTGGAGCTCTATATCTTCATGAAGAATATTCACAATCAAAGTATAACTTTTCCTATCTTCTATGAAAAATTTGGAACAGAACTTTAAATTTTTTCATCTCTTTGAGAAAAGTCGGAACTGAATTTAAGAAAATTTAGAATTAAAGTGAAACTTTTTATCTTCGTGGAAAATAATCACAATCATAGTATAACTTTTCCTATCTTCTACGGAAAAATTTAGAGCTGAACTTTAAATTTTTTATGTCTTGGTGAACTTAAAACTGAAGTGGAAGCTTTTTATTTTCTCTGGAGAAATTAGAATTGAATTGTGTTCTTTGGTAAAATTCAGAATAGAACTTGAATATTCACGATCAGAGTATAACTTTTCCTATCTTCTATGAAAAATTTGGAACATAACTTTAAATTTTTTCATCTCTTTGTGAAAAGTCGAAAGTGAATTTAAGAAAATTTAGAATTAAACTGAAACTTTTTATCTTCGTGGAAAATAATCACAATCATAGTATAACTTTTCCTATCTTCTACGGAAAAATTTAGAGCTGAACTTTAAATTTTTTATGTCTTGGTGAACTTAAAA
Source organism: Artemia sinica (assembly GCA_027921565.1). Taxonomy (NCBI): domain Eukaryota; kingdom Metazoa; phylum Arthropoda; class Branchiopoda; order Anostraca; family Artemiidae; genus Artemia; species Artemia sinica. The sequence goes on from CM051258.1 coordinate 21,760,542, forward strand.
CTGAAGTGGAAGCTTTTTATTTTCTCTGGAGAAATTAGAATTGAATTATGTTCTTTGGTAAAATTCAGAAGAGAACTTGAACTTTTCTATCTTCTATGAAAAATTTGGAACAGTATTTCAAATTTTTTCATCTGTTTGAGAAAAATCTGAACTGAAGTGGAAAATTTTTATATTATTTTGGGAAAACAGAATTGATCAATAACTTATTTCATTTTCATTGAGAAAATTCAGAATCGAAGTTGAACTTTTCTTCACTTCTTTGAGAAAATTTAAAATTGAAGTGAAACTTTTTATCTTCATAGAAAATAATCAAAATCATAGTATAACTTTTGATATCTTCTATGGAAAAATTTAGAACTGAACTTTAAATTTTTTATGTCTTGGTGAACTTAAAACTGAAGTGGAAGCTTTTTATTTTCTCTGGAGAAATTAGAATTGAATTGTGTTCTTTGGTAAAATTCAGAAGAGAACTTGAATATTCACGATCAAAGTATAACTTTTCCAATCTTCTATGAAAAATTTGGAACAGAAATTTAAATTTTTTTCATCTCTATGTGAAAAGTCGGAACTGAATTTAAGAAAATTTAGAATTAAAGTGAAACTTTTTATCTTCATGGAAAATAATCACAATCATAGTATAACTTTTTCTATCTTCTACGGAAAAATTTAGAACTGAACTTTAAATTTTTTATGTCTTGGTGAACTTAAAAATGAAGTGGAAGCTTTTTATTTTCTTTGGAGAAATTAGAATTGAACTGTGTTCGTTGGTAAAATTCAGAAGAGAACTTGAACTTTTCTATCTTCTATGAAAAATTTGGAATAGTATTTTAAATTTTTCATCTCTTTGAGAAAAATCTGAACTGAAGTGGAAAATTTTTATATTATTTTGGGAAAATAGAATTGATCAATAACTTATTTCATTTTCATTGAGAAAATTCAGAATCGAAGTTGAACTTTTCTTCTTCCGGGAAAATATTTGGAACAGAACTTAAAATTTGACTCTTTGAGAAAGGTCGGAATTAAATTTAAGAAAATTTAGAATTAAAGTGAAACTTTTTATCTTCATGGAAAATAATCATACTCATAGTATAACTTTTCCTATCTTCTACGGAAAAATTTAGAAGTGAACTTTAAATTTTTTAGACCTTGGTGAACTCAAAACTGAAGCGGAAGCTTTTTATTTTTCTGGTGAAATTAGAATTAAATTGTGTTCTTTGGTAAAATTCAGAAGAGAACTTGAACTTTTCTATCTTCTATGAAAAATTGAGCCTGCTAGTAGTATCTTTATCTCTAAAAATTCTTTTTCTTACATCTCTGACCTTTTTAATAGATATTCTGAACGTTTGACGTTCTAGCATACCCTAAAAATAATGAACACTTAACAAAATAATGCATAAGATATTTTTAATGAAATAACGACATGTAGAATATTAATATAAAAATATGTTAAATACATTATTATACATTATTAGTACACTTGCGCTTCACTTTCCGTCAATTCATCTTTATATTCATTGATGATATTGTCTGCTAATGTCCTTTTTATTCTGCCTGCGATTTCACTGTCTATTGTCACATTATATTTACATAGATAGCAGTTTTGGCACATTGACAAGATATGATTAATGACATTAGTGCAGGAGTATGCTTGTCTTCTTCTTGTTCTCTTTAAAATGCTAATACCGGAAAGATGATGATAGGATGTATCAACAGGTAATGTGTTACCAGCAACAGTAGCAAGGAGTTGTCCCCGATCATCGACAATTATTTTTAAGTTTGCATTCTCTTTGAGCACTAATTTCTCTGGTAATGTTACTCTCGCATATCCACCGTTTACACGATTGAAATTCTTGGGTACTCCAAAGAAATCTAACTTCTCGCTGTCATGACAACGCATGCATACATTTCCAATAGTGTTACCACTTGCACTCGTTTCATAGTTCAGGTATTTCTCCTTGTCAGCATTCAACACGACGATGATTTTATCATGTGCACATACTTTCGTCGAATAATTCATCTTCACTTTTTTACAGATATGAATTGTGTGTTTATCCTTCCACTGCGTAAAAAATACTGATTTAATGCATGCAAGAAACTAGGTAGTGTCGATAACCTGCCATAGAGTACCAGTGGGAAAGCCGCGTCCTGTCTATGAATAAGCACAGAGTACGATTGGTAGAGCCGTAAGCATATTTCATGTCATTTTAAGATACGTAAAAAAGTTAAAAAAATGCCATGTTAAAAAAATTCAAAAATTATTTTTAAAAAAATAGGGGGGGGGGGGGGGCTTTGGGGTCCCGGAGGTCTTTGGGGGCTCGAGGGGCATTGGGGGGACCGGGGGCCTTTGGGGGCCCGGGGGTTCTTACAATGTAACTGTGACAAGATAAACCACGACAAAACACTACTGAAACATTCCAACTCTTGCATTTCAACGAAAGAAATTCAAAATGAACTTTGAAAAATTAAGAGAATGTAACTGTGACAAGGTAAACCATGAAAAAACACTACTGAAATATTCCAAATCTTACATTTCAACGAAAGAAATCCAAAATGAACTTCGAAAAATCAAGAGAATGTAACTGTGACATGCTAAACCACGACAAAACACTAATGGTGGGAGGGGGAGCCAAAAGTTGGGGGATGAGGTCCTTTTGTCTCAAAATGCGCAAATTAAAAAGAATTAAAAAATGGGGGTCAAAAAAGTTGGGGGGGGGGTCCTTTGGGGGTGGGGTAGGAGGGCCCTTTGGGGTTGGGGTAGAGGACCTCACAACACTGTTCAAATAGAACTTGTGTATTTTAACGACCACAGAGTTTCACCCCAAATCATCTTCTAAATCATCTTCTAAAATCATCTTCTAAAATGCCTCTAACTGTTTCGCCCAAATAATTCCCTAAAATGTCTAAAACGGTTTCGTCCAAATAATCCCCTAAAGGTAATTTCTGCGTGTTCCTATTGTTTTGGCATCCCTGCGCTGTTACATTTGAAATTCCTAGGAAACCCTTTCCCGCGTTAATCTCTTCATCTAATAAATGTTCCTAGATATACTATTAAGGTTTCGTTAGAATATCAATTTATCTCTCCGACTTAAAGATCAGTGAAGCCGTATTTAAAAATAGAATTTCTATCTCTTTAGACTCCCGCATAATTCCAAGATAACAAGTGATGTCATTTCTAATTCCTGACACTAAAGATCAATGAAGCCCTATTTAAAAATAGAATATTAATTTTTCTCTCTGACCTAAAGAGCGTTTATCTCTCAGACCTAAGATCAAAGAAGCCATACTTGTTTCTTTATTCCCCTTTTCGTAAATCAATAATTCCCCTAGCGATTATGTAAATCAAGTTCTCAGAAATTCTCTCCCCTTTCGTGAATCAACAATTCCCCTCGATTATGTAAATCAATTTCATCGAAACCATGAAAACACATCATAGTGAGAAACATCCTGTGTTTTTCATTCTCAGTGAGAAAAACCATAAAAACATGCATAAATTATGTAAAAAAGTTATAGGTGGCAGCACGGGTGTCACGTGGGATCAATAGGGGCCTTTCTACTAACGACTCTAAGACAGAATACATGGGTGGTTAAATTGGGAGGGTTTTGACCCCATTCGCTACCCCAAACAAGGCTTTTCCTCTTCAGAAATTACCTCCACAACCGGTAAATCAGCTCTACAGATCACCACTCCACTCTTTGCCACTAGAACGGTTGAGGACAGAGATCACCCCATCAAAATCTCCAGTTCAGCCATGTGAAGCAGCACCTGCTTCCCAGGCTGGTGCCAGAACGCAGTCTGGAAGAGTGATCATCCCACCAAAGAGATTGAATCTGTAAATAGTTATGTGTAGTGGAAGTAGGCACTGTGTATACCCAGAGTACAAACCAGGGAAGTGAGCCTAGTGCCTTCTTGTATTTTTTTTAAGAACGGTATGAGTGGGTGAGAGTAAAATTAATTAGTGCATAACTGTTATGTGTACCAAGAGTACACCATTAGAGAAGCGAGCCTAGCGCCTTCTCGTGAGGTATATAAATTCTTAGTGATATTTGGCTCTGGCACGGTATGGCAAAAAAAGTGCCCATGAATCATGTTGTTCAAGGTTCAAAGAAGGGAGATGTAGTGTTGGACATTATATTATGATTGCTTTGCTTGTGCTTTAGTATTGTTATTGCTTGTGCTGTGCTTGCACTTATATTGCTTTTTGTTGTAGGAGCCTGGGTTTAATAAATTCATTACTCGAGATTGTTACAATTCAGAATCTTGCAAACAATCTCAGGTCTATTGGTGAAGAGCTGTGCTTTCACAACTCCAGATTCAATAGACCCGGAAAACGCTTGGCGTTTATTACCGATCTAGGTTTTACCGATTTCTTTATATTTAATAAGCAATTACTGTTAATCAATGATCGAACAGCGAGAAAAATTCTTATATTGTAGCTGGGATGTAAAGATAGGTCATATTTAACAGTTCTTTACCTTCTTTTAAGTTAATTCGTTTTTCAATTTAAATGGAGAAAAGGCATTTATTTAATGAAGCAGGGGGCATTTGAAGCATGCTGGAGTCACTTTTCTGTCTCATGCGCAGTAAAACCCGATTTTGCTTCTTCAATTGATGTATTTCTTGAAGTTGAATTTTTGAAGCAGTTACCTGTTAAGCAGATGTAAGTCTAGAGCAAATTATTCCGTATTTGCTCATCGACTAAAAGCTTTCTGTACTTTCATTTGAAATAATTGAAAAAACGACAAATTTGCTCCCCCTCCCCAACACAAATTAAAAACACAATGCGTGCCCCTTATATTCGATTAAATTGACTAAACGGCCAGGTAATAGGACGAGGGGTAGTTAAAACTAATAGGTTGACAGTTTAAGCGGGGCTCCCACGGCGTCAATAAAGTTAATAAAGCTGTCCGTAAAGTTAATAAACCGTTTTCCTCTTATAACTTTATTGACTTTATGGTTGTCCAAAAGAAGTTAAACTTTATTTAACTTTTTCAATAAGGTCCGGAAAGTTTAGCCAATAGGAGAAGACTTGTGGAAAATTTCAATTCAGCTAAAAGAAACTAATTAGATAGCCAGTCTTGAACTTTTTTCTCTAATCTGTGGAACATTGAAGCAGAAGACTTGCTTATTTCACTAGTGAGAAATAGACCTTTAATATACAGTTCCTCACAAGGGGAACATAAGGACAGAATTTGTGTTGAAAATGCATTCAAGGAAATAAGTGAAGTAATGTGTCAAGAATTGGGTCCTCATTTTTATCTGTGAGCCTTCTTTTGTAAATTTTAAAGTAAAAACAACATCTAACTTAAGACAAACTTATTAAATTGAAAAAGTTATCAAAAACTAATGTCAGATATATTCAAGAATGAACGTGTGAATAATTCAAATTAATTGCTTCAAAAAATTTCCATAAAGTCAGGAAGGTAAAATTCATGTGTGAGCGCGACGAACTTTACGGTATGTAAATTTTCGGAATACTTTATTAACTTTATTGACGCTGTGGGAGCCCCGCTTTACTGTCAACCTATTCAAAATTAAATTCAATAAATTAAATTTTGTAAAATAATATTTCGTTTATGACACATAAATTAGATTGGCACCCATTATTTATTTATGAGCAATAGGCCTTGATTTGTTTAGAAACAAATAATAGGCCTAATTTTGCGAATCCTCCCAAAACTTCAAACTTCCTTGAATTTTTGGACACTTCCTAATCATTTTTTTTTATTTTATAGTTGTTTTTTTTCCTTCCCAGATTAAGAAATTCTTTTAAGACTTCCAATTTAGTTTTTTTTTCTTTTTTATGATATACTCACAAAGCAAGCCCTATAGCTGTTATCAGCAGACCGGGCGACGAGTCAGGACTTCCACAATTCCCGAATTTTCAGGGATTTCCCCGAAAATCCATGCGTCTCCCCGAAATTTCACCGAAAATCACGGTGTCACCCCGATTAAATATCCCTAGCAAACATTGCTTTACATACCATAATTTTTCACTGGTCTCTTGTTCGTTAATTTTCGTCTCCTGTGTTGCTTTGCATAAAAACCAGACCGATAAAATTTAAGTATAGACGGTTCTTCATATGTTTACAAAAGTATCATTTTCCTGTATTTAGATTAAATCATTTCGAATGCTATAAAGTTCTTACATTTACATCATTCGAATTCAAGACAATCTTGGAAAGATTAGACAATAATTACGCTTGAAGTTGTTTAACAGAACGCTCAGTTGGATTCCGGGTCTTGAAATTCACCCTCCACTCCCCTTACAATTATCATTCTGGTCCCTTCACCCGTGTAATATTCTCAGTGTGCGTAATATTTTAAACTGCAGTTTTAGGTTCTTTATACGGTCTTGCAATGCTGTTATTTAGGCAAAGGAGATTGTACGGAAAATATATTCTGTTCCAATTTGGGATAGCCAAGTAAATTTGTTTAAATATCTAGGCCTACCTTTACAACTTCTAGTGCTTGAACAATTAGTTACCCTGTATGAAGGCTAATTCTGAGATAGAAAAAAAAGAATTTTAAGAAATTGGGGTATAATTTAGTTCTTCTTAAGAACTATCCCTAAATACAATCTTCTTATCGTAAAAATGCAACACCCCCTCCCCCTCCTGATGAGGCAAAATTTATCTATAGACTATGTACAAGGCTGGGGAATAAAAGATTTAAACGGAAGTGCATCCTAAAATATTATTCATAAAAAATTTACATTACAGCTTAAAGTAAAAATTCAGTTATTAGGCTCATATTGTTTTCTTGTGAAGTTTTATATTATATTTTCGTACTTATTTATCATGAACTTTTGGTTAAAAATGCCAAAAAATTTAAGTGTGAAGATAATGTTAGTGTAATGTTAAGATAGCCACAGGGTTAGTGGGAGGGGTGGGGGTTAATTGGTGACTATATAGTAATTTTGACTTAACCAAATAAAAGTAAAGCATAGTAGAAACAAACAGTGAAAAAAATACATGTTCCCAGGGGTATTTTCCGTGGGGGGAGTAGGAAAGGGGGTGCCAGCACAGGGGGGGAGCGACGTCACAGTCAGATTATTCATCTATGAAGGGGACAGATTTCTGGGAAATTGATTGCATAATCGACGGGGAATTCTCGATTCTAACGGGACAGGGTCAATGACACCTTTTTCAAGGTCAATCAGGGGATGTTTCTAAGTCTATTGAATACAGACAGTAGTGACGCAATATCTTCACTGAATATGAGCATGACAATGTTATTGATCCACTAACAGGACAAGATCATTGACACCTATTTCTAGGTCAATGGATTTACATTATGTTTCTCTTACATCACAATTCACCGGACGAAATACTGTGATAACAAGGTGTCATCATCAGATAATGACGATAAGAGAAAATACAGACGGGACAAGATAACTGATTGAGACAATTTCTCCATGAGACAAGATAAATTTGAAAGTAGAAACGAAATGGTAAAACATCTCAAGGAATGCTAACTCCTATTAAGAGATACATATTATTTTTTATTTGAGCGGTTCTCGACTGTGTTAGGTACAATACACAAGTTCCATTTGAACAGTGTTGTAAGGTCCCCTACCCCCACCCCCAAGGCCCCCCTCCACACAACTTTTTGCCCCCCCCCCTTTCCACACAACTTTTTGCCCCCCCCCATATTTTTAATACTTTTTTTTTGCACGCTTGAGACATAGAAGGGCCCACCACTTTAGACACACAAACCAACAAAGAAAAACACTTTGACTTGCAAACACCAACCCAGACATACAAACAAATAGATTCAGACATACAAACACAGAAAGACAGGTACTTTAGACATACAACAACAAAAAACAAACACTTGGACTTGCAAACACCAACCCAGACATACAAACAAATAGATTCAAACATACAAACAGAGAAAGACAGGTACTTTAGACATACAAACCAACAAAGACAAACACTTGGACTTGCAAACACCAACCCAGAAATACAAACAAATAGATTCAAACATACAAACAGAGAAAGACAGACACTTTAGACATACAAACCAACAAAGACAAACACTTGGACTTGCAAACACTAACCCAGACATACAAACAAATAGATTCAGACATACAAACAGAGAAAAACAGGCACTTTAGACCTACAAACCAACATAGACAAACACTTGGACTTGCAAACACCAACCCAGACATACAAACAAATAGATTCAGGCATACAAACAGAGAAAGACAGGTACTTTAGACATACAAACCAAATAAAAAAACACTTGGACTTGCAAACACTAACCCTGACATACAAACAAACAGATTCAGACATACAAACAGAGAAAGACAGGTACTATAGACATACAAACCAAATAAGACAAACACTTGGACTTGCAAACACTAACCCAGACATACAAACAGAGAAAGACAGGCACTTTAAACATACAAACCTTCAACAACAATTGCTGGATGTTTCTTGGATGTAGACATAAGTTCAACAACAATTGCTGGATGTTTCTTGGATTTAGACATAAGTTCAACAACAACTTGGATGTAGACATAAGTCCAACAACAACTTGGATGTAGACATACCAACAAAGGCAAACCCAGACATACAAACAAATAGATTCAGACATACAAACAGAGAAAGACAGGTACTTTAGACATACAAAACAACAAAGACAAACACTTGGACTTGCAAACACCAACCCAGACATACAAACAAATAGATTCAGACATACAAACAGAGAAAGACAGGTACTTTAGACTTACAACAAAAAAGACAAACACTTGGACTTGCAAACACCAACCCAGACATACAAACAAATAGATTCAAACATATAAACAGAGAAAGACAGGTACTTTAGACATACAGACAAACAAAGACAAACACTTGGACTTGCAAACACCAACCCAGACATACAAACAAATAGATTCAAACATATAAACAGAGAAAGACAGACACTTTAGACATACAAACCAACAAAGACAAACACTTGGACTTGCAAACACCAGCCTAGACATACAAACAAATAGATTCAGACCTACAAACAGAGAAAGACAGGTACTTTAGACATACTAACCAACAAAGACAAACACTTGGACTTGCAAACACTAACCCAGACATACAAACAAATAGATTCAGACAGGTACTTTAGAAATACAAACTTGCAAACTGACTTGCAAACACCAACCCAGACATACAAACAAATACATTCAAACACACAAACAGAGAAAGACAGACACTTTAGACATACAAACCAACAAAGACAAACACTTGGACTTGCAAACACCAGCCCAGACATACAAACAAATAGATTCAGACCTACAAACAGAGAAAGACAGGTACTTTAGACATACTAACCAACAAAGACAAACACTTGGACTTGCAAACACTAACCCAGACATACAAACAAATAGATTCAGACCGGTACTTTAGAAATACAAACCTTCAACAACAGTTGCTGGATGTTTCTTGGATGTAGACATAAGTTCAACAACAATTGCTGGATGTTTCTTGGATGTAGACATAAGTTCAACAACAATTTGGATGTAGACATAAGTTCAACAACAACTTGGATGTAGACATAAGTTCAACAACAATTGCTGGATGTAGACATAAGTTCAACAACAAATTGGATGTAGACATAAGCTCAACAACAATTGCTGGACGTTTCTTGGATGTAGACATAAGCTCAACAACAACTTGGATGTAGACGTAAGTTCAACAACAACTTGGATGTAGACATAAGTTCAACAACAATTGCTGGATGTAGACATAAGTTCAACAACAAGTTGGGTGTAGACATAATTTCAACAGCAACTTGGATGTAGACATAAGTTCAACAACAATTGCTGAATATTTCTTGGATGTAGACATAAGTTCAATAACAGTTGCTGGATGTTTCTTGGATGTAGACATAAGTTCAACAACAATGGCTGGATGTTTCTTGGATGTAGACATAAGTTCAACAACAATTGCTGGATGTTTCTTGGATGTAGACATAAGTTCAACAACAATTGCTGGATGTTTCTTGGATGTAGACATAAGTTCCACAACAATTGTTGGATGTTTCTTGGATGTAGACATAAGTTCATCAGACTTCTGTTTGTTGATGGTTTGATGTTGTTTCATAGTTCTGTTTATTGATGGTTTGATGTTGTTTCATAGTTCTATTTGTTGATGGTTTGATGTTATTTCATAGTTCTGTTTGTTGATGGTTTGATGTTGTTTCATAGTTCTGTTTGTTGATGGTTTGATGTTGTTTCATAGTTCTGTTTGTTGATAGTTTGATGTTGTTTCATACTTATGTTTGTTGATGGTTTGATGTTGTTTCATAGTTCTGTTTGTTGATGGTTTGATGTTGTTCCATAATTCTGTTGATGGTTTGATGTTGTTTCATAGTTCTGTTTGTTGATGGTTTGATGTTGTTCCATACTTCTGTTGATGGTTTGATGTTGTTTCATAGTTCTGTTTGTTGATGGTTTGATGTTGTTTCATAGTTCTGTTTGTTGATGGTTTGATGTTGCTTCATAGTTCTGTTTGTTGATGGTTTGATGTTGACAATAGCAACATTTTAGCCTCTACTATTAGTAGTTTCAAGGTTTTAGATTGTTTCAGTTAGAGGTCTAGTTTAGTTTAGTTTTAGTTAAGAGTTTTAGCTTAGAGCTTTAGTTTAGTTTTAGTTAAGAGTTTTAGTTATAGTTGTTGTTTCGTTTTAGATAAGAGTTTTAGCCTAGAGTCTTAGCTTAGAGTTTTTAGTTACACTTATAGTGTAGTTTAGTTTCAGTTAAGAGTTTTAGTTTAGAGTTATAGTTTAGTTTAGTTTTAGTTAAGAGTTTTAGCTTAGAGTTTTATCCTAAAGTCTTAACTTAGAGTTTTTAGTTACACTTAAAGTTTAGTTTAGTTTCAGTTAAGAGTTTTAGTTTAGATTTATAGTTTAGTTTTCTTTTAGTTAAGAGTTTTAGCTTAGAGTTTTAGCCTAGAGTCTTAGCTTAGAGTTTTAAGTTACATTTATAGTTTAGTTCAGTTTCAGTTAAGAGTTTTAGTTTAGAGTTATAGTTTAGTTTAGTTTTAGTTAAGAGTTTTAGCTTAGAGTTTTATCCTAGAGTCTTAACTTAGAGTTTTTACTTAAACTTATAGTTTAGTTTAGTTTTAGTTTAGAGTTTTATTTTAGAGTTACAATTTAGTTTAGTTTTAGTTAAGAGTTTTAGCCTAGAGTCTTAGCTTAGAGTTTTTAGTTACACTTACAGTTTAGTTTAGTTTAGTTTCAGTTAAGAGTTTTAGTTTAGAGTTATAGTTTAGTTTAGTTTTAGTTAAGAGTTTTACCTTAGAGTTTTAGCCTAGAGTCTTAGCTTAGGGTTTTAGTTACACTTATAGTTTAGTTTAGTTTCAGTTAAGAGTTTTAGTTTAGAGTTATAGTTTAGTTTAGTTTTAGTTAAGAGTTTTAGCCACAGACAAGAAGTATGTAATAAACTAATGTAAAAATAAATTTCTTCAGTGCGTAAGTTTTGATGGGTAGGACTAAACTTGATGAAACCTATATGTTTGAAATCACATTAAAATATGATTCTTTTGAAGTATCTATTGGTATCAAAATTCTGTTTTTTTGAGTTTCAGTTACTATTGAGCCAGGTTGCTCCTTACTTACAGTTCATTACCAAAAACTGTTTGATTAATTTAAATTTAAAAAACTTTCACAAAATAGGTTTTTCAAAGAAAAGTAAAGAGCTACATTCACCCAATAATGAGCAGAAATGAAGTCAAATAATTGAAGTCAATAATGAAGTCAAATAATATGAAACCCAAAACAAAATAGAAATTAAAATAAATAATCATATTAAACTCAAAATAAGCAGAAACTAAGATGAGTAGGGCTGATTTCATCCATGCCTTCTTAAGACAATTGCTATCCCTTAAATTTGATTTGGTGTGTCAGGAAAAGTGACTGAATGTTTTGCTCTTATGATCCAGTGCTTAGTTAATCAAAGTCATAAAAGTGGTACAAACCTCTTTTTTAATTGTATTCAGTACTTTTATAATTAAATGAAAAATAACATGTATATGATACAAGGAATGTGGCTATTTAGATGTGCAAGGCTGCTAGGGTTATGTTTCTTAGGCTTAAATGTAGTGAAAAATGACTAATATAATTTTACTCCTAAACAATGGTAATTTTTTTTCAAAATGGATGTTCAAAATCAGACTGTCCAATTGCTGAGGTATTACCCTAGGCTCAAGATTACCAAAGGGATAAATTAGATATTTAATTATATTTATCAAACTGTATATGAAGGGGCAAGCCCAGGAAAATTAAAATCATTATAGAAAATCCATTAAAAGCTGTAACTGATGCTTAAAAACAAACGCTCCACTGTTCTTGTAGCTACAGGATAACTTTAAAACACCAATTTTACCTTGTATTTCCTAGTGAGTATCTTATTTTACCAATGTAACCATGTTATACCAATTTTTTATTTTACAGTGATTTTACAACACTAGCTCAGATTGCTCTTGCTCTTTACTTAGACAGTGCTATTGTGCTGTATATGATTAGATAAATTTCATTTTATAAATTATTTAGTTGGTAAATATTACTAAATTGGAATTTTACCTTTCAGGTCTAATATCTGGGCAAATTTGTCGCAAAATCAAGAAGTACTAGCCATGTCACCAAAGACACGGTACATAAAAATATGTAGGATGTGCATTGACTGCCTGAAACCAGTTTTAGAAAGTTCAGCCAGAACATATAAGCAAGATCAAGTTGTATCAAAGCACACTAGCTCTTCTAATATGCTTGATTCTCAAAGGAATGATAAGAGATATTCTGTTTCTTCACCCAGTGGAAAGTGGAAAGTGGTCCAATCTCAAGAAAGAAAAAAAACCAAACCATGGAGTAGCAAACCCAAAAGATAAACTGTGCCCCCCATTAACAAAGTGTAGAAGACAAATATTATGCGATTATGATGCAAATTTGCCATCAACCAGTGAAAGCTGTAATACTGCCTCTAATTTTGAACATGACCATTGTAATAGTCTGAAATCAAAAGACTATAGTGAAGATACATCAGACACAAGGATTGAGTTTGTGGATGTTGCGACAAATACAAAACAATCACAGTTTCAAAGATCTATTTTGATTTCTGACCATGCTTATAGTTCCAAAGAGGATGAATGCATAGACACAAACATGGTAGATAACACTCTAAATTCAACCTTAAATGAAGTAGAAATAGATGTGGACAATATGAATGACTTTTCCCTTGAAGATCTTGACTGTGTATTCAATGTTAAAACTTCTCGAAGGACAAGAACAAAAAAGCAACAGTGGTCACCCAAAAAAACAGCAAATGGCAAGAAAAATAAGAAATCTCAGGAGGCAGAATTTACGACTAAGGAAGAAATTGAAAAAATACAATCAACTAAATGCTGGAAAGCCTTCTAAGGATAAACTTTGCTCTAGAACAACCAAATATGTATTAATGGAAGCGTTGTCAAAGTAAGCTATTTATAAATTTTTGGACTAGCTAGAAAATAGTTATGGTAATTTTTTTCTCTTTTGTCAGAGTATTCTCATCTTTAATATTCCATTTAAAAAATCCTGTCCCTTAAAAAATTAAATGTCTAAATATGGGCGGAGCATTCTCTCTATTTTATATTTTTATTTCTATTGTTTTAATATAGTTCTGAATAAAATTGGATTTTGTTCTTTTAGTTAAGTTTTTAATGACAGTATGTTCTATTTTGTGTTTTTTTTTCTTATTGCTTAGATTTATTTATTCTTATCTTTTGTAAAATTTGATGCAGAAATTTGTTCATATGTATTTGTTAATATCTGACCCTTAGAGCAGGGTGGAGACTATTATTGTAGATATATGTGTTATTTGGGGGTTTGGGGGAGGAGATATAACATAGTCTGTAGGGAGCTTTAAAATATAGTCTTTGAGATTACTGTGCTGATGTTGTAAGGTAGAGTGTACCAAAATCGAGCGTTTGATCCACTTGTCTGTCCAATTCGTAGTTGACAGGTCCTGATGGAGTTTTGTTACTTTTATCTTACAATGTTTCTTCTAAATTAATTGGGACCAGGTCGTTTTGCAGTCTTCTATTTATTAGCTGGGACTCCCACCAATTGATGAGAGTTGAGAGAAGTAAAGTTGTTGAAATTGCAAGAATATTCATAAAAGTTTCTTTTTAGGTATTTTTCTGGCTCTCATTTATTATTCATGCAAATGCAGATTTGACATATTCAAAAAAAACGAAGGGACATCGGTACACAGACAAGGAGAAAGCACTAGCCTTAACTTTGTACCTGAAATCCCCCAAAGTGTACAGTTTTTACAGGAAGCTTTTAATTCTTCCAAGTCAAAGTCTGCTGCTAAAATGGTGCCAGTTCATGAAAATAAATGCAGGACTGTGTGACCTGCTTTATGTTTTAGAAACAGTAACTAAAGACCTACCTGAGATTGAGAAGAATGTTTCATTGTGTTTAGACGAAATGGCACTCAGAGAAGCCTTTAATTACAATAGGTATATGGATAAAGTTCAAGGATATGAGGACTTTGGAGAGGAAAAAGGAGAAAATATACCAGCAAATACAGCACTTGTTGCCATGATCCGTTCAATATGTGGCAATTGGAAAGTTCCAGTGGCTTACTTACTGAGTTACAACTCGTGCAAAGCAAATAAGCTCGAAGCATTTGTGAAAAAGCTAATAATTAAGCTCCATACGATTGGATTAACTGTCCAATTATTGATCACAGACCAAGGATCAAATTTTGTGAAATTGGCAAAAACCCTGGGTGTTAGCCAAGAACAACCTTTTTTCTCTGCTAATAATAATCTCAAGACATTTTTATGTTTGACACCCCACACTTATTGAAAAGCACCAGGAACAACCTTTCAAAATACAATTTTAAGTTCTTTGATGGAACAGAAGCTAGTTGGAGTCATATGTGTCAGGCTTACAATTATGCCTCCAAAAATAATATCCGTATGATGCCTAGACTCCATAGAGGACATTTGTTGTTGAATAATATAAAAAAATGAATGTCAGTCTTGCTGCCCAGGTTCTAAGTCACTCTGTTGCTAGTGCTATGCATTGTTTATATGCCACTAATATTCTGGGCAAGGAATGTCTGGGAACAATAAAATTCATAAAGAACATAGACAAACTGTTTGATTTATTCAATTCGTCTTCTCTGTTAGATAAAAAACGTTTTAGGCGACCTTTGCATCTTTCAAGAGGAATGAAAAGGTCAGAAAAGTTTTGTTTTTTAGACAATGTTTCAAAAGAAAAGATCTATAATTGTAGAACAAAACAAGACATTACAAACAGTGTGAAATTTTTAAAAGGGTGGCTTCTGAATATATCGTCACTGAAGGGACTGTCTACTGAAATGAGGAGCCTGGGAATTCAAAAGCTTGCCACCAGAAGATTAAATCAAGATTGCTTGGAAAACTTCTTTGGACTTATGAGAAGAAAAGGTGGTCTAAATGACAATCCTAGCGCACGTGAGTTTGAAAACAACTATAAGCAGGCATTCTGCTGCTTTATAACAATCCCATCAAAATCAGGCGCCAACTGTGAATTTGATGATGCAGTAATTTTAAATACTATGAATCCCTTAAAAGGACTGAAAAGTAGAAACAAAGAAAATGAATCAGTTAGTGAAGTCTCTTATGGTAACCCTGTGTTTCAAAACGACGAGTTCATTGAACGATTTTCATCATTAATTCAGCAAAATGAGTGTAATGCCACAGTTAAACCTTGGGTTTTAACAATATCGAGTGATTTTGACAAACAAGCAGAAAAGTTTGGTCTTAAATATGTATGTGGCTTGTCTGTTAAAACATTTTTGGAGAGACATAAGTGTGATCAGTGTAAATTCAATTTTAAGAGCCATGACAACTTTGTAGGGCCAGATGATCTTTTTACATATTATAGAGCATATGACAATCCATCAGCTGGTCCTTTCCATGGTTTGAGTGTTCCAACTGAGGCTTGTTTTAATTATATAAAATCCTTTGAAGATCATTTTCTGAACAGCATGAAAGTCTTTGGGTATCAAAAAAATATAAGAGAAAAGATAGTGAGCTACTTTGATAGTTCTACCCTATTTTGTTCTGAAGAGGCTCGACAGCAATTCTGTAGGACTTATGTAGTTATGAGACTTCATTACCTAGTGAAGTTCACAAATAGATCTCTAATGGAGCAAAAACAACAAGAAAGAAGTGTGAACAGACAAAAGTATAATAAAAAAAAAAAAATCAATATTGCAACATGCATAAGGCAGTTTTTTTCAATTTTTCTAGCAGTAAAGTGGAGATATTTGGAGTATAAATGTTATTGACAGTCCATTTTTTGCTGCTTTTTGTTGTGACAAAAACTCTGTTTCTTGTCTTTTTTCTTGGTCTTTTGCCCTTTGCTGAGTTTTTCTTGTTAACACATCGTTTTGAAAATTATATTCTTGACTAAATTCTAGCTTGCTAGTAAGAGATGACCAATTTTTTTTTTACCTTTTTTACCGTCTCAAGAGCTAAATTTTCTAGCAATAACATGGGGATATTTGGAGTTTAAATGTTATTAATGGTTGGTTATCCTAAGTCTATTTTTTGCTGCTTTTTGTTGTTGCAAAAAACACTGTTTCTTGTCCTTTTTTTGGTCTTATGCCCTTTGCTGAATTTTTCTTATTACCAGGTCGTGTTCAAAATTATATTCTTGACTAAATTCTAGCTTGCTAGTAAGAGATGAGCAATATGTTTATATATTTTCCCACTTCCCACTTCAAAAGTTATTTTGACTGTTTTTCATTGTTAGATGTATAAGCACAAAAAAAATAATTATGCAGGTAAAGCAAAGAGCTCAAATTTTGAAATGTCAATATCAGCTTTATGTAAGAAAAGACTCATACCAAAAGTCGTATTGCTGCTTTCAATGTTCTAATGAAAAAATAGAATCTTTATCCCTGCAATTTCTCTGGCAACAAAGTGGAGTTGTTCATAAGTTAAATATTGTCAATGCTTATTTATTCAAAAGTGTCTAAATTTTTGGCTGCTTCTTGTTGTAGAAAAGCCTTTGTTTTTGGTTCTTTTTCTTACTATCTTGTCCTTTGTTCATTATTTTTTCCCAACCGAGGATTTTCAGAATTATTTTGTATACTAGATTATTCTTTTTGCTGATGTTTATTTATAGGTGATTGATTGTTTTGGTTTTGGTCTGTGCAAGTTTTTTTCTCTGGAAGATATATTAGCAAACTTATTATTTAGATAAATTTATTATTTACACAAATAATATTATTTACACTGCAAACTTATTATTTACACAAATAATAAATTCAAATTTTAAGATTAAGGTAAAGGCTCTGAAACAAGCTGGTCAGAAGTACTTGTCTGCCTTTTTCCGTTTAAAAATTATTTTCGGGTGCTTTTCCTTGTAAGATGTATATTAGAACTCTGAAACTAAAAAAAAAAAATGGAATGTATACAAATAAAGGGGAGAACTCAAATTTTCGAATGTGCAAAATTATCTTTGGATAAGAATAGACATTACACTTAAAAGTTTTGTTGTCGCTTTGTATGTTCTTATGAGAAAAAATATCCTGGATGTCATTTATTTCTCGCCAACAATTTTCTTGAGGCGCGTGATTATTGTGCTAAAAGCTGTTTTTTTTTCGTAATCTTAGTCACTAAAAGTTTCCTTGGTTGTTGCCGTCGCTTCTGGCTTCTAGAGGAAATACTTAAAATATTAGAGTCAGCATTATAGACCTTCAAGCCTGTAAGTCCAATTTCAAGAAAGTAAGTTAATGTATTTTAAAGATTATCAAAAATGTGAACAGTTTTTTTTCTACTTCGTTAGGAATTCCTTGGATATATATTCTCCATTAAATCTATTAGAAGTAGTTAACTGTTTCAATTCTGAAAGACCAAAATAATTCAATGAACAGACCCTTGAAAACACATTCTATTAAAATAAATCCTTTTATTTTATTATCAAGGACTTTGAGATGGTTCTGATACGCAAAAAAATTTAGCGGATATATTTGATGCACATATTACTGTTTTAATTACATTAGTAAATGATAAAGAAATATAAAGTTGTGTTATTTTTCAATGGCCTTTTTCTTGTACTACTTGACTGACCATATAGTTTTTCCTCTCTTTTTTCAGAATATTTTTTTTTTTGGATGATCAGTTATTTCCTGTAATGTTCTAGTTTTGCCATGAGGGGAGTATGAAACAGGGTTGTTAGAAGTTCAGTTACGCTTCAAGCTGTTTTTGTTGAACAAGATGTAAAAGTTATTTTTTATGGATTTGTCTGAAACCAGGAAAGGTTAACTCTGAATTTTTAAATCATTAAATTCTTACTTTCAAAACTTGTCTCCTTCATTGCTGTTGTAGAAAAAATATGAAGATAAAGTCTCCTAATAAAAGCTGATTACTTTACTCAATAAATTGTTCGGAAAATTAACTGAAATTGCTGAGGTTGGAACTATATTGCCATAGCACTTGACTTGGCAGCTGTTTTGGCCTCAGGTGGCTTGGTGTTGCGGTGAGTTGGTATTAAAAGTAGTATTTAAGTCATTTGCTATGAATTTTAAACGGATACGTAGTAAAACCAGAATCGCCTGATTATGTCCCAGTGCCTAATTAAGTGATTTGTGGGTTCAAGGCAAGCACGAAACTATGATGATCCGTATATTACTGGTTATATATTTAATTTGAATCATATATATATATCTATATATATATGTATATATATATATATAAATATATATATATGTATATATATATATATATATATATATATATATATATATATATATATATATATATATATATATATATATATATATATATATATATATATATATATATATATATATATATATATGTATATATATATATATATATATATATATATATATATATATATATATATATATATATATATATATATATATAATATATATATATATATATATATATATATATATATATATATATATATATATATATAATATATATATATATATATATATATATATATATATATATATATATATATATATATATATATTATATATATATATATATATATTATATATATATATATATATATATATATATATATATATATATATATATATATATATATATATATATATATATATATGTATATATATATATATGTATATATATATATATATATATATATATATATATATATATATATATATATATATATATATATATATATATATATTATATATATATATATATATATATATATATATATATATATATATATATATATATATATATATATACATATATATATATATAAATATATATATATAAATATATATATATATATACATATATATATATACATATATATATATATATATATATATATATATATATATAAATATATATATATATATATATATATATATATATATATATATATATATATATATATATAGATATATATATATATATATATATATATATATATATATATATATATATATATATATATATATATATATATATATATATATATATATATATATATAAATGTTTATGGAGCTGGAGCCAGGTTTCCTGGCATTATTCAAAAAAACATCAGAAATTAAATTTAAGAAAAAACAGGTTTTTTCAACTGAAAGTAATGAGCAACATCAAAACTTGAAACGAACTAAAATTATTACGTATATGAAGGAGGTTGCCCCTTCTCAACACCTTGTTCTTTACGCTAAAGTTTTTTGTCCCAACTATTTAAGAACAACTTCTGAAACACAAGGGTCGTTTAATTAGATCAATTAGAAGCTTTTTTTAAGTACTAAGAAACATTGGCATAAAGAGCCAGGTGTTAAGGAAGGGCCAAAGAGAGAGAGAAATTCATTTTTAATTAAAGACCAATATTCACAAAAAAAAGTCAATATCTCACAGTCCTACCACGTGAAAATCTATACAGATTTGTTTGTGGCAGGACTCAATACTTTACTCACTTACTACATTCAAGAGAAAAAAATGCAGTTTCATAAATAAATAAAAAATAAACCTCGTGAGAACCGCAAACCAATACTTACAGAAGACAGCTGTTCATAAGAACTTTCATATACGGAATAATTTTTGTTTTTATCTTTGATTTTGTTCTTTATTTTCAGTTGAAAGGACTTGTTTTGTTTTTTTAATTTAATATGCCAACAAATCCAACAGAATGTATTTCATCTGCCTCTCAGGATTTAGGTTTACAAAATTTATAGAACCCTACTAAAATTTTATGGTTATCTCAAATTTAGGTACTAGGCTTCCTTACGATCAATTCAATATTTTTTTTCCAGGGTTAATGAATATTTGTAAAACTTAACGATAAGAGATATATAAAGAGTGATTAAAAAAAAATAGTTATCACATTCCTGGCTGGGCCGAATTCGTATTTCGGGGTCAAAAGACGAATAAAACCAAAAAATAAGTTTAAATGCGATCATACAAGCGAAACTGGCAAACAACGTGCCGCCATTTTATCAAAATTATAAAGAAATTAAAAACATGTATATACATTTACGAGCCATGGGATGTAAATAAATTAAACAAATAAAACTGTCCCCTCCTCAAGGCTTCGCTCTTTACGCTAAAAACTTTGGGGGGGGGGGAGGGGAGCCCTTCTGTGTCTCAAGCGCGCAAAAAAAAGTATTAAAAAAATGGGGGGGGGAAAAAGTTGTTCTGGTGCAAATTTTGTTCAGGCCTTTGGAGGGCATATGGGTTTTGCACCCAGCTTATGTTAATTTCTGATCGTATTGAGTTTGACTCGGTTATTTATTGTAATTTCTGTTCGTTTTGGGTTTCATTTATTTATCGATGATGATTTGTGGTAGTTTCACGCTTGGTAGATTATTTGATTTTATTTTTGCTCATTTTTTGTTTAATGGAGTTCTTTACTTTTCTTTGAAAAACTTATTTTGTGGAGTGTTTTTTTTAATTAATGATTGGTAAAGAACGTCAAGTTTGTTCCGGGTCTTAGGGTAATAACAACCCAGATAATGACGTAACACTAAACAAAATTGTCTGGTTACCTAAGCTTCCGACAACGAATAAAAAATCCAAAGAATTAAGTTTAACGAGTGAAATTTAGCCCAATGTTACATATAGCCTGAGAAGTAACCTAAGGACCTGGAGAAGCGTGCAAAGAGTGGCAGAACTGTGCCGAGCATAGACGTACTGTGCTAAGCGTGGCGGAAAGTAACAAGAGTGGTGGTGATATGCCAAACGTGGTAAACCCGTGCTAAGCATGATTGAACTATGTGGCACATGTGGCGTTTCGAGATGTATAGTAGGTGGCGAAAATTCGGCAATCTTTCGGAAAAACGGTTTTGAATTTATCTTAGACTTTTATTTATTTAAACTGGTAGAAATGAATACATAGTCCATCTTGTTTCCCTGTAACGTTTTAGGTCTACGTTCTTATTAATGCTACTCGGAGGGAGGGGAAAATACTCCTCCCATTGTGAAAATCTTTCTCTATGCAGCATTAAATTTTCAGTTTACCTGCCTATCAGCACACATGCAGTAAAAGGGTATGCTGGGAAAACATGTGTCTAACTAGAAGATTTCTCGGGAGGAGGAGGTTTGGCAAGTCCTACCAGGAGTTTCACTTTCAGCAAATTTAAATAGTAACATTTCTCCACCGTAAACAAAATTTGTCAATATTTTTAAATTATATATATACAATGTACAGCATTGAAAGATCAGAGTATTTTGGCGTAGAGGTCGCGATTGCTTCAGTCCCATTGAAGATCAAGTCATACAGAATTTCCATCCATGAAAAATTGAGGGGCGGTGTCTCATACAATATCTTTGCTAGGTCTCGGCAAGATTTGAAAAACAACCTACTAAAAAAAGCTGTTAATTTTTTTTTTAAACTGAAAGAAATAAGCGACATTAAAATTTAAAATTAACAGAAAATCGTTTTTACACGAATCGGGCTACTCTTTTCACAACCTCTCGTAATTTTCGAAAACATTGACTTTTCCTACCAATTGTTTGAGAACGACTGTTGAAAGACAATAGCTAGTGAACTATAATAACTGTTTTTAAAGCACTAAAAAACTTTGACTTTGAGGAAGCGGTTGAGAAAAAGCCAAAAGTTTAAACCAAACAAACAAGTTTTTTCATATTTAATCTCCAGTTTAAGCCACTAAATTTTCAAGATTTTTCTCAAGAACGAGTTCTCTCATTATGATATAAATTAGGATTTGGCGTTACATATATATATCACATTCTAAAGGCTTTTCTCCAGTATGAGGTTTCGACGATCAGTTCGATATATGTTTCTTTGTAGAAGGCTTGATCTCGTATATATTACATTCGGGACGTTTTCCTCTAGTTCGTATTATTCGATGATGATACAAATTAGAGATTGAAGTAAAACGTTTCTTACATATCAAATTCGAAAGACTTTTCTCCAGGATGAGTTCTATGATGATAATGAGTTCTATGATGGGTGTTTTTTTTTTTTTTTTTTTTTTTTTTTTTTTTTTTTTTTTTTTTTTTTTTTTTTTTTTTTTTTTTTATAGAAGTGTTAATAGTGTATGGGTTATACTTCAGAGGTCTCTATGCACCAAGGTCATCCCCAATACCCTCTTTTGGGGTGAATAGGCTCTTAATTTGCTCGTATATAAGTTGCGTAGCATGTTTCTTTAACCTTGAGCAAAGGTCACACAATTGGGAATCCATCTGCATAATGAATTAACAAAATGAATCAATGCACCTATTCACCAATGTACTTGGTTTGGGTCAATGAACTGTTACATGGCTTGTTTACTAGTTGCGTAACAGATTTCTTTGACCTTGGGAATTTACAAAAAAGGTCTCAAAAGGTTATCTTGATATTATTAGTTCAACAGTGCTTGACAAAGACACAATTATGTCTAATAAATGGAATACTTATATGACTTATGGAGCATCTATTGAACAGGTAAGTAACTAAGAGTTTTGTCTTAAACCTAGTGAATATGGATCGTGGTAGCTTTTCCCTACAGTTTTGTTCTATCCACACATTTATGAGTCCTTTAGATACTGCGATGAATCATCTTAAATTGTAATGCCTAGATAATCTTTCATTAAAAAAATGATCATGGTGGATTTTAAACTCTGATCTTCCAATATATTGTTAAGCGGTGAATTAATCTATCCTACTATAACTGGATATAGGTTTATCTAGGAGGTAAAAAAAAAAACACTTTTATTAAAAAAAGTCAGATATTAAATGTCAACTTAATCCCTCGATATATGAATATAATCTAGGGAAGTCGAGGACAAATTCAATTTTTTTTAAGTTTTCAATAGAAGAGCTAGTCAACATTTCAATAGATCGATTCGTCTGATGCAAAGTTTTATCACAAAAATGCACATTAGAGTTGAGGTATTCGCAGGGTAGAAGTCCAAGATATAATCATGTATATCATCGACTCTTCACCCAATTGTGGCAATTCCAAAGTTTCTATCATTTGTACTCCTTGATCTTTTCTGTGGGGATAATGGATCTGTATTGCCCTAGAATAAAGGAAATATATATTTAACATTTGCTTATGTTCGTTCACTGTCTATCTACAAGAAAGGAAATGAAAGAAGAATGATTATTGAGAAAAGTTTATAAATTTAAATTGCAAAAAAATCACTAACAAAAATAATTATGTAATACTTGAAAAAAAATGAAGTTATAAGGAAACCTGTCATGTTACCGATATTTTACAGTCTAGAAAGTTCTGGAAAGTAGTTAGAGGTAAAGGACCCCTCGTACTTACTATTCATCATACTATTCCTAGTTCCGATAATTGTTTCCCTTACTGTCATTCACTCATCATACTAGGGATTACAGTACTTTTAGGCCACTTTGAACAAAATAATCTTGGCACTTGCAATGGAACGAACTAAAGCAATGTATATAACCGTAATGGATCGCAATTCAATTTTAAGTTCATGGAACAAACCAAAGTATATTATCAAACCGTAGTGGATGAAAATTCAATTAGAAGTTCATGTTCTGTCATTATTTCATTTTTTTTGGAAATCTTTGTTTAGTAATTAACCCCATAAAATTTATTAGAAGCTATAATTAACACTGCATTAGAATAAAATATCTAGGCCTCTATTCTCACCACGGATATCAATTGGGGGAAAGGCAGTTGCTTCTAGAGTTTGAAAATACCTTCAAACTCTGTTTGAAAATACCTGAAACAATGTTCCTGTAAACTATTCATATTTGGAAATTTCGGTTAACACTCAGAACTTAACTGAGTGTTAGAGATCTTATAGCTGAAAAAAATAGGGTCTGTGTCATTAAATCACATTTTCGACCCGTTCAAGATGATTAGTAGAAGAATTCCCTTTGTCTGCCCCGGCATTGTTTTTTGATGTTGCTGCTCCGAGTCCCTATTAGAATACCTGAAACAATAAAGAACAGCCACCTTTCCGCCACCATTCCGCCACCTTTCTTACCCAGAGGGTGGTTTTCAGGTCTCAGTTTAATAAATTGAGAAAAATTGTTAATCTTTAACATGTGCAAATTTTGAGCTTGAACTTCAGTAATAGCGATTACATCTAAACTATATATTTTAGAAAGGGTGTCTAATTCATTGAGTTTTTCAAAGTTAAGGCTTTCAGCGTTGCTCAACAAAGTTTGGGGAATCGAAAGCGACTTGTGAAGGTACCGTTTTTACACTTTACTTTTTTTATATCACAGATGCGGTCAGGGGTTCTAGTGAACTTCTTGACGGGGGCTAAACTTGGATATTGAGAACAACAATTATTAAATGCAAAAGGACTCAGACCAGAGTCACCCTGGTAGGGTGGGCACGAGGGATTAAACGCATGGGTCGGAGGCGGGAAAATAAGGGAGGGAAATAAGACGGTGGTATTTTCAGGGGGTTCAACTTGGGAGGGGTTAACTGGAGTGTTAAGAGGGAAGGGATTTTGCTGGGAATATGGTTTTTTTTCTGGGTGGTAACGGTGGAAGTTTTTTGAGTGAGCAGGGTGGATTTGGGATAAAAAAGGATGAGTATGCACTGGCGAGCTAATTTTATTAATTGAATGAAGGGGGCTCCGCTCTTGGTTTGATTGAGAACTTGTAACTATTTTACTATTAAAAAATTTACTGCGCCTGGCTATAGCACTATAATCCCTGTTTTTCAAATGTAATAACATGCACATAGTCTCGAAACAAAGGCCACTTTGAAATTTATGGCAGGGTTTGGAATGGGAAAGGGAGCAATAATTGTCGTTACAGTGACCAGTAGTTAAAAAAGACATACAGGGATGAACACAGGTAACATCACTCTTTTTTATACACTTGTTGGCCAAGTGAAAACGGTTGGCAATAGAATTCTTCCCTGATTTGGCTTCAGGAACCAATTTACTAATAATACTCAAGATGTCACTGACCCCTGGAACTGGAATATTGGCTGAATTCACACTTAAATTGTCACTGACCTCTGGATCTGGAAATTGATTGAGTTCTCATTTAAGCTGTCACTGACCCCTGGAACTAGGTGACCGATTAAATTCATATTTGAGTTGACACTTGCTTCATTAATATTCATGTGTTGGGAGTTGTTGCTTGTGGATTGAATTGCAGTTGGTTTCAAATTGGTTTTTTTTTATTCGTATTCACAGACTTAAGTGTGTTCTTAATTATATTCTCCCTAAGATCAATGAAAGTAGAAATTTCGTTGGTAACGAACTCGAGTATTTTTTAGCACTAAAAGGGAGGGGAGGGAAGGGTCGCATAGGGGGCTGGAATCACAATTGCCACAAGGAAAATTTTCAGTCTGGCAGGAGGCATCATTAGAAGGCTCACAATTATATTCAAAATCCGTCTGGGTACTGGCATCTTTAGTTTCTAGCAGAAAATCAGTCTGGCAACTGGCAACACTGGTTAATACTGGTAGGGGAGCAGTCTGACACTCGCTATGGGCTGCAATGAAAGCTTTACCATCCCTTTGGCAAGTCGGGGCAAGGGGGGACGACCTGATATCATCTAAAATTTCTATTAAGGAAGAATTTATTTCTGACAATTGGCGTCGAGGGGTATCGCTAGTTTTTGAAGAATTTATTCCTGACAATCGGCGTCGTGGGGTATCATTAGCTTTCGAAGAATTAAGGGCGGTATATTCTTGATTTTTGGTGATGTTTTGTTTCGAGGAACAATCCAAACATAACCAGTTCTTATTCCACTGGGAACGTTCTATCCCCGCACATTGCTCATGAATGGAAGAGTTGCATGTACTACATACCAGGCAATTGATTGTTGCCCTTAATCTACGCTCAGGACACACTCTCTTAAAGTCCTTTGGTTGTCCTTTAGTCATTTGGTTGATTAATCAAAAGGGTTAAAAAAAATTCAATTCACCTGATGGGTGGTGACAAAATCCGGAATTTAGGTCACAGTTAGTCAACTTTGTCACTGAATTGGTCGTCCTTTAGTTATTTGGTTGGTTAATATAAAGGGTTAAAAAGTTCAATTCACCTGATGGCTGGTGGCAAAATCCGGAAGTAAGGTTACAGTTAATCAACTATGTCACTGAATTAACTGAATTTAATGCAGAAAGGCATAAACCAAATAGGTGTTAACAGGTTGAACTCTGGTTGAAGACTGACTTGACTTCACTGAAGACTGACCTAACTTGAATGCAGTTATTTGAAAAAAGGGTGGTATTATAGGTTGGCTGCAGGCACCCGGTTGCACGCTCTTTTTATTTTTTTGTTCATGAAACTTGTTGCATGTTGATTTACTTGTGGATTACTAAAGTTTTTTTTTCGTGAAACTGGTTGCATGTTGTTTTTTTCTCTTCGTGAAGATTGTACATTTGTGTGTGTGTGTGTGTTTGTGTGTTTGTTTTGTGGGTTTGTGTTTGTGTGTGTTTGTGTGTATTCGTGTGTGTGTGTGTTTGTGTGTATGTGTTTGTGTGTTTGTGTGTGTGTGTGTGTGTGTGTGTTTGTGTGTGACAGTCTGAAGATGTTTCATTTTAGATTTTTTTTTTCGTTGAAATGTAAGAGTTGGAATATTTCAGTAGTGCTTTGTCGTGGTTTACCTTGTCACTGTTACATTCTCTTAATGTTTCAAAGTTCATTTTTTTTTCGTTGAAATGTAAGAGTTGGAATATTTCAGTAGTGTTTTGTCGTGGTTTACCTTGTCACTGTTACATTCTCTTGATGTTTCAAAGTTCATTTTTTATTTTTTTCTTGTTGAAGTGTAAGAGTTGGATTATTTCAGTTGAGTGTTCGTGTTTGTGTGTGTGTGTTTGTTTGTTTTTGTGTGTGTGTGTGTGTGTTTGTGTTTGTTTTTGTGTGTTTGCGTTTGTGTGTTTGTGTATGTGTGTGTTTTTGTGTGTGTGTTTATGTGCGTGTGTGTGTTTGTGTGTGTGTGTTTCTGTGTATGTGTTTGTGTGTGTGTGCTTGTGTGTGTGAGTGTGTTTGTTTGTGTGTGTTTGTTTGTGGGTGTTTGTGTGTGTGTGTCTTTGTGTGTGTGTTTGTGTGTGTGTGTGTGTTTGTGTTTGTGTGTGACATTCTGAAGATGTTTCATTTTAGATTTTTTTTTTCGTTGAAATGTAAGAGTTGGAATATTTCAGTAGTGTTTTGTCGTGGTTTACCTTGTCACTGTTACATTCTCTTGATGTTTCAAAGTTTTTTTTGATTTTTTTTTTTGTTGAAATGTAAGAGTTGGAATATTTCAGTAGTGTTTTGTCTTACCTTGTCACTGTTACATTCTCTTGATGTTTCAAAGTTCATTTTTGATTTTTTTTTTTTTTTGTTGAAATGTAAGAGTTGGATTATTTCAGTAGTGTTTTGTCGTGGTTTTCCTTGTCACTGTTACATTCTGAAGATGTTTCAAAGTTCTTTTTGGATTTTTATTTTCGTTGAAATGTAAGAGTTGGAATATTTCAGTAGTGTTGTGTCGTGGATTAAACTTGTCACTGTTACATTCTGAAAATGTTTCAAAGTTCATTTTGGATTTTTTTTTTCGTTGAAATGTAAGCTCTTGATGTTTCAGAGTTCAATTTGGATTTTTTTTCGTTGAAATGTAAGAGTTGGAATATTTCAGTAGTGTTTCGTCGTGGTTTACCTTATCACTGTTACATTCTGAAGTGTGTGTGTTTGTGTTGTGTGTGTGTTTGTGTGTGTGTGTTTTTGTGTGTGTCTGTTTGTGTATGTGTGTGTGTTTGTGTTTGCGTGTGTTTGTGTTTGTGTTTGTGTGTGTGTGTTTGTGTGTGTGTGTTTGTGTGTGTGTGTTTTTGTGTGTGTAAGTTTGAGTGTGTGTGTATTTGTGTGTGTGTGTGTGTATGTGTTTGTGTGTGTGTGTTAGTGTGTGTGTGTGTTTGTATTTGTGTGTGTGTGTTTGTGTGTGTGTTTGTGAGTGTGTGTGTTTGTGTGTGTGTGTTTGTGTGTGACATTCTGAAGATGTTTCAAAGTTCATTTTAGATTTTTTTTTTTCGTTGAAATGTAAGAGTTAGATTATTTCAGTAGTGTTTTGTCGTGGTTTACCTGTGTGTGTGTATGGGTGTGTGTGTTTGTGTGTGTGTGTTTGTGTGTAGGTGCTTGTGTTTGTGTGTGTGTGTGTGTTTGTGTGTGTGTGTGTGTGTGTTTGTGTGTGTGTGTTTGTGTGTGTGTGTTTGTCTGTGTGTGTTTGTCTGTTTGTGTTTGTGTGTGTGTGTTTGTGTGTGTGTGTTTGTGTGTCTGTGTGTGTCTTTGTGCGTGTGTGTGTTTGTGTGTGACATTCTGAAGATGTTTTAAATTCATTTTAGATTTTCCGTTGAAATGTAAGAGTTGGAATATTTCAGTAGTGTTTCGTCGTGGTTTACCTTATCACTGTTACATTCTGAAGATGTTTCAAAATATTGAATTTGGTTATCAGGTTGTATCCCGTATTGAGTCAGTAGTCATCTGTATAAATATATTAAAATAAAGAAAATAGTCTCTTAAAATTCTCAAACCCCGACCCTTAAGCCTAAGAAAATAATAATAATAAATATATGAAACTTTATTTCTGAAATCTATAACACAATGTCTTTAATTTCCTTGGTGATATTAGGGATCTCCTTCTTATTCTCAATGTCATTTAATAGATCACGGGCATATTCATTCCATTCTAGGGCTATTCGATGTCCCCTTGGCACTTCTACTGCAACCTTGAATGTCCAAGAAAGAGATTTCATAGAGGGTGC
Organism: Artemia sinica; assembly: GCA_027921565.1. Classification (NCBI taxonomy): domain Eukaryota; kingdom Metazoa; phylum Arthropoda; class Branchiopoda; order Anostraca; family Artemiidae; genus Artemia; species Artemia sinica. The sequence continues at coordinate 21,789,737 of CM051258.1, forward strand.
GGTGATTTGAAAAGGGACATGGGACTGGTATTGAACGTTCCTGGATGTGTCAGCTATCTCCAAACGCTGCACGGGGGTTAGGTCGGTGCCCGTAGCCCTCTTTTCATGAGGGGAGTAATGCTCATAATTGTCGATAAAAGAAGAAAAAATTTAGTAAGGAATAATGATTCCCTTTTTACTGAAGAAAAAATTAGTACTCTCGCTGCATCAAATCCAATACAATGATTTAAAATATAGATCTAGAAATAGTCAGCTATAAATATGATATCAGAGGCAACGCTGTAGCGTTGCCTATAGTAAAGGCCATACGACTCCAATGTTTTATTATTATTATTTATTATTTTTTTTCCCAGAGGCACTTCATATGGAAGGGGTTGTCGTAGAAACTTCAAAGGGGGATTATTCGATTGGAAATCGAGAGTTCTAGTGCCCTTTTTAAGTCGAAAATGATTGGAGGGCAACTAGCCCCCCCCCACACCCACCATTCCCCCAAACACATCCAATCAAAATTTTGAGATAGCCATTTTGTTCAGCATAGTTGATTTCCAGATAGAAAATATATTTTTGAGGAGGACACTCCCCCAGAACCCTCAGGGCAAGGGTTTTAAGTTATGCCCTGGGGGCATATAAGGTTTTTATAGAAGACGTTGTCGTAGAAACTTCAAAACAGGCTCAATCGATTGTAAATTAAAGCGCTAGTGCCCTTTTTAATAATCGAAAGTGATTGGAGTGTAACTAGCCCCCTCCCACCCACGCCCATCATTTCCCCAAACACATCCAATCAAAATTTTTAGATAGCCATTTTGTTCAGCGTAGTTGATTTCCAGATAGAAAATATATTTTTGAGGAGGACACTCCCCCACAACCCTCAGGGCAAAGGTTTTAAGCTATGCCCTGGGGCATATAACGTTTTCATAGAAGGCGTTGTCGTAGAAACTTCAAAAAAGGCTCATTCGATTGGAAATCGAGAGTTCTAGTGCCCTTTTTAATAGTCGAAAATGATTGGAGGGCAACTAGCCCCCCCCCCACGCCAATCATTCCCCCAAACACATCCAATCAAAATTTTGGGATAGCCATTTTGTTCAGCGTAGTTGATTTCCAGATAGAAAATTATTTTTGAGGAGGATACTCCCCACAGAACCCTCAGGGCAAGGGTTTTAAATTATGCCCTGGGGGCATATAAGGTTTTTATAGAAGGTATTGTCGTAGAAACTTCAAAACAGGCTCATTCGATTGGAAATTAAAGAGCTAGTGCCCTTTTTAATAGTCGAAAGTAATTGGAGTGTAACTAGCTCCCCTCCCCCCCCCACGCCCATCATTTCCCCAAAGGCATCCAATCAAAATTTTCAGATAGCCATTTTGTTCAGCGTAGTTGATTTCCAGATAGAAAATATATTTTGGAGGAGGACACTCCCCCACAACCCTCAGGGCAAGGGTTTTAAGTGATGCCCTGGGGGCATATAAGGTTTTTATAGAAGGCGTTGTTGTAGAAACTTCAAAACAGGCTCATTCGATTGGAAATTAAAGGGCTAGTGCCCTTTTTAATAGTCGAAAATTATTGGAGGGCAACTCACCCCCCACTCCCATCATTCCCCCAAACACATCCAATCAAAATTTTGAGATAGCCATTTTGTTCAGGGTAGTTAATTTCCAAATAGAAAATATATTTTGAGGAGGATACTCCCCCACAACCCTCAGGGCAAGAGTTTTAAGTTATGCCCTGGGGGCATATAAGGTTTTTATAGAAGGCGTTGTTGTAGAAACTTCAAAACAGGCTCATTCGATTGGAAATTAAAGAGCTAGTGCCCTTTTTAATAGTCGAAAGTGATTGGAGTGTAACTAGCCCCCCTCCCCCCCCCCCCCACGCCCATCATTTCCCCAAACACATCCAATCAAAATTTTCAGATAGCCATTTTGTTCAGAGTAATTCAGATAGAAAATATATTTTTGAGGAGGACACTCCCCCACAACCCTCAGAGCAAGGGTCTTAAGTTATGCCCTGGGGGCATACAAGGTTTTTGTAGAAGGCGTTGTCGTAGAAACTTCAAAACAGGCTCATTCGATTGGAAATTAAAGGGATAGTGCCCTTTTTAATAGTCAAAAATGATTGCAGGGCAACTAGCCCCCCCCCCCACGCCCATAATTCCCCCAAAAACATTCCAATCAAAATTTTGAGATAGCCATTTTGTTCAGCGTAGTTGATTTCCAGATATAAAATATATTTTTGAGGAGGACACTCCCCCACAACCCTCAGGGCAAGGGTTTTAAGTTATGCCCTGGGGGCATATAAGGTTTTTATAGAAGGCGTTGTTGTAGAAACTTCAAAACAGGCTCATTCGATTGGAAATTAAAGGGTTAGTGCCCTTTTTAATAGTCGAAAATCATTGGAGGGCAACTCCCCCCCCACTCCCATCATTCCCCCAAACACATCCAAAAGTTTTCTTCTTTATGCCAACTACGCTGCCCCCACTCCAAAGACTTTAATAAGGTAAAGTTTTGTATGGGAAGAATACATAGTAAATCTATTGTAAAATACTAAAAATTACAGCCATATTTAAAATAAGGTTAAAATACATACTTTGCGATAAATGCTAAATTATTGTGGCACAAAAAATCCGAAAAATGGTCTAATCAAAATGATGCTGTTCTTTCTGCATCAACGAATGGAATAACCTAGCAAGATCCATTCATTGTTGCGTGAAAAAATCAGGTTTGATTTTTCAGAGGCATGTAAATTAAGCTGTGTATAGCAAAGGCCATAAGGCTTCAATGTTTTATTATTATTAATTAAAAAAAAAAAAAAACCTTACATAAAAATAAGTTTTCTAAGAAGAGTAAAGAGCCATATTGAACTCAGGACCAGCAGAAATTAATTCCTATTACAGTTAAAACTCAAAAAGACCAGAAATTACTGTTAAAGAATAAACAAAACCCAGAACGAACATAAATTAAAATTAACTAGCTTACAAACGTAAAGATAACCGGTGCAAACATAAATAAATGAATAAATCTTATATAGCTTCAATATTTTTATTACTTTCCCCCCAGAGCTGCTTTATATGCAAGGGTTAAAAATACCATTTTGTTAAAAATAGTTGAAAGGTCAAATCGTAGTCAAATACGCCGTAAATTAGTCCAAAGAAATCAATAAGAATCAAAAATCAGAATTTAAGAAAATGAAACGAAAATAGTGAAAATTTTTAGTTTATTTAGAAGTAACAGAGGTCTTTAAACTCCCCCCTCCCCCAGAGGTTTCCCCCAACCGTCGGAAAATTTCCCCAGGAAAATCGCCGAAAAATACCATTTTGTTAAAAATAGTTGAAAGGTTAAGTAACAAATCTCTGGCGTCAACAAAACCCCCCAGGGCCCGGGGGCAGGAAGGGATTCTCGTATAAACTTCAGAGAGGGCTGATTTGATTGGAAATTGGAAGTTCTAGTCCAGCTCTTAAGAGTCAAAATAGATCGAAGGGCAAATAACCCCCCCCCCCCACACACACGCCCTTTTCCCCCACCCCTTTCTTTGAACTAATTCTGTTTATACCTGAAGGTCAAATGAGAGTTAAAATGTTTTGGTATTAACACACACATATTAGGCATCTACTCTCCTCCCTAACAAGGAAAGAAACAGAGAGTATAAGGCAGTGGCGGATCCAGGGGAGGGGACACTGCACCACAATCCTCAAGGCAAGGGTTTTAAGTTATACCCTGGGGACATATAAGGTTTTTATAGAAGGCGGTGTCGTAGAAACTTCAAAAAAGGCTCATTCGATTGGAAATTCAAAGGGCTAGTGCCCTTTTTAATAGTCGAAATTGATTTGAGGGCAACTAACCCCCCTCTCACGCCCACCTTTTTTCCAAACACATCCAATCAAAATTTTGAGACAGCCATTTAATTAAACGTAGTTTTAAGTTCTGGAAATTAGGTCTTTGAGGATGACAACTCCCCCACAGCCCTCAGGGCAAGGGTGGTAATTTAAGGATTCTCCGAATCCTTCCCATTATTTCTTATGGAAGGGATGCTCGTATAAACTTTAGAGAGGGCTCATTTGACTGAAAATTGAAAGTTCTTGTTCATTTTTTAAGAGTCAAAAGAGATTGGACGGTAACTAGCCCCCCCTCCTCCAAGCCATAAATGCATCAGATAAAAATTTTGAGATAGACATTTTGTTAAAATAGTTCATAGTTCTGATAACGAAAAAACTCCAGTGTCGACACAGCCCACCAGGGCCCGGGGGTAGGCGTTTTAAGTTATGCCCCGGGGCATAACTCATTAAGGGGGGTTTATAATTTATGGGAAGGGGTTTTGTATTGGAAGAACACATAGGAAATCTATTATAATTATCCAACTATAAGGTTAAAATACATACTCTGTGATCGATGCAAAATTGCTTTGGCACACAAAATCCTATTAAGGTCAATTCCAAACAATCGTGATCCCTTTGTGTCAGCAAGTGATATGGTCTAAACCCCCTTATTGGAGCTATTTTTCAATCACTTCTTTGTTGTCAATCGCTGTCCACAAGTTATGCAAGCTGTCTATTGTTCATATATAAGGTTTTTATCAAAGAGGTAATCGTATATACTTTGAAAAAAGCCTCATTCGATTTAAATTGAAAGTTCTAGATCTGTTTTTTAAAGTCAAGAATAATCGGACAGTAAGTACCCCCCCCCCCCCTCCATGCCATAAAAACTTGACACTTTTTGCAATCAAAAACGAACAAAAATTAATTAAAAAAAAACTTTCCGAAAAATAAGTTTTTCAAAGAAAAGTAAAGGCCATTTTAAACTTAAGCTCAGTTGATACGAATACCTGTTAAAATTCAAACTCAAAACGACCAGAAATTACTATTAAAGAATAAATGAAACCCAAAACGAACAGAAATTAAATAAACAATCATAGCAAAAAACATACAACAAGTAATAATATAAGTGAATAAATAGATCATAAAGCGAGTAATGCTTGGATTGAATATGAAAATCAAGCTTAAAACGAAAACAAATGTTTTGCTATTAAAGTATAAATGAAACTTAAAACGAACAGAAATCAAATAAACAATCAATGCGAACAAACATACAATATATATTAATGTAAATGAATAAATAAATCTTAAAACGAGTGAAACTTAAAAAGAATATGCAAATCAAGTTTGAATCGAATAAAAATAACTACAAACAAGATTTTGGCTATCGCCTCACTGCAGAAGCCTATAACCTACTGCGTCATTGGCGCTTTACTGAAAACGAATTATATTACAAATGTTTTCTTTTGTACTTAATATTGAAAATAAATATTAAAATTACAGTAAAATTTTGAACTGATGAGCTTTTAGCAATTAATATCATTATGCATCAAATATTCAGTTTAATTTGTTAGTTCTTTTCAAGATTGGTCAAGGCAAATATAGTTTCACTACAACAAAATTTGGATACTAACCCCTTCTTTAACTGTATAAACCTAAAGCCTTCTGCGTCATTGGTGCTTCACTGAAAACGAATTACTCGTATATTACAAATTTATTATTTTCCAGTTCTTACAGCATTGAAAATGAAAATAAAAATTACAATGAAAAAAAAAATCTTGAACCGATGGATCTTTCAACAATTATTATCATCATATATGTAATATTCAATTTGATTTTGTTTATACTTTCCAAGACTGTTCAAGACTCATATAGTTTTGCCATTTTTTTTAAACTCTGCCATTTTTTCTAACTAATCGTGTTAGTTTGTTTTGAAAACATTCTATGGCTTCTAGGCATTTCTATTTCAGCGGAAAACTGCACCTCAAACTTTGTGGAACATGCATTTTCTTGCATGTAACACCAAAACATAATAAAATGTCAAGTTTCGGAGTGTTCCACCACTCGCAAGCAAGTGCCATTGGTATTTTTGAATCCGCATGGTCAATTTAGGGGGTGGAGGGTAGGCTAATTCTCATTGAAGCCCCATTCCGTCGTGGTATGATTCACATTTTCAACACCTGGCGTCCGGACTATCATATAATCTACCAAGTATAAAACTACCCCAAATCAGTATCAATAAATAAATGAAACCCAAAACGAACAAAAATTAAAATAAATATTAGAGTCAAACTCAAAACGAGCATAAATTAATACGAGTAGAGTTCAAAACCCCTATGCTTTCTAAAAGCCAGAATATAATTTGTACTTTACTGAAAAAAATTCAAATGAGTTTACTGAAAAAAAATGTGCATTGTCAATTTAATATACATATGCTGATATTTATTCCCTAAAATCTTAATTAATTTTTGAGTTCTTAAAGTTACAAAAGTGAAAACATTTCAAAGAATTGTTTTCAGTAAAGCGCCAATGACGCAGCAGGTTTTAGGCTTCTGCAGTGAGGCGATTATTTATTCATTTACATTAATATAGATTGTATATTTGTTCCATTGAATGTTTATTTAATTTCTGTTCGTTTTAAGTTTCATTTATACTTTAATAGCAAAACATTTGTTTCCGTTTTAAGCTTGATTTTCATATTCAATCTAAGCATTACTCGCTTTAAGATCTATTTATTCATTTATATTATTACTTGTTGTATGTTTTTTGCTATGATTGTTTATTTAATTTCTGTTCGTTTTGGGTTTCATTTATTCTTTAATAGTAATTTATGGTCGTTTTGAGTTTGAATTTTAACAGGTATTCGTGTCAACTTCATAGTTCTGTTTGTTGATGGTTTGATGTTGACAATAGCAACATTTTAGCCTCTACTATTAGTAGTTTCAAGGTTTTAGATTGTTTCAGTTAAAGGTCTAGTTTAGTTTAGTTTTAGTTAAGAGTTTTAGCTTAGAGCTTTAGTTTAGTTTTAGTTAAGAGTTTTAGTTATAGTTGTTGTTTCGTTTTAGATAAGAGTTTTAGCCTAGAGTCTTAGCTTAGAGTTTTTAGTTACACTTATAGTGTAGTTTAGTTTCAGTTAAGAGTTTTAGTTTAGAGTTATAGTTTAGTTTAGTTTTAGTTAAGAGTTTTAGCTTAGAGTTTTATCCTAAAGTCTTAACTTAGAGTTTTTAGTTACACTTAAAGTTTAGTTTAGTTTCAGTTAAGAGTTTTAGTTTAGATTTATAGTTTAGTTTTCTTTTAGTTAAGAGTTTTAGCTTAGAGTTTTAGCCTAGAGTCTTAGCTTAGAGTTTTAAGTTACATTTATAGTTTAGTTCAGTTTCAGTTAAGAGTTTTAGTTTAGAGTTATAGTTTAATTTAGTTTTAGTTAATAGTTTTAGCTTAGAGTTTTAGCCTAGAGTCTTAACTTGGAGTTTTTACTTAAACTTATAGTTTAGTTTAGTTTTAGTTTAGAGTTTTATTTTAGAGTTACAATTTAGTTTAGTTTTAGTTAAGAGTTTTAGCCTAGAGTCTTAGCTTAGAGTTTTTAGTTACACTTACAGTTTAGTTTAGTTTAGTTTCAGTTAAGAGTTTTAGTTTAGAGTTATAGTTTAGTTTAGTTTTAGTTAAGAGTTTTAGCTTAGAGTTTTAGCCTAGAGTCTTAGCTTAGGGTTTTAGTTACACTTATAGTTTAGTTTAGTTTCAGTTAAGAGTTTTAGTTTAGAGTTATAGTTTAGTTTAGTTTTAGTTAAGAGTTTTAGCCACAGACAAGAAGTATGTAATAAACTAATGTAAAAATAAATTTCTTCAGTGCGTAAGTTTTGATGGGTAGGACTAAACTTGATGAAACCTATATGTTTGAAATCACATTAAAATATGATTCTTTTGAAGTATCTATTGGTATCAAAATTCTGTTTTTTTGAGTTTCAGTTACTATTGAGCCAGGTTGCTCCTTACTTACAGTTCATTACCAAAAACTGTTTGATTAATTTAAATTTAAAAAACTTTCACAAAATAGGTTTTTCAAAGAAAAGTAAAGAGCTACATTCACCCAATAATGAGCAGAAATGAAGTCAAATAATTGAAGTCAATAATGAAGTCAAATAATATGAAACCCAAAACAAAATAGAAATTAAAATAAATAATCATATTAAACTCAAAATAAGCAGAAACTAAGATGAGTAGGGCTGATTTCATCCATGCCTTCTTAAGACAATTGCTATCCCTTAAATTTGATTTGGTGTGTCAGGAAAAGTGACTGAATGTTTTGCTCTTATGATCCAGTGCTTAGTTAATCAAAGTCATAAAAGTGGTACAAACCTCTTTTTTAATTGTATTCAGTACTTTTATAATTAAATGAAAAATAACATGTATATGATACAAGGAATGTGGCTATTTAGATGTGCAAGGCTGCTAGGGTTATGTTTCTTAGGCTTAAATGTAGTGAAAAATGACTAATATAATTTTACTCCTAAACAATGGTAATTTTTTTTTTCAAAATGGATGTTCAAAATCCGACTGTCCAATTGCTGAGGTATTACCCTAGGCTCAAGATTACCAAAGGGATAAATTAGATAGTTAATTATATTTATCAAACTGTATATGAAGGGGCAAGCCCAGGAAAATTAAAATCATTATAGAAAATCCATTAAAAGCTGTAACTGATGCTTAAAAATAAACGCTCCACTGTTCTTGTAGCTACAGGATAACTTTAAAACACCAATTTTACCTTGTATTTCCTAGTGAGTATCTTATTTTACCAATGTAACCATGTTATACCAATTTTTTATTTTACAGTGATTTTACAACACTAGCTCAGATTGCTCTTGCTCTTTACTTAGACAGTGCTATTGTGCTGTATATGATTAGATAAATTTCATTTTATATATTATTTAGTTGGTAAATATTACTAAATTGGAATTTTACCTTTCAGGTCTAATATCTGGGCAAATTTGTCGCAAAATCAAGAAGTACTAGCCATGTCACCAAAGACACGGTACATAAAAATATGTAGGATGTGCATTGACTGCCTGAAACCAGTTTTAGAAAGTTCAGCCAGAACATATAAGCAAGATCAAGTTGTATCAAAGCACACTAGCTCTTCTAATATGCTTGATTCTCAAAGGAATGATAAGAGATATTCTGTTTCTTCACCCAGTGGAAAGTGGAAAGTGGTCCAATCTCAAGAAAGAAAAAAAAACAAACCATGGAGTAGCAAACCCAAAAGATAAACTGTGCCCCCCATTAACAAAGTGTAGAAGACAAATATTATGCGATTATGATGCAAATTTGCCATCAACCAGTGAAAGCTGTAATACTGCCTCTAATTTTGAACATGACCATTGTAATAGTCTGAAATCAAAAGACTATAGTGAAGATACATCAGACACAAGGATTGAGTTTGTGGATGTTGCGACAAATACAAAACAATCACAGTTTCAAAGATCTATTTTGATTTCTGACCATGCTTATAGTTCCAAAGAGGATGAATGCATAGACACAAACATGGTAGATAACACTCTAAATTCAACCTTAAATGAAGTAGAAATAGATGTGGACAATATGAATGACTTTTCCCTTGAAGATCTTGACTGTGTATTCAATGTTAAAACTTCTCGAAGGACAAGAACAAAAAAGCAACAGTGGTCACCCAAAAAACAGCAAATGGCAAGAAAAATAAGAAATCTCAGGAGGCAGAATTTACGACTAAGGAAGAAATTGAAAAAATACAATCAACTAAATGCTGGAAAGCCTTCTAAGGATAAACTTTGCTCTAGAACAACCAAATATGTATTAATGGAAGCGTTGTCAAAGTAAGCTATTTATAAATTTTTGGACTAGCTAGAAAATAGTTATGGTAATTTTTTTCTCTTTTGTCAGAGTATTCTCATCTTTAATATTCCATTTAAAAAATCCTGTCCCTTAAAAAATTAAATGTCTAAATATGGGCGGAGCATTCTCTCTATTTTATATTTTTATTTCTATTGTTTTAATATAGTTCTGAATAAAATTGGATTTTGTTCTTTTAGTTAAGTTTTTAATGACAGTATGTTCTATTTTGTGTTTTTTTTTTCTTATTGCTTAGATTTATTTATTCTTATCTTTTGTAAAATTTGATGCAGAAATTTGTTCATATGTATTTGTTAATATCTGACCCTTAGAACAGGGTGGAGACTATTATTGTAGATATATGTGTTATTTGGGGGTTTGGGGGAGGAGATATAACATAGTCTGTAGGGAGCTTTAAAATATAGTCTTTGAGATTACTGTGCTGATGTTGTAAGGTAGAGTGTACCAAAATCGAGCGTTTGATCCACTTGTCTGTCCAATTCGTAGTTGACAGGTCCTGATGGAGTTTTGTTACTTTTATCTTACAATGTTTCTTCTAAATTAATTGGGACCAGGTCGTTTTGCAGTCTTCTATTTATTAGCTGGGACTCCCACCAATTGATGAGAGTTGAGAGAAGTAAAGTTGTTGAAATTGCAAGAATATTCATAAAAGTTTCTTTTTTAGGTATTTTTCTGGCTCTCATTTATTATTCATGCAAATGCAGATTTGACATATTCAAAAAAAACGAAGGGACATCGGTACACAGACAAGGAGAAAGCACTAGCCTTAACTTTGTACCTGAAATCCCCCAAAGTGTACAGTTTTTACAGGAAGCTTTTAATTCTTCCAAGTCAAAGTCTGCTGCTAAAATGGTGCCAGTTCATGAAAATAAATGCAGGACTGTGTGACCTGCTTTATGTTTTAGAAACAGTAACTAAAGACCTACCTGAGATTGAGAAGAATGTTTCATTGTGTTTAGACGAAATGGCACTCAGAGAAGCCTTTAATTACAATAGGTATATGGATAAAGTTCAAGGATATGAGGACTTTGGAGAGGAAAAAGGAGAAAATATACCAGCAAATACAGCACTTGTTGCCATGATCCGTTCAATATGTGGCAATTGGAAAGTTCCAGTGGCTTACTTACTGAGTTACAACTCGTGCAAAGCAAATAAGCTCGAAGCATTTGTGAAAAAGCTAATAATTAAGCTCCATACGATTGGATTAACTGTCCAATTATTGATCACAGACCAAGGATCAAATTTTGTGAAATTGGCAAAAACCCTGGGTGTTAGCCAAGAACAACCTTTTTTCTCTGCTAATAATAATCTCAAGACATTTTTTATGTTTGACACCCCACACTTATTGAAAAGCACCAGGAACAACCTTTCAAAATACAATTTTAAGTTCTTTGATGGAACAGAAGCTAGTTGGAGTCATATGTGTCAGGCTTACAATTATGCCTCCAAAAATAATATCCGTATGATGCCTAGACTCCATAGAGGACATTTGTTGTTGAATAAAATAAAAAAATGAATGTCAGTCTTGCTGCCCAGGTTCTAAGTCACTCTGTTGCTAGTGCTATGCATTGTTTATATGCCACTAATATTCTGGGCAAGGAATGTCTGGGAACAATAAAATTCATAAAGAACATAGACAAACTGTTTGATTTATTCAATTCGTCTTCTCTGTTAGATAAAAAATGTTTTAGGCGACCTTTGCATCTTTCAAGAGGAATGAAAAGGTCAGAAAAGTTTTGTTTTTTAGACAATGTTTCAAAAGAAAGATCTATAATTGTAGAACAAAACAAGACATTACAAACAGTGTGAAATTTTTAAAAGGGTGGCTTCTGAATATATCGTCACTGAAGGGACTGTCTACTGAAATGAGGAGCCTGGGAATTCAAAAGCTTGCCACCAGAAGATTAAATCAAGATTGCTTGGAAAACTTCTTTGGACTTATGAGAAGAAAAGGTGGTCTAAATGACAATCCTAGCGCACGTGAGTTTGAAAACAACTATAAGCAGGCATTCTGCTGCTTTATAACAATCCCATCAAAATCAGGCGCCAACTGTGAATTTGATGATGCAGTAATTTTAAATACTATGAATCCCTTAAAAGGACTGAAAAGTAGAAACAAAGAAAATGAATCAGTTAGTGAAGTCTCTTATGGTAACCCTGTGTTTCAAAACGACGAGTTCATTGAACGATTTTCATCATTAATTCAGCAAAATGAGTGTAATGCCACAGTTAAACCTTGGGTTTTAACAATATCAAGTGATTTTGACAAACAAGCAGAAAAGTTTGGTCTTAAATATGTATGTGGCTTGTCTGTTAAAACATTTTTGGAGAGACATAAGTGTGATCAGTGTAAATTCAATTTTAAGAGTCATGACAACTTTGTAGGGCCAGATGATCTTTTTACATATTATAGAGCATATGACAATCCATCAGCTGGTCCTTTCCATGGTTTGAGTGTTCCAACTGAGGCTTGTTTTAATTATATAAAATCCTTTGAAGATCATTTTCTGAACAGCATGAAAGTCTTTGGGTATCAAAAAAATATAAGAGAAAAGATAGTGAGCTACTTTGATAGTTCTACCCTATTTTGTTCTGAAGAGGCTCGACAGCAATTCTGTAGGACTTATGTAGTTATGAGACTTCATTACCTAGTGAAGTTCACAAATAGATCTCTAATGGAGCAAAAACAACAAGAAAGAAGTGTGAACAGACAAAAGTATAATAATAAAAAAAAAATCAATATTGCAACATGCATAAGGCAGTTTTTTTCAATTTTTCTAGCAGTAAAGTGGAGATATTTGGAGTATAAATGTTATTGACAGTCCATTTTTTGCTGCTTTTTGTTGTGACAAAAACTCTGTTTCTTGTCTTTTTTCTTGGTCTTTTGCCCTTTGCTGAGTTTTTCTTATTACCAGATCGTGTTGAAAATTATATTCTTGACTAAATTCTAGCTTGCTAGTAAGAGATGACCAATTTTTTTTTTACCTTTTTTACCGTCTCAAGAGCTAAATTTTCTAGCAATAACATGGGGATATTTGGAGTTTAAATGTTATTAATGGTTGGTTATCCTAAGTCTATTTTTTGCTGCTTTTTGTTGTTGCAAAAAACACTGTTTCTTGTCCTTTTTTTGGTCTTATGCCCTTTGCTGAATTTTTCTTATTACCAGATCGTGTTGAAAATTATATTCTTGACTAAATTCTAGCTTGCTAGTAAGAGATGAGCAATATATTTATATATTTTTTCCCACTTCAAAAGTTATTTTGACTGTTTTTCATTGTTAGATGTATAAGCACAAAAAAAATAATTATGCAGGTAAAGCAAAGAGCTCAAATTTTGAAATGTCAATATCAGCTTTATGTAAGAAAAGACTCATACCCAAAAGTCGTATTGCTGCTTTCAATGTTCTAATGAAAAAATAGAATCTTTATCCCTGCAATTTCTCTGGCAACAAAGTGGAGTTGTTCATAAGTTAAATATTGTCAATGCTTATTTATTCAAAAGTGTCTAAATTTTTGGCTGCTTCTTGTTGTAAAAAAGCCTTTGTTTTTGGTTCTCTTTCTTACTATCTTGTCCTTTGTTCATTATTTTTTCCCAACCGAGGATTTTCAGAATTATTTTGTATACTAGATTATTCTTTTTGCTGATGTTTATTTATAGGTGATTGATTGTTTTGGTTTTGGTCTGTGCAAGTTTTTTTCTCTGGAAGATATATTAGCAAACTTATTATTTAGATAAATTTATTATTTACACAAATAATATTATTTACACTGCAAACTTATTATTTACACAAATAATAAATTCAAATTTTAAGATTAAGGTAAAGGCTCTGAAACAAGCTGGTCAGAAGTACTTGTCTGCCTTTTTCCGTTTAAAAATTATTTTCGGGTGCTTTTCCTTGTAAGATGTATATTAGAACTCTGAAACTAAAAAAAAAAAAATGGAATGTATACAAATAAAGGGGAGAACTCAAATTTTCGAATGTGCAAAATTATCTTTGGATAAGAATAGACATTACACTTAAAAGTTTTGTTGTCGCTTTGTATGTTCTTATGAGAAAAAATATCCTGGATGTCATTTATTTCTCGCCAACAATTTTCTTGAGGCGCGTGATTATTGTGCTAAAAGCTGTTTTTTTTTCGTAATCTTAGTCACTAAAAGTTTCCTTGGTTGTTGCCGTCGCTTCTGGCTTCTAGAGGAAATACTTAAAATATTAGAGTCAGCATTATAGACCTTCAAGCCTGTAAGTCCAATTTCAAGAAAGTAAGTTAATGTATTTTAAAGATTATCAAAAATGTGAACAGTTTTTTTTCTACTTCGTTAGGAATTCCTTGGATATATATTCTCCATTAAATCTATTAGAAGTAGTTAACTGTTTCAATTCTGAAAGACCAAAATAATTCAATGAACAGACCCTTGAAAACACATTCTATTAAAATAAATCCTTTTATTTTATTATCAAGGACTTTGAGATGGTTCTGATACGCAAAAAAATTTAGCGGATATATTTGATGCACATATTACTGTTTTAATTACATTAGTAAATGATAAATAAATATAAAGTTGTGTTATTTTTCAATGGCCTTTTTCTTATACTACTTGACTGACCATATAGTTTTTCCTCTCTTTTTTCAGAATATTTTTTTTTTTGGATGATCAGTTATTTCCTGTAATGTCCTAGTTTTGCCATGAGGGGAGTATGAAACAGGGTTGTTAGAAGTTCAGTTACGCTTCAAGCTGTTTTTGTTGAACAAGATGTAAAAGTTATTTTTTTATGGATTTGTCTGAAACCAGGAAAGGTTAACTCTGAATTTTTAAATCATTAAATTCTTACTTTCAAAACTTGTCTCCTTCATTGCTGTTGTAGAAAAAATATGAAGATAAAGTCTCCTAATAAAAGCTGATTACTTTACTCAATAAATTGTTCGGAAAATTAACTGAAATTGCTGAGGTTGGAACTATATTGCCATAGCACTTGACTTGGCAGCTGTTTTGGCCTCAGGTGGCTTGGTGTTGCGGTGAGTTGGTATTAAAAGTAGTATTTAAGTCATTTGCTATGAATTTTAAACGGATACGTAGTAAAACCAGAATCGCCTGATTATGTCCCAATGCCTAATTAAGTGATTTGTGGGTTCAAGGCAAGCACGAAACTATGATGATCCGTATATTACTGGTTATATATTTAATTTGAATCATATATATATATCTATATATATATGTATATATATATATATAAATATATATATATATATATATATATATATATATATATATATATATATATATATATATATATATATATATATATATATATATATATATATATATATATATATATATATATATATATATATATGTATATATATGTATATATATATATATATATATATATATATATTTATATATATATATATATGTATATATATATATATATATATATATATATATATATATATATATATATATATATATATATATATATATATATATATATATATATATATATATATATATATATATATATATATATATATATATATATATATATGTATATATATATATATATATATATATATAAATATATATATAATATATATATATATATATATATATATATATATATATATATATATATATATATATATATATATATATATATATATATATATATATATATATATATATATATATATATATATATATATATATATATATATATATATATATATATATATATATATATGTATATATATATATATATATATATATATATATATATATATATATATAATATATATATATATATATATATATATATATATATATATATATATATATATATATATATATATATATATATATATATATATATATATATATATATATATATATATATATATATATATATATATATATATATATATATATAAATGCTCGTAAATGTATATACATGGCTCGTAAATGTATATACATGTTTTTAATTTCTTTATAATTTTGATAAAATGGCGGCACGTTGTTTGCCAGTTTCGCTTGTATGATCGCATTTAAACTTATTTTTTGGTTTTATTCGTCTTTTGACCCCGAAATACGAATTCGGCCCAGCCAGGAATGTGATAACTATTTTTTTTAAAATTCTTGTATGTTTGCAGTATTTTACCGTAAAATTTTAATATTTAAGCCTTATTTTTATTTTACGTGTACCGTATATGACAAATTGTAAAGTTTCCAAAATTAGCTATAATTTTTACCCATCAAAATGCCTAAATATAACTAACATGGCAACTCTGACTTCTAGCATGCATTAAACGTCATAACATATAGCCAAAAGGCGTCCAAATACCCGACCCTCTTTTTTAACATTGCGAGATAGGACAGTTGGACATCTGTATGATAATACTTCTTGTCTGTGGTTTTAGCTTAGAGTTTTAGCCTAGAGTCTTAGCTTAGAGTTTTTGGTTACATTTATAGTTTAGATAAGTTTCAGTTAAAAGTTTTAGTTTAGAGTCATAGTTTAATTTAGTTAAGAGGTTTAGCTTAGAGTTTTAGCCTAGAGTCTTAGCTTAGAGTTTTTAGTTACATTTATAGTTTAGTTCAGTTTCAGTTAAGAGTTTTAGTTTAGAGTCATAGTTTAATTTAGTTTTAGTTAAGAGGTTTAGCTTAGAGTTTTAGCCTAGAGTCTTAACCTAGAGTTTTTAGTTACACTCATATAGGGTTTAGTTTAGTTCCAGTTAAGAGTTTAGTTTAGAGTCATAGTTTAATTTAGTTTTAGTTAAGAGTTTTAGCCTAGAATATTAGCTTCGAGTTTTTGGTTACATTTATAGTTTAGTTCAGTTTCATTTAAGAGTTTTAGTGTAGAGTCATAGTTTAATTTAGTTTTAGTTAAGAGGTTTAGCTTAGAGTTTTAGCCTAGAGTCTTAACCTGGAGTTTTTAGTTACACATATATAGTTTAGTTTAGTTTCACTTAAGAGTTTTAGTTTAGAGTTATAGTTTAGTTTTAGTTAAGAGTTTTAGCTTGGAGTTTTAGCCTACAGTCTTAGCTTAGAGTTTTTAGTTACACTTATAGTTTAGTTTAGTTTTAGTTAAGACTTTTAGTTTAGAGCTTAGTTTAGTTTTAGTTTACACAGTTTAGTTTAGTTTTGCACTTTAGACATACAAATCAACAAAGACAAACACTTGGACTTGCAAACACCAACCCAGACATACAAACAAATAGATTCAGACATACAAACAGAGAAAGACAGGCACTTTAGACATACAAACCAACAAAGACAAACACTTGGACTTGCAAACACCAACCCAGACATACAAAGACAAGATTCAGACGTACAAACAGAGACAGACAGGCACTTTAGACATACAAATCAACAAAGACAAACACTTGGATTTGCAAACACCAACCCAGACATACAAACAAATAGATTCAGACATACAAACAGGTAAAGGCAGGCACTTTAGACATACAAACCAACAAAGACAAACACTTGGGCTTGCAAACACCAACCCCGACACACAAACAAATAGATTCAGACATACAAACAGCGAAAGACAGGCACTTTAGACATACAAACGAACAAAGACAAACACCTGGACTTGCAGACACCAACCCAGACATACATATACATAGATTCAGACATACAAACAGAGAAAGACAGGCACTTTAGACATACAAACGAACAAAGACAAACACTTGGACTTGCAAACACCAACCCTGACATCCAAACAAATAGATTCAGACATACAAACAGAGAAAGACAGGCACTTTAGACATACAAACCAACAAAGACAAACACTTGGACTTGCAAACACCAACAAAGACATACAAACAAATAGATTCAGAAGACATACAAACAGAGAAAGACAGGCTCTTTAGACATACAAACCAACACAGACAAACACTTGGACCTGCAAACATCAACCCAGACATACAAACAAATAGATTCACACATGCAAACAGAGAAAAACAGGCACTTTAGACATACAAACTAACAGAAACAAACACTTGGACTTGCAAACACCAACCCCGGCACACAAACAAATAGATTCAGACATACAAACAGAGAAAGACAGGCACTTTTGACATACAAACCAACAAAGACAAACACTTGGACTTGCAAACACCAACCCAGACATACATATACATAGAGTCAGACACACAAACCGAGAAAGACATGCACTGGAATAAGCAAACACCAACCCTGACAAACAGACAAAAACAGTGAGAGACACATACAAATACATAGATTCAGACATACAAACCGAGAAAGACAGGCAATGGGACAAGCAAACACACGCCCAAACACACAATCAAAAAGAGTGAGAGACATATACAAATACAAAGATTCAGACATACAAACCAACAAAGACAGACACTGGGACTTGCAAACACCACACACATTAGAAAATGAGTGCGTCGTTCTATTATTAAAGACAATTTTTCAAGCTCTTATCAGCAGAAGTGTGGAATTTTCATTTTTGACAAAATGGAAGGATTTTTTACGGGGATTAATTTTACATGAGGAGGGGGGTTTCCAGGGGGGAAATTTTCAGGGGAAAATTTCAACGATTTTTTTCCGAAGACGTAAGCTAACTTTTAAATCAAATTTTAGCTCCTTTGTCTTAGGGATTTGCTCCTCAAATTTTTAAATCAGAAGAGGAGTGCATCGTTCTATTAATAAAGACAATCTTTTAAGCTCTTATCAGCAAAAATTTAGAATTTTGCATTTTTGACAGGGTGGAAGGATTTTGTACGGGGATTAATTTTACATGAGGAGGGGGGTTTCCAGGGGGGAAATTTTCAGGGGAAAATTTCAACGATTTTTTTCCGAAGACGGAACGGACAGAATTCGAACTTTAGCGTAAAGAGCTAGGTGTTGAGGAGGGAGACAATAGATATAGATGACAATACACAATTGAAGCATCAAATACAAAATTTCACATTATTGCACTGAAATACCAAAACCTAAGGTTAGGTTAGTTTAGCCTACGTACGCGCGTACGTAGGCTAACCTAACCAAACCTAACCATAGGTTTGTCTTTCCTATATAAAGTGCATGTCTTTCTCTGTTTGTATGTCTGAATCTATTTGTTTGTATGTCTGGGTTGATGTTTGCAAGTCTAAGTGTTTGTCTTTGTTGGTTTGTATGTCTAAAGTGCCTGTCTTTCTCTGTTTGTATGTCTGAATCTATTTGTTTGTATTTCTGGGTTGGTGTTTGCAAGTCAGAGTGTCTGTCTTTGTTGGTTTGTATGTCTAAAGTGCCTGCCTTGCTTTGTTTGTATGTCTGAATCTTTTCTTTGTATGTCTTGGTTGGTGTTTGCAAGTGTTTGCCTTTGTTGGTTTGTATGTCTAAAGTGCATGTCTTTCTTTGTTTGTATGTCTGGGTTGGTGTTTGCACGTCCAATTGTTTGTCTTTGTTGGTTTGTATGTCTAAAATAATGCAAAACTAAACTAAACTGTAACCCTAAACTAAAACTAAACCAAACTAAACTATAAGTGTAAGTAAAAACTCTAAGCTAAAACTCTTAACAAAAACTAAACTATAACTCTAAACTAAAACTCTTAAGGTAAACTAAACTAAACTATAAGTGTAACTAAAAACTCTAGGTTAAGACTCTAGGCTAAAACTCTAAGCTAAAACTCTTAACTAAAAATAAATTAAACTATAACTCTAAACTAAAACTCTTAGCTGAAACTGAACTAAACTATAAATGTAACTAAAAACTCTAAGCTAAGACTCTAGGCTAAAACTCTAAGCTAAAACTCTTAACTAAAACTAAACTAAACTATAAATCTAAACTAAAACTCTTAACTGAAACTAAACTAAACTATAAGTGTAACTAAAACTCTAAGCTAAGACTCTAGGCTAAAACTCTAAGCTAAAACTCTTAACTAAAACTAAACTACAACTCTAAACTAAAACTCTTAAGTGAAACTAAACTAAACTATAAGTGTAACTAAAAACTCTAAGTTAAGACTCTAGGCTACAACTCTAAGCTAAAACTCTTAACTAAAACTAAATTAAACTATAACTCTAAACTAAAACTCCTAACTGAAACTGAACTAAACTATAAATGTAACTAAAAACTCTAAGTTAAGACTCTAGGCTAAAATTCTTAACTAAAACTAAACTAAACTGTAACTCTAAACTGCAACTCTTAATTGAAACTAAACTAAACTGTAAGTGTAATTAAAAACTCTAAGCTAAGACTCTAAGCTAAAACTCAAAGCTAAAACTCTTATCTAAAACAAAACAACAACTCTAACTAAAACTCTTAACTAAAACTAAACTAGAACTCTAACTAAAACAATGAAAAACCTTGAAAATACTAATAGTAGAGGCTAAAATGTTGCTATTGTCAACATCAAACCATCAACAAACGGAACTATGAAACAACATCAAACCATCAACAAACAGAACTACGAAACAACATCAAACCATCAACAAACAGAACTATTAAATAAAATCAAACCATCAATAGAAGTATGGAACAACATCAAAGCATCAACAAACAGAACTATGAAACAAAATAAAACCATCAACAAACATAAGTATGAAACAACATCAAACTATCAACAAACAGGACTATGAAACAACATGAAACCATCAACAAACAGAACCTATGAAGCAAAATCAAGCCATCAATAAACAGAACTATGAAACAAAATCAAACCATCAACAAACAGAACTATGAAACAACATCAAACCATCAACAAACAGAACTATGAAACAACATCAAACCATCAACAAACAGAACTATGAAACAACATCAAACCATCAACAAACAGAACTATGAAACAACATCAAACCATTAACAAACCAGTCCAATCAATCCAGCAATTGTTGTTGAACTTATGTCGACACGCAAGAAACATCCAGGAATTGTTGTTGAACTTATGTCTACATCCAAGAAACATCCAGCAATTGTTGTTGAACTTATGTCTACATCCAAGAGATATCCAGCAATTGTTGTTGAACATATGTCTACGTCCAAGAAACATCCAGCAATTGTTGTTGAACTTATGTCTACATCCAATTTGTTGTTGAACTTATGTCTACATCCAGCAATTGTTGTTGAACTTATGTCTACATCCAGCAATTGTTGTTGAACTTATGTCTACATCCAATTTGTTGTTGAACTTATGTCTGCATCCAAGAAACATCCAGCAATTGTTGTTGAACTTATGTCTACATCCAAGAAACATCCAGCAATTGTTGTTTAACTTATGTCTACATCCAAGTTGTTGTTGAACTTATGTCTACATCCAAGAAACATTCAGCAATTGTTGTTTAACTTGGGTCTACATCCAAGTTGTTGATGAACTTATCTCTACATCCAGAAAAATTAAGCAAGAAAAACGGGTTTTAATTTTTACAAAGCAGTGAATACAATAAAATAAACACTTAATTAAACAAAAATACTCCGAATATTTCGGCCCCGCGTCCGGGAGCCTTTCTCAACGGAAAAAAAAGAAGAAAAAAATGAAACAAAAAATGTTCTTTTCAAAAACCTTAACTTACATCAAAATAAACAACAAAAAAAAACAAAAGAAAAATATAAATAAATAGGAAACACAATTATTTACGTCTAACTCCAGCAGTTGTTGTTGACCTTGTGTCTACATCCAAATTGTTGTTGAACTTATGTCTACATCCAAGAAACATCCCGCAATTGTTGTTGAACTTATGTCTACATCCAAGAAACATCCAGCAATTGTTGTTGAAGGTTTGTATGTCTAAAGTGCCTGTCTTTCTCTGTTTGTATGTCTGAATCCATTTGTTTGTACGTATGGGTTGGTGTTTGCAAGTCCAAGTTTTTGTCTTTGTTGGTTTGCATGTCTAAAATACCTGTCTTTCTCTGTTTGTGTGTCTGAATCTATTTGTTTGTATGTCTGGGTTCGCGTTTGCAAGTCCAAGTGTTTGTCTTTGTTGGTTTGTATGTCTAAAGTGCCTGTCTTTCTCTGTTTGTATGTCTGAATCTATTTGTTTGTATGTCTAAAGTACCTGTCTTTCTCTGTTTGTATGTCTGAATCTATTTGTTTGTATGTCTGGGTTGGTGTTTGCAAGTCCAAGTGTTTGTCTTTGTTGGTTTGTATGTCTAAAGTGTCTGTCTTTCTCTGTTTGTATGTTTGAATTTTTTGTTTGAATTGTATTTCTGGGTTGGTGTTTGCAAGTCCAAGTGTTTGTCTTTGTTGGTTTGTATGTCTAAAGTACCTTTATTTCTCTGTGTGTATGTCTGAATCTATTTGTTTGTATGTTTGGCTTGGTGTTTGCAAGTCCAAGTGTCTGTCTTTGTTGGTTTGTATGTCTAAAGTGCCTGTCTTTCTCTGTTTGTCTGTCTGAATCTATTTGTTTGTATGTCTGGGTTGGTGTTTGCAAGTCCAAGTGTTAGTCTTTGTTGGTTTGTATGTCTGAATCTATGCACAGAATGGGAGACCAAGTAATCCCACCGTTTTTGTACCTCTTATTGTATTTACCAGTTTTTGCTATGTCAATATGTTGCGCCAGCAAGAAGAATGTCAAACCTGATCGGCCTGTTCCATGAAATTAAATTAACTGAAAGTAAAGAGTACCATTAAAACTTAAAACGAACAGAAATTATTCCGTATATGAAAGGGGCTGTCCCCTCCTCAAGGCTTCGCTCTTTACGCTAAAAACTTTGGGGGGGGGGGGGGGGGGGGGGGAGGGGAGCCCTTCTGTGTCTCAAGCGCGCAAAAAAAAGTATTAAAAAAATGGGGGGGGGGGGGCAAAAAGTTGTTCTGGTGCAAATTTTGTTCAGGCCTTTGGAGGGCATATGGGTTTTGCACCCAGCTTATGTTAATTTCTGATCGTATTGAGTTTGACTCGGTTATTTATTGTAATTTCTGTTCGTTTTGGGTTTCATTTATTTATCGATGATGATTTGTGGTAGTTTCACGCTTGGTAGATTATTTGATTTTATTTTTGCTCATTTTTTGTTTAATGGAGTTCTTTACTTTTCTTTGAAAAACTTATTTTGTGGAGTGTTTTTTTTAATTAATGATTGGTAAAGAACGTCAAGTTTGTTCCGGGTCTTAGGGTAATAACAACCCAGATAATGACGTAACACTAAACAAAATTGTCTGGTTACCTAAGCTTCCGACAACGAATAAAAAATCCAAAGAATTAAGTTTAACGAGTGAAATTTAGCCCAATGTTACATATAGCCTGAGAAGTAACCTAAGGACCTGGAGAAGCGTGCAAAGAGTGGCAGAACTGTGCCGAGCATAGACGTACTGTGCTAAGCGTGGCGGAAAGTAACAAGAGTGGTGGTGATGTGCCAAACGTGGTAAACCCGTGCTAAGCATGGTTGAACTGTGTGGCACATGTGGCGTTTCGAGATGTATAGTAGGTGGCGAAAATTCGGCAATCTTTCGGAAAAACGGTTTTGAATTTATCTTAGACTTTTATTTATTTAAACTGGTAGAAATGAATACATAGTCCATCTTGTTTCCCTGTAACGTTTTAGGTCTACGTTCTTATTAATGCTACTCGGAGGGAGGGGAAAATACTCCTCCCATTGTGAAAATCTTTCTCTATGCAGCATTAAATTTTCAGTTTACCTGCCTATCAGCACACATGCAGTAAAAGGGTATGCTGGGAAAACATGTGTCTAACTAGAAGATTTCTCGGGAGGAGGAGGTTTGGCAAGTCCTACCAGGAGTTTCACTTTCAGCAAATTTAAATAGTAACATTTCTCCACCGTAAACAAAATTTGTCAATATTTTTAAATTATATATATACAATGTACAGCATTGAAAGATCAGAGTATTTTGGCGTAGAGGTCGCGATTGCTTCAGTCCCATTGAAGATCAAGTCATACAGAATTTCCATCCATGAAAAATTGAGGGGCGGTGTCTCATACAATATCTTTGCTAGGTCTCGGCAAGATTTGAAAAACAACCTACTAAAAAAAGCTGTTAATTTTTTTTTTTAAACTGAAAGAAATAAGCGACATTAAAATTTAAAATTAACAGAAAATCGTTTTTACACGAATCGGGCTACTCTTTTCACAACCTCTCGTAATTTTCGAAAACATTGACTTTTCCTACCAATTGTTTGAGAACGACTGTTGAAAGACAATAGCTAGTGAACTATAATAACTGTTTTTAAAGCACTAAAAAACTTTGACTTTGAGGAAGCGGTTGAGAAAAAGCCAAAAGTTTAAACCAAACAAACAAGTTTTTTCATATTTAATCTCCAGTTTAAGCCACTAAATTTTCAAGATTTTTCTCAAGAACGAGTTCTCTCATTATGATATAAATTAGGATTTGGCGTTACATATATATATCACATTCTAAAGGCTTTTCTCCAGTATGAGGTTTCGACGATCAGTTCGATATATGTTTCTTTGTAGAAGGCTTGATCTCGTATATATTACATTCGGGACGTTTTCCTCTAGTTCGTATTATTCGATGATGATACAAATTAGAGATTGAAGTAAAAACGTTTCTTACATATCAAATTCGAAAGACTTTTCTCCAGGATGAGTTCTATGATGATAATGAGTTCTCTGATGGGTGTTTTTTTTTTTTTTTTTTTTTTTTTTTTTTTTTTTTTTTTTTTTTTTTTTTTTTTTTTTATAGAAGTGTTAATAGTGTATGGGTTATACTTCAGAGGTCTCTATGCACCAAGGTCATCCCCAATACCCTCTTTTGGGGTGAATAGGCTCTTAATTTGCTCGTATATAAGTTGCGTAGCATGTTTCTTTGACCTTGAGCAAAGGTCACACAATTGGGAATCTATCTGCATAATGAATTAACAAAATGAATCAATGCACCTATTCACCAATGTACTTGGTTTGGGTCAATGAACTGTTACATGGCTTGTTTACTAGTTGCGTAACAGATTTCTTTGACCTTGGGAATTTACAAAAAAGGTCTCAAAAGGTTATCTTGATATTATTAGTTCAACAGTGCTTGACAAAGACACAATTATGTCTAATAAATGGAATACTTATATGACTTATGGAGCATCTATTGAACAGGTAAGTAACTAAGAGTTTTGTCTTAAACCTAGTGAATATGGAGCGTGGTAGCTTTTCCCTACAGTTTTGTTCTATCCACACATTTATGAGTCCTTTAGATACTGCGATGAATCATCTTAAATTGTAATGCCTAGATAATCTTTCATTAAAAAAATGATCATGGTGGATTTTAAACTCTGATCTTCCAATATATTGTTAAGCGGTGAATTAATCTATCCTACTATAACTGGATATAGGTTTATCTAGGAGGTAAAAAAAAAACACTTTTATTAAAAAAAGTCAGATATTAAATGTCAACTTAATCCCTCGATATATGAATATAATCTAGGGAAGTCGAGGACAAATTCAATTTTTTTAAGTTTTCAATAGAAGAGCTAGTCAACATTTCAATAGATCGATTCGTCTGATGCAAAGTTTTATCACAAAAATGCACATTAGAGTTGAGGTATTCGCAGGGTAGAAGTCCAAGATATAATCATGTATATCATCGACTCTTCACCCAATTGTGGCAATTCCAAAGTTTCTATCATTTGTACTCCTTGATCTTTTCTGTGGGGATAATGGATCTGTATTGCCCTAGAATAAAGGAAATATATATTTAACATTTGCTTATGTTCGTTCACTGTCTATCTACAAGAAAGGAAATGAAAGAAGAATGATTATTGAGAAAAGTTTATAAATTTAAATTGCAAAAAAAATCACTAACAAAAATAATTATGTAATACTTGAAAAAAAATGAAGTTATAAGGAAACCTGTCATGTTACCGATATTTTACAGTCTAGAAAGTTCTGGAAAGTAGTTAGAGGTATAGGACCCCTCGTACTTACTATTCATCATACTATTCCTAGTTCCGATAATTGTTTCCCTTACCGTCATTCACTCATCATACTAGGGATTACAGTACTTTTAGGCCACTTTGAACAAAATAATCTTGGCACTTGCAATGGAACGAACTAAAGCAATGTATATAACCGTAATGGATCGCAATTCAATTTTAAGTTCATGGAACAAACCAAAGTATTTTATCAAACCGTAGTGGATGAAAATTCAATTAGAAGTTCATGTTCTGTCATTATTTCATTTTTTTGGAAATCTTTGTTTAGTAATTAACCCCATAAAATTTATTAGAAGCTATAATTAACACTGCATTAGAATAAAATATCTAGGCCTCTATTCTTACCACGGATATCAATTGGGGGAAAGGCAGTTGCTTCTAGAGTTTGAAAATACCTTCAAACTCTGTTTGAAAATACCTGAAACAATGTTCCTGTAAACTATTCATATTTGGAAATTTCGGTTAACACTCAGAACTTAACTGAGTGTTAGAGATCTTATAGCTGAAAAAAATAGGGTCTGTGTCATTAAATCACATTTTCGACCCGTTCAAGATGATTAGTAGAAGAATTCCCTTTGTCTGCCCCGGCATTGTTTTTTGATGTTGCTGCTCCGAGTCCCTATTAGAATACCTGAAACAATAAAGAACAGCCACCTTTCCGCCACCATTCCGCCACCTTTCTTACCCAGAGGGTGGTTTTCAGGTCTCAGTTTAATAAATTGAGAAAAATTGTTAATCTTTAACATGTGCAAATTTTGAGCTTGAACTTCAGTAATAGCGATTACATCTAAACTATATATTTTAGAAAGGGTGTCTAATTCATTGAGTTTTTCAAAGTTAAGGCTTTCAGCGTTGCTCAACAAAAGTTTGGGGAATCGAAAGCGACTTGTGAAGGTACCGTTTTTACACTTTACTTTTTTTATATCACAGATGCGGTCAGGGGTTCTAGTGAACTTCTTGACGGGGGCTAAACTTGGATATTGAGAACAACAATTATTAAATGCAAAAGGACTCAGACCAGAGTCACCCTGGTAGGGTGGGCACGAGGGATTAAACGCATGGGTCGGAGGCGGGAAAATAAGGGAGGGAAATAAGACGGTGGTATTTTCAGGGGGTTCAACTTGGGAGGGGTTAACTGGAGTGTTAAGAGGGAAGGGATTTTGCTGGGAATATGGTTTTTTTTCTGGGTGGTAACGGTGGAAGTTTTTTGAGTGAGCAGGGTGGATTTGGGATAAAAAAGGATGAGTATGCACTGGCGAGCTAATTTTATTAATTGAATGAAGGGGGCTCCGCTCTTGGTTTGATTGAGAACTTGTAACTATTTTACTATTAAAAAATTTACTGCGCCTGGCTATAGCACTATAATCCCTGTTTTTCAAATGTAATAACATGCACATAGTCTCGAAACAAAGGCCACTTTGAAATTTATGGCAGGGTTTGGAATGGGAAAGGGAGCAATAATTGTCGTTACAGTGACCAGTAGTTAAAAAAGACATACAGGGATGAACACAGGTAACATCACTCTTTTTTATACACTTGTTGGCCAAGTGAAAACGGTTGGCAATAGAATTCTTCCCTGATTTGGCTTCAGGAACCAATTTACTAATAATACTCAAGATGTCACTGACCCCTGGAACTGGAATATTGGCTGAATTCACACTTAAATTGTCACTGACCTCTGGATCTGGAAAATTGATTGAGTTCTCATTTAAGCTGTCACTGACCCCTGGAACTAGGTGACCGATTAAATTCATATTTGAGTTGACACTTGCTTCATTAATATTCATGTGTTGGGAGTTGTTGCTTGTGGATTGAATTGCAGTTGGTTTCAAATTGGTTTTTTTTATTCGTATTCACAGACTTAAGTGTGTTCTTAATTATATTCTCCCTAAGATCAATGAAAGTAGAAATTTCGTTGGTAACGAACTCGAGTTTTTTTTAGCACTAAAAGGGAGGGGAGGGAAGGGTCGCATAGGGGGCTGGAATCACAATTGCCACAAGGAAAATTTTCAGTCTGGGAGGAGGCATCATTAGAAGGCTCACAATTATATTCAAAATCCGTCTGGGTACTGGCATCTTTAGTTTCTAGCAGAAAATCAGTCTGGCAACTGGCAACACTGGTTAATACTGGTAGGGGAGCAGTCTGACACTCGCTATGGGCTGCAATGAAAGCTTTACCATCCCTTTGGCAAGTCGGGGCAAAGGGGGACGACCTGATATCATCTAAAATTTCTATTAAGGAAGAATTTATTTCTGACAATCGGCGTCGAGGGGTATCACTAGTTTTTGAAGAATTTATTCCTGACAATCGGCGTCGTGGGGTATCATTAGCTTTCGAAGAATTAAGGGCGGTATATTCTTGATTTTTGGTGATGTTTTGTTTCGAGGAACAATCCAAACATAACCAGTTCTTATTCCACTGGGAACGTTCTATCCCCGCACATTGCTCATGAATGGAAGAGTTGCATGTACTACATACCAGGCAATTGATTGTTGCCCTTAATCTACGCTCAGGACACACTCTCTTAAAGTCCTTTGGTTGTCCTTTAGTCATTTGGTTGATTAATCAAAAGGGTTAAAAAAATTCAATTCACCTGATGGCTGGTGACAAAATCCGGAATTTAGGTCACAGTTAGTCAACTTTGTCACTGAATTGGTCGTCCTTTAGTTATTTGGTTGGTTAATATAAAGGGTTAAAAAGTTCAATTCACCTGATGGCTGGTGGCAAAATCCGGAAGTAAGGTTACAGTTAATCAACTATGTCACTGAATTAACTGAATTTAATGCAGAAAGGCATAAACCAAATAGGTGTTAACAGGTTGAACTCTGGTTGAAGACTGACTTGACTTCACTGAAGACTGACCTAACTTGAATGCAGTTATTTGAAAAAAGGGTGGTATTATAGGTTGGCTGCAGGCACCCGGTTGCACGCTCTTTTTATTTTTTTGTTCATGAAACTTGTTGCATGTTGATTTACTTGTGGATTACTAAAGTTTTTTTTTCGTGAAACTGGTTGCATGTTGTTTTTTTCTCTTCGTGAAGATTGTACATTTGTGTGTGTGTGTGTTTGTGTGTTTGTTTTTGTGGGTTTGTGTTTGTGTGTGTTTGTGTGTATTCGTGTGTGTGTGTTTGTGTGTATGTGTTTGTGTGTTTGCTTGTGTTTTGTGTGTGTGTGTGTGTGTTTGTGTGTGACAGTCTGAAGATGTTTCATTTTAGATTTTTTTTTTCGTTGAAATGTAAGAGTTGGAATATTTCAGTAGTGCTTTGTCGTGGTTTACCTTGTCACTGTTACATTCTCTTAATGTTTCAAAGTTCATTTTTTTTTCGTTGAAATGTAAGAGTTGGAATATTTCAGTAGTGTTTTGTCGTGGTTTACCTTGTCACTGTTACATTCTCTTGATGTTTCAAAGTTCATTTTTTATTTTTTTCTTGTTGAAGTGTAAGAGTTGGATTATTTCAGTTGAGTGTTCGTGTTTGTGTGTGTGTGTTTGTTTGTTTTTGTGTGTGTGTGTGTTTGTCTGTGTGTTTGTGTTTGTTTTTGTGTGTTTGCGTTTGTGTGTTTGTGTATGTGTGTGTTTTTGTGTGTGTGTTTAT
Organism: Artemia sinica; assembly: GCA_027921565.1. Classification (NCBI taxonomy): domain Eukaryota; kingdom Metazoa; phylum Arthropoda; class Branchiopoda; order Anostraca; family Artemiidae; genus Artemia; species Artemia sinica. Next base: position 21,818,848 of record CM051258.1, read on the forward strand.
GTGCGTGTGTGTGTTTGTGTGTGTGTGTTTCTGTGTATGTGTTTGTGTGTGTGTGCTTGTGTGTGTGAGTGTGTTTGTTTGTGTGTGTGTTTGTGTGTGTTTGTTTGTGGGTGTTTGTGTGTGTGTGTCTTTTTGTGTGTGTTTGTGTGTGTGTGTGTGTTTGTGTTTGTGTGTGACATTCTGAAGATGTTTCATTTTAGATTTTTTTCGTTGAAATGTAAGAGTTGGAATATTTCAGTAGTGTTTTGTCGTGGTTTACCTTGTCACTGTTACATTCTCTTGATGTTTCAAAGTTAATTTTTTGATTTTTTTTTTTGTTGAAATGTAAGAGTTGGAATATTTCAGTAGTGTTTTGTCTTACCTTGTCACTGTTACATTCTCTTGATGTTTCAAAGTTCATTTTTGATTTTTTTTTTTTTTGTTGAAGTGTAAGAGTTGGATTATTTCAGTAGTGTTTTGTCGTGGTTTTCCTTGTCACTGTTACATTCTGAAGATGTTTCAAAGTTCATTTTGGATTTTTATTTTCGTTGAAATGTAAGAGTTGGAATATTTCAGTAGTGTTGTGTCGTGGATTAAACTTGTCACTGTTACATTCTGAAAATGTTTCAAAGTTCATTTTGGATTTTTTTTTTCGTTGAAATGTAAGCTCTTGATGTTTCAGAGTTCAATTTGGATTTTTTTTCGTTGAAATGTAAGAGTTGGAATATTTCAGTAGTGTTTCGTCGTGGTTTACCTTATCACTGTTACATTCTGAAGTGTGTGTGTTTGTGTGTGTGTGTTTTTGTGTGTGTCTGTTTGTGTATGTGTGTGTGTTTGTGTTTGCGTGTGTTTGTGTTTGTGTTTGTGTGTGTGTGTTTGTGTGTGTGTGTTTTTGTGTGTGTGTGTTTGAGTGTGTGTGTATTTGTGTGTGTGTGTGTGTATGTGTTTGTGTGTGTGTGTTAGTGTGTGTGTGTGTTTGTGTTTGTGTGTGTGTGTTTGTGTGTGTGTTTGTGAGTGTGTGTGTGTGTGTGTTTGTGTGTGTGTGTTTGTGTGTGACATTCTGAAGATGTTTCAAAGTTCATTTTAGATTTTTTTTTTCGTTGAAATGTAAGAGTTAGATTATTTCAGTAGTGTTTTGTCGTGGTTTACCTGTGTGTGTGTATGGGTGTGTGTGTTTGTGTGTGTGTGTTTGTGTGTAGGTGCTTGTGTTTGTGTGTGTGTGTGTGTTTGTGTGTGTGTGTGTGTGTGTGTTTGTGTGTGTGTGTTTGTGTGTGTGTGTTTGTCTGTGTGTGTTTGTCTGTTTGTGTTTGTGTGTGTGTGTTTGTGTGTGTGTGTTTGTGTGTGTGTGTGTGTCTTTGTGCGTGTGTGTGTTTGTGTGTGACATTCTGAAGATGTTTTAAATTCATTTTAGATTTTCCGTTGAAATGTAAGAGTTGGAATATTTCAGTAGAGTTTCGTCGTGGTTTACCTTATCACTGTTACATTCTGAAGATATTTCAAAATATTGAATTTGGTTATCAGGTTGTATCCCGTATTGAGTCAGTAGTCATCTGTATAAATATATTAAAATAAAGAAAATAGTCTCTTAAAATTCTCAAACCCCGACCCTTAAGCCTAAGAAAATAATAATAATAAATATATGAAACTTTATTTCTGAAATCTATAACACAATGTCTTTAATTTCCTTGGTGATATTAGGGATCTCCTTCTTATTCTCAATGTCATTTAATAGATCACGGGCATATTCATTCCATTCTAGGGCTATTCGATGTCCCCTTGGCACTTCTACTGCAACCTTGAATGTCCAAGGGAGAGATTTCATAGAGGGTGCGGTGATTTGAAAAGGGACATGGGACTGGTATTGAACGTTCCTGGATGTGTCAGCTATCTCCAAACGCTGCACGGGGGTTAGGTCGGTGCCCGTAGCCCTCTTTTCATGAGGGGAGTAATGCTCATAATTGTCGATAAAAGAAGAAAAAATTTAGTAAGGAATAATGATTCCCTTTTTACTGAAGAAAAAATTAGTACTCTCGCTGCATCAAATCCAATACAATGATTTAAAATATAGATCTAGAAATAGTCAGCTATAAATATGATATCAGAGGCAACGCTGTAGCGTTGCCTATAGTAAAGGCCATACGACTCCAATGTTTTATTATTATTATTTATTATTTTTTTTCCCAGAGGCACTTCATATGGAAGGGGTTGTCGTAGAAACTTCAAAGGGGGATTATTCGATTGGAAATCGAGAGTTCTAGTGCCCTTTTTAAGTCGAAAATGATTGGAGGGCAACTAGCCCCACCCCACACCCACCATTCCCCCAAACACATCCAATCAAAATTTTGAGATAGCCATTTTGTTCAGCATAGTTGATTTCCAGATAGAAAATATATTTTTGAGGAGGACACTCCCCCAGAACCCTCAGGGCAAGGGTTTTAAGTTATGCCCTGGGGGCATATAAGGTTTTTATAGAAGACGTTGTCGTAGAAACTTCAAAACAGGCTCAATCGATTGTAAATTAAAGCGCTAGTGCCCTTTTTAATAATCGAAAGTGATTGGAGTGTAACTAGCCCCCTCCCACCCACGCCCATCATTTCCCCAAACACATCCAATCAAAATTTTTAGATAGCCATTTTGTTCAGCGTAGTTGATTTCCAGATAGAAAATATATTTTTGAGGAGGACACTCCCCCACAACCCTCAGGGCAAAGGTTTTAAGTTATACCCTGGGGCATATAACGTTTTCATAGAAGGCGTTGTCGTAGAAACTTCAAAAAAGGCTCATTCGATTGGAAATCGAGAGTTCTAGTGCCCTTTTTAATAGTCGAAAATGATTGGAGGGCAACTAGCCCCCCCCACGCCAATCATTCCCCCAAACACATCCAATCAAAATTTTGGGATAGCCATTTTGTTCAGCGTAGTTGATTTCCAGATAGAAAATTATTTTTGAGGAGGATACTCCCCACAGAACCCTCAGGGCAAGGGTTTTAAATTATGCCCTGGGGGCATATAAGGTTTTTATAGAAGGTATTGTCGTAGAAACTTCAAAACAGGCTCATTCGATTGGAAATTAAAGAGCTAGTGCCCTTTTTAATAGTCGAAAGTAATTGGAGTGTAACTAGCTCCCCTCCCCCCCCCCCCACGCCCATCATTTCCCCAAAGGCATCCAATCAAAATTTTCAGATAGCCATTTTGTTCAGCGTAGTTGATTTCCAGATAGAAAATATATTTTGGAGGAGGACACTCCCCCACAACCCTCAGGGCAAGGGTTTTAAGTTATGCCCTGGGGGCATATAAGGTTTTTATAGAAGGCGTTGTTGTAGAAACTTCAAAACAGGCTCATTCGATTGGAAATTAAAGGGCTAGTGCCCTTTTTAATAGTCGAAAATTATTGGAGGGCAACTCACCCCCCACTCCCATCATTCCCCCAAACACATCCAATCAAAATTTTGAGATAGCCATTTTGTTCAGGGTAGTTAATTTCCAAATAGAAAATATATTTTGAGGAGGATACTCCCCCACAACCCTCAGGGCAAGAGTTTTAAGTTATGCCCTGGGGGCATATAAGGTTTTTATAGAAGGCGTTGTTGTAGAAACTTCAAAACAGGCTCATTCGATTGGAAATTAAAGAGCTAGTGCCCTTTTTAATAGTCGAAAGTGATTGGAGTGTAACTAGCCCCCCTCCCCCCCCCCACGCCCATCATTTCCCCAAACACATCCAATCAAAATTTTCAGATAGCCATTTTGTTCAGAGTAATTCAGATAGAAAATATATTTTTGAGGAGGACACTCCCCCACAACCCTCAGAGCAAGGGTCTTAAGTTATGCCCTGGGGGCATACAAGGTTTTTGTAGAAGGCGTTGTCGTAGAAACTTCAAAACAGGCTCATTCGATTGGAAATTAAAGGGATAGTGCCCTTTTTAATAGTCAAAAATGATTGCAGGGCAACTAGCCCCCCCCCCCCCCCCCACGCCCATAATTCCCCCAAAAACATTCCAATCAAAATTTTGAGATAGCCATTTTGTTCAGCGTAGTTGATTTCCAGATAGAAAATATATTTTTGAGGAGGACACTCCCCCACAACCCTCAGGGCAAGGGTTTTAAGTTATGCCCTGGGGGCATATAAGGTTTTTATAGAAGGCGTTGTTGTAGAAACTTCAAAACAGGCTCATTCGATTGGAAATTAAAGGGTTAGTGCCCTTTTTAATAGTCGAAAATCATTGGAGGGCAACTCCCCCCCCACTCCCATCATTCCCCCAAACACATCCAAAAGTTTTCTTCTTTATGCCAACTACGCTACCCCCACTCCAAAGACTTTAATAAGGTAAAGTTTTGTATGGGAAGAATACATAGTAAATCTATTGTAAAATACTAAAAATTACAGCCATATTTAAAATAAGGTTAAAATACATACTTTGCGATAAATGCTAAATTATTGTGGCACAAAAAATCCGAAAAATGGTCTAATCAAAATGATGCTGTTCTTTCTGCATCAACGAATGGAATAACCTAGCAAGATCCATTCATTGTTGCGTGAAAAAATCAGGTTTGATTTTTCAGAGGCATGTAAATTAAGCTGTGTATAGCAAAGGCCATAAGGCTTCAATGTTTTATTATTATTAATTTAAAAAAAAAAACCTTACATAAAAATAAGTTTTCTAAGAAGAGTAAAGAGCCATATTGAACTCAGGACCAGCAGAAATTAATTCCTATTACAGTTAAAACTCAAAAAGACCAGAAATTACTGTTAAAGAATAAACAAAACCCAGAACGAACATAAATTAAAATTAACTAGCTTACAAACGTAAAGATAACCGGTGCAAACATAAATAAATGAATAAATCTTATATAGCTTCAATATTTTTATTACTTTCCCCCCAGAGCTGCTTTATATGCAAGGGTTAAAAATACCATTTTGTTAAAAATAGTTGAAAGGTCAAATCGTAGTCAAATACGCCGTAAATTAGTCCAAAGAAATCAATAAGAATCAAAAATCAGAATTTAAGAAAATGAAACGAAAATAGTGAAAATTTTTAGTTTATTTAGAAGTAACAGAGGTCTTTAAACTCCCCCCTCCCCCAGAGGTTTCCCCCAACCGTCGGAAAATTTCCCCAGGAAAATCGCCGAAAAATACCATTTTGTTAAAAATAGTTGAAAGGTTAAGTAACAAATCTCTGGCGTCAACAAAACCCCCCAGGGCCCGGGGGCGGGAAGGGATTCTCGTATAAACTTCAGAGAGGGCTGATTTGATTGGAAATTGGAAGTTCTAGTCCAGCTCTTAAGAGTCAAAATAGATCGAAGGGCAAATAACCCCCCCCCCCACACACACACGCCCTTTTCCCCCACCCCTTTCTTTGAACTAATTCTGTTTATACCTGAAGGTCAAATGAGAGTTAAAATGTTTTGGTATTAACACACACATATTAGGCATCTACTCTCCTCCCTAACAAGGAAAGAAACAGAGAGTATAAGGCAGTGGCGGATCCAGGGGAGGGGACACTGCACCACAATCCTCAAGGCAAGGGTTTTAAGTTATACCCTGGGGACATATAAGGTTTTTATAGAAGGCGGTGTCGTAGAAACTTCAAAAAAGGCTCATTCGATTGGAAATTCAAAGGGCTAGTGCCCTTTTTAATAGTCGAAATTGATTTGAGGGCAACTAACCCCCCTCTCACGCCCACCTTTTTCCAAACACATCCAATCAAAATTTTGAGACAGCCATTTAATTAAACGTAGTTTTAAGTTCTGGAAATTAGGTCTTTGAGGATGACAACTCCCCCACAGCCCTCAGGGCAAGGGTTGTAATTTAAGGATTCTCCGAATCCTTCCCATTATTTCTTATGGAAGGGATGCTCGTATAAACTTTAGAGAGGGCTCATTTGACTGAAAATTGAAAGTTCTTGTTCATTTTTTAAGAGTCAAAAGAGATTGGACGGTAACTAGCCCCCCCCCTCCTCCAAGCCATAAATGCATCAGATAAAAATTTTGAGTTAGACATTTTGTTAAAATAGTTCATAGTTCTGATAACGAAAAAACTCCAGTGTCGACACAGCCCACCAGGGCCCGGGGGTAGGCGTTTTAAGTTATGCCCCGGGGCATAACTCATTAAGGGGGGTTTATAATTTATGGGAAGGGGTTTTGTATTGGAAGAACACATAGGAAATCTATTATAATTATCCAACTATAAGGTTAAAATACATACTCTGTGATCGATGCAAAATTGCTTTGGCACACAAAATCCTATTAAGGTCAATTCCAAACAATCGTGATCCCTTTGTGTCAGCAAGTGATATGGTCTAAACCCCCTTATTGGAGCTATTTTTTCAATCACTTCTTTGTTGTCAATCGCTGTCCACAAGTTATGCAAGCTGTCTATTGTTCATATATAAGGTTTTTATCAAAGAGGTAATCGTATATACTTTGAAAAAAGCCTCATTCGATTTAAATTGAAAGTTCTAGATCTGTTTTTTAAAGTCAAGAATAATCGGACAGTAAGTACCCCCCCCCCCTCCATGCCATAAAAACTTGACACTTTTTGCAATCAAAAACGAACAAAAATTAATTAAAAAAAAACTTTCCGAAAAATAAGTTTTTCAAAGAAAAGTAAAGGCCATTTTAAACTTAAGCTCAGTTGATACGAATACCTGTTAAAATTCAAACTCAAAATGACCAGAAATTACTATTAAAGAATAAATGAAACCCAAAACGAACAGAAATTAAATAAACAATCATAGCAAAAAACATACAACAAGTAATAATATAAGTGAATAAATAGATCATAAAGCGAGTAATGCTTGGATTGAATATGAAAATCAAGCTTAAAACGAAAACAAATGTTTTGCTATTAAAGTATAAATGAAACTTAAAACGAACAGAAATCAAATAAACAATCAATGCGAACAAACATACAATATATATTAATGTAAATGAATAAATAAATCTTAAAACGAGTGAAACTTAAAAAGAATATGCAAATCAAGTTTGAATCGAATAAAAATAACTACAAACAAGATTTTGGGTATCGCCTCACTGCAGAAGCCTATAACCTACTGCGTCATTGGCGCTTTACTGAAAACGAATTATATTACAAATGTTTTCTTTTGTACTTAATATTGAAAATAAATATTAAAATTACAGTAAAATTTTGAACTGATGAGCTTTTAGCAATTAATATCATTATGCATCAAATATTCAGTTTAATTTGTTAGTTCTTTTCAAGATTGGTCAAGGCAAATATAGTTTCACTACAACAAAATTTGGATACTAACCCCTTCTTTAACTGTATAAACCTAAAGCCTTCTGCGTCATTGGTGCTTCACTGAAAACGAATTACTCGTATATTACAAATTTATTATTTTCCAGTTCTTACAGCATTGAAAATGAAAATAAAAATTACAATGAAAAAAAAAAATCTTGAACCGATGGATCTTTCAACAATTATTATCATCATATATGTAATATTCAATTTGATTTTGTTTATACTTTCCAAGACTGTTCAAGACTCATATAGTTTTGCCATTTTTTTTAAACTCTGCCATTTTTTCTAACTAATCGTGTTAGTTTGTTATGAAAACATTCTATGGCTTCTAGGCATTTCTATTTCAGCGGAAAACTGCACCTCAAACTTTGTGGAACATGCATTTTCTTGCATTAAACACCAAAACATAATAAAATGTCAAGTTTCGGAGTGTTCCACCACTCGCAAGCAAGTGCCATTGGTATTTTTGAATCCGCATGGTCAATTTAGGGGGTGGAGGGTAGGCTAATTCTCATTGAAGCCCCATTCCGTCGTGGTATGATTCACATTTTCAACACCTGGCGTCCGGACTATCATATAATCTACCAAGTATAAAACTACCCCAAATCAGTATCAATAAATAAATGAAACCCAAAACGAACAAAAATTAAAACAAATATTAGAGTCAAAATCAAAGCGAGCATAAATTAATGTGAGTAGGGTTCAAAACCCCTATGCTTTCTAAAAGCCAGAATATAATTTGTACTTTACTGAAAAAAATTCAAATGAGTTTACTGAAAAAAAATGTGCATTGTCAATTTAATATACATATGCTGATATTTATTCCCTAAAATCTTAATTAATTTTTGATTTCTTAAAGTTACAAAAGTGAAAACATTTCAAAGAATTGTTTTCAGTAAAGCGCCAATGACGCAGTAGGTTTTAGGCTTCTGCAGTGAGGCGATTATTTATTCATTTACATTAATATAGATTGTATATTTGTTCCATTGAATGTTTATTTAATTTCTGTTCGTTTTAAGTTTCATTTATACTTTAACAGCAAAACATTTGTTTTCGTTTTAAGCTTGATTTTCATATTCAATCTAAGCATTACTCGCTTTAAGATCTATTTATTCATTTATATTATTACTTGTTGTATGTTTTTTGCTATGATTGTTTATTTAATTTCTGTTCGTTTTGGGTTTCATTTATTCTTTAATAGTAATTTCTGGTCGTTTTGAGTTTGAATTTTAACAGGTATTCGTATCAACTGAGCTTAAGTTTAAAATGGCCTTTACTTTTCTTTGAAAAACTTGTTTTTCGGAAAGTTTTTTTTTTAATTAATATAAGTAAAAGCTAACCAAACACTAAACTTCAGTGTTGCGTGTCGGAATGAGCACATTAGTTTTCTTGTCAAAGGGTATACGTGTCTACACAAAGAATCCCCCCTCCCCCTTACTTTTCATGCGAAGAAATAGTTTGTTTTTCACCTTACAACGAAGGTATTAGAATTCATACATTGCCCCCTTCCCCGCCTTATATTTTTATAAACTCATTAACAGTATGCACAAGAATAAGTTTTTAAAATTTAAATTAAAAGTGTCATTCTATTTTTCTGACATGATTTAGAGATGTATAAAAAAAGTTGAAAAAAAGTAAAAAAGCCAAAAAAAAAAAATTGGTCACTACAAACATTATTATTCTAATTGTAAAAGTCGCAACACACATTATACAGTGCCATCTATCAGTATTTCAATGCTATTATGGATGAGTTTGCTTCCTTGTTGTTATCTGGAAAAAGTGTCTAAATTATTTTGAAGTTTATTTCCTATTGTTGTTTACCCTCTAATGATAGATTATCTGCTAAGTAGTGTTTGTAAAAACTTGAACAATTGGAATAGGGCTTTTTCTTTAGGCCTTCTTACCAGCGCCATCTTTTTCTTGAGTAAATTGGCGCGCCATCTATAGTATCATTTATAATTAAATTTTACCAATAAGCGAGCAGAAGAGGGGAGTTTCTTGTCGCAAGGGCCGTTGTACCTGCCGGGAGTGTTACTCCCTTAAACTGCGGGGATCAGGTAGCAAGAAACTACGCTTCCCTCGCTTATTAGCACGCCCACGGACTGATTTTTGGACTATTCTTTGGCATCCGATTGCAATGTCGGAGAAAAGCGATAAAGGTGAAAAGCTTATTATCAATCCGGTACTGAACTTTTTAACACGTGTCATGAATGATGGACTGAAAATAGAGGTGATCACGGCAACTGCCCTGAGTTTTTTCACTCTTGAGCAAATTATTGAAGCTAAAACTGTACTGCATAAGGAGCTAAAAATCGAGACCCGGCTGATTAAGCATAGTAAGAAGGAGGATGAGAACGTAATAGATATGTGCAGATGGTTTAACCAAGCTGCAACTCGCGATAAGAAGCTGATTCCTACCTTTGTGATCCTAACGCCATGCTCTGTTCCTACTGTCGGGGAATCCACCTCAGCGACAGCTATCTGTCAGCTCAACGAAATCAAGCGTAAGGTCGATGGACTATACGAAATGGCACAAAATCGGCCACTGACTTGGAAACCGAGCGAACCCGCGGAGGAGCCCCCCCTCCGGCCCAGTTACGCTGTTGTCCTCAAAAACTTACCTGACAGCTTAAATACACCTAGTGCGCGAAAGGAATTTATTGACAAGGTCTGTCCGAACAGCGAGGAAATAAGTGAGCTTCGTAAACTGAAGGGTGACTGGAAACTAGTGGTGAAATCTAAGAAAACTGCTGATACAATTGCCTCAACACTGAAAAGTGATAAATGTGGTGTTACTGCGTCCGTACGCTCACCGAGCTATATTGGTGTACTCAAGAGCGTCCCTGAAGACCTGAATGAGCAGTCATTGCACGAACTTATCCCCCGTGCTACAAAAGTTATGCAATGTGGATCCTCTCGTGTGTTCAAAGTTTATTTTGAGTCGCGACACGAGCTCGAAATCTTCGTCCGCAACTCCATTAAAGTGCACTACGAAAAACTACCCGCCGAAGTATTCGTGTTCACTCCAAGACGATGCTACTCGTGTCATAAAGTCGGTCATTTAGCATCCGAGTGCACCAATCAGCCCAAATGTTCCAGATGTGGATCCGTAGAACATACATCTGATCGTCTCAATCCCTGTAAACAACCGCTTTTTTGCATAAGCTGCAACACTAGTGGACATTCTTGCTACAGCGTCCGTTGCTCGGCAAATAAACCTGCAAACGCAGACTCAAAAGCTAATAGGCTTGCCCGTGCTACTCAATGAACATTTTATCTTGGAATATGAATGGGAATTTCGCAGAAAGGCACCCAATAGTTTGTGAAATGCTAAAAAGCAATCAAATTGTGTGTATCCAAGAGCACTTTGCTCTTCCTATTTCTGTAGGTCAACTGGACATTTTCCGAGCTAATAACATGTATGTTGTTCCTGCTGTCAGAAAAAAGGACCAAGGAAGGCCCTCCGGGGGTCTCGTGACGTATATTAGTAACGATGTTGAATCAAAGTTGTTTTTTTCAACGCAAAACATTCTAGCGGTTCAAGTGTGTAATTTTGTTGTTGTGAACGTATACATGCCAACCGACTATCGTGATGACGCATCTCATTCCGAATTTGCGCTAAGTTTACGTAAATTAGCTGAATGTCTTAGCAAAATCCGATTAGAAAGATTGCCTTGTGTAATATTAGGTGATTTTAACTGTCCTATGAGTGCTGAATTTACTGAAACTAACGCGCTTTTTACTGGTGATCGTGAAAGTATGGTACATGGTCTCCTAGATGATACATTTACCATTTTAGAAAAAAACCAAAATTTTACATACATACACAACACAGGAAGTACTTCTAATTTAGACCATGTTATTTGCTCTAAAGACCTACTCCCTACTTCAGTACGGGTGTCTGACACTACTTTTACTTCTGACCATTTTTCAATAGAACTGCAAATCACACCTCCCGCTGCACAATCTGAGCATCCACACCAAAATAACGCAGCAAAAACTACAAAAAAATGGACACAAATACGGGATTGGAATAATGTTAATACGTCGGTTTACACGCAAGTTTCGGATGAAATTTTAGCTAAAATTAAAATCCCATTTAACCTTCTGATCCAGTCACGACGAATTGAACCGAAAGAGGCCCGACTTGAACTTGATATATATGCCGCCCAAATTACACACGCTCTTCGCTCAGCTGAGGAAGCTGCTGTTCCCATAAAGAAAATTAAGACCGGTACGCAAGTTTCAGGTTGGTCGCAAAATGCTGGCCTAGTTAATGCATGCAACCAGGCAAAATTTTGGCTTTCTGTTTGGAAGGAGTGTGGACGGCCGAGAATTGGGGTTGTAAATGCCGTTAGACTCCTTACAAAAAGAAAGTTTGGAAAAGAATTGGCTCTCCACCGGTCTAATGTAATTGCTAAGTCTTCTGAAGATGCTCTACGAAATCCTGACCTTATATGGAAGACTCTTTCCGAAAGAAAGCCGAATTTTGCTGCATCTTCAATTTCCCTTGAATCTTGGAGAACTTATTACGAACAAGAATTTAAATCCCCCTGTCCGACTCTTAGCGCAAAATACAAGGCAGAGCTGCATAATTTCCTATCAAGCACCGACCGTTCTGACGTTACTGTGTCGGTATCCGAGGTTCAGAACGTGCTCCGTCGCATTAAAAAGAAAAAGTCACGTGGTGCTGATGGAATTTCTGCTCTTCATTTAAAAAACCCATCTTCAATGCTCATTCAGCACCTTGCCCTGCTTTTTCAGATGATTTTTGTGCAAGGTGTGGTTCCCAGTAATTTTTGCATAGGGTCCCTTACCCCTGTGCCAAAAAAGGGGAAACCCCTGGAAGAATGTACGTCTTTTCGACCCATTACTATATCAACAACTTTTTGCAAAATTTTTGAGCTACTTATAATTAAAGAAATAAATGAGAAATGTTATGCACCACCCTCCCAATTTGGCTTTCAACCTGGTCTTGGTTGTGGCCATGCGCTAAGCGTCGTGGCTTCTGTCCTTATTGACGCTGAAAGCTCAGGCGAGTCGGTCGCGATTGGTATTCATGATGTCAAGCGTGCGTTTGATTCCCTTATCCACGACCAAATTATTCTAGAAATGGGAAAGAGAGGCGTCCAACGAGATGTCATAATGCCATTAAAGGACATGTATGAAAACCTCCAGGCACAAATAAAAGTTGTTTCGCCCGAGAAGAATATAAGGGAAATTTACCCAACCGTCCCAGTACGAAAAGGCGCCCGGCAAGGTGCTCCTACTTCTGCCCCGGCTTTTAATAACAGTGTTCTTCCAGCACAGGAAAATTACCAAATAACGTGTGTTCTGGATGGTATTGACCTTTCTCTTCTTTGTTATGCTGACGATATTTTAAATATGAGCCGGAATATTGGTGGCATTGAATGCAATTTTGCTATTTTTCAAAAGCAATATGCTGCGATAGGCCTAGAATTTAACGCTGCAAAATCAGAGGTATTACTGTTTAATTGGCCCGAAAACCAAGTCCCGCCTACCATAGACCTTGGACAGACAAGTATTAAGCCAGTAGATCACATCATTTATCTTGGACTACCGATTGGTAAAACGCTGAGACACACACGACAGCTATTAATTCAACATCTCGAAAAGCGTACCGGTTTTGCATACAGCAGATTGGTTGCAACGAAGTTCAGCTTCAACCGGTTTATCCTTGCTCGGCTGTATACTGCACTAGCATTGCCCCATTTTTTATACCTGAGCCCTTTTTGGCGAACATTTCCATGCACCACTAAACAGAAACTTCGAGCAATATTTTTTAAATATGCTAAGTACCTTTTAAGACTCCCCCCCTGGACACGTAACACATACCTCATTAATAGGTATAAACTGGCAGATCCCACTCTCATAATTGAAAATCAGATTTCCCGTTTTAACAGTAAAATTGGTAACCACCCCTGGCATAGTTTACTCAAGCAGTAGTCAAGTGTAGAATTGTTTCTTATTTCTTGTCAGTTTAGTGTTTTTCTCGTTTGTATTTTTCTTTATCTTTATTGTACTCTGTCTTGTGTTTTTGTAATGACGGGTTATAAATAAATAATAATAATAATAATATCTATATCATTCCCATTTTGAAGTTGGAAAATATTAAATGTGAATTTCTTATGTTTTAAGTGTGTTTCATGACATTCTAAGAGATGTAAAAAAAAGTTGGGGGGGGGAGGTTGAAGGGATGGGGGGGGGGCTGGGGGTTGTGGCATAGTGGGGGGTGGGGAACTTCGGCCAGAATCATAATAAGTATGATATACCTCATGTACTAGGCCCGCAAGTCATTTAAATGCAGTGTTTACATATATTTTTTGTTTTGATATTGCTCTTTACCAACCTCTGAAGATCCAGGTTCAAAAATATTTAACAATTCGTTAACTATAATGGGGTCTGTATAAACCACCCGATAAATTATATTAGAATTAATTTCTTTACCCACTAAGAATATAAATGAATAACTTACTTCTTGCGTGTAGCCTTCATCAATATTCCTTTTGTTAGAAAGCATGCTTGTATTTCAAATGCCAATTTTGAACTGAGAAAATAACTCATTGTCAGAGTTAAACGGCCACGCCTAACAAATTAATTAACATACATAATTTCATAACTTCATACCAGGAAACGAATCACCATACCATGAAAACACTGAATGTTTATTTAATTTCTGTTCGTTTTAAGTTTCATTTATACTTTAACAGCAAAACATTTGTTTCCGTTTTAAGCTTGATTTTCATATTCAATCTAAGCATTACTCGCTTTAAGATCTATTTATTCATTTATATTATTACTTGTTGTATGTTTTTTGCTATGATTGTTTATTTAATTTCTGTTCGTTTTGGGTTTCATTTATTCTTTAATAGTAATTTATGGTCGTTTTGAGTTTGAATTTTAACAGGTATTCGTATCAACTGAGCTTAAGTTTAAAATGGCCTTTACTTTTCTTTGAAAAACTTGTTTTTTCGGAAAGTTTTTTTTTAATTAATATAAGTAAAAGCTAACCAAACACTAAACTTCAGTGTTGCGTGTCGGAATGAGCACATTAGTTTTCTTGTCAAAGGGTATACGTGTCTACACAAAGAATCCCCCCTCCTTACTTTTCATGCGAAGAAATAGTTTGTTTTTCACCTTACAACGAAGGTATTAGAATTCATACATTGCCCCCTTCCCCGCCTTATATTTTTATAAACTCATTAACAGTATGCACAAGAATAAGTTTTTAAAATTTAAATTAAAAGTGTCATTCTATTTTTCTGACATGATTTAGAGATGTATAAAAAAAGTTGAAAAAAAGTAAAAAAGCCAAAAAAAAAAATTGGTCACTACAAACATTATTATTCTAATAGTAAAAGTCGCAACACACATTATACAGTGCCATCTATCAGTATTTCAATGCTATTATGGATGAGTTTGCTTCCTTGTTGTTATCTGGAAAAAGTGTCTAAATTATTTTGAAGTTTATTTCCTATTGTTGTTTACCCTCTAATGATAGATTATCTGCTAAGTAGTGTTTGTAAAAACTTGAACAATTGGAATAGGGCTTTTTCTTTAGGCCTTCTTACCAGCGCCATCTTTTTCTTGAGTAAATTGGCGCGCCCGAGAAGAATATAAGGGAAATTTACCCAACCGTCCCAGTACGAAAAGGCGCCCGGCAAGGTGCTCCTACTTCTGCCCCGGCTTTTAATAACAGTGTTCTTCCAGCACAGGAAAATTACCAAATAACGTGTGTTCTGGATGGTATTGACCTTTCTCTTCTTTGTTATGCTGACGATATTTTAAATATGAGCCGGAATATTGGTGGCATTGAATGCAATTTTGCTATTTTTCAAAAGTAATATGCTGCGATAGGCCTAGAATTTAACGCTGCAAAATCAGAGGTATTACTGTTTAATTGGCCCGAAAACCAAGTCCCGCCTACCATAGAGCTTGGACAGACAAGTATTAAGCCAGTAGATCACATCATTTATCTTGGACTACCGATTGGTAAAACGCTGAGACACACACGACAGCTATTAATTCAACATCTCGAAAAGCGTACCGGTTTTGCATACAGCAGATTGGTTGCAACGAAGTTCAGCTTCAACCGGTTTATCCTTGCTCGGCTGTATACTGCACTAGCATTGCCCCATTTTTTATACCTGAGCCCTTTTTGGCGAACATTTCCATGCACCACTAAACAGAAACTTCGAGCAATATTTTTTAAATATGCTAAGTACCTTTTAAGACTCCCCCCCTGGACATGTAACACATACCTCATTAATAGGTATAAACTGGCAGATCCCACTCTCATAATTGAAAATCAGATTTCCCGTTTTAACAGTAAAATTGGTAACTACCCCTGGCATAGTTTACTCAAGCAGTAGTCAAGTGTAGAATTGTTTCTTATTTCTTGTCAGTTTAGTGTTTTTCTCGTTTGTATTTTTCTTTATCTTTATTGTACTCTGTCTTGTGTTTTTGTAATGACGGGTTATAAATAAATAATAATAATAATAATATCTATATCATTCCCATTTTGAAGTTGGAAAATATTAAATGTGAATTTCTTATGTTTTAAGTGTGTTTCATGACATTCTAAGAGATGTAAAAAAAAGTTGGGGGGGGAGGGGGAGGTTGAAGGGATGGGGGGGGGGGGGGGCTGGGGGTTGTGGCATAGTGGGAGGTGGGGAACTTCGGCCAGAATCATAATAAGTATGATATACCTCATGTACTAGGCCCGCAAGTCATTCAAATGCAGTGTTTACATATTTTTTTTTGTTTTGATATTGCTCTTTACCAACCTCTGAAGATCCAGGTTCAAAAATATTTAACAATTCGTTAACTATAATGGGGTCTGTATAAACCACCCGATAAATTATATTAGAATTAATTTCTTTACCCACTAAGAATATAAATGAATAACTTACTTCTTGCGTGTAGCCTTCATCAATATTCCTTTTGTTAGAAAGCATGCTTGTATTTCAAATGCCAATTTTGAACTGAGAAAATAACTCATTGTCAGAGTTAAACAGCCACGCCTAACAAATTAATTAACATACATAATTTCATAAATAATTTCTTAGACCACACTGCTTTTCCATTAAAAACAAAAAAAAAAAATTTTAAACAAGAAAAACGGGTTTTAATTTTCTATAAAGCAGTGAAATACAAAACAAATAATTATGCACAAAAGCTCCGAATATTTCGGCCCCACATCCGGGAGCCTTTCTCAACGGAAAAAAAATAAAATAAAATAAATAAATAAAAAAAAACAAAAAACTTAACTTACATCACAATACTAAACACATAAAGAGAAAGAAAAAAAAAACAAAAGAAAAAATATAAATAAATAAGAAACAAAACTCACATATTAAATAAACACTTCCATGCACTGAATGTCTATAATGATTCAACTCGCCTCCTCCCAGTGTATAAATGGAAATATATTAAATAAACACTTCCATGCACTGAATGTCTATAATGATTCAAGTTGAATCATTATAGACATTCAGTGCATGGAAGTGTTTATTTAATATATTTCCATTTATACACTGGGAGGAGGCGAGTTGAATCATTATAGACATTCAGTGCATGGAAGTGTTTATTTAATATGTGAGTTTTGTTTCTTATTTATTTATATTTTTTCTTTTGTTTTTTTTTTTCTTTCTCTTTATGTGTTTAGTATTGTGATGTAAGTTAAGTTTTTTGTTTTTTTTTATTTATTTATTTTATTTTAATTTTTTTTTCCGTTGAGAAAGGCTCCCGGATGTGGGGCCGAAATATTCGGAGCTTTTGTGCATAATTATTTGTTTTGTATTTCACTGCTTTATAGAAAATTAAAACCCGTTTTTCTTGTTTAAAAATTTTTTTTTTGTACATAATTTCATAACTTCATACCAGGAAACGAATCACCATACCATGAAAACACTCACGACTTATAACAGAAACATGATATTTAACTCCAAAACCATGGTTTCGTGAACAGCACGAATTTTCATGGTAAGCTGAATCATTGTACTGTCTGCTTGTATGGCAGGAATACTGTCCGCTTGAAACTGTTATAGCTATATGGGTGGACTGTGCGCTCTTAACTGTTATAGCTATATGGGGGGACTGTGCGCTCTTAACTGTTATAGCTATATGGGGAGAAAACCCGCTTGAAACTGTTATATTTCCTATCTGTCTTCTCTCTTTAATTGACCTATCACTACTGACACTCCCTCAAAACCTTCAGGGCAAGGGTTTTAAGTTATACCCTGGGGGCATATAAGGTTTTTATAGAAGGCGTTGTCGTAGAAACTTCAAAAAAGGCTCATTCGATTCAAAATTCAAAGGGCTAGTGCACTTTTCAATAGTCTAAAGTGATTGGAAGGCAACTAGCCCCCGATCCATTATTTCCCCAAACACATTCAATCAAAATTTTGAGATAGCCATTTTGTTCAGGGTAGTTGATTTCCAGATAGAAAATATGTTTTGAGGAGATCATTCCCCCACAACCCTCAGGGCAAGGGTTTTAATTTATGCCCTGGGGGCACATAAGGTTTTTTATAGAAGGAGTTGTCGTAGAAACTTCAAAACAGGCTCATTCGATTGGAAATTCGAAGGGTTAGTACCCTTTTTAATAGCCGAAAGTGATTGGAGGGCAACTATGCCCCCCCACGCCCATCATTTCCCCAAACAAATCCAATCAACATTTTGATAGCCATTTTGTTCAGCGCAGTTGATTTCCATATAGAAAATATATTTTTGAGGAGGACACTCCCCCACAACCCACAGGGCAAGGGTTTTAAGTTATGCCCTGGGCATATAAGGTTTTTTTTTATAGGCGTTGTCGTAGAAACTTCAAAAAAGACTCATTCGATTCAAAATTCAAAGGGCTAGTGCACTTTTTAATAGTCGAAAGTGATTATAGGGCAACTAGCCCCCCCCCCCACGCCCATCATTTCCCCAAACAAATCCAATCAACATTTTGAGATAGCCATTTTGTTCAGCGCAGTTGATTTCCAGATAGAAAATATTTTTTTGAGGAGGACACTCCCCCACAACCCTTGGGACAAGGGTTTTAACTTATATCCTGAGGGCATATAAGAACTATGTTGACACAATGTACTATTTGTTATTTTTTCCGTTTAGAACTGGGCACTTCATATAGAAGGGGTCGTCGTAGAAACTTCAAAAGGGGCTCATTCGATTGGAAATTGAGAGTTCTAGTGCCCTTTTTAATAGTCGAAGTGATTGGAGAACAACTAGCCCCCCCCCCACGACCATCATTCCCCCAAACACATCCAATAAAAATTTTTAAATAGCCGTTCTGTTTATCATAGTTGATTTCCAGATAGAAAATATATTTTTGAGGAGGACACTCCCCCACAACCCTCAGGGCAAGGGTTTTAAGTTATGCCCTGGGGGCATATAAGGTTTTTATAGAAGGCGTTGTCGTAGAAACTTCAAAACAGGCTCATTCGATTGGAAATTCGAAGGGCTAGTACCCTTTTTAATAGTCGAAAGTGATTGGAGGGCAAAAAGCCCCCCCCCCCAGGCCCACCATTCCCACAAACACGTCCAATCAAAATTTGAGATAGCCATTTTGTTCAGCTTAGTTGATTTCCAGATAGAAAATATGTTTTTGAGGAGGACACTCCCTCAGAACCCTCGGAACAAGGGTTTTAAGTTACGTCCTGAGGGCATATAAGAACGATGTTGGCACAATGTGCTATTTATTATTTCTTTTCGTTTAGAGCTGGGCACTTCATATGGAAGGGGTCGTCATAGAAACTTCAAAAGGGGCTCCTTCGATTGAAAATTGAGAGTTCTAGTGCTCTTTTTAATAGTCGAAAGTTATTGGAGGGCAACTAGCACCCCCCCCTCCCCCAACGACCATCATTCGCCAAAACATCCAATAAAAATTTTGAGATAGCCGTTTTTTTCAGCATAGTTGATTTCCAGATAGAAAATATGTTTTTGAGGAGGACACTCCCCCACAACCCTCAGGGTAAGGGTTTTAAGTTATGCCCTGGGGGCATATAAGGTTTTTATAGAAGGCGTTGTCGTAGAAACTTCAAAACCTTCGATTGAAAATTCGAAGGGCTAGTGCCCTTTTCAATAGTCTAAAGTGATTGGAAGTTAACTAGCCCCCACCCATTATTTCCCCAAACACATCCAATCAAATTTTTAAGATAGCCATTTTATTCAGCGTAGTTGATTTCTAGATAGAAAATATGTTTTTGAGGAGGACACTCCCCCACAGCCCTCGGGGCAAGGGTTTTAAGTTATGCCCTGGGGGCATATAAGGTTTTTAAAGAAGGTGTTGTCGTAGAAACTTCAAAAAAAGCTCATTCGATTGGAAATTCAAAGGGCTAGTGCCCTTTATAATAGTCGAAAGTGATTTGAGGGCAACTAACCCCCCCACACCCATCATTCCCCCAAACACATTCAATTAAAATTTTGTTCAGCGTAGTTGATTTCCCGATAGAAAATATATTTTTGAGGACGACACTCCCCCACAACCTGCCCTGCCGACACTCTGCCCTGGGGGCAGATAAGGTTTATTTAGAAAGTTGTTGTATAAATCATAGGCAGCACGATCGCACTGCCTAAGTAAAGAACGGGGACACTCGAGAACGAGACAAGAAACGGGGACTAAGTAAAGAGGAGGACACTCCCCCACAACCCTCAGGGCAAGGGTTTTAAGTTATGCCCTGGGGGCATATAAGAACGATGTTGGCACAATGTATTATTTATTAATTTTTTCCCTTAGAGCAGGGTACTTCGTATCGAAGAAGTTGTGGTATAAACTTCGAAAAGCGCTCATTCAATTGGAAATTGGAGTGGCTTGTGCCCTTTTTAATATTCGAAAGTGATTGGAAGTCGACTAACACCCCTCTCACGCTCACCATTTCCCCAAACACATCCAATCAAAACTTTGAGATAGCCATGTTGTTTAACGTAGTTGAAACTTCTGGAAATTCGGTCTTAAAAGATGACAACCACAGCCCTCAGGGCAAGGGTTTTAAGTTGTGCCCTGGGGGCATATAAGGTTTTTAAAGAAGGCGTTGTCGCAGAAGCTTCAAAAAAAGCTCATTCGATTGGAAATTCAAAGGGCTAATGCCCTTTTTAATAGTCTAAAGTGACTGGAGGGCAACTAGCCCCCCACGCCCATCATTCCCCTGAACACATCCAATAAAAATTCCGAGATAGCCATTTTGTTCAGCGTAGTTGATTTCCAGATAGAAAATATATTTTTAAGCAGGACACTCCCCCACAACCCTCAGGGCAAGGATTATAAGTTATGCCCTGGGGGCACGTAAGGTTTTTATTGAAATCTTTGTCGTAGAAACTTAAAAAATGGACACAGACACAGACACAGACACAGACACAGACACGGACACGGACGCAGACACGGATACAGACACACAGACACACAGACACGCGGAGACACAGAGACACAGAGACCCGGAGACACAGACACAGACACACACACACACAGACACACACACACACTCACACAGTCACACACACACAGTCACACAAACAACAAAATAGTGAAAATCATTACGTTGTTATTGAATTTGCAATATTCATTATACTATCTCAAAGAATTATAGAGTAGACAGAAAAATAAACAGGGCATGCACCGCTCACACATACACACACACACACACAGTCAATATGGCATCGTTCCATCTTGGTCCCTATCAATTCTGAGTTTCTGGCTAGAATTAGACAAAACCCGTCTTAATCACCAAGCTTTTGTTTTCAGATACGACACGTGCGAAGTTTTTCTTCCAAAAGGGACCCTTTCTGTAATTAAATAAAAAAAACAAGTTTTTTTAACTGAAAGTAAGGAACGACGTTAAAACTTAAAACGAACAGAAATTATTCCGTATATGAAAGGGGCTGTCCCCTCCGCAACGCCTCGCTCTTTACGCTAAAGTTTTTTATTGTTTAAAAAAATAGAGTTGTGAGAAAGTCAAACTTTAGCGTAAAGAGCGAGGCGTTGAGGAGGGGACAGCCCCCTTCATATACGGAATAATTTCTGTTCGTTTTAAGTTTTAACGTCGTTCCTTACTTTCAGTTAAAAAAACTTGTTTTTTTTATTTAATTTTTGAACGTTTTTGAATTAATGCAGGTTTTGATTTTGGCTCACCGTACATGAATAGTTAAAACAAAATTTGCATATTATATTTGGTTAAATGGCTTTCTCGAAACTTGTTTAATTTTATTTACGAACGTTTTTATTAGTAATAAATATACGTAACTTAGAATTAACTTACGTAACGAACTTCTATATTCATAAATTTTTAACACGTATATTAGGGGGTTCGCCCCCTAGTCAATACCCTGCTCTTTAAACTATAGTTCGATTTTTTTTTCCAGTTCTTTAAAAATGACCTCTTAATCACAATCAGTTGATCAGTTGAAAAACTTGTTTTTTTTTTATTTAATTCCTGATCTTTTTCTTTAATAATGCTGGGAAATCCGGCGCCCCCTTCATAGCAATGTCCCTTCCCCCATGAAAACTTCCTTCATGGAAAGATCCTTCCATATAGCCCCCGACCCTCTCCTTCCCCCACCTACCAGAAAAAATCTCCTCTGAAAAAGTCTGTATACTTCCCAATAACCAATACTATATGTTAACATTGAGTAAAGTTCATAACTTTCAGTCCTCTCCCTGGGGACTTTGGGGATCAAGTCATCCTAAAAGACATTTTTATCATATTTTCGACCATGCTGAACAAAATGGCTATCTCAAAATTTTGATCGGGTGACTTTGGGAAAAAAATGAGCGTGGGAGGGGGCCTAGTTGCCCTCCATTTTTTTTAGTCACTTAAAAAGGGCACTAGAACTTTTAATTTCCGTTCCAATGAGCCCTCCCACGATATTCTAGGACCACTGGGTCAATACGATCACCCCTGGGAAAAAAAAAAAAAAAAACAAACAAACAAACAAACAAATAAACACGCATCCGTGATCTTTCTTCTGGCAAAAAATGCAAAAATCCACATTTTTGTAGATAGGAGCTTGAAACCTCTACAGTAGGGTTCTCTGATACGCTGAATATGATGGTGTGATTTTCATTAAGGTTCTATAACTTTTAGGGGGTCTTTCCCCCTTTTTTTGAAAATCAGCCAAATTTTCTCAGACACTTAACTTTTGATGGGTAGCTCTAAACTTGATGAAAGTTATATATTTGAAATCAGCATTGAAATCTGATTCTTTTGATATATCTATTGGTATCAAAAACCCGTTTTCTAGAGTTTCGGTTACCATTGAGCCGGGTCGCTCCTTACTTACAGTTCGTTACCACGAACTGTTTGATTATAAACAGATGTTTCTATTTAAACAGATAAAGAAAACGCATTTTAATAGAATGAATCTAATTGTCTTGTATAACCTTGACTATAGTTTCAAAACATGCTTGCCCACTTTATACCTTGCCAGCTTTTTTTGCAATGTCCATGTGTAACTGTAGTGTCTCAGGCGTGGGTTTTCTTGTCCCTTTTCAATCTATTACACTTTTGAGCATATTCTTATGCAATTCCATGTACTATTAGGATTCCCTTAGTTTCAAAACATGCTTGGCCACTTTATACCTTGCCAGCTTTTTTTTGCAATGTCCACGTGTAACTGTAGTTCCTCAGGCGTGGGTTTTCTTGTAGGGTTCAAATATATAGATGCATGGTCTTGTAGGGTTCAAATATATGTATAGATTACTGCTGCTGTAATTTATGCCCTGGGGGCATATAAGGTGTTTATAGAAATCATTGTCGTTTCCAAAAGGGCTCATTCGATTGGAAATCGAAAGTCCTAGTGCCCTTTTTAATAGTCGAAAGTGATTGGAAGGCTTGACATTTTTATAGTAAAGATTGAAGTGGGTAGAATGTATTATTTTTTGTTGTTGTTCTTGTTTAGACCAGGGCACTTCGTATCGAAGGAGTTGTCGTGGGAGCTTCGAAAGTGATTTGAGGGCAACTAATCCCTCTTCCACTCCCACCCTCCCACGCCCACCCTCCTATTTCTGCTCTTAAAATTTAACCAAATCAAAATAGCGTAAGTTACAATCAATAAACAGAAATTACAATCAATAACCGAGTCAAACTCAAAACGAGCAGAAATTAACATAAGTTGGGCGCAAAACCCCTAAGTCTTCCCAAAGGCCAGAACAAAATTTGCACTTAACTGAAAAAAATATAAATGATTTTACTTTTATAACTTTAATAAATCAAAAAATTTTAACATTTTGATTACTAAATATCAGTATATGTTAAACTGACAATGCACATTCAATCTTATTTTTTCAGTAAAGTGCAAATTTTGTTCTGGCGTTGGGAATGCATAGGGGTTTTGCGTCCAACGCATGTTAATTTCTGCTCGTTTTGAGTTTGACTCGGTTATTTATTGTAATTTATGTACTTTTTGGGTTTCATTTATTTATCGATGGTGATTTGTGGTACCATAGTTTCACGCTTGGTAGATTATTTGATTTTATTTTTGCTCATTTTTAGTTTAATGGAGTTCTTTGCTTTTCTTTGAAAAACTTATTTTCGGGAAAAAGTTTTTAAAATCAATACTTACAAGGAGTATCTCAGTATTTAGGCGAACAACCCTCGTCTGAATGAATTCATAGTAGTAAATGCCATCTCCTATCTCTATAATATTGATATGAGGGCCCTATGATTAAAGTGTTCTAATAATAATGTTTGTAAATTTGTTGGTTAATAAAATCATATGTACAACTAAGAAGTCTTTCGTTTTCTAGAATAGAACTTCTTTAGATTTATAATTCTTCTTCTACATGTGTATGCTCATCATCATCGAGAATAACCAGTATTGGCGGGTAATCCGGATTAACTTTATATTGATCATGTAGTGAAGTCAATATCCCATTTCCTACAATAAAGTGGTTTCTCTGATATGCGACATTTCTAAGTTCTACTCAAAAATGTGCTCTTTAACAACCAGACAGATCGGATATTTTGTAGAATGTTTAATCGCATATATTACATATTGAAGGTTTTTATTCAAGAGTTCTTTGAAGACACAAAAAATATCAATTGAAGTGAAACGTTTCTCAATATATCAGTTTAAGGGTTTTTCTCCAGCATGATTCCTTTGATGAACAGAGGTAAAAATTTTATAGAATTTCTTCTTGCATATGACACACTTCAAATGATTTCCTACAGCAATAGTTGCTACAGCTTCGATGCTTAGACAAGTTGGAACTTGAAGTTCTACATTTGTAACAATACCACATTCGACAGGTTTTCTCCACTACGAGTTATTTGATTATTATAGACGATATTGTTTTACATTTCAAATGTAATACGTGCGAGAAAACATGTAACAAAGCAATAGAATGTTTTCTCGCACATATCACACTTGAAAGGTAGTACGAGTTCTTGGCTGACGAAATCGACGAGAACGTGAAGTAAATACATTTCACATTTAAAAATTTTTTCTCCGATACGAGCTCCTTGATGACACACAATAGGGGAAGTTAAAATTGCCGTCTTATGTTTTGGCGGAATGATTCCTCACATATTTCACACTTAAAAAGTTTTACTCCTGTATGAGTTCTTCCGTGATCAGACAGGCAGAATTTTTTAATGCTGAGAAAAATTTTAAATGAAAGTAAATATTTCTAAACCTCATATTTGAAAGGTTTTCCTCAAGTATTTACTTTAATGATCATGAAGGTGGGATTTCTTTAGAACATTTTCTCACATATTTCATATTTGAAAGTGTTTATTTCAGTATGAGTTTTTTTTATTATGAGATAAACTGAAACTTTAAGTATAGTAATTTTTACATGTATCACATTCGAAAGGTCTTTCTCAAGTGTGAGTTTTTTATGATGAGATAAATTTTCACTTGAATCAAGAAGTTTCTTATTCATATAACATACGAAGTCTTTCTCTAGTATGAGTTCTTTGATGACAAGACAAGTGAGATTTTGATGAAATGTTATATCAATTATTTCCAATTTGAAGGCTTTTTCAGAAAGTTCGAACTGTAAAAGTTTGGCCTTATGAGCAAGGAAATGAGGAGGGACAAACCCCCTTACATAGAATAACTTCTGTCCGTTTTCAGTTTTAATATTGCTCCATTTGATGATGAGGTGAATTGAAACGAAAAAAAATATTTTTTACATATATCACGTCCGAAAGGTTTTTCCCGACTATGTTTAATTATGAGATTAGGTGTCACCTGAAGTTAAACGTTTCTTACATAAATAACTTACGAAAGGTTTTTCTTTAGTTTGAGTTCTTTGACAATAAGACAAGCGGGATTTTCGTAAAATGTTTTACCAATCATTTCGGATTTGGATGGTTTTTGAAACGGTTTGAACTGTAAAATTTTGGCGTTTTACAGTTAAAAAAAAGCAACTATGTTTATTCTCCTGTATGAGTTCTTAGATGCTGAGATAGGTAGGATTTTTTTTTTACAATGTTTTCTCGTGTATAAGACCTTTGAATAGCCTTTTTCCAGTACTAGTTCTTTGATGATGAGATAAATTGTCATTTGAAGTTGAAAGTTTCTTACATATGTCATATTAAAAAAAAAATTCCAGGTGTGAGCTACTTGCTGATCAGAAAGGTGGAATTTTGGGCGCAATTGTTTTTCACGTCAATCAAATTTGAAAGGCTTTCTCCAGTAAGAGTACTTTGATGGGCACAACAGTTGGATTTTTTGCAGTATTTTCTGATAAATATCAAACTTGATAGGTTTTTCTCCAGTATGATCTCTTTAACGATGCGACGAACTGCCACTTGAAATAAAATACTTCGAAACATTTTTCTCCAATAAGTTCTTTGATGATCAGAAAGATGGGATTTGTAGCAGAATGCTTTCTCGTATATATAACATTTGAAAGGTGTTTCTCCAGTATGGCATTTTTGATAATGCAATGAACTGTCACTTCAAGTAAAAAGCTTATTACATCCGTCAATTTGAGAAGGATTTTTTTCTTTATATCGCAGTTCCAGAGTTATTATCTGGTTTGAGTTCTTTGACGAAGATACAAATTGGGACTTTAAGTAAACTGTTTCTTACATATATCAAATTCAAAAGGTTTCTCTGGAGCAGGATATCTTTGATGATCGGATAAATGAGATTTTAGTTGAAGGTTTTCACAAATATGTAACGTTCGAAAGGTTTTCCTTTGGTATGTGTTAACTGGTGATCAGATTGGTAAAAAATTTTGGGCAATATTTTATCACCTATATCACATTTGAAAGTTTTTCTCTCCAGTATGAGTTCTTTGATCATAAGATTGTATATGTGACAATTTGATTAAAATATTTTCTTATCACTATAAAAGATTTTCTCCAGAAGTTGTTTGATGAGAAAATAAACGGATACTTGAAGTAAATACATTTCACATTTGAAAGACTTTTCTCCAGTATGGGTTCTTTGACGATCAAAGATAAGATCTTTTACATTTCGAATGTGATATATGCGAGAAAACATCTAACAATTTAATAGAATGTTTTCTTGCATATATCACACTTGAAAGATTTTTCTCCAGTATGAGTTTTTTTTTTATGACGAAACAAACGGAAACATAAATTAAACACATTTCACATTCAACAGGTTTTTCTCCGATACGAGTTCTTTGATGACATACAACTGGGACAACTAAAATGATGTAAAAATCACTAAAACTAAATCGCTAAATCGTGTATTTTTAGCTGAATGCTTTCTCACATATTTCACCTTTCAAAGGTTTTTACTCCAGTACGAGTTCTTGCATGATCAGATAGGCGGGATTTTTCGGAGAAGGAATTCACATGTATGTCACTTTTGAAAGGTTTTCCTCCTAGGATGAGTTCTTCGATAATGAAAGAAATTGAACACAGAAGTAATATGATGAAAATTTAATACTTTAGTTTATATTTAATAATATAATTGTATTATAATTACATTATATTATATTAATATAATTTGGGCTATATGTTTGATAATTATGGGGTTTGGGGATAAAGTAACCTAACCTTACCCCTACCCCCCTAATGTGCAAATATGTAGCCCAAGTTATACTAGTCCAATGCATTCGGCCACCCGTTATTTGTCTTTGTGGCTATGAAACTGTATATCCTTCTTAACCTTAGCATACTTTCATCCCCAGACCTATCCTCAGGGCCTGTGTGGGTCATACTAAATTTAAAGGTATAGTTTTGGAACCTTTCAACTATGCTAAACCCAATGGCTATCTCAAACTTCCAATCGAACAATTTTTTGGGAAAAAAGGGAGGTGGAAGGGGGGCTAGTAACCGTCCGATCTTTTTGTTCAAATAAAAGGGACACTAGAAATTTTAATTTCCGTTCAAATAAGCTCTCTCCCGATGTTCTAGGACCGTTGGTTCGATACGATGGCCCTTGGGAAAAATAAACGGTACTCCTTCGAAATACTTACTCTTTTATATATGTCTCTGTAGACGCGACGAAAAACTCGGTTTTACGGGATGATTCAAGAAACCGCTGTAGAGAAATACAATGTATAGTGAGGTTTTAATATAAGATATTTAAAGTGTTGTTTTTTTTTTGTTTTTTTTTTGGGGGGGAGGTACCTAGGTTAGGTTACGTATTTAATATATGCTATGCTTTGCCCCCCCCCCCCTAATGTGCAAATATATAGCCCAAATTTGTTTCTAAACTATTATATATTCATCCTATTTTATTATATTTCATTTAGCATTAATCAAACTAGCATTATATAAAAGAGTAGGTATTTCGAAAGAGTACCAAATAAAGAAACAAATTGTCACGGATCCGTGATTTTCTTCTGGAAAATAATACAAAATTCAACACTTTTGCAGATAGGGGAATGAAATCTCTATGGCATGGTTCTCTCATACGTCGAATCTAATTGTTTGACTTCAATTGAAGTTCTTTGACTTTTAGTGGGTGTTTTCTCCCTCTTTCAGGCAAATTTTTGTCGTTTCTTAGCCTTTTATGGGTAAAACTAAGTTTAACCATGAGACAATTTCCAGAGAAGATACAACCCCCACCCCCTTACTCCCAAACGACTTCAATCATCAACCTATAACCGATTTAATCTATCTAGTTATACTTCAAATCCTATTATAAAAAGCACTAAGTCGTATTTTCTTTTCCAATTATTTATTTTTTTATTTAGAAAATTATGCTTAATCTATACCTACATTCTTATTTTTTAATTACTCCATTTCTGTTATATTTGCAGATGTAAAGGGTGTATTCATATCCGCCATTCACTCCACTTTCAAAGGTTTTAACAGAAGAAAATCTAATTTAGAACTGATAGATTATTGAGAAAGAAAAAAATTAATATGAAGACAAAAAATTCGACCTGAGCATATGTTGTGAAATTGGAAGTATAGAACATTTTTGTAATTTTGCGATTAATTAGGTTCGTGTTTTACCCTGTTGATAACGCTCTGAGGTCTATATCTAATATCGATATATGGTGGGAAAGCGGAAGTTTATTTATGGTGGGAAAAGGCAGTATATTTGCATAAATGCTAATCTGGAACATATTAGGAACAATAGTGAATCATTACTTTGCGTTTTTTTTATTGATTAGCTTCTTGTATGATTTATTCGATTGAATCATGAATCTACGCGCTATGTTTTGAAAAATCATTAGATTCAGGAAAAAATCACTAATTTTAGAAAAAAAATCACTACAAATCACTAACTAGAAGAAAATCACTAGGCAACATGAAAAATCACTAGAAATAATGTTAAATCATTAAGGATGGCAAACCTGCAAACCTGCCCCTGTCCCAACAATTTTCGACTCCAGTTCAGGATATGTACTTTCAAAATTATCTTTACCATCTGTAACTTCCGGTTCTACGAAAATTAGAACAGAAATCACATGAAAGCGCTCCTAACAAATGAGTGTTACTTCTACAACATATAGAATATCACCTTATTTTTTTTCAATTTTTCAAATAAAACTTGTTTTGGTAATTGTAAAAAAACAACTAAAAACACGTACGGTATTTTTTTGTTCTTTCTTCCCTATTTCCCCGCAACTAGCAGAGAACTAGAACATCATAGAGAGCTGTTTAAGAGCTCATTTGGAAATAAAAATTAAACAACGTGGTTTATAAAATCAGTCTTGACGACGTCGTCATAAAATTAAATAAGACACCAAAACGGGACATTTTCTGTCCATTAGCGCCCAACGTTCCCATCTGGGAACGCTTCATTTTATTTTTTTTCCCTAAAGGTAGCAGCTTGGGTAATTTTTTAGCATGCCATAGAAATATAGGGCTAACCAACAGCACGCAGGAGTCTTCATACCTGGGAAAATTTTTGGTGTTGTTCCTCTGTAAGTTCTGAAATGAATTCATCAACACTGTGGTATTTCCATTAATTGTTTCTTTTTCAAGAACCAAAACAAAGTCACTAGCATTTAAAGTAGAAAAAGGAGGGCTCCTCTGAACTGAAGGTCCTTTCAGTACTTGTGCATTATATGGTACACACGAAAGAAGTCAAGTTTGGTTAATGCAAATGAAATATAATAAAATAGAATGAATATATAATAGTTTCGAAACAAATTTGGGCTATATATTTGCAGATTAGTGGGGGGGGGGCATGGGCGCCCATATGGGGGGGGGCAGGGGGGCTCTTTCCCCCCCTGGCTGAATGATGCTGCCTTATTTTTATATTTTTGTTCTGAGATTTCTATTATATAGCATTAAAAGTAGCAATTAGACGAAATTTGCCCCCCCCTGGAATTCAGCTTATGGGCGCCTATGGGGGGGGGGGGGTAAAGCATAGTATATATTAAATACGTAACCAAACCTAGGTACCTTTTCCCCCTAAATCCCAAAAAACAACAGTTTAAATATTATAAACGCAAAGACAAACCACGCTTGGCCATCCATTTATCTCTTGCTAATACCCGTTTGACGGGTTTCCATTAGTAGTTCCTTGTACAGTATATAGCGTTGTGTACCATAAAATGCACAAGTACCGTCCTTTCTTTGGATCTATTTCCATGGATTCTGAAACACCTTCCAAGTCTGAAACCTCTTCGAGCTGCTTTTACTTTTAAATAAGAGTTATTTCAAATGTTTTTGGGATAAATGACGAGGGATTGCGAGAGCCTCTTCAACTTTCTTAGCCTTTTTGATGAGTAATCCGCTTCTCAATCTTTTGCTCCCTGGAGTATCCGTCAGTATTCTGCACACTAATTCGGTCAACCTTTTGATGTCGCTCTCCTCGAACTAGCTTTTGGATATGGCATTATCAAGACAGGTGAAACTGTCTGGATTGAAGTGCAGGGGACTTATGCGTTCGGATAACCTACACCTCTCCATGGTCAGTCAGGAAGAGCTGATGGCAATATCGTCACTGACAAAAATGTGGTCATTAAATGGGCAAATAACTTTTGCTTGAAACCCTGCAATGATCATCAATGAGGTGAATGAAAGGGTATTAGAAACGCAACAAGACTAGGGGGTTTCATACAAAGTAATTAGATTGCCTGGATTATTCACCATCCATCTTGAAATAGCTTTGTTATAATGGGATTTCAGAGAGTGGAAGACCCCAAGATCAAGTCGTTGCATTTGGTGTGATGTATGTGGAGGCAAGGTCAACATGATCAAATAGTTATCCTTTTCTACCTGGATGGTTTTAACTGATAAGTGAGATTCTTAATTATCTATAATAAGTAGCTGGAACTTTTCTTCGCTTGGCTGTACAGTGAAGATGCAGTGATCTAGAAACTTGATGAACACGGAAGCCGTAGTCCAACCACTGTTACTAACACAGGTAAAAGTACCAGGTGGAGGCCTAAGGTCATCCTTACGGTTGTCTTATTCCTTGGGAAGACCATTATTGGTGGAAAAAAGTTTCCAGATGCTGAAACACAGGCAAAAACGGTATATTTTTGTACAGTGGTCAAGGCACTCTTGTCCATATTCCATATACCCTGTGGAGAGAAAGCATAGCTGGTCATAACAATACGCAGCTTGGAGAAGAAGATGCTAAAATTGTAGCGTTTGAAACTGGTTGCCCTAGGGGCTAATTACTTCAGGTGTTTTGAGTGCAAGGCCTAGATTTTGTGAAATAAATCCATAATGCCATTTCTTGCCAGCTCTTTTCTTGTCATCCCAACTTTCTTGTCAGCCCACCTACCAATCAAGCCACATATAGTTCTAACCTATATGCAAAAATTTGTTGATTTTTTAGATTTGCCATTAGGCTATCTTAACAGGTCAAAGCAAAATAACCCTGGCTATTTCATTTCTGTTTATAGTTGTCATACATAAAACATGTGCCAAGTACCAATAATTACGATAGTCTCAGGTATGGAACCAAACATTGTCACTGAAATAATTGAACTTTGATCTAAATTGGTAAAAAAATTAAAATAAAATAATGTTTAGACCCACCAATTCTATTTTAAAAGGAACTAATAAATAAGAAAGTAAACGATCACTTCAAAACTTATATAATCCTAAACAGTTCACAAAACTTCATAAAATATTTTTGAGAATGTACGTGACATTTAGGATCCTTCCCCCTTAAGAAAAAAAGTGACTTTGGATTTTGAACTTCTGCAAATGGCAACTAGTGTACAGAAGTCGTTGTGTAATTTTTTGGGATACTTGCCTAGATGGCGTGGATGTCTGTTTAGGCCTGTCCCAAGCATGGAGCATCCCAAGTATAGATACTCTCTATTCTAATCACACAATGACAGAATCTAACTATACATGGTAAACTAGCTGGAAGACACAATTTTC
Source organism: Artemia sinica (assembly GCA_027921565.1). Taxonomy (NCBI): domain Eukaryota; kingdom Metazoa; phylum Arthropoda; class Branchiopoda; order Anostraca; family Artemiidae; genus Artemia; species Artemia sinica. The sequence continues at coordinate 21,850,836 of CM051258.1, forward strand.
TATATTTTAGTCATCAAAAAGCAAAGGCAGTGAGTTAAATGATCAGTCTTAGCTGGTTAATTTAAAACAGAGTTAATCACCCTAATCGGATAGAAGAAAACAAGGGTAAGAGAATTTGTATTTCGCCTTCCAAATATTAGGTTGTTTTACTTTTATGTGGAAGTTCAATTCATTTTCTTATCAAGGGAAACGAGGATATTCAATCAGCCTTAGAAATATCCTCTCAACCTCCCTTAGAAATATCTTAAAGTGATGTTATTAAAACTGATGATTGATTCATTTATTTAAGAGCAGTCATTTATCAGAGGCAACTATAGTAAAGTAAAAGTAGCATAAAAAGCCTATAGTAGAGGCCATACGGCTCCAATGTTTTATTATTATTAATTAAAAAAACTTTCCGAAACATAAGTTTTTTAAAGAAAAGCAAAGGCAATTTCAAACTTAGGCTCAGCAGATACAAAGACCTGTTAAAATTCAAAGTCAAAACGACCAGAAATTACTACTAAAGAATAAATGAAACCCGAAACGAACAGAAATTAAATAAACAATCATAGCAAAAACCATACAACAAGTAATAATATAAATGAGTAAATAGATCTTAAAGCGAGTAATGCTTAGATTGAATATGAAAATCAAGCTTAAAACGAAAAAAATATTTTGCTACTTAAACCTAAATAAAACTTGAAACGAACAGAAATTAAATAAACTTTCAATACAAACAAACATACAATAAATATTAATGTAAATGAATAAATAAATCTTGAAACGAGTGAAACTTAAATTGAATATGCAAATCAAGCTTGAAACGAACAAAAATCACTACAAACAAGAGTTTGGGTATCGCCTCCTTCTCTCACTGTAAAAGTTTAAAACCTACAGCGTCATTGGCACTTTACTGAAAACTATATGCGTCTTGAACAGTCTTGGAAAGTAGAAACAACATCAAATTGAATATTTGATACATAATGATGTTAATTGTTGAAACATCCATCAGTTAAAGAATTTATTTCACAGCAATTTTATTTTTATTTTAAATGCTGTAAGAATTGGAAAATAAAATATTTATAATATAATTCATTTTCTGTGAAGCGCCAATGACGCAGTAGGCTTTTGGTTTTTATTTACAGTTAAGGAAGGGGGCAGAATCCAAACTCTTGTTTGTAGTGTAACTATATTCGTCTTGAACAACTTTAGAAGGAACTAATAAATTAAACTGAATATTTGATGTATAATATATGATGTATAATATTAATTGCTGAAAGCTCACCAGTACAAAACTTTACTATAATTTTAATGTTTATTACCAATATTAAGTACAAAAGAAAATATTTGTAATAAAATTGGTTTTCAGTAAAGTTTCCATGACGCAGTAGGTTTTAAACTTTTACAGTGAGAGAAGGAGGCGATACCCAAACTCTTGTTTGTAGTGATTTTTGTTCGTTTCAAGCTTGATTTGCATATTCAATTTAAGTTTCACTTGTTTTAAGATTTATTTATTCATTTACATTAATATTTATTGTATGTTTGTTTGCATTGATTGTTTATCTAATTTCTGTTCGTTTTAAGTTTCATATATATTTAAATACCAAAATATTTTTTTCGTTTTAAGCTTGAGTTTCATATTCAATCTAACCATTACTCGCTTTAAGATCTATTTATTCATTTACATTATTACTTGTTGTATGTTTTTTGCTATGATTGTTTATTTAATTTCTGTTCGTTTCGGGTTTCATTTATTCTTTAATAGTAATTTCTGGTCGTTTTGACTTTGAATTTTAAAAGGTATTTGTATCTGCTGAGCTTAAGTTTAAAATGGCCTATACCTTTTCTCACCCGTTTCTCCAGAGAAACGGGTGAGGAGTACACAAGTGATAATCAAATAAAAATTATATCCAGAAAAAAACTTTCATGATCTAAGAAACATTTTAATTTTCCAAAAATTGTAGCAATAGAATAACATGTACATTTTACTCTTTTTTCAAATAGCATTTCAACTTGTTTTAACGTCGTTCCTTACTTTCATTAAAAAAAAAACTTGTTTCTCTTATTTAATTTCTGAACGTTCTTGAATTAATGCAGCTTTGATTCATTAGATTGAAATTTGCATATTAATTTTATTGTTTTGGCTAAATGGTTTTCTCGAAATTTTGTTATGACGTAACTTACGAATTAACTTACGTAACGAACTTCTATATTTGTATGTTTTTATAACGTATATTAGGGAGTTTACCCCTAGTCAATACCTCACTCTTTACGCTAAAGTTCGAATTTTGTTCGAATCACAAACCCTTGAATCACAAAGGCCGGTTAATTAGAACAGAAGTAGTAAGAGAGGTGCTGATTAAAAACTTACATTCAAACTTACGCCTGAAGGCATAGATATGTGTGTAAGTTTTCAATGCATTGGACGGTTACCAGGGTCATTTGCGTACAAACAGGTCTATAGGTCTTTACACTCTAGGAACGACGCAATTTCAAAGTTCAATGTCTTTTTTTTTAGTTCAAAAAACCGGTGTCTCTTCTTTTTTACTCGCCTATTATTTTTTGTATATAATCAGGTTCCATATTTGATTCTCCATCAGTTTCGAATCGTTTATATTCGAGATAGCATTTTTTGTAATTACATATAAAAAATGGATAATTCTAACCTTTTTCTGGTGAGTAAAAAATATTCGCATTATTAAAAAGAAATTGTCATTAAGTTAAGGAAGAAATTCTTTCCTTACACTAGAACTAAGGGATACTTATACACTTAGAAGCCTGTTGTTTTTAGGAGCTGAAAAAAAAACCTCTAATTCTCTTATAGGTTGAAATTTACGGTGTGATTTTTTATCAAGATCAGTGGTCTTTTAGATGTTTTTTTGAAAAAAAAAAGTGCTTAGCTTTTCGATCGGTAATTTGGGATTAGAATAAAATGTTGATTTTTTAATGTATTAATTGTTACAAAAGTTTCCTTTTTTATCAAGATCAGTGGTTTTTTTTTTCTAGGAATGTTTTTGAAAATACTTCCAGGCCAGTCTGCATTTACGGTGTGATTTTTTTTTATCGGGATCAATGGGTCTTTTAGATGTTTTTTTTTGAAAAAAAGTGCTTAGCTTTTCGATCGGTAATTTGGGATTAGAATAAAATGTTGATTTTTTAATGTATTAATTGTTACAAAAGCTTCCTTTTTTATCAAGATCAGTGGGTTTTTTTTATCAAGATCAGTGTTTTTTTTTTTTAGGGATGTTTTTGAAAATACTTCCAGGCCAGTCTGCATTTATGGTGTGATTTTTTTATCAAGATCAGCGGCCTTTTTAAGGATGTTTTTGAAAAAAAAAAGTGCTTAGCTTTCGATCGGTAAATTGGGATTAGAATAAAATGTTGATTCTTTTAATGTATTAATTGTTACAAAAGCTTCCTTTTTTATTACAGTGTGATTTTTTTTATCACGATCAGTGGTTTTTTAGGGATGTTTTTTTTGAAAATATTTCCTGACCAGTCTGCATTTACGGTGTGATTTTTATCATGATCAGTTTAAAATGTTTTGCAGTACTTTAAATGCCTAACATAAACTGAATTATTTTCCCAAACCTAAAATGCATTTTTTTTTTCAAGGAAGTGGACACATGCAATACCCCCCCTTCTGAAAAGAGGGCACGATATAGCGAAGGTATACTAATGCAAGCTACAAGACCTTCAGTTATCAAATTCGCTACTAGAACTACACAAGACCAGCCAATGCCTGCGAATCTTTTAATGACAGGGACCTCTGACCCCCGTGTTAGCTCCATATCAGCTGGAAGGAACTTGAAAAGGGAGTGGACTGCCTTATATAATGCCTCAGCTCCACCTACTGAAGATTGTGGCCTTAACCCCCCTCAAGTTTTGCCAAGGAGTTCAGATATAGAAGTCCAGTTAGAATTTGTAAGTATATACATAATTTTTTGTTTCTATCTCTATTTTCAAAAATAAGGTAAATTTTCTCAGGGGCATAGCTTTTGATGAGTAAAACTTAAAATTTGTTTCTAAAAAACTATTTCATTTTCTTTCATTAACCAAATTAGCTGGTATATGTATAAAGGAACGATTTTCATGCATTTCTATAACGAAAAAAAAAAAAAAAAACCTTACCTCGTAACTTCTATCCAAGATGCGTTCTAATGCAAAAATCCCAATATTCCTTTTAGACAAACTAACTATATAAAAAAAAAAATAATTCACTATTTCACAGTTGGCAATCATTCTTAAACTGCTATATGTTATTGCACTAAGCTCTCGCGCGCATCCGGGCTCTTATCAAAATGTCCCATCAGCACACCTGAATTTTAAATCCGCCCGACAGGTATAATTTGAATTCTAAGTAGGGTCGCATGCAAAGTGGTCTTTAAATAGCAAGATCCATATCTTCAATAAGCAATTTACACAGGGAAAAAGGTTTTTTTGATAATTTCCAAATATGTCTTCGCGGTAATGTTAAGAAACATTATTTGGGTGAAGCCGTTTTTGATCATTTCATTGAAACACTTAGATGTTTTCGAGAAAGAATTTGAGGTTGTTCTATTTGAACAGTGCTGTGAAGTCCAATACCCCACCTCCCTAACTCGAAAGGGTATCGATCCTCCTACATCGAAGGAAGCTCCCGGTTCCCAAGGGTCCTCCCCGGGAGAGGGGGAGGGGAGGGAGGGTTCTAAAAAAGGACCATCCAACATTTTAATTGCACTTTAATTGTTGATATGGATGGAGAAAAGAGTTCTTCTCTCTCTTACAAGCATTTATTTAGCCCAGGTCAACTTCAAACAAATCCGTTGGCAAAAGACACAGGAAAATACGGATTATTGAGAAGGTAGCATCATCAACCACCGACATATGAGGTTTATACTTTTAAAAAATACAAAGTTCAATATTCGAAACTAGCTTCAGCAGGAGCTTAGGATAGTAGTGGTGACAATTTAGATATAAGGAGCAATTGCCCCCTATTTTTGAAAAAATACCTTTTTGTGGTATTTATATTTTTTAAAAAAATACAAAGTTCAATATTCGAACCTATCTTGTCAAATTTCATTGACACTTATAATGAAGAGGCTCAAACAATCGAATTGGACTCATATTTTGCATTTTTGTTTTAAAAAAAAAAAAAATTTGGAATAAAACCATTAATTTTTTCTAAGAATAAAACTACATTTTCCTGACTAAAAAAAAAAAAAATATATATATATTTTTTAACATGTTCAGTTGACATTATGAAAGACATAAGGCAATGTAACTTTTTTTCTTCTTCTTTTAATTGTTTAGGTGATGGTGATGATAGTATGACAATGACTATGAGAAATTGACAAAGTTTATTAACTATAAAAAATTTACATAAAAAATAAAACTTTTTTTTTCTACAGATTAAAAATATAGCACCACCAGCGACACCATTGAGTGATGAAGCAACTATATTTACAGGACCAATTCTCTCACCACCAGCAGAGTTCAGGGATGAAGCTACACTGGTCCTAGAGAATATGGAGTGGGAAAGTGGCTTCCTTAACGATGTTTTTGGGGAAATGGCCAGCCTGGATGACTTAAGCTGTGATATTGACATGTTTGAGGATCCGGTGTGGACAGATAGTTTCATACGTGAATATTTAGATGATGATGTTACAAGTAAATCTGAACCGGGTCCTCATAACGAAATTCCATCAGAGGACAATACAGGCTGGCTCGACCAATTGTCCCCAAACACATTGGAATATGTATTAGGGGACCTCATGCCACATCCCCCCAATATGATTGAACAGACTGGGAGTGGTGTTATTGACAATTCTCTGTCACCCGCCACCACTCCACCTAATGCTATAGATAGAAGTAGTACTAATACAACAGCAACAGTACCCCCTCTTCCGGATTTTTTTCTCTCCAACTCTGCCTTGCATCACACATTGGTCTACAGCGCCAAATTCGGTGACCCTTTCAACTCTCTAGTGTCGGGGGATATAATAACAGATCCCCTGGCCATTACACATTCATATACTGATAAGATTCGAGCCATTCTTGAACAACAAATGGGGGTGTGGGGAGTGGGGGTCAGTTTAAAAGCATCAATAGCACTAAAAATATTTTTTTTAAATGAAAGTGCGGGTGAGATGTATTCGAAATACTTGCACACAGAGATGTTGGCAATACACCCGCATTTATCAAATTATGGGGAGGTTTTTCTAAATTGGGCCAATAGTATTCAAAGTAAGTGGGAAAATTATAACGAGGGGGGTAGTGGATCTGTGGTTTTATTTATTGAAAGTTTAAATGTTAACATCTGTAGGTTTAAAAAGGATTTTATTGTAAGAGGTGGTGGGGCTGGGGAGAGGGCTATAGTTTTAAAATATCATTCAGATTTAGAGGGGTCTAGGGGGATACAACGAATCTGTTTCGATACGAGGCTGCAGTGTTTCAAGTATGCGTTTTTAATTGCGGCATACAGACCACTTCAAAAAGATGCATCTAAGAAAAAGTTGGACAAAATGGCAGTTAATGGTAGGGAGGGTTCAAAGTTCCCCAAAGTAAATTTTAATTGTTTAAATGGTCAATATCCCGTGACACTAAAAGGAATAGATATTTTTGAGCGGGCTAATGCACATTTAAAGATTGGTGTCACGGTGTTACAGTATGAAACAGAATTTGAAGAGGGTCAGCGTTCCGATAAGAAGGGTGTATTATTTCCAGTGCGGGCTCCTTCAATTGAATCAGTAGAATATTGGGTATGGCTTCTATACACCCCACCCACAGACTCCGATTCAATTGGTCATTTCAATCCGATTACGGATATTAGTAGGGTTCTAAGTGAGGGTAAGAAACATGAGGCACGTTATTACTGTCCAACATGCCTCTCAAGATTTCGCTCTGATTTAAATTTAAAGCATCACATGAAACACTGTAAACGTCATGGATACCAGGCTGTGGAGACGGTAAGCGGAGATAGAGCGATCTTACGTTTTAAAAATTTTCAAAACACGCTCCTGCAGAGCAATAAGATCGCTTTGGACTGCGAGGCTAAGCTGACAGACGTGTGCGATCCGTCAAATTCAAATCATGTTAAAATACATGAAGCCATAGGGGTCTCTTACGCTCACGCGCAACGAGATTCCAATAATACCATGCAAGTGCTGGAGGTAGTTGAGATGTTGAGTGACGGTGAAGACTGCATGCGCTCGGCATTGGTCAGTCTAGTCAAAACAGCGAACAGTGCAATTTCGCGCCTTCGTTATACAAACTATCCTATGGTCCTATCACCAGATGACATAGTGGCCATTAAAAATCGTAAAATGTGTTGGGTTTGCAAGGGAGAATTTGATGATGGTGTTGGGAATGGGGGGAGGAGGAAGGTGATCGACCATGATCATTTGTGGCAGGAAATTACATCGGGAGGGAGTAACTTTAGAGGGGTAGCACACCAGTCATGCAATTTAAACGTTAGACAACAATATTTCGTACCTGTTTTTATACACAATTCCAATTACGACTTAAAGTTTGTTCTTCCGGCGTTGGCCCGCATTGCCAAGGGGGGAGTTGTAGATGACGCATGGATAGATGGTTCTTTTTCATATAATATCATACCCAAATCATCGGAGAAGCTACTGCTGCTAGAATTCATGTGGAAAACAGTTGACAAGGGTAACACGTGCCTGAATAAAATTCGTTTTTTAGACTCTTTCAGCTTCTTCCCCAAATCTTTAAGTCAATTGATTCAGGTGCAGAAAAGTGACAATTTTGATAGCTTCCCCCTCCTCAAACAGCGCTTCCCCGATGATGAAATGTATGATTTATTAACGTGTAAGGGTATATATCCATATGATTATTACAACTCTGGCTCGAGGCTAGATGAGGTGTCACTACCGCCCATTGAAGCTTTTTACAATTCTCTTACTGAGAGTGAGTGCACCACTAGCGACTACGAATTTGCTAAGAGGGTTTGGGCAAAGGGCGGATGTAAAAATGGGTGGGATTATTGTAAACTTTACTTGGCCAGTGACGTACTCACTCTTCTGGATATTGTGTGCAAAAATACGGATAAAATCTATGGGGAATTTGGGTTGGATTTAGGTTATTATTTTTCCACTCCCCATTTGGTGATGGACTTGATACTTAAAATCAGCAAAGAAGAAATAGGTCTGATCGCCGATGTGGATCAGCATCTGTTTGTAGAGAGATCAATGAGGGGTGGGTATGTTTTTCACGGGGATCGTATCATGAAAACTGATCCGAGTGGACAGCACACCGATGAAAAGTCGGACGCAGTTTTTTTGGATATGAATTCTCTTTACCCATCGGCAATGTCTCACTACTGTTTGCCGTGTGGCAATTATAAATGGCTTGACAATCCCTGTGCTTCGAATTTCCCCGACATTGCCAGTGTTGAGGAGAATGGGGCACAGGGATGGTTTTTTGAAATTGACGGTGAAATACCCATGGAAATCCATGACTCGGTAAAAGACTTTGTTTTTCCGTGCATAAATAGACCGGTGGGTAGGGACTCTCTGAGCCCCTACAATTTATCTTTAGTAGAGGACGGGAGTATGCACTGGGTACCTTCAAAACAAAAACTAATTGCCGATCTCAACCCGAAACAGAATATCGTTGTTCATCACGTGCTATTGAAATGGATGGTGTCCAATGGTTTCAAGGTCACAAAGATTCATAGAGCCCTCCAATTTGATCAAAAGCCTTACATGAAAACGTTTATTGACACCTTTGTCAGTAAGCGTTCACAAGCGAAAACGAAAGTTGAAAAAGAAGTCTATAAACTCATTTTGAACTCAGCTTTCGGTAAAATGTGCGAGAGCGTACGACACAGAAGTCGATGTGACATTGTAACCAACCCCAAAGATTGTGCTCGAATCATTGCGGATCCAAACTTCACATCGTTCACAATCATAGACTCCAATATGGTTCTCCTACATCGCAAGAAAAGAAACATTGTATTAAATAAAAATATTGCAGGCGGAAGTGCAATAACTGAAATATCCAAGAAACTCATGTTGTCATTTTATTATAATGTATGCAAGGTACAGTGGCCGATTGAGGGACAAGTTCAAGTGTACTACGGGGACACTGATTCACTCCTGTTAAAAGTCAAAACTGAAAATCTATTGAATGATTTGGAAAATGGCGAGTACATTAGCTCACGAATGGACTACACTAACTGGAACGAATCCCTCTACCCAGAGCTAGTGAAACGCCAGGCCCCAAATCAATTGTTAATGTTAAAATCTGAAACGGGTAGCGATCTGATATCCAGTGGTGTGTTTCCTGGACCGAAGGTATATTGTGTGGAAACGCACGGCAAGGATATCAAACAAGTTTGCAAGGGGGTACCTACACACTTTGTAAAAAATAATTTCGACATGAGTGTGTATAGAAACTGTGTGGAACGTAGTTTAGTGCCAAGGGCGAAAGTCATGGCGATTCGCTCTTTACAATTTAAAAACTACACAGTTAGAGTTGAGAAAAACGCCATGTCTGCCATATCGGACAAAGTCTATGTACTTGAGGATGGTGTGAAGGTATTGCCACACGGTCATTATTTAATTTCAGACCGAGTTGAATGTACAGAGTACAGAAAACAACTCGGTCTAAAAAAATTAACTTAAATTCACTAAAAAAAAGTATAAATTGGGTGGGAGGTTTTTTTTTTTTTTTAATTCTTTTTTTTCTCTATCACAATCAATTTTCAATGTGTGTGTGTGTGTGTGTGTGTGTGTGTGTTTGCAAGGCAGATCAATTTCCAGTATTTAATGCCAACCCCCCGGCCCGGGCCCGCCGCAGCGGGCCCCCGGCGCCCGGCGCTTCCCGGCCCCGGCCGCCGCAGCGGCCGCCCCCCGGGGGGGGGGGGACCCCAAAATTTAAAATGTTGTAAGTAAAAGTGTATGATATTTCAAGTGCACATTAGTCCAATAAATGTTGTATTTTTTTTATAAATAAATAAACAGAAAAAAAAAAAGTGTATTTATTTAAGTGTTTTTTTTTTCTAGTGGTTATGTAAATGTTGTATTTTTTTATTATAAATAAATTTAAAACAAGTGTATTTTTTTTTATTCATGTTTAATGTGCCTTTTTCAATGTAGTATATTTTTTAAAGTATTGTCACCTTTTTTATGTATATAATAAAAGAAAATATTATTCTCTATTCTTCTTCTTCTTCTCGTTATTATTCTTGAACGGAGTAGTAGTAGTAGTAATAGGGAAATTATTTAGTCATCAGACAGCCATAGTCTACAGTTAGTTGTCCAGGTGAACTGTTGAAGGGAACATGTATCAATTTAAAACACCATTCAGATCGTTTCTGTGTGGACCGTCAATGTCGGGCAAAACAACACTCTTAACTAAAATAATTAAAAATTGTGATAAAATGTTTGTGGAAAAGCCGAAAAAAATCTACTATTGCTATAGTATTTGGCAGGAGTCATATGATGAAATAAAAGCGATTGCCACCACCATGGGGTTGGTGCAGATACAATTCATACAGGGACTTGATGTTTTCAGCATTATTGAACAAAACTCTTGGTTGATCATTGACGATCTGGCTGAATCTATTGAACAATGGTCCCAGGAAATGCTACAACTGTTCACTGTTCGCTCTCATCATGAACAGATTTCCGTTACTCTGGTTCTACACAATCTCTTTCATCAGAGCAAGTGTATGCGAACACTTGCATTGAACTGCACCTACTATATCATCTACAGAGTTGTTCGTGATTCTAGCTCGCTAATAACTCTCAATAAACAAATCTATCCGGGAGCCCCCAAATTTCTGCTCTCAGCATACAATCAGGCAACTAATAAACCATACGGCTACATCCTATTGGATCTTAATCAAAATACACCCGAGGATCTACGTGTAGTCACAGATATTTTTGACAATGAAATTACAGTATATCTCCCCGTGAACACTAAAAAGACCTATTAGTTGCTATCATGACACTGAAGAAACTACATGAAAATAGACATTTGTTTTCAGTTCTAAGCACTTCAAAACCTCCGCTTAGGAAAGCAATACTCAAACACGGTATTGACAACGATTTCATTAATCTAATATCTGAACTTTGTTTAAATTTGATCGAGGGTAATGTTCAAGTGCCAGAAGTAGTTAAGCAACAGGCAAAGCAACATCGTTCCATTGTACGTACATTGGCCTCTAAAAAGAAAGGAAAGAATTTCAAAAGGAAACGACTTCTTCAGGCGGGCGGTAGCTTTTTCACACTTTTACTGCCAATAATTGCAGGACTTGTAAACAGTTTTCTCTAAAAGAGAGAGAGAGAATGGCAAAACCCTATAAATTGACTCCAATAGAACTCGCTCTCTCACCCGTCGAACACTTTGAGAACAATCTGAGTAAATTCCTTGACAATGAAAATATTGAGGATGATAAAAAACTGCTTTTACTTCAAGATGCACTTCGTCGAGTGGACAAACACAAGTCCTATCGGTCGAAGCCCACTGCTGCTGCTGCTGATCCCAAAAAGGAATCATCTCCTCGGCATTCTGCTGCTGCTGATGGAACACAATTGAAGAAGGAGGAATTGGATTCGATTGTATTGAAAATTGGAAATCTAATGCCCCACTCATATCGTGAACAAAGTAAACGACTCCTAGCCTATCTCTTGGAAAGTGATCACATTCAAGTTGAGAGCAATGGAACAGGGATTATAATTCAGGGCAAGAGCTATAATCTACTTGATTTAATCTATGATATGGTTACAAATCGTAAAGGACTATTATCATTTGACACTCATCTATACAACTTTCTAAATACATTAAACTTCCCCAAAAGTCTTATTGGCAATAGACAAATTCTAAAAAAATTAAATGAACATGCATCATCGTCATCATCATCAACAACAACATTGACACCATTAAAAAATGAACTTGAAGAAGAAGATTTTAAATCAATTTTGGAAAATACTAGCACACCGCTGATAGCTAGACAAAAGCGAAGACGTATCAGGTCATCATCACCACCACCACCACCAACGGCCAGTATACAAAAGGGTAGCGGACGTTACACAACGTGTTTACGTTCAAAATGGTTGAAGTTCTGAAAGGTGTTTATGAAAATATTGGTGAGGTGGGGAGTTTAAGTTCCCCCACAACTCTTTCCAAAGTCACTGGTGTTCCCCTAAAAATGTACAAGACTATCTACAAAATGAATCAAGTTACACTCTGCATAGAAATCATAGACTTCGTGCCAACCAATATCGAAAAACTAAAGCCTTTTACCCATTGCATATAATGCAAGCAGATCTCCTGACTCTAGATGAGCTTCAACGGCGTCACAATACACCGTACAAGTACATTCTACTTGCAATCAGTGTTTATAGTCGTTATGCATATGCAATTCCATTGCGATCAAAGAGAGGTGTTGAAGTTGCTCAGGCCATTGAAAGTATTCTCCAACAGGATACGTATAAAAAAATTCAAACGGATCGCGGTAGTGAATTTGTTAATCCCCATGTTGCAAAAGTACTAGAGAAATATAGTACACTGCTCTATCATAGTCACAGTCCTATAAAGGCTGCATTGGCCGAACGATTGATAAGAACTATTCGACTTTTAATTTCAAGATATTGTACATTGAAAAATACATCGGCTTTTATTCATGATCTTGATAAAATCATGTTGATTTACAATCAACGACCTCATCGATCATTGTCCAACTCTACGCCAACGGAAGTTCATCATTCTGATCATGATACAATTGACACCTTTCTTAAACAGTATTCCAATGAATCGTCGGCTGTCAAGAAGATGAAAAATAAATTCAATGTTGGTGATACGGTTCGAATTAATAGAACAACTAATGTTTTTGAAAAGGGGAATTACTTGTGGTCCACAGAACTTTTTAAGGTGGCAAAAATCCTAGACACTAAACCCATAACTTATCGTTTGCGTGATAGCAAAGATGAGGAGATTCTCGGCGGCTTTTATGACTATGAATTACAAAAAGTTAAAAATGCTAGTGAAATCTATCAAATTGAAAAGATATTAAAGACACGTACTCGCGGGGGTAAGAAACAGTTACTTGTTCGCTGGCTAGGATACAACTCTGATTTTGATTCTTGGATTGGTGTTGAAGATATTGACAATGCCCAATGATTTCTATGTAACTTTCATGTCCAACGTTTCCGATCCTCTCTACAATGACTTGAATACGACAAGTGATTTTTGGACAAAACTCTCCCCCGCCATCAAATTTGACGGTGCATATGAAGTGGCTCTTGTCGACTGTATTCTCAAAAATACCTATGACATCCTGAGAAAGGATCGTAAATATGAAATAAAAATACGACCGTTTGAATTCGGTGATGAAGGTGCAATGGCAACTTTTGACTCTAATCAGTACCCTATTGCTAACATCCCCTACAGGGAATACAATAACATGCATGAACTGTGTCGAGTTATCAACAAAAAAATTGCAAGTCGAAAAAAAGGTGGTTTCACTTTCAATTACTCGACGGAACAAAGGAGAATTTATATTACCAATCCATATGAGAATGAAAGAATTTTCCTCAATGAGAATTTACGTGAGGTTCTTGGTTTTAAAAAACGTATTATTAAGACAGAAAATTTCAGTGGTATTGACCATGTTATCTATGCAGACTATGCACCCAGCTTCTCCACGGACACTTGTATATTTCTCTACGCTTCATTTGTGGAAACATCTCGGGTTGGTAATTCAAATGTTCCCCTCCTACGAGTTCTTGAACGAAAAACCAATCAAGAACATGTTCACCACTACAATATAAAGCATCTTCAGTATATTCCCGTAAACACTTCCTATTTGGAGCTCTGTCAGTTAACACTAAGAACTGAATTAGGTGATCCAATAGCAATTTCAAAAGGCTTAGCAGTGATTACATGTCATTTTCGAGCCATTGTCAACGACAACGACGGTACAATAACCTAAAAAATGAACAATAGAAGAATTCCATTTGTCTGTCCCGATATTGACTGTTATGTTGGTGCTTTGAGTCCACGTCAAATAGGCAATGGATTGGACTACTACAAGGGGCGTACTACAATGTCTGGCTATGGTCTTGGTAGCTGGTTTGCTAGGCTATTTCGTTCTGCACTACCCCTTGCCAGAAAATATCTTGTACCTGCTGCATCAAATTTTGCTGCCTCCACACTACAGGACTGGGGGTCGGGCAAGAATTTCAAGGAGAGTGTTAAGGAAAATATTAGATCTTCAGCAAGAGCCGTTGGTGAACAATTAAAATCTCGACAAAATGGGGAGGGATTGAAAAGGATGCGTTCACGTCATTCACTCATCAGTCTCCACCCAGGCAGGAAGCAAAGGACATCAACAAGGACTTTGAGGAATAAAACAACGAAGTCCAATAAGCAACAGAAGAAGAAGAAAAAGAAAAAGATTGTTAGATCAAAGAAGGATTTCTTCTCTTAAGATGACTTATCTCCCCCACAAGGAATCATATCCATCAATCAGTTCCTCATTGAATCTATTCAATGCTGAAAATGTTGATGTCAGTGTCAAGTATGGCTACTATGAACAATTTCACCCTCAACAACCCCTCTCGGAAAATATACACTTTCAAATATTTTCCAATGAAGACTATTTCATTGATTTGTCGTCAACATTTATTGATTTAAATGTTGTGGTGAAGAAAAAGTCAGATAATACAACTCCGAATGCCGGCGATGGTCTCTCCTATGAAAACTGTATTCTACACAACCTATTCAAACAAATTAATGTATTTATTAATGGAACATTGGTGAGCACTAGCAATAATTTATCCAACTATGCAAGCTACATACAATTTATGATGATGACGCCAAAGGCATACAAGGAGATGAGAGGACAATCGCTGGGCTATGAATATCGAACAGGTGTTGATACTGATGGTGAGTTGACTACTGCAGTGACCCAGGAGTATCATCTAGTTGGAAAATTAAATCATGAGATATTCAATATATCCCAATGGCTACCCCCCAATGTCAAGATTGACATAAAGTTGCAGATGGCCCCATCGAATTTCATTTTGAGAAAAACACTTCCTGCAGCACCCGATGCAAATGTTATTATCACATCGGCAATTCTCCACGTCCGAAAACAACAGGTTATGAGCTCTGTTGCATTGGCAGTGGAAAAGCTAAGAGCCAATGGCAACAACATTAAACTTCTTGTCCCCCATACAATCACCAATCAACGTCACATTGCCACCGGTTCTCGTAGCTATAGCGATTCATCATTTATCAATGGAGAAATCCCATCAAAATTGGCTTTGGCCTTTGTGAAGAGTGGGAGTGCCGTTGGATCCTGGACTGAATCTCCCCATGATTTTAATTTTTTCGGTCTATCTAGCCTTGTGTGCAAAGTGAATGGTATTCCACTGTACACTCTATCATTTGACAAAAAATCCTATAGAACTCTGTACGAGTTGACCATGCAATCCCTAGATCATGACTCTCAACTATTTGAAAATGGAATAACCGATTCAATGTTTTCAAAAAATCATGGGGTTATTGTTTTGGATTTGTCAGGCACACAGGATATGAGCATAGTACGAACAGGGAATGTACGTTTAGAGTGTACATTTGCCAATGCTCTGACTGAGAGTATCACGCTAATATCACTGAGTCAATTTGAAACCTATTGGGAAATCACGCCCGACGGCAGTGTTCTACTAGACCTAGCACCATGAACACAAACCAAATAATCAACGTATTTAGTATGGATCCATACATGTCCCAGTACAAGTCCTATTGCATACCTTCGGACTTCATTGAAAAAATTCCAAGTGTTAACAATACCCTGATCATTGTTAATAGCAGTCCGTCGACTTTGAAGACCGGTCATTGGCTAAGCATCTTTCAAACAGCGAAGAATATTGAATTTTTTGATCCTCTTGGCCTATCGTATAAATTCTACGCTCCATACATCAGCAACTTTATTGAAAGCAGTGGGAAAACCATTATTCAAAATCAACGAAGAGTACAGGATTTAGCGACTAAGACATGTGGCTTTCATGCACTACTCTTTTTCATGTTCAGATGTCGTGGCTACACCTACAAGCAGTTTCTCGACATCTACGTTGACTTACCTCAATTGAACGACTTTCTAGTGGAGAATATACTTACAAGTGTATTTAATATTGATTTTAGTGCCCTAAGAATAAAATGTTCTAAAGATGTATGTGAAATTGTTTATTAATAAAAAAAAAAATTATATACATGATAAAAACGACTTTTCTACTCTTTAGATTTCATCCACTACTAGGTATTTGTCGACAACAACTAGTGCAGGTAGATTATCTGAATTCACAGTGTACTGATCCTGATGTAGTGCAATGTCAGGGTCACATTTTCTACAGTAGAGTGTGACTTCACTCTTGTCATATCTCTTTGTATAGTCAATGATACTATTCTCATTCATTCTATAGAATTCACATGTTTCAATTTGCCTATTTGAAGCAATTTCACAAACAGTGTCCTCAAGTGTCGAATCACATTCCGTCACAGCCAAATAAAAATCAGTGGGCTTATAATCATAACACCCAGTGTCTTCACAACGATGACGTAGAAACCATATTCTTTTGTTGTTCCAACAGTTGAATCGTTGACCCGGTTCCTCCTCCCAGAACAATCTAAAACCACGACGATACCAATCTCGTAGCAATAAACTAAAATCACGGTTAGGATTCTTTCCAATCATACCGGGATATGTACTCTCCCACTGCTTGCACTTATCATAATGACAATTGGAGCATAGGTGACCTCTAGGATGAGAGTCACACACCTCTTCAAGACAGGAATTACAACCTTTAATTTGTACAGCATATCCTCTATGCAATTTACACGGGTTGCATAATCTACACTTTTCATCATACTCCTCAATCATTGTGCAATTCTCACATGATGACCAGCTGCCCTGTGTGTACATACATAACGGACATGTATGGAACATTTTGTCAAGTGTTAACGCTCTCACTGCCACAATGAAACTGAGCTAGCAAAAAAAAAAAAAAATGTCTGAGAGAGAGAGAGAGGAGTAAATCATCCTTGAGCACCATCTTTCTTATGAAAAAAGTCCTAAATTTCTAAACTAATGTTTAAAAGCATATCCACAATATCATTTTGTCGTGTCGTGATCAATATATCAATAAATTGTGTAAATGCATTTGGACCACGATGTAGAAGCTTCATACAATAGTCTAATGATGGAGAATCAGTTTTCATTATATCGACAAGCATTCCTCGAGAAAATATCTTCCTTTGAATAGACAACTCTAGAAAATCATCATCTAGAATCAAACGTTTTTCCATAAGAATTAGATTCCTCATGATTCGCTCTTTCTCGAATCTATCCATTTTTAGAGTCCTAACTCTCTCACAACCAACTTCAGACTAATCAGAATTTCTTTTTCTACTCTAGAAAATATACGCCTGTCTACTATAGAAAGAAAAAAAATACCATTGATTTAGAAACATTTTTATTGAACATAATTACAATAATAATATTCACTGATGCATTTTGTTCTCATCAATATATTTCGATAGGACATCTAATGCTGACCGAAGTTTATTTATATGGAGAATATTCACTTTTCCAGCAAAACACAGCTGCTCCTCCTGCTTAAATTTGCTTAATGATATCACATATCTTGCATACATAATGTCCCATTCAAGACATAGTCTACACCCAGCGGTTATTTCCACAGCTACATTAGGTACTCGTATATCGTTGCTGCTGCTGCTGTCGGTTCCATCATTAATCTCCAATAGTGTAAATGCACCACTCATTTTTTCTCCACTAATATCCTCTCAAATAAACTATTCTCTTTGAATTCAATTCTCTTACTAATATGAAATACAATGAAAATTACTCCTTATATCCGAATCCAACTACTAATCAAGTAGTTAGTGTGACCGTCGCTCTCTCTCTATGGTTGTCCTCCAAAAATGAGTGTCATAATAGAAAACATGTCTATCAACCCATGTAGAGTTCATTGTAATAGGCAAATGACCCTGGTAACCCCAATTCGTTCGAAACTTACACACATATCTATGCCTTCAGGCGTAAGTTTGAATGTAAGTTTTTAATCAGCACCTCTCTTACTACTAACAGATAGCTCTTTTGAAAGTACAAAAAAAAAACTTTAGCGTAAAGGGCGAGGTATTGACTAGGGGGCGAACCCTCCATATACGTAATATTTCTGTTTGTTTTAAATTTTAATGTTGCTTGTTTTTTTTATCTAATTTCTGATCGTTTTTTAAATAATGCTGGGAAATCCGGCACCCCTTCATAAAAATGTCCTTTCCCCCACGGAAGCATCCTTCATGGAAAGAACCTGTCCGACCCCCTCCCACCCCCACCACCAGAAAAAAAATCCCTCCTGAAACGTCTGTATACTTCCAATTTACCAATACTATATGTAAACAATGGGCAAAGTTCATAACTTGCAGCCCTTCCCCCGGGAACTGTGGGGGATTAAGTCATCCTCAAAGACATATTTATTAGATTTTTGACAATGCTGAACAAAACGGATATCTTAAAATTTAGAATGGGTAACTTAGGGAAAAAATGAGCAAGGGAGGGGGCCAAGTTGCCCTCCAATTTTTTTGGTCACTTAAAAAGGGCACTAAAACTTTTAATTTCCGCTCAGATGAGCCCTCTTGCGATATTCTATGACTACTGGATCGATACGATCACCCCTGGAAAAAACAAAACAAAAAAACAAACAAATAAACACGCATCCGTGATCTTTCTTCTGGCAAAAAATACAAAATTCCACATTTTTGCAGATAGGAGCTTGAAACTTCTATAGTAGGGTTCTCTAATACACTGAATTTGATGGTGTGATTTCATTCTATGACTTTTAGGGGTTGTTTCCCCCTTTTTTTGAAAATAAGGCAAATTTTCTCAGGCGCGTAAATTTTGATGGGTAAGACTAAACTTAATGAAACTTATATATTTGAAATCAGCATAAAATCTGATTCTATTGATGTATCTATTGGTATTAAAATTACGGTTTTTAGAGTTTTGGTTACTATTGAGCCGGGTCGCTCCTTACTTACAGTTCGTTACTACGAACTGTTCATAACAGTTCAAAATAAACCACTGAAACATGAGTCGACGAGGAATCCCCACTTTTACCTACAAGGCTATGACAAAGGCAGGGCACAATAGTAGGTGGAACCATCCAGTCATGTTTGCGCAATAATAATCAATATATCCATTGTTAGCGTTTCCATAGACACATGCATCCACGCATACATAACAGAGGGATTTTAAATTTCCATCAACCAGTTCCAATGCACAGAAACAGTCGCCACAAATGCCCCCACCATTAAATTAATAAAGAAGAAAAGAGTAGTGACTATGGGCCAGCTCAGAGTAGTAATGACCTTACTAGTAATATAGGGCCTATTTAATCCAAAGGGTACGACAGACTTATAAGTGTAAACTGGCGCTAGTATCGAAGAGAAAAATACCAGCGGTGTTTAGCTTAGTGACTTGGCATGACCCAAAATGCTGCATAACAGTCTTTCCGCTATTTTCAAATGCAAGGAAGGGCAAAGGCATAAAAATTATGTCGTCATTAGTCCTAACCGCTTTTAGTCAACTAATTTTGAATATGCTAGACTTTTCATAGTTGACCAACTCCTACTTTGTGCACAGGATTAAAACTTAAAATAGTTCGCACTTTATTTGAGATAATTCGCACTAGATTAGCACTTCAATCCCATTGCATTATAGTGATCAAATCAAATTAGTATTTTTTAAATATAAATTGAGTGCTTACGATTCTAATCAATGCTTCTCACCTTTGGAATCTTCTAACTGTGTATAGACAAGATCCAAAAAACATCTTCTGGCCAGAATTTCGGCATGGCAGTCGAAAACTGCATGACATCCGCTGTTTCAGTATTTTTCCGAGGATGACTTTAGTCCCAGTTGCGAGTGTAATTACTTCAAAGTCGTCATTGGGTTTTTGTAAAACAAATGATGAAATCACTTTGAAATTTGTTGGCATGGATTTTTGTACATCTTTTCATACCATTAATTCTGAAACTTTGGCGTCAACCAGGTTAGAACACAAAAAAACGCAATTAAAACAAAGAATACAATGAAAGTACAATCCCATTGAAGTTTCTGAATTATGGCACACTTGCCGATAAAATCAAAATTACGCACGACTACGGCGCCAATTACGTTCGCCGTTCGTAATTTCTCGAGTTGAACATTGCTCAACTTTCAAGCATAAATTTCTTGACTGACAAATCAGAGTCAAAGTTTAAAGCATACTTGTTGAAACTAGAAAAGATGGAGACTTAGAACAGCGGTTTTTCTGTTTGGGAGAGGAATTTGACAAAAGTTAAGAAGACTTAGCATTAGTAGAGAACAGTTGGACACAAATTACTGTTGGAGCAAACGCAATTTAATGCAAGAAGCTAAGAAGCTAATTATCAACAACAATAATGAATTAGTTGTTGTTACCTTTATGATAAAATAGCTCAGAACTAATAATTATAGACACCAGGTTTTTATTGAAGGTTTCAAATGGTATGACAAGATCGGCAAAACAGAGATCCTGATGATGAACTAAAGGGCTAGGCACACGTAGCTGATTTCGGGAACCGATTTCAACATCATTGGACAAACGATAGTGGTAAGAAAAATTGGTTGAAAGAAAAATTTATTGCGCAAAATTTTCAAAACTAAAAATCATGGGCACAAATAGTCAACTGAAGTTTATTAATAGTTGCTTGATGGATCTTAGCTCAGTTTTCAGTTTATTTCTCAGCTCAGTAGTGGGGTCTTTCACCGCATATACCTCTGGCTGACTATTTATTTGTATCCTTATTTTTTTGTGATGGTCATGATGAAAATCAGCATTGATTTTGTAAATCGGCGCCGAAAGCTAGAAAATTTTTCCAGCTCAAATCGACGCCGATTTCTTTTAAAATCGGCGCTGATTTGGAAATCAGTTCCTGAAATCAGCTACGTGTGCCCAGCCCTTAAGCTAACAAACATCTTTACTCATACAGAAGTCCGTTCCTTGAGGAGGTAGGGTCATCTATTCCACCTCCTGTCAAGTACCCCTGCAGGGATCATTAAGGAAATCAATCCTTCAGAAAATGTCTAGCGAATTTCTAGAGGGAGACCACTCATCAGACGAGACGACGCAGTAGACCAATATAAACCCAAATGATATCCATTTCTTGCCATACATTGGACCACATGGAAAAAAACTGATCGAGGTGCTAACTAGTTCCCTTTACATTGGCAACCCTGCTGAGCAAGAGCTTTAAGTCAATTGGGTCAAGTACAAACGTTGAAAACAACGATGACAGTCCCCCTCACATACGAAACAATTTCTATTCATTTCAAGTTTTCATATTGCTTCTTATTCTCAATTAAAAGGCCTTGGTTTTTATTTAATAATATAAAACACAAAAGTGTACTAACTATTTAAACAGAAACATCAAAATTGAAAATACAATTTGTTTCCTGTTTTAAAAAGTCAATGCTCTTTTCAGAAATGAATGCAGATTAAAAGACTTCAAAGACTTTGATGCTGAATACTGTTAATAACATTGAACTCTGTTAACAGTTAACAGCTTTTAGCTCTTAGACACACTCTTATTTGCCTCTTTTCCCTAGCACTAAATTATTTAAGTTCAATTTAAATTTTAACAAAAAATGTAGATAAAGCTATGATTATACTACTTTTGCCTGGGAAGTGTTAATGTTAGTTTCTACAGCTTGAAGCTTACGACTTTCATTTAAAAATTGAGATGAAATGGAGTAATGACGTAAGTATGCCTTGTTGCAACTGACTAAACGAAGCAAAAGTGTCAGTATAATGGAATATGTTTCATGGATTTGGTAAAATATCTGTAATGTATTCATCTAAGTGAATTGGTACCCGTGGATACTCTAGAAATTAGTAAGAGAGGAACCTGCCTAGTATAGCTACCTAGCTGGGCACCAGGCAAATGTTGAAGCCTCACCTATCCTATTACATCCCTCTACCTAACAACGATCAATCTGTAAACTACTTTAGAGCAATCTAGAAAAAGAAACCCGCAGAACAGCCCTGTAAATAAAGTTATATATGCTACTACTAGAATTGAAAAACAACCAGAACCTTGAGATTTGGTCAGCTGGTACTTATTGGAATGGTAAGAACATCTTCAAAGGTAAGAACATCTTCAATCCAGAATTGATCAAAATTCTTGCCTTGTCTTTGTAGACTAAATTCTTCGACAAATGCCTAAAATAATTGTTTATACCGGTGTTGGTAAAAAACACTATACACTATATATACATATGTATATTTATATATATATATTTATATATATATATATATATATATATATATATATATATATATATATATATATATATATATATATTATATAATATATATATATATATATATATATATATATATATATATATATATATATAATATATATATATATATATATATATATATATATATATATATATTATATATATATATATATATATATATATATATATATATATATATATATAATATATATATATATATAATATATATATATATATATATATATATATATATATATATATATATATTAATATATATATATATATATATATATATATTTATATATAAATATATATATATATATATATATATATATACATATATATATATTTATATATATATATATATATATATATATATATATATATATTTATATATATATATATATATATATATGTATATATATATATATATATATATATATATATATATATATATATATATATATATTTATATATATATATATATATATATATATATATATATATATAAAATTGAAAAATGGCGTTTATATGTGTTTCTCCGGGTCTATTGTACCTAAAGGGGCAATTTCCTCGTCATGTTCTGAGGTCGAAATCATGAGACAGCGCTTTTCCGGATCCTTGAGGTTTTCTTTTTCATTTTCCTTGTTAAATTTCCTCAGTAAATTCACATGGTAAACTTCTTCCTTTTTTCTTGCTCCATCTAATTCTATCATATAATTTACATCATTCATTTTCTTTTTCACCTTAAACGGGCCCCTTCCATCTTACTTCCAATTTATTATTTCCGTCCGGTAATAAAATGAGGACTTCCTCCCCTTCCTTGAATTCGCGCATTCGGGCGGATTTATCGTACCATGTTTTCGTTTTGTCTGCATATTTCCCCTGTGTTTGTTTTGCAATTTCATGGTATTTATGCAGTTGTTCTCGTAGTGATAGCAAGTGGGTTATCACTGTTTCTTCATTTTTCTCCTCATTCTCCCATGATTCCTTTAAAATGTCTAACACCCCCCTTGGGTTTGTCCCATATAATAATTCAAATGGCGAGAACCCTGTAGCTTGGTGTGGAGTTTCTCTGTATGCAAAAAGGACATAAGGAAGCATTTTGTCCCATTGGTTTACATCATCTCTTACAAAACGTCGCAACATACTAATTAGGGTTCCGTTAAATCTTTTTGTCACTCCATTTGTCTGAGGATGGAATGGAGTAGTTAATGCTTGTTTAATACCGAGAATTTCGTATAATTTTCGGATGTATGTCGATATAAAATTGGTTCCATTATCTGTTAAAATTTCCTTCGGGATTCCGTGACGCGAGACATATTTCACTAATTCTTCTGCGATTTTTGGTGATTTTACTGTTCGCATTGGGATAGCTTCTGGGTATCTCGTAGCCAGATCATCAAACAGTTCGTGGTAACGAACTGTAAGTAAGGAGCGACCCGGCTCGATGGTAACCGAAAGTCTAGAAAACGGTATTTTGATACAAATAGATACATCAAAAGAATCAGATTTTAATGCTGATTTCAAATATATAAGTTTCATCAAGTTTAATCCTTTCCATCAAAAGTTAGGCGCCTGAGAAAATTTGGCTGATTTTCGAAAAAGGGGGGAAAGACCCCCTAAAAGTCATAGAACCTTAATGAAAATCACACCATCATATTCCGCGTATCAGAGAACCCTACTGTAGAGGTTTCAAGCTCCCATCTACAAAAATGTGGAATTTTGCATTTTTGGCCAGAAGAAAGATCACGGGTGCGTGTTTATTGTTTGTTTGTTTGTTTTTTTTTTTTCCCCAGGGGTGATCGTATCGAACCAGTTGTCCTAGAATATCGTGAAAGGGCTCATTGGAATGGAAACTGAAAGTTCTAGTGCCCTTTTTAAGTGACCAAAAAAAATGGAGGGCAACTAGGCCCCCTCCCACGCTCATTTTTTTCCCAAAGTCACCTGATCAAAATTTTGAGATAGCCATTTTGTTCAGCATGTTCGAAAATATTATAAGTATGTCTTTTAGGATGACTTAATCCCCGAACTTCCCGGGGGGAGGGCTGAAAGTTATGAACTTTACCCAATGTTAACATATAGTATTGGTTATTTGGAAGTATACAGACGTTTTCAGGGGAGATTTTTCCTGGTAGTGGGGGGGAGGGGGGGGGGGGTGGGTGGGTCAGGGGTTATTTGGGAGGAGTCTTTCCATGAAGGAAGTTTTCATGGGGGAAGGGACATTGCTATGAAGGGGACGCCGGACTTCCCAGCATTATTTAAAAAAAGATCATAAATTTAATATAAAAAAACAAGTATTTCAACTGCAACAGCAGCAACATCGAAACTTTAAACGAACAGAAAATATTACATATATAATTGGGTTCACCCCGTAGTCAATGCCTCGCTCTTTAAGCCAAAGATTTTTTAGTACTTTCATAAGAGCTATTTATTCTAATTAACGGCCTTTGTGATTAAGCGGTCATTTCTAAAGAATTGGAACAAGATTTGAACTTTCGCTTAAAGAGTAAGGTATTGACTAGGGGGCGAACCCCCTAATAAATGTATTAAAAATATATGAATATAGAAGTTCGTTACGTAAGTTAATTCGTAAGTTACGTATATTTATTACTAATAAAAACGTTCGTAAATAAAATTAAACAAGTTTCGAGAAAGCCATTTAACTAAATAAAAGTAAATTAATATGACAATTTTGTTTTAATTATTCATGTACGGTGAGCCAAGATCAAAACCTGCATTTATTCAAAAACGTTCAAAAATTAAATAAAAAAAAACAAGTTTTTTAAACTGAAAGTAAGGAGCGACATTAAAACTTAAAACGAACAGAAATTATTCTGTATATGAAAGAGACTGTCCCCTCCTCAACGCCTCGCTCTTTACGCTAAAGTTTGACTCTGTCTCACAACTTTATTTTTTAAAACAATAAAAAACTTTAGCGTAAAGAGCGAGGCGTTGAGGAGGGGACAGTCTCTTTCATATACAGAATAATTTCTGTTCGTTTTAAGTTTTAATGTCGCTCCTTACTTTCAGTTTAAAAAACTTCTTTTTTTTTATTTAATTAATAACTAAAATGAATCTGTTTCCCGCGCTAGACTTCGGAAGTGGACCTACAATGTCCATTGAAATTCTCTCAAATGGTTTGCCGAAAATGGGCATTTTTTTCATTGGAACTTTTTCATTTGGTTTTTTGTATGCGACTAATTGACAGTCTTTGCATCTTTTACAAAAGTTGATAATATCTTTTTTAATCCTTTCCACCAAAAACGCTGCAAGACTCTATCTCTTGTTCTTTGGGATCCCATGTGTCCCCCCGTTGGGCTTGAGTGAGCCAACTTTATTACCGCTTTCCTTAATTCATGTGGTACCAAAAGTTGTAGTTTTCTAGCGTTTTCCCCAGTCTCCATTATTTTGTAAAGTAGATTTCCATTACTGGAAAACTGTTTAGATTGTGGATTCTTTTGGTTCGTTAGTGCTAATTTTATTTTTTTGCAATCTCTATCATTTGTTTGTAATTCTGCGAATTTTTCGGAAGTTATTCCGAGTGTTTCGGTTAGTTCATCTTTGGTTTCCTCTGCTTCTTTTTCTATGGTCAATAATTTCTCTTGTTTTTGGTTATATTCCTTTTTATCTGCCCTTTTTCGGCTCTTCGGTTTTCTTAGTTTTGCATTTTTATGAACATCTCGTCGTTGAATTGAAATGGGTTTTGCATATTCTGATCATCATTTTCATTAATGGGCGGCCCAGCCTCCCTTTTATTTTTTTCTTGACTTCGTGTCACCGCATTTACTCTTTTTATCATGGAGGTTGCTTTTAGTGCAAGAAAGTTTTCGATATTTCCGAAAGCTCCCCCTAATAAAACGTCTACTGCAAGAGTAGGTACAACCCCTACTTTTATTTCTTTTTTAACCATATTTCCCTCTTTATTGGCTAATTCTATTATGACCTGAGCTGTCGGACATTTATGTTCTGCTCCATAGTAGCATAGCGATGCCACTTTATTTTTGTAATTTATGTCGGTTTTCTTTATCAAGTCTTCCCGTACATAGGTTTGGTCGCTGCAGGAATTAATAGCTATTTCTACCGATTTACCATTTAGTTCGCCACACACTTTGTGTGATTCTGCAAATGCGTAAGTTTTCATATTCTCCGGGCTTTTAACTCATGCGGTTCTTTTATACGTTCGAGACTTTTTCCAATTCTCTCGGGATCGATCATTTCTCGGATTGTCTTGTCTTCCGTTTGCCCCTTCTTCCCTTGTTCTGTAATTATTGCCGTAATTTTTTTTCGCGCTTCGGCAATCTGAGGCGTAATGTCCTCGTTTATTACAGTTATAACAGGTAACGTCATACTGTTCCTGTTTTTGGCCGTATTTTCTACCGTCTTTATTTGGGCATTTGGTGCTATAGTGGCCGCCCAAGTTACAGTGGTAGCATGTTACTTCTCCTTGCATTTGCCATATTTGGCTAGCATTCTTTTTATTTTCTGTGTACGGGTATTCTTTTTCTACCATTTCCTCCTAACCTTGTTCTTTGTGGGAATGCCTCCCTCCTAATTTCAGTGTGCCTGTCTGCTAATTCGGACATTTCTTCAATTGTTTGTGGGTTTTTCTCTTTTAAGTACATTCTCATATTTGGATGGGTATTTTCTAAGAATTGTTCCATCGCTGTTTTATTCACTATTCCCGTTATCTTATCTTTTATTTCTTCCGGGTCTTCTAATATTGTATAGTTTTCTATCTCTAGCCATTTTAAACACATATCTTTCAATTTGTACCCGTGTTCTTTATAAGTTTCGTTGTCTCGTTTTCTTTCGCTTCTAAACCTTCTTTGAAAGTGCTCGGGGAAGAGTTGAAATTTTTCAAAAATGGCTTGTTTTAGTCTTTCAAAATCTTTTGAGTATTCCATTGGTAATGCTTTATATGCAAGTTGTGCTTTGTAGTTAAGGAGGGGCTGTATTCTTGTCACCCAATTTTCTCTCGGCAACCCGCTTAATTCCGCCGTTTTTTCAAAATTGTATATGTATAAATGTACATCTTCATTTTCTTTCATTGGTTGAAGGTTTACTGCCTGCATTATCTCTATTGTAGACGATTTCTGAGGCTCTTGGTAATTTCTCCCTGCAATCATTTCCATTATGTATTTTCTTTCCTCTCTGTCTGCCTCCTCCTTTCTTTCTCTGGCTACTCTATCTCTTTCTCTTTGTTCTCTATCTTCCTCCTCCTTTCGTTCTTTGGCTACTCGATCTCTTTCTCTTTGTTCTCTATCTTCCTCTTTCGTTCTCTGCTATCCTATCAGCCTCTTCTTTCGTTCTCTAGCTATCCTCTTTCTCTTTTCTATCTTTCTCTCTTTTCTATCTTCCTCCTCTTTTCGTGCTCTGTCTAATCTTTCCTTCTCTATGAAATTTAAAAGTTGTTGTATCATATCTATTTGAGTGCTTTTTCGTGAGCTTCTGCTGGAAATTGAACTTCTACTACTCCTGCTGCTTGGCCTACTCTGAATCTCACTGTCTTTATATTCTCTTAATTCATTTTCTGAGTCTACTCGTTGTATAATATTTTCTTCTCCCCGCAACTCCCCTACTTTTTGTACCTTCTCTGAAGGGTGAGTTTGTTTTGTTATACCCGTTCTTTCATGTAATGATTTTTCCTCATGTATTATCGCCACTGTTTCTTTTGTTCGGGTTTCTCTATCTGCGAGTAATTCTTTCTGCATTTGTTTTAGACTTTTCTCTTCTTCTCTGGTTCGTACCGGGGATCGCTCTATTACTGATTTTGGTTTGAAGATATCCTCTTCACATGTCTCAGAAATGTCTATTTCATCTGTTGAGTGATATATGGTTCTATCTGATGGTGTTTTTCTTAGGGTATTTCCAGCGGGAGTCGCATACAATTGTGTGTCTGAATCCGATTTTTGTTTTACCGCGGTAGATCTTGTCTGAATTCTTCGTTTGTCCACCATTATTTCAAGGTTTATTTAACGTCTTTCGTTCAAATGAAAATCCTTTTATCAATGTTTCTTTTTATCCTTTCGTGAAAAATTATTTACTTTTAATAATTGTCGATTATCTGTGGGTGGCGCAATCTCCCTTGTCTCACAAGTTAATTATTCGCGTGATTTATTGATTCTTAAATTGTATTACCTATTATTATCTGACTAGGCACAGCTCAGATAAAAATTTTCTCTTTACGATTTTTATATATGTACCCACCATAGGCTACTTTCTAGGCCAAATTAACCCGTCTCTTCGAAAGCGCGGAATTCTTTTATTATCAGATTTACTGATAGGGCCTTAAATCGCTGCCACCACTTATTGGATGTTTAACGTGCGGGGGTCACCACTTTTAAAGGCAAAAATGGCGCAAAGGGTTGCTATGCCACTTACTGGAGGGGGAGATCCCTCGTCGGCCCCAAATTAGTGGGATTTCCACGGTTACTCCAACGGTTACGTATACTAACGTGATCGGATGGTCTATGGCCACATTTAAAGCCAAAGTTTACCGATAAGGTTTTCTAACTATCTCTTTAGTTCCGACCTAAGCTGATAAGTTAAAAGAGTACATAAAAAAACCTTACTGCATTCACAACACGTTGTACAAAAGAACTGAACTAAAAAGGACTCTTTCTCCCAGCCCGCTAGCCGCGTGCTGCGCAGGGGTTACGAGGGTGGTAATGAATCTTTCCAGCCAATCCTAGGACTTACTAATTTACTGATCAACCTCCCTAACTGCGCAATTTCTTACCTCGTGGTCTATTAAACACGTACGCAATTAAGAAGACCCAAAATGGCGTCACAAAAATAAAAGAAAATTAATATTTATTACTCGGGGAAGGAAAATAATTAAGGGGCAAAAAGAAATGAATGTGGAAGGGATATTTATCTGAAAAAA
Organism: Artemia sinica; assembly: GCA_027921565.1. Lineage (NCBI taxonomy): Eukaryota > Metazoa > Arthropoda > Branchiopoda > Anostraca > Artemiidae > Artemia > Artemia sinica. The sequence continues at coordinate 21,880,064 of CM051258.1, forward strand.
CTGGGACCAAGGGTTCCAACAGCTACTATGTTATTACATAATATAAGCATTTCGTATGACATCTAATATGGCATCATATAAGTATTTTATTATATGATGTCAAGCATAGAATAAATAAGATTATTGAGTTTCCAACGCAACAGTTATTTGTATAATTTAATGTCTCTTGAAAGGACCAAAAACGAAAATTTGCAGTTGCAGTTACTATCAATTCCGACAACACCAATACGGACAGTTAAAGCAAAGGCCAATGCTAAATAGTCAAAAATGAAAATGAAGAGCAGCAAGTCAATGAAAATCAACCTGGACAGCGATAATCAAAACGTGTAAAAATTGCAAATGATAGCGATGATGATTGGGTTTGGGATTTTGACATGGATAAGGTCATCAGGGCCTACCATACCTTTGTTAAAAAAAACAAAGGTTCGGCGATATGTATTTCACAATGACGAAAGATAAGCCAAGGTATAACGAAGCAAACAAATTGAAAATGATAGCGATGATGATTGGGTTTTGGATTTTGACAAGGATAAGGTCATCAATACCGACCATACCTTATTGATCTAAACTTACTACTTATTGATGTAAACTTACTAAATACATTATTGCTATTTTCAATGTTACTAATTCTACTCTTACTATTTTTACTAAGCATGACTAGATAAAACAAGAAAAAGAAGTAAAAAAATCAAATTTACCATGATACGTTCTGGAGACTGATCGGGCGAGATTAGTTCGACATTTTGATTACAATCTTTTTTTTCTATAAGTGAGCATATAAGCGCTGGATTCTCCTCCTCCATAAGAATTGTCAACGAATTCTTGCTTTGTCACCAAAAATACACAAATGTATAAGACTGTATCACAAAATTATAAAATTCATATAAATTTCAAAGTCGAGACTGGTTTTATCTACAGGTTCCACTAGTTTCATAGTGAAAATTCATTCACGCAACTGGATATATTTTATTGAATCAATAAATCCATCAAATACCATTTTACTTGCATTCACTAAACACCACATCAGGCTGACGGGTGCTTACGAATCTACAACAACACTGATCATGTAAAGTTGAAAATTCAAAATTAAGTAGGCAGAGAAAAATCGATAGGGTCTTTTACATATTCTGGTTCAATTATTTCACCCCACCCCTCCTTTTTCCTCATTACCTTGACATCACTACTAATAAGAGCTCAAACTAAACATCATATAAAAAGAAAATCCAACAACTTAAAAACCATTAGCTAAATAAAAACATTAAGAGAAAATATTCATGAAAAACATACCTTTTTAGGGTTTTTCCGAGGAAAATTTTCACGGATACAATTTTAACATCAACCCTACCATGTTACGGAAAGTCTTCAACCAAACAAAACCTAAACTAAACAGATTGACTCAAATATATCGCCAGAAATAACACTACTTCTATATATTATAAACTTCACGGCAAACAAATAAGATCGAACGAATAATCATTATGAAAAAAAAAACACAAACAAACAAGCAGACAGAAGAAGCAATTTATAGTACAGAATAGATAAAAGAGTAAAGAAAAGAAGAGACAAATTATTGAATGATTTTTTTCAGAAAGTTAGCGCCCTAATTAAGTTATGAGCATTCCGATATTTCGTTTTTCAACTTTGCATATGGTAATTTTCATTGCACAAAGGCGTAAAAGAGTGATATTTTTTTTTCTTTAAATATTTATCCGACCAGGGGACCCAATTTAGGGGCAAGCAGGGTTTAATTTCCCCTTTTTAGATTGTTTTACCTTTCTCCTCTTTCTATATTTTGAGAATAGCTTTTAAATTATTTTGAAGGAAAAAAAACTTCCAAAAGAATACCCCCCCCCCTTTAATCCCGAAAAAATCACTTTTGTATTTTCATTGAATAAAATTAAAAACGAAAACCCCGTGAATTTTCATGGATTTTAGTATTTTTGTTTCAACAATATTTCTATTTATGTAAAAGATAGTTTATAGTTTTAATCCATGCATTCATGCTACCTTTTGCATTATAAAGGACAATTATCCTTACGTTAATTGGATTTCTACCTAATGGTAATGAAAATTTCTTCTCTTCTATTTAAAGGAGAGAAGCAGAGATTCGTCAGCTGTTCAAAAACGGGCGACAAAATCATACTGAGCCCCAAATACGACACTTATGCAACTGCAACTGCAACGCTGAAAATAAGAACACTGGGAGAACGGAGATTCCATCTCATGTGCAAATTTGGACAGTCACTCCTCGCTAGTGAAAAATGGGGTACGTTGTTGCCTCCCCTTACTGCCCCCATACTCGACACATGAACAAGTTCAAACCTATAAGATGCAGAACGAAGCGATTCAGCAACTCTTTTATTCCGTTTTATACAAGTGTCATTAATCATGCTTAGTTTTTTTCCTTTTTGTTGTAAGAGATAGCGTTATTTAGTTGAGGCTATTGCTAATACTATGGAAGCTGTTTTTAAATTAAGTAAAAAAAATAAGTTTTTTTTTAACTGAAAGTAAGGAGCGACATTACAAATTAAAACGAACAGAGATTATTCCGTATATAAAAGGGGCTGTCCCCTCCTCAACGCCTCGCTCTTTACGCTAAAGTTTTTTATTCTTTTAAAAAATAAAGTTGTGAGAAAGAGTCGAACTTTAGCGTAAAGAGCGAGGCGTTGAGGAGGGGCAGTCCCTTTAATATACGGAATAATTTCTGTTCGTTTTAAGTTTTAATGTCATTCCTAACTTTCAGTAAAAAACGTATTTTTTTTATTTAATTTCTGAACGTTTTTGAATTAATGCAGGTTTTGATTTTGGCTCACCGTACATGAATAATTAAAACAAATTTGCATATTAACTTTTTTTTTGGTTAAATGGCTTTCTCTAAAGTTGTTTATTTTATTTACGAACGCTTTTATTAGTAAAAAAATATACGTAACTTACGAATTAACTTACGTGACGAACTTCTATATTCATATATTTGTAATACGTATATTAGGGGGTTCACCCCCTAGTCAATACCTCGCTCTTAACGCTAAAGTTAGAATTTTGTTCCAATTCTTTAAAAATGGCCCCTTAATCTAAAAGCCCGTTAATTAGAATAAATAGCTCTTATAAAAGTACTAAAAAAAACTTTAGCGTAAAGGGCGAGGTATTGACTAGGGGGCGAACCCAATCATATACGCATTTCTGTTCGTTTTAAGTTTTGATGTTGCTCCTTACTTTCAGTTGAAAAACTTGTTTTTTTTTAATTTAATTCCTGATCGATTTAAATAATGCTGGGAAATCCGGCACCCCCCTTCATAGCAATGTCCCTTCCCTCAAGACCCCCCCCCCCCCCCAACCCCGCACTACCAGAAAAAAAACTGAAAACGTCTGTATACTTCCCAATAACCAATACTATATTCACTACTATATATTCACTACAATACTATATGTTCACTTTTTAAGCGTCAACAGATATAGGAGGGTAACCAGCCCCCCACCAAGCCCTTTTTTCCCAAATGACTCCGATAAAATTTTTGAGATAGCCATTTTGTTAAAAATAGTTCAAAGATCATAAAACAAAAACTCCGGTGTTGACACAACTCCCCAGGGCCAGAGGGCAGGCGTTGTAAGTTGTGCCCTGGGGGCATATATGGTTCTTATAGCAGGGATGCTCGTATAAACTTCAAAGAGGGCTCATTTGATTACAAATTGAAAGTTCTAGTTCACTTTTTAAGAGTCAAAAGAGATTGGAGGGCACCTAGCCCCCCCCCCCCTCCACGCCCTTTTTTCTCAAACCAATCTGATAAGAACTGTGATATAGGCATTTTTTAAAAAATAGTTCAAAGACCATATAACGAACACTCTGGGGCCGACACAGACCCCCCAGGGCCCGAGGGCAGGTGTTGTAAGTTGTGCCCTGGGGGAATCTATAGTTCTTATGGAAGGGATGCTCGTAAAGACTTCCGAGCGGGCTCATTTGATTGGAAAATGAAAGTTCTAGTTCAGTTTTTGAGAGTCAAAAGAGATTGAAGGGCAACTAGACCCCCGCCCCACGCCCCTGTTTTCCCGAATGCATCCGAAAAAAAAATTTGAGATAGCCATTAAGTTTAAAATTGCTCAAAAGTCAGATAAAAAAAACTCAGATGTTGACACAACCCCCAGGGCCCGGGGGCAGGAGTTGTAAGTTATGCCATGGGTCATATATGGTTCTTATGAAAGGGATGCTCGTATAAACTTCAGAGAGGGATCATTTGATTGGAAATTGAAAGTCTGAGTTCATTTTTTTATAGTCAAACGAGATCCAATGGCAACTAGCCCCCCTCCCCCCACGCCTTCTTTTTCCAAACCCATATGATGAGCATTTTGAGATAGAGACTCTGTAAAAAAAAAAAAATAGTTCAAAGGTCGGATAAGAAAAACTCTGGTGTCAATACAACCCCCCAGGGCCCGGGGAGAGACGTTCTAAGTTATGCCCTAAAGGCATGTATGGTTCGTATGAAAGGGATTCTCGTAATAACTTCATAGAGGGCTCATTTGATAGGAAATTGAAAGTTTTAGTTCACTTTTTAAGAATCAAGAGATTTAAGGGCAACTAGCTCTCCTCACGCCCTTTTTCTCCAAACCCATCTGCTACAAATTTTGAGATAGCCAGTTTTTTAAAAATTGTTCAGAAATCAGATAACAAAAACTCCGGTGTCAACAAAACCCTGCAGGGCACGGGGGGTAGCCAGTGTAAGTGTTGTCTTGGGGCGCATATGGTTATTTTGAAAGGGAGGCTCGTATAAACTTCAGAGAGGGCTCATTTGATTGGAAATTGAAAGTTCTAGTTCACTTTTTAAGAGTCAAAAGATATCCGAGGGCAACTAGACCCCCCAAACACACACCCTTTTTTCCCCAAGCCTATCCAATAAAATTTTTAAAATAGCCATTTCATTACAAATAGTTCAAAGGTCAGATAGGAAAACTCCTGTTTCAACAAAACCCCCCAGGGCCTAGAGGCAGGCGTTGTAAGTAATGTTCTGGGGGCATATATGGTTTTTATGGAAGGGATGCTCGTATAAACTTCGGAGAGGGTTCATTTGATTGGAAATTGAAAGTTCTAGTTCACTTTTTAAGCGTCAAATGAGATCGAAGGGCAACTAGCCCCCCCCCACGCCCTAAATGCATCAGATCAAAATTTTGAGATGGACATTTTGCTAAAAATAGTTCAAAGTTCTGATAACAAAAACCCTGGTGTCGAAACGGCCCCCCAGGGCCCGAGGGTAGGCGTTGTAAGTTATGTCCTGGGGGCATATATGGTTGTTATGGAAGGAATGCTCGTATAAACTTCATAGAGTGCTCATTTGATTGAAAATTAATTTTAAAAAAACTTTCCGAAAAATAATCTTTTCCAAGAAAAGTAAAGGCCATTTTAAACTTAAGCTCAGCAGATACAAATACCTGTTAAAATTCAAACTCAAAACCACCAGAAATTACTATTAAAGAATAAATGAAACCCAAAACAAACAGAAATTAAATAAACAATCATAGCAAAAAACATACAAGAAGTAATAATATAAATTAATAAATAGATCTTAAAGCGAGTAATGCTTAGATTGAATATGAAAATCAAGCTTAAAACGAAAACAAATATTTTGCTATTAAAGTATAAATGAAACTTAAAACGAACAGAAATTAAATAAACAATCAATGCGAACAAACATACAATATATATTAATGTAAATGAATAAATAAATCTTAAAACGAGTGAAACTTAAATTGAATATGCAAATCAAGTTTGAATCGAATAAAAATTACTACAAACAAGAGTTTGGGTATCGTCTCACTGCAGAAGCCTAAAACCTACTGCGTCATTGGCGCTTTACTGAAAACAATTCTTTGGAATATTTTCACTTTTGTAACTTTAAGAAATCAAAAATTAATTAAGATTTTAAGGAATAAATATCAGCATATGTATATTAAATTGACAATAAATATTTTTTTCAGTAAACTCATTTGAATTTTTCTCAATAAAGTACAAATTATATTCTGGCTTTTAGAAAGCATAGTGGTTTTGAACCCTACTCACATTAATTTATGCTCGTTTTGAGTTTGACTCTAATATTTATTTTCATTTTTGTTCGTTTTGGGTTTCATTTATTTATTGATACTGATTTGGGGTAGTTGTATGCTTGGTAGATTATATGATAGTCCGGACGTCAGGTGTTGAAAATGTGTGAACCATACCACGACGGAATGGGGCTGCTACGAGAATTAGCCTACCCTCCACCCCCTAAATTGACCATGCGGATTGAAAAATACCAATGGCACTTGCTCGCGAGTGGTGGAATACTCCAAAACTTGACATTTTATTATATTTTGGTGTTTCAGGCAAGAAAATGCATGTTCCACAAAGTTTGAGGTTCAGTTTTCCGCTCAAATAGAAATGCCTAGAAGCCATATTATGTTTTCACAACAAACTAACACGATTAGTGACAAAAAATGGCAGAGTTAAAAAAAATGGCAAAACTATATGAGTCCTGAACAGTCTTGGAAAGTATAAACAAAATCAAAGATAATATTAGATATATAATGATATTAATTGTTGAAAGATCCATCAGTTCAAGATTTTTTTTTTTCATTGTAATTTTTATTTTCATTTTCAATGCTGTAAGAACTGGAAAATAATAAATTTTTAATATACGAGTAATTCGTTTTCAGTGAAGCACCAATGACGCAGAAGGCTTTAGGTTTTTACAGTTAAAAAAGGGGGCAGTACCAAATTTTGCTTGTAGTGAAACTATATTTGACTTGACCAATATTGAAAAGAACTAATAAATTAAACTGAATATTTGATGCATAATGATATTAATTGCTAAAAGCTCATCAGTTCAAAATTTTACTGTAATTTTAATATTTATTTTCAATATTAAGTACAAAAGAAAACATTTGTAATATAATTCGTTTTCAGTAAAGCACCAATGACGCAGTAGGTTTTAGGCTTCTGCAGTGAGACGATACCCAAACTCTTGTTTGTAGTTATTTTTATTCGATTCAAACTTGATTTGCATATTCAATTTAAGTTTCACTCGTTTTAAGATTTATTTATTCATTTACATTAATCGTATATTGTATGTTTGTTCGCATTGATTGTTTATTTAATTTCTGTTCGTTTTAAGTTTCATTTATACTTTAATAAGAAAATATTTGTTTTCGTTTTAAGCTTGATTTTCATATTCAATCTAAGCATTACTCGCTTTAAGATCTATTTATTCATTTATATTATTACTTGTTGTATGTTTTTTGCTATTATTGTTTATTTAATTTCTGTTCGTTTTGGGTTTCATTTATTCTTTAATAGTAATTTCAGGTGGTTTTAAGTTTGAATTTTAACAGGTATTTGTATCTCCTGAGCTTAAGTTTAAAATGGCCTTTAATTTTCTTTGAAAAACTTATTTTTCAGAAAGTTTTTTTTTAATTAGTTTTTGTTCGTTCATGATTGCAAAAAGTTTCAAGTTTTTATGGCAGGGGGGGGGGTTCTTACTGTCCGATTATTCTTGACTTTAAAAAACGGAGCTAGAACTTTCAATTTAAATGGAATGAGGCTTTTTTCAAGGTCTATACGATTACCTCTTTGATAAAAACCTTATATATGTACAATAGACAGCTTGCATAACTTGTGGACAGCGATTGACAACAATGAATGGATTGAAAAAATAGCTCCAATAACGGGGTTTAGACCATTTCACTTGCTGACACAAAGGGATCACGACTGTTTGGAATTGACCTTAATAGGAATTTGTGTGCCAAAACAATTTTGCATCTATCACAGAGTATGTATTTTAACCTTATAATTGGATACTTATAATAGATTTCCTATGTGTTCTTAAAATACAAAACCCCTTCCCATAAGTTATAAACCCCCTTTAATATGTTATGCCCCAGGGCATAACTTACAACGCCTACCCCTGGGCCCTGGTGGGCTGTTTCGACACCGGAGTTTTTTGTTATCAGAACTTTGAACTATTTTAACAAAATGTCTATCTCAAAATTTTTATCTGATGCATTTAGGGCGTCGAGGAGGTAGAGGGGCTAGTTGCCCTTCAATCTCTTTTGACTCTTAAAAAGTGAACAAAAAATTTCAATTTTCAATCAAATGAGCCCTCTCTAAAGTTTATACGAGCATCCCTTCCATAAGAAATAATATGAAGGATTCAGAGAATCCTTAAATTATAACCATTGCCCTGAGGGCTTTGGGGGAGTTGTAATCCTCAAAGACCTAATTTCGAGAACTTAAAACTACGTTTAATAAAATGGCTGTCTTAAAATTTTGATTGGATGTGTTTGGGGAAAAGGTGGGCGTGAGAGAGGGGTTAGTTGCCCTCAAATCACTTTCGACTATTACAAAGGGCACTAGCCCTCGGAATTTCCAATCGAATGAGCCTTTATTGAAGTTTCTACGACACCGCCTTCTATAAAAACCTTATACGCCCCCAAGGCATAACTTAAAACCCTTGCCCTTAGGGTTGTGGGGGATTGTCCTCCTCAAAAATATATTTTCTATCTGGAAATCAACTACGCTGAACAAAATGGCTATCTTAAAATTTTGATTGGATATGTTTGGGGAAATGATGGGCGTGGGGGGGGGCTAGTTACACTCCAATCACTTTCGACTATTAAAAGGGCACTAGGTCTTTAATTTCCAATCGAATGATCCTGTTTTGAAGTTTCTACGACAACGCCTTCTATAAAAACCTTACATGCCCCCAGTGCATAACTTAAAACCCTTGCCCTGAGGGTTGTAGGGGAGTATCCTAGTCAAAAATATATTTTCTATCTGGAATTCAACTACGCTGAACAAAATGGCTATCTCAAAATTTTGATTGGATATTTTTGGGAGAATGATGGGCGTGGGGGGGCTAGTTTCCCTATCATTTTCGACTATTAAAAAGGGCACTAGCCTTTTAATTTCCAATCGAATGAGCCTGTTTTGAAGTTTCTACGACAACGCCTTCTATAAAAACCTTATATGCCCCCAGGGCATAACTTAAAACCCTTGCCCTGAGGGTTTTGGGGGAGTGTCCTCCTCAAAAATATATTTTATATCTGGAAATCAACTACGCTGAACAAAATGGCTGTCTGAAAATTTTGATTGGATGTGTTTGGGGAAATGATGGGCGTGGGGGGGGAGGGGGCTAGTAAACCCTTTCGACTATTAAAAAGGGCACTAGCTCTTTAATTTCCAATCAAATGAGCATGTTTTGAAGTTTCTACGATAACGCCTTCTATAAAAACCTTATATGATCCCAGGGCATAACTTAAAACCCTTGCCCTGAGGGTTGTGGGGAGTATCCTCCTCAAAAATATATTTTCTATCTGGAAATTAACTACGCTGAACAAAATGGCTATCTCAAAAATTTGATTGGATGTGTTTGGGGGAATGATGGGCGTGGGGGGGGGGCTAGTTGCCCTCCAATCATTTTCGACTATTAAAAAGGGCACTAGCCCTTTGAATTTCCAATCGAATGAGCCTGTTTTGAAGTTTCTACGACAACGCTTTCTATAAAAGCCTTATATGCCCCCAGGGCATAACTTAAAACCCTTACCCTGAGGCTTGTGGGGGAGTGTCCTCCTCAAAAATATATTTTCTATCTGGAAATCAACCACACTGAACAAAATGGCTATCTGAAATTTTGATTGGATGTGTTTGGGGAAATGATGGGCGTGGGGGGGGGATGGGGGCTAGTTACACTCCAATCACTTTCGACTATTAAAAAGGGCACTAGCTCTTTAAATTCCAATCGAATGATCCTGTTTTGAAGTTTCTATGGCCACACCTTCTATAAAAACCTTATATGCCCCCAGGACATAACTTAAAACCCTTGCCCTGAGGGTTGTGGGGGAGTATCCTCCTCAAAAATATATTTTCTATCTGGAAATCAACTACGCTGGACAAAATGGCTATCTCAAAATTTTGATTGGATGTGTTTGGGGGAATGATGGGCGTGGGGGGCCTAGTTGCCCTCCAATCATTTTCAACTATTAAAAAGGAAACTAGCCCTTTAATTTCCAATCGAATGTGCCTGTTTTGAAGTTTCTACGACAACGCCTTCTATAAGAACCTTTTATGCCCCCAGGGTATAACTTAAAACCCTTGCCCTGAGGCTTGTGGGGAGTGTCCTCCTCAAAAATATATTTTCTATCTGGAAATCAACTACGCTGAACAAAATGGCTATCTGAAAGTTTTGATTGGGTGCGTTTGGGAAATGATGGGCGTGGGGGGGGATGGGGGCTAGTTACACTCCAATCACTTTCGACTATTAAAAAGGGCACTAGCTCTTTAATTTCCAATCGAATGATCCTGTTTTGAAGTTGCTACGACAACGCCTTCTATAAAAACCTTATATGCCCCAGGGCATAGCTTAAAACCCTTGCCCTGAGGGTTGTGGGTGAGTATCCTCCTCAAAAACATATTTACTATCTGGAAATCAACTACGCTGAACAAAATGGCTATCTCAAAATTTTGATTGGATGTGTTTGGGGGAATGATGGGCGTGGGGAGGGGGGGGGGTTAGTTGCCCTCCAATCATTTTCGACTATTAAAAAGGGCACTAGAACTCTCGATTTCCAATTGAAAGAGCCCCCTTGGAAGTTTCTACGACGACCCCTTCCATATGAAGTGCCTCTGGGAACAAAATTAAATAAATAATAATAAAACATTGGAGCCGTATGGCCTTTACTATTGGCAACGCTACAGCGTTGCCTCTGATTGAAAGTTATAATTCACTCTTCAGAGGCAATGCTATAGCGTTACCTATAGTAAAGGCCATACGGGTCCAATGTTTTATTTTTTATTGTTATTTTATTTTTTCCTATAGGCACTTCATATGGAAGGGGTCGTCGTATAAACTTCGAAGGGGGCTCATTCGATTGGAAATTGAGATTTCTAGTGCCCTTTTTAAGGGTCAAAAGTGACTGGAAGGTTATAATTCACTCTTCAGAGGCAATGCTATAGCGTTACCTATAGTAAAGGCCATACGGGTCCAATGTTTTATTTTTTATTGTTATTTTATTTTTTCCTATAGGCACTTCATATGGAAGGGGTCGTCGTATAAACTTCGAAGGGGGCTCATTCGATTGGAAATTGAGATTTCTAGTGCCCTTTTTAAGGGTCAAAAGTGACTGGAAGGCAACTAAAACCCTTTCCACGCCCACCATTTCTCCAAACACATCCAATCAAAGTTTTGAGATAGCCATTTTGTTCTACGTAGTTGATTTCCAGATACATTCGATTGAAAATTCAACGGACTAGTGCCCTTTTTAACAGTCGAAAGTGATTGGAGGGCAACTACCCGCCTCTCATGCCCATCTTTTCCCCAAACACATCCAATCAAAATTTTGAGATAGCCATTTTGTTCAACGTAGTTGAAAATTCTGGAAATAAGGTCTTTGAGGATGACAACCTCCACAGCCCTCAGGGCAAGGGTTGTAAGTTATGCCCTGGGGGCATATAAGGTTTTTATTGAAAGCGTTGTTTTAGAAACTTCAAAAAGCGCTCATTAGATTGGAAATTTAAGTGGCTATTGCCCTTTTTAAGGGTCAAAAGTGACTGGAAGGCAACTAAAACCCTTTCCACGCCCACCATTTCCCCAAACACATCCAATCAAAATTTTGAGATAGCCATTTTGTTGAACGTAGTTGAAAATTCTGGAAATTATATATTTGAGCAGGACACTCCCCCCACAGTCTTCAGGGCAAGGGTTATAAGTTATGCCTTGGGGGCATATATGGTTCTTATGGAAGGAATGCTCGTATAAACTTCAGAGAGGTCTCATTTCATTGAAAATTGAAAGTTATGGTTCAATTTTCAAGCGTCAAAAGATATCGGAGGGTAACTAGCCCCCCCCCCACCTAAACCCTTTTTCCCAAATACATTAAAAAAAAATTGAGATAGCCATTTTGTTAAAATTAGTTCAAAGATCATACAACAAAACTCCGGTGTCGACACAAACCCCCAGGACCCGGGGGCAGACGTTGTAGCTATTCCCTGGGGGCATATATGGTTCTTATGGAAGGGATGCTCGCATAAACTTCAAAGAGGGCTCATTTGATTGGAAATTGAAAGTTCTAGTTCACTTTTTTAGAGTCAAAAGAGATTAGAGGGCACCTAGCCCCCCCTCCACGCCTTTTTTCTCAAACCCATCTGATAAGAACTTTGAGATAGCCAATTTTTTAAATAGTTCCAAGACCATATAACGAAAACTCCGGGATCGACACAGCCCCCCAGGGCCCAAGGGCAGGCGTTGTAAGTTATGCCCTGGGGGTACATATGGTTCTTATGGAAGGGATGTTCGTAAAAACTTCAGAGAGTTCATTTGATTGAAAATTGAAAGTTCTAGTTCAGTTTTTGATAGTCAAAAGAGATTGGAGGGCAACTAGCCCCCCCCCCTCCGACGCCCCTTTTCCCCATATGCATCCGATAAAATTTTGAGATAGCCATTAGGTTAAAAATTGTTCAAAAGTCAGATAACAAAAATCAGGTGTCGACACAACCCCCCAGGGCCCGGGGAAAGGCGTTGTAAGTTATACCCTGGGGTATATATGGTTCTTATGAAAGGGTTGCTCGTATAAACTTCAGAAAGGGCTTATTTGAATGGAAATTGAAAGTTCTAGTTCAATTTTTAAGAGACAAAAGAGATCGGAGCGCAACTAGCCCAACCCAACGCCCTTTTTTTCCGCAAACCCATTGTAAGTTATGCCCTGGGGGAATGTATAGTTCTTATGGAAGGGATGCTCGTAAAAACTTCAGAAAGGGCTCATTTGATTGGAATTTGAAAGTTATAGTTCAGTTTTTGAGAGTTAAAAGAGATTTGAGGGCAACTAGCCCCCCCCATGCCTTCTTTTTCCAAACCCTCAGATGAAAATTTTGATCGATATTAAAAAAAAATAGTTCAAAGGTCGGATAAGAAAAACTCCGGTGTCAATACAACCCCGCAGGGCCCAGGAGAAGGCGTTCTAAGTTATGCCCTAAAGGCATGTATGGTTCTTATGAAAGGGATGCTAGTATAAACTTCATAGAGGGCTCATTTAATAGAAATTTCTAGTTCACTTTTAAAGAGTCAAGAGATTTAAGGGCAACTAGCCCCCCTCCACGCCCCTTTTCCTCAAACCCATCCGCTACAAATTTTGAGATAGCCAGTTTTTTGAAAATTGTTCTAAAATTGGATAAAAAAAAAACTCCGGTCTTAACACAACTCCCCAGAGAGTAGGCGTTGTAAGTGTATTCCTGGGGGCGTATATGATTCTTATGAAATTGGAAATTGAAAGTTCCAGTTAACTTTTTAAGAGTCAAAGACATCCGAGGGCAACTAGACCCCCTCCACACACCCTTTTTTCTCCAAGCCCATCCGATAAAATTTTTAAAATAGCTATTTCATTGAAAATAGTTTAAAGGTCAGATAAGACAAACTCCTGTGTCGACGCAACCCCCCAGGGCCAGGCCCGGAGGCAGGCGTTATGAGTGATGCTCTGGGGCCATATATAGTTCTTATGGAAGGGATGCTCGTATAAACTTTGGAGAGGGCTCCTTTGATTGGAAATTGAACATTCTTGTTCACTTTTTAAGAGTCAAAAGAGATCTGAGAGCAACTAGCCCCCGCCCCAAGCCTTCTTTTTTCAAACCCATCTGATGAAAATTATGATAGGCATTAAAAAAAAAGTTCAAAGGTCAGATAAGAAAAACTCCAATGTCAATACAACCCCCCAGGGCCCAGGGGATGGCGTTTTAAGTTATGCCCTAAAAGCATGTATGGTTCTTATGAAAGGGATGCTTGTATAAACTTCATAGAGGGCTCATTTGATTGAAAATTAAAAGTTTTAGTTCATTTTTTAAGAGTCAAGAGATTTAAGGGCAACTAGCCCCCACGCCCATTTTTCACCAAACCCATCCCCTACAAATTTTGAGATAGCCAGTTTTTTGAAAAATGTTCAAAAATTAGATAACAAAAACTCCAGTCTCAACACAACCCCCCAGAGCCCGGGGGTAGGCGTTGTAAGTGTTGCCTTGGGGGCGTATATGGTTCTTATGAAAGGGTGTCAGTTAACTTTTTAAGGGTCAAAAGATATCCGAGGGCAACTAGACCCTCCCCCTCCACACACACACACCCTTTTTTCCCCAAGCCCAACCGATAAATTTTTTAAAATAGCAATTTTATTAAAAATAGTTCAAAGGTCAGATTAAAAAAACTCCTGTTTCGACGCAACCCCCCAGGGCCCGGAGGCAGGCGTTATGAGTAATGCTCTGGGGACATATACAGTTCTTATGGAAGAGATGCTCGTATAAACTTCGGAGATGGCTCATTTGATTGGAAATTGACAATTGACAAAACTCCGGTGTCGACACAAACCCCCAGGACTCGCGAGGCAGACGTTGTAGCTATTCCCTGGGGGTATATATGATTCTTATGGAAGGGATGCTCGTATAAAACTTCAACTAGGGCTCAGTTGATTGGAAATTGAAAGTTCTAGTTCACTTTTTAAGAGCCAAAAGAGATTAGAGGGCACCTATCCCCCTCTCCACGCCTTTTTTTCTCAGACCTTTTATAGCCATTAGCCATTTTTTTACAAATAGTTCCAAGACCATATAACGAAAACTCCAGGGTCAACACAGCCCCCAAGGGCCCAAGGGCAGGCGTTGTAAGTTATGCCCTGGGGTACATATGGTTCTTATGGAAGGGATGCTCGTAAAAACTTCAGAGAGCTCATTTGATTGAAAATTGAAAGATCTAGTTCAGTTTTTGAGATTCAAAAGAGATTGGAGGGCAACTAGTCCCCCCCCCCCCCCGACGCCCCTTTTCCCAATATGTATCCGATAAAAATTTTGAGCAACTAGGGCAACTAGCCCTCCATCCCATAAATGCATTAGATAAATATTTTGAGATAGACATTTTGTTAAAAATAGTTCAAAGTTCAGATAACAAAAACTCCTGTGTCGACACAGCCTCCCAGGGCCCAGCGGTAGGTGTTGTAAGTTATGCCTGGGGGCATATATGGCTGTTATGGAAGGGATACTCGTATAAACTTCGTAGAAGGCTCATTTGATTGGAAATAGAAAATTATAATTCACAGAGTCAAAAGTAATCGGAGGGCAGCTAGCCTCCCTCCACACTCCATTTGGTTTTTTCCCAGAGGCACTTCAACAGAAGGGGTCGTCGTATAAACTTTAAAGGGGGGTCATTCGATTGGAAATCGAAGTTCTAGTGCCCTTTTTAAGAGTCAAAAGTAATCAGAGGGCAACTAGCCCCCCCAGCCCTTTTTTCAAAATAAATCTGATAAAAAATTTGAGGTAGTCATTTTGTTAAAAATAGTTCAAAGATCATATAACAAAAACTCTTTTACGCATGGCCGTTTCGTTAAAAATAGTTCAAAGGTCAGATAAGAAAAACTCCTGTATCGACGCAACCCCACAGGGTCTGGGGCAGGCGTTGTAAGTATTGCTCTGTGGGCATATATGGTTCTTATCGAAGATATGCTTTTATAGACTTCGGAGAAGGCTCATTTGATTGGAAATTGAAAGTTCTAGTTCACTTTTAAAGAGTCAAAAGATATTGGAGGGCAACTAGCCCCCCCCCTCCAAACCCTTTTTTCCACAAACCCATCCGATAAGAACTTTTATATAGTCATTTTTTTTAAAGTTCATGGATCATATAATGAAAACTCCGGGGTCGACACAACCCCCCAGGGCCCAGAGGCAGGCGTTGTAAGTATTTCTCTGGGGGCATATATAGTTTTTATGGAAGGGATGCTCGTATAAACTTCGGAGAGGGCTCATATGATTGGAAATTGAAAACTCTCATTCACTTTTTAAGAGTCAAAAGAGATCAGAGGGCAACTAGCCCCCCCCCCCCTCCATGCCCTATTTCCCTCAAACCCATCCGATAAGAACATTGAGAGAGCCATTTTTTTCAAAATGGTTCAAAAATTATGTAACGAAAACTCCGGGGTCGACACAATCCTTCAGGGCCCGGGGTAGGCGTTGTAAGTTATGCCTGGGGTGCATATAAAGCTGTTGTGGAAGGGATACTCGTATAAACCTCAGAGAGACCTCATTTGATCGGAAATGGAAAGTTCTAGTTCAGTTTTAAGATTCAAAAGAGATCAGAGGGCAACTATCCACCCAAGCCCCTTTTCCCCCAAAAGCATCCGATAAAAATTTGAGATAGGCATTTTGTTAAAAATAGTTCAAAGATCAGATAAAAAAAAATCCGGTGTCGACACAACCTCCCAGGACCCGGGGGCAGGCGTTGCAGGTTATGCCCTGGGGGCAGGCGTTGCAGGTTATGCCCTGGGGGCATATATGGTTCCTATGGAAGGGATGCTCGTATAAACTTCTGAGAGGGCTGATTTGAATGGAAATTGAAAGTTCTAGTTCAATTTTTAAGAGTTAAAAGAGATCGGAGGGCCCCTAGCCCCCCCCCGCTCTTTTTTCCCCAATACAGATTTTGAGATAGCCATTTTTTTAAAATAGTGCAAAGGTCAGATCACAAAACTCCGGTGTCGACACAACCCCCCCAGGGCCCAGGGAGCAGGCATTGTAAGCTATGTCCTGGGGCCAGGGCCCAGGGAGCAGGCATTGTAAGCTATGTCCTGGGGCCGTATAAGGTTCTTATGAAAGCGATGCTCGTATAAATTTCATAGAGGGCTCATCTGAATGGAAATTAAAAGTTCTAGTTCATTTTCTCAGAGTAATAGAATATCGGAGGGCAACTAGCCCCTCCCTCCCTCCATGCCTTTGGGTTTATCGGATGTATAAACCAATCCGATAGAAATTTGAGGTGACCAATTTGTAAAAATTAGTTCAAACATCATATATTAAAACTCCGGGGTCGACACAACCCCCCAGGGCCCAGGGACAGGCGTTGTAACTTATACTCTGGGGATCTATATGGTTCTTATAGAAGGGATGCTCGTATAAACTTCAGAGCGGGCTCATTTGATTGAAAAATTTTTCAAGCCGGCCTCTGACTGAGTCTGGAAAAGAGCTATTCGCTAAATGGGCTATTTCGAAAAACTGGAAAAGTTTGTACGAAAACTGCAATGTCAACGACATGTATAGAATATTTTCCACTGAAACACGGATAGCTTATGATGTGTATTTTCCAGAGAAGACAGTCACAGTAAACTCAGCTGACAAGCCCTGGGTTAATTCGCGCCTGAAAAGGCTGATACGCAAACGCAACAGGCTCCATAAAAAGGGGAAGATAGGTGAAGCTTCCAAGCTGAGAAATCAAGTTGTCTATGAATGTAGATTGGCTGATAAGTCATACGGTTCAAAACTGAACGAGCTCATGACCACAAATCCAGCCTGTTACTATAAAGAAATACGGCTTCTCACTGGCTCCTCTGTGAGGCAAAGTGTAAGCGTATACGACGAATCTGGGAATAAGCTCGACGCAAACGCTATTAATAAGTATTTTGCTAGTATTTGCAGAAGCAATCCACCAATTTCCAGTGCTCCCCCCTTGGCTGTTCCATCTGAAATACTTGTGATTTTCCCTCACGAAGTTGCAAAGGTTCTTGAGAGACTTGAGCCCAATAAGGCAACTTACCCTGGAGACATTCCAGTAACCCTGTACAAAGAAAACGCAGCTTTCTAGCTGAACCTCTGACTGCCTTTTTAAACCAATGTATTTTGAGTGGTACCTTTCCGGATGATTTAAAAAAAAGCAGTTGTAACGCCAATACCTAAAGTTTTGAATCCAAAAGGGGTGAATGACCTACGACCTATATCTTTGACCCCTATTGTATCTAAAGTTTTCGAACATTTTCTAAAGAAATGGTTACTAGAAGATTTCTGTAATAAAATAGATCCCTGTCAGTATGGGTTTATCAAAGAATCTAGCACAGTACATTATCTCATCAAAACTGTGGAAGAAGCCCGGAGCATCTAGAAAATAAAGATGTATTTTTAGAAATATTGCAAGCAGACTTAGAAAAGGCTTTCGACAAATCAAGCCATCCAGATATTCTTGAGTCAATGACAGATTTTAGACCTTTTTTAATTCGGATAGTTTATAGTTTTTTACACGGACGGCAACAGTGTGTTAGTGCGTCTGGGGTGCAATCGGATTTTCTTGAGGTTCTCTGTGGAATACCCCAAGGTACCAAAACGGGACCTGTTTTATTTTTAATACTGTGTAACAAAATTGCGACATGGCATGAAAACAGATCGAAGTTTGCAGATAATTTATCATTGCTGATACTTGATAAGCTAGGATCCATGATTAGTACGGATGGCATAATTCGCCGTTTGGAGGCTGACTGTGAAGAAAAACGGCTTTCAATTAATAGGAAAAAGTCAGCACTTATGAGAGTCTCGTTCTTAAAAAAAAGTTCTAAGTCAAAGTGATATAAATGTGCCAATTGTAAATAATATGACAATTTTAGGTTTGATTTTTAACTCAAATATGTCTTGGATGGATCATGTAAATAATTGTACTAAGAAGGCGAATATAGCGTTGCGTAATCTAGTCACAATTTGGTGATTCGATTTTAGTCGTTTTTCACTGTTGAATTTTTATAAACTGTACATTCGGAGTATTTTAGAGTATGTTTGTCCTGTGTGGCATCCGGGGCTAAGTAAAGAGCAAAGAAATGACCTTGAGAATGTGCAGGAACGAGCTACCCGTGTGATATTAGGTCCGGAATACACGAATTATGATGATAGCCTTAAAATCCTAGGCCTAGATGGACTTAATGCCAGGCGAGACCAGCTTGCAATGGCCTTTGGACAGAAGCTTATGGAGTCAAGCAGGCATCGAGATTTGCTCCCTAAACCGGCAAGAACAGGGTGTAATACAAGGCACCAGAATAAACTCAAGCATTGTAAGCCCGTGGCTACCAACCAATACAGATTGTCTTTTCGACGGTATTTTGTGTCACATTTTAATAAATAAGTGACAAGGAAGAGTGATTATTTAAATTATATTGTGTCTCATTTAATTGCTTATTTGACATAACAAATTCGTAAAGTATCGTATCGTATCGAAAAAAGAAAGTTCTAGTTTACTTTCAAAGAGTCAAAAGAGACCGAAGGGCAATTAGCCCCCCACCCCCCGCCCTTTTTCCCCAAGCCCGTCCGATAAAAATTTTTAGATAGCCATTTTGATAAAAATATTTCAAACATCAGATAATAAAAACTCCGAGGTCGACACAAACCCATTTTTTCACTTTGATATTGTTACTTTGATACCAGTTTTGATACTTTGATGAACATTTGATTTTTTTTTTTTTAGTTTTATTTTAAAATAAGGAGTTTTTAAAAACGTGAAACTTTTTGCAATCAAAAACGAACAAAAATTAATAAAAAAAAAACTTTCCGAAAAATAAGTTTTTCAAAGAAAAGTAAAGGCCATTTTAAACTTAAGCTCAGCAGAAACAAATACATGTTAAAATTCAAACTCAAAACGAACAGAAATTAAATAAGCAATCACAGCAAAAAACATACAACGAGTAATAATATAAATGAATAAATAGATCTTAGAGCGAGCAATGCTTAGATTGAATATGAAAATCAAGCTTAAACGAAAAAAAATATTTTGCTATTGAAGTATAAATGAAACTTAAAACGAATAGAAATTAAATAAACAATCAATGCAAACAAGCATACAATAGATATTAATGTAAATGAATAAATAAATCATAAAATGAGTGAAACCTGAATTGAATATTCAAATCAAGCTTGAAATGAACAAACATCACTACAAACAAGAGTTCGGGTATCGCCTCCTTCTCTCACTGTAAAAGCCTAAAACCTACTGCGTCATTAGCGCTTTACTGAAAACTATATGCGTCTTGAACAGTCTTAGAAAATATGAACAACATCAAATTGAATATTTGATGCATAATGATATTAATTGTTGAAAGATCCAACAGTTCAAGAATTTATTTCACTGTAATTTTATTTTTATTTTCAATGATGTAAGAACTGGAAAAGAAAATATTTGTCATAAAATTGGTTTTCAGTAAAGCGCTAATGACGCAGTAGGTTTTTTTTAATTAATACATGGTAAAGAGGAACAATTGGGAGACAAGACGGGCATTGGATGACAAACAGAATGGGGCAGGTGGAACACAGATGGGGAGTGACCTTTTAAAAAGTATTTTCTGATGTAGAGTTTAAAATTTATTTTTTTAAAAACCAAAGGCCAACACAGAGCTCACACACTCAAGCGTTCTAGCCTAGCTTTTCAGAAGTAGCACTCCAGGGCTGCATAGAAAAGCCAAATGCCATGCTGATTTATTGGCAGCAAGCTGCCCATTAAAGGTGCGCCAGCCAGAAAAAAATATCAACGGTTTGCTACCAGTTCTATCACCCTGGCAGCATACTGTAGTTGAATTTGACAGCACCAGGTCAGCTCATGAGCACTGAGGAAGTAAAAGAAAAATCTAAAAAAATTGTCTTCCTTGAGGAAGAAAAGAAGAAAAAGAAAATCAAAATGGCTGCAAAACCCTTAATTAAGAGTTAAGTTTTACGTCAGCCTGGAAAACACCTAAATTCGAAATGAATTTTTAAATTATAAGTAACATTACAACTAAAGTTTCAAAAAAAAATTTTGGTGGAACTCTACTCTTCATTTGAAGAGTAGATAGATGGGGATAGAGTGTATAGAGAAGTAGAGTAGATGAAGACATCTATCAAGACAGATGGCGCTGTGTTGCTTGGCATAAAACTACTGTCTTAGTTTGGCTTTATTTTTGTACTTAACTAACCCGAAAGCGTGGATTGAAAATTGTATGGACAGTTTCATTGAATTTTCTAGTTTTTTTCTAATACAACAATCATGCCAATCAAAGCCTCCACGGCGAAGTTACGCCAACACAAACTTGGATCTTATAATTCACCTGTTTTGGTGCCAGCTATCAAAACAACATTGCGTTCACTCGGTATCCTTAGACCTGAAGTAGATTGTGCACATATTGCAAACTGAACGAAATGTTGGCGATACCACGGCTGCAGGGCTGGAACCAAGGCAAAATGGAGAAAACTACTCATGTGTAATCTCATTCCTTTGGTTGTAACTAACAGGGAGTGTCCCAAAAGTAAGTCCGAACGACACAATCAACGATATTTTGCATCTACTTGACTGATCGAGCCTCCCCCAAAGCGGCACCCAGCTACCATAACGCCACAGATTAGTTTTTACATCTCTTTTATTGCAACAAGAACTTTCCTCAATCCAGAGTTATGCCAAATTTATTACTCAGTGACATGCGGCCAGTCTCAATCAAGATGGATGAACTGGAAACAGTTTTGCATCAGAATAATATCTCAGTTGCTGGTTTTACTGATATCTGGAACGTGACTGAACAAACTTGCGCTATCCCTGGTTTTACCACTAGAATAAACACACGGCAAGATAGAGTGCTCAATCATAATGGTGGTGGCAAAACAATATTTTGTAGAAATAACATTCCCCACAGGTTTCTGCCCCAACTGGAAGACCCTGCCCATGAATCTTTGTGGGTTTAACAAAACCAAAAGGATCACCCCGACGCTTCTCCGGCCTTATTTTTGCAGCCATCTACTATCCAAAGAGCCCAAGAAACCGCAAAGAACTGTTATTTTATGTACAAAATGGGGTAGATTTTTGCAGCACCAAGTTCAGTTCCAACACCATGGTTGTGTGTGGAGATTTCAACCAGACGAATAAACAGCATTTGGCTTCTAGCCTTGATCTGAAACAAGTTGTCAAAATCGCTACTCACATTGCTGGCGGTACACTAGACTTGATTTTGACAAATGCTAAAAGCTTCCATCACAATCCCCAAAGACAGGGATAATTGGAAAAATCAGACAATTATATTGTCTTTTGGTGGGCAAAAATCCCGTAGAAGCTCCTAAACACATACCTGTTGTAGTAAGACCTGTCACTGAAACAAACATCTGGTCCTTTGTACAATCGATAAGTCAATATGATGTTTCAGCAGTAAACAATCAACAAGCTATGATTATCTGAATTTCTAACTCGATCTTGCGTAAAAAAGCCTGAGCACTTCCAAACAAAGACTGTTTATAGGTCCTCCTCAGATTGCCCATAGATCACAACTGAAATCAAGCCTCTTATAAAACAGCGGTCTCAAACTCATGATAAAAGATTGAACAACAAAGTCATTGTCCTCTGGCCCAGAACCAAGAAATCGCTTTCTGCAAACCACGTTGATCCATATCCGTTTACCAACTGCAACAAAATGGCACAATTCAGTAAAGAAGCTAACCGAAAAAGCCCATGACCCTCACTTATGGATTCTGAAAGACAATAACTCTTATTTGTCAGCATCAAAGGTGGATGATTTTTTTGCTAGTCTATA
This sequence comes from Artemia sinica, assembly GCA_027921565.1. Classification (NCBI taxonomy): domain Eukaryota; kingdom Metazoa; phylum Arthropoda; class Branchiopoda; order Anostraca; family Artemiidae; genus Artemia; species Artemia sinica. The sequence goes on from CM051258.1 coordinate 21,902,390, forward strand.
CACCACATTTCTAAACTTAACGAGTGAAGAAAAGACAACTGCTCTCGAAAAATCTAGACAGTGTAGCAAGCAACCGCCAGTAGAGCCTTATCAATTTTCTCATCAACTACACAAATTAAAACCCAAGAGCTCGTCGTTTCCAGGGGAAATTCCTGTTAGACTTCTTCAGGAATTAGCTCCTTTCATAGCAACTCCTCCAATAAGTATCATTAGTCTGCGCCTGACTCTCCACAAATTTTCAAAACTTGGTGCAAAATATACTTGTAAGTCATACATGGAAGTGATACCAAAGAAATCATCTACTGTGTCGTGCAATGATTTGAGATCACTAACCCCATGCATAGCAAAAGATACAGACATTCATTTCAAAGCTGCTGTTGAACAAAATAGAGCCTCAATCAGACCCTTATCAAAATCGATGCCTTCATGGCTTCAACAGAGCAATGTATCTTGTCAGGTTGTACAATGAAATCGCTAATAAGTTATTTTTTGCTTTTTGTTGTTGTTTTTTTTTTTTTTTTGGGGGGGGGGGGGAAGGGATCAGACCATTGAGGGGGAGGGGTCAACTCACATGATTTTCGAAATAAAATGTCTTATTTTGTTACAGGAGAGGAGGTCGGGCGATAGAGGGAGGGACAGGGGTCAGCTACTTTGATTTCTCATTGATTAGATTTTTTCGAGAGGGAGGGTGAAGGGATTGGGCCATGGAGCGCCAGGGGTCAGCTCCCATATGTTTTGGAGTAAAATATCGTTAATAAGTTGTTTAGTTTTTTTAAGGAGGGTCGGGCCATGGAGGGCCAGGGGTAAGTACTTTGTTCAAAGTAAAACATTAAAACTAAACTGAAGAAAATCAAACAAAAATTTTTAAGTCAACATTTTTAGAATACCAAAAACCAATATATTTGACACCTTTACACTTCAGAAGTGTAAAAAATTAAATATTTTTAAAGTGACAACTAGATAAATACAATCACTCCTGGAAAAGAAAAATAAATGATAATAAAACACAAAAAAACGTATCCGTTCAGGGGGAAAATACATAAATTCCCAGCATTCTGTTCAGATTCCGTTCGTATTTTTACTGAAATTGCCCCTTATTAAGTTGTTTTCCTTGTGTTTTCTATAATTAAATGAACTTTCTTGTGTACTAATAACTGCACTAACTACTAAAAAACAAACATATATTTAGGATCACCATAAAAAGCTGATTCTTTAATTGAATTATTTGAAAAAAACTACGTTTTCTAAAGAGTTAAAGAGGCTGAGTCACAAGTTCGAACCTTAAAACTTTTGCAGTCTCTTTTGTTAAGGTTTTTTAAGTCCTGTAGCCTGCAATCAGTTGGTCGTACCAAGTTAATCACATTATAGCTTGTTATCAGTTAGGGAGAAATCTCCTGTAAAAAATCCAGCAAACAGGCTCAGAACTGTTTCTAATCAAAGAGATGCAATAGGATGTTCTTACGGCAAAAAATTCAAGGAGACTTCGTTCGTGTTGCAAAGCATTTCTTTGCAAGTGAAAAAGCGGAAGTTGATGGGGCGGAAGACCCCCAAAATAAAAATCTTAACAAAAGAGGCTTCAAAAGCGGGGGGTTTGGGGGGCAGCAGACCCCCAACTGTACCTCCTAATCCCTGTACGTTTTAAGGTTCGAACTTGTGACTCAGCCTCTTTAACTCTTTAGAAAACGTAGTTTTTTTCAAATAATTTCTGCACGTTTTTTTCAAATAATTTCTGCACGTTTATTGCTTGACTAACTGTTAGCTGATCGTGTCAGGAGTTAAAGTGGGGGGGGGGGGCTGCCCCCCCCCAAACCCCCCACTTTTAAAGATTATTTTGTTAAGGCTTTTAATTCCTGAATACTCAAATCAAATGCACAATAAGATTTTCTTTTTCAACTTTTCTTCGAGCATGCGGCTATACTGCATGTTATCAAAGCAGTGGAGACTTACCTGTAAGTTGAAGGCCGACTGCGATATTTTTCTGGAGACGCCTGTTGAGCCGAAGTATTTAATAGATTGGATTTTTAAAAAAAAACTGAGTTTCTTTTTTAAACTTTAAATTTAAGAGATACTACTTTAAATTCTATATATGAAAAATTTACTCCTACGGAGAATCGAATCCGGGTCTTCCGCATGACAGGCAACAATAGCGACCACTGTAACATCAGAGACTGTTGATAATTTATTTTTAGTCTCTGCATTCTATTTTCGACGCAAGCAAATAGAAAGTAAGATTTTCGTTTTTCGACAAAAAAAAACTTCTGGGAAAGAGCTGACATTTTTGGAAGCTTGCAGTCGGTCTTGTCAGGTTAAGAGAACTATTTTGATCTAATTTAACAATGAAATACTATGCTTTTAGGAATTTCAAATATTAACAGGGGCTCTTATAGGAAAACGAGGTTTTTCGTAAATGTAAATTCGGGGGATAGTTTTTTCGGTCTGAAAATATCAAAAGGCCCTAAGTGGTCGAATTCTGCTTCGAATGAGTCCTCATTCACCCGGATCCGTTGCCAACTGTGGCCTGTAGGCGGGGCTAACAAAAAAAATAATTTGATGAACATTAAGTGGGTGTATTTGGTTTTTGGAAAACAGGGAAGGAGTGATCGGAGTGATTGAGCTGAAATTTTGAGGATAAGCTCCCAGACCCTAGGAAAGCTTATCCTCTAAATTTCAGCCCGATCGGACAACGTTAAAGGGGGCTGTGGTGGGAGGGTCGAAACTTCCGGCCCACTTTCCCCCGTGAAGATAAAGTCGGAGAGGGTGAAATTTTCCATGTTTCTTAGTTTGAGCTTAGGCTACAAAATGCGATCAACGCCGTCTCTCTGCGACCGCTAGGACCGGAAATCGCTTAACATTGTGGTGGGTCGCCTCTTTAACGAGGCACAAGTGTGCCTCCTTGATGTTATCAATAGTTAGGGTCTTACAGTTTCGTTATTAACAAGGATTGTTATTTACTTACCATTCATTACTATGCAGATTTTTTTTTTTTTTTTTTTTTTTTTTTTTTTTTTTTTTTTTTTTTTTTTTTTTTTTTTTTTGTTACTCCAACTAAATCGTAAGGCATAGGGGTTTAGAGCCCAACTTATGTTAATTTCTGCTCGTTTTGAGTTTAATTCGGTTATTTATTGTAATTTCTGTTCGTTTTGGGTTTCATTTATTTATCGATGCTGATTTGTGGTAGTTTCACGCTTGGTAGATTATTTGATTTTATTTTTGCTCATTTTTTGTTTAATAGAGTTCTTTACTTTTCTTTGAAAAACTTATTTTGTGGAAAAAGTTTTTTTTTATTAATTTCTGTTCGTTTTATATTGACATAGTCTTTTCAGGGAAAAAGAAACTTAAAACCCTTGCCCTGAAGGTCGTAGAGGAGTGACCTCCTCAAAAACATATTTTCTATCTGGAAATCAACTACGCTGAAGGAAATGGCTACCTCAAAATTTTGATTGGATGTGTTTGGGGGGATGATGGGCGTAGGGAGGGCTAGTTGCCCTCCAATCACTTTCAACTATTAAAAAGGGCACTAGCCACTCCAATTTCCAGTCGAATGAGTCCTTTTCTAAGTTTCTAAGACAACTCCTTCGATACGAAGTGCCCTGGTCTAAGACCAAGAAAAAAAAATAATATATTGTGCCGACATCGTTCTTTAATTAGGCAGCACTATTGCGCTACCAATGAAAAAATTTCAAGTCTTCCGATCACTTACGAGTATAAAAAAGGGCACTACCCCTTTCGATTTCCAATCGAATGAGCCCTTTTTGAGTTTCTACGATAACGTTTTCTATAAACAACTTATATGCTCCCAGGGCATAAATTACAACCCTTACCCTAAGGGCTGCGAGGGTGGTTGTCACCCTCTAAGACATAATTTCCAGAACTTTCAACTACGTTAAACAAAGTGGCTATATCAAAATTTTGATTGGATGTGTTTGGGAAAATGGTGGGCGTGAGAGGAGCCTTAGTCACTCTCCCATCACTTTCAACTATTAAAAAAGGCACTAGCCCTTTCAAATTCCAATCAAATGAGCCCTTTGAAGTTTCTAGGACAACGCTTTCAATTAATAAAAGATCTAAAGCCAAACTGGCCAGCCATGACAGAAAAAACATAAATACGACAAACAGGTCTATGAAACCACCACGGGTCTTTGAAACCACCTCACAAAAGTAACTGACAGTTACTTTTGTGAGGTGGTTTCACGAAGGTAGCTCCAAATTGTAAATTTTAAGCAATTGTATGTAAGTATACATGTGTACATTTGTTGTAAGTAAGTGCACATTTTTTAGTTTTAGTTTATTTTTTTGTCTACGCTAAGGACGCCTTGTTTGATACGGGCGGATATTCGTTTTTGTTTTTTTTTTCTTCGTTTTCATTTACTGGCCATAGACCTGTTTGTCGTATTTATATTTTTTCTGACGCTTCCAATAAAAACCTTATATGCCCCCACGGCATAACTTACAACCCTTGCTCTGAGGGCTGGGAGGTGTCATCCTCAAAGACCTAATTTCCAGAAATTTCTACTACGCTGAACACAATGGCTATCTGAAAATTTTCATTGGATGTGTTTGGGGAAATGGTGCGCGTGAGAGGGTGGTTAGTTACCCTCCAATCCCTTTCGACTATTAAAAAGGGCACTAGCCCTCTCAATTCCCAATTGAATGAGCCCCTTTTGAAGTTTTACGACAACTTTATCTATAAAAACCTTATATGCCCCAGGGTATAACTTACAACCTTTGCCCTGGGGACTCTGGGGGTTTGTAATCCTTAAATACATAATTTCCAGAACTTTCAACTACGTTGAAAAAAATGGCTATCTGTAAACTTTGATTGAATGTGTTTGGGGAAATGGTGGGCGTGAGAGGGGCGTCAATTACTCTCCACTCACTTTCGACTATTAAAAAGGGCAATTTCCAAACAAATGAGCCCTTTTTGAAATGTTTACAACAACTTTCTTTATAAACATTATATGCCCCAAGGGCATAACTTACAACCCTTACACTGAGAGTTCTGAGGGGGTTATCATCCTAAAAGACCTAATTTAAGAACTTTCGACAATGATGAACAAAATGGATATCTCAAAATTTTGATTGGATGTGCTTGGGGAAATGGTGGGCGTGAGGGGGGTTAGTTGCCCTTCAATCACTTTCGACTATTAAAAGGGCACTAGCCCTTTCAATTTTCAATTGAATGAGCCTTTTTTGACGTTTTTACAACATCGCAACCCTTGCCCTGAGGGTTGTGGGGGGATGGGTCGTCATCCTTAAAGACGTAATTTCCAAAATTTTCAACTACGTTGAATAAAATGGCTATCTAAAAATTTTGATAGGATGTGTTTGGGGAAAAAGTGGGCGTGAGAGGGGGTTAGTTGCCCTCATATCACTTTCGACTTTTAAAAAGGACACTAGCCCTTGGAATTTCCAATCGAATGAACCCTTTTCCAAGTTTCTACGACAAAGATCTCAATAAAAACCTTATATGCCCCCGGGGCATAAATTATAACCCCTGCCCTAAAGACTGTGGGGGGAGTGTCCTGCTCAAAGGTTTAATTTCCTGAACTTTAAACTGCAGGGAACAAAATGGCTATCTCAAATTTTTTTTTGGATATGTTTGGGGAAATGGTGGGCGTGGATAGGGTGTTAGCTGCCTTCCATTCACTTTCGAATATTAAAAAGGGCACTAGACCTTTGAATTTCGAATCGAATGAGCCCTTTTTCAAGTTTCTAAAACAAATTTTCAACAAAAAATTATATACCCCCAGGGCATAAGTTATAACCCTTGCCCTGAAGACTGTGGGGGGATTGTCCTGCTCAAAGGCATAATTTCCCGAACTTTAAACTGCGTGGAACAAAATGGCTATCTCAAAATTTTTATTGGATGTGTTTGGGGAAATGATGACGGTGGAAGGGGTGTTAGTTGCCTTTCAATTACTTTCGACTATTAAAAAGGGCACTAGCCCTTTCTATTTCTAATCTAATGAGCCCTTTTTGAAGTTTCTACGACAACGCGTTCTATAAAAAACCTTATATGCCCCCAGGGCATAACTTACAACCCTTGCCCTGAGGGCTGTGAGGGGGTTGTCATCCTCAAAGACCTAGCTTACAGAACTTAAAACTACGTTGAATAAAATAGCTATCTCAAAATTTTGATTGAATGTGTTTGGGGAAAAGGTGGGCGTGAGGGGGGGAGGGTATTTGCCCTCCAATCACTTTTGACTATTAAAAAAGGCACTAGCCCTTTTAATTTCCAATCGAATGAGCCTTTTTTGAAGTTTCTGCGACACCGCCTTCTATAAAAACCTTATATACCCCAGGGCATAGCTAACAACCCTTGCCTTGAAGGCTGTGGGGGAGTGTCCTCCCCAAAAACATAATTTCTATCAGGAAATCAACTACGTTGAACAAGATGGCTATCTCAAAATTTTGATTATTCAAAGGGCAAACTCAAAGGGCACTAGCCCTTTGAGTTTCCTATCAAATGAGCCTTTTTTGAAGTTTCTACGACAACACCTTCTATAAAGACATTATATGCCCCCAGGGCATAACTTACAACCCTTGCCCTGAAGGCTGTGGGAAAGTGTCCTCCTCAAAGCATAATTTCTATCTGTAAATCAACTATGCTGAACAAAATGGCTATCTCAAAATTTTGATTGGATGTGTTTGGGGGAATGATGGGCGTGGGGGAGGGGCTAGTTGCTCTCCAATCACTTTCGACTATTAAAAAGGGCACCAGCCACTCCCATTTCCAATCGAATGAGCCCTTTTCGAAGTTTCTACGACAACTCCTTCGATACGAAGTGCCCGGGTATGGAGAAAAAAAACCAATACATTGTGCCAACATCGTTCTTTACTTAGGCAGCGCTATTGCGCTGCCTATTATATACGGGTAGTGATATCCAAAAAGGCCTTACTGATAATTCCTTTTCAAACTATCAATTAAAGTCAACAAAAAGAAATGATCAAAATGAACAAGTATCTAGCAACTCAGTTCTGTGTGTATTTGAAGGAGAATATTCACCAGAAAAATTATTCTTATTTGGGAAGAGTCGCCTTTAGACGCTATGATGAAAAACCAATCCAATGTAAGCATTGCTTAAAACTAGGGTACATACAACAATTTCGTGCATTTGCCACAGCTGTTGTTTGTAAAAATTGTATTTTGAGGGGTCAGTAGGAAATCAATTGCCAAAACCCAACAAAATGCACAAACTGTGGTGGTTCGCATCTTTCTAAAAACAGAAACCTGTGTGCCAAATACAAAACAAAGCAGTCAGATTATAAAAATAGCTCAGGAGAAAAATATACCAGTACTTATAATTGCAAATGCTATGAGAAAAGAGAATAGGCAACCTCAGCTAAATTTTCCCAACACACCCTTCAGAGCATTAACTCCTGTCCAAGAACAGAGAAAAAATCCACAGCAGGATGGAAAAAAATACCTTCTACTAGCGTCAATGAGACTTACTCCCTGTCAACTACTGAATTCCCCATAAGTTTGCCTAGCCCTTCTTTCGCCAGACTTGATCAAAAAGTAGGAAGATTTTCAACAGGTTCATCCCCTTTGCAACCAAAAAGGCTCACCTTCCTATCTATTAGAGGTACTGACCCTCCAAAAAGAAATATGAAACCCCCAACACCCACAATTTTAGTTGGTGATCAACTTAGAAATTTGTCAAAATTCATTATTACCCCGGAACTTATTTGAACATCAAATTATGAAATACAAATGAAAGGTAAATTATGTGAGAAAACACTAGAGAAGCACTTCCCAGGGTCCTTGTTGAAAGAAGTGACACATGACTTTAGGGAGCTAGTTGCTATAGTTGCTGCTCAAAATATTCAAATTCGCTAATGATTAGAAAATAGCCGACCCAACTGACTAACAACATTAGTGTCATAGATAAACTGATTGTATTGCAGTGGAACACATTCTCACTTAATAAAATGAAAATAATGGAACTCTACTCATTTACAAATAAAGAGAAAGTGGATATAATTGTCTCAAAGAAACAGATTTGAATAATCTTAAAAGAATCTCCATACCAGGATACAAATGCTACCGCAAAGATAGAGATTCTGGCAGAAAAGGAGGGGGGTGATCATTTTTATAGATGAGAGTTTAGTTCATTCACCATTACCATTAATGCAACATGATCACAAAGTCAATATGGTGGGATTCTCAATCACTTTGAGATCAGGAGATATTCTAATAATTAAATCTAGAACCCAAAGGGTGATAAAGATATGTTTAATATTTTATCAACTGAAGCCGAGGGCCAAGACTTTTTATTCTTGGTGACCCAAATGCCCACATCCCATATTGACAAGATGTTGAGCAGTCAATTCGAGCTGAAAAATGTGGAAAGACTGTTATTGGAAAATAATCACATAGTAGTTCTAACACATTATAATTTGCCAAGATATTACAATTCCAAAAAATAATAAACATTCAACCAAAGACATCCAATTAGGTCCTGCTTCTGCTATTGATCAGGTGTCAATTAGTAGAGTAACAGACCTACATAGTGACCACTGTGCTGTAAAGACAATTATCTCACACATGTCTTGCAAAACAAAACCTGGTAAAAGGAAATTTATTAAAAAGAAAGGTAAATGGCTAGTGTTCAATCAAATCCTGCAAGAAGCTGATTATACTCTGCTGGAAGACTCTTTCCTAACTGATGATAAAGTTAAAACCCTTACAAAAATTATCATGGATGCTGTCACAAAACAATCCCTAAGAGAAGCAATATTGCTTGGACCCCTCCTGGCAATAAAAGAACTAAAGACTGGTAGAATGCTGCAGTGGAAGCTAAACACATAGCAAGAAAGGCATTCCAAAGATATTCAACAATGATCACGGCAATTGAATATAAACATAGCTTGACAAAAGTGAAAAAAACATGTCAACAGGCTAAAAAAGAGGCATTGGATAAATTTATGACTAGAGTAGACCATCACACTGCAGTATCTAAGATTCATCAATATGTAAGCAAAATGAATGGCAAGAAAATGACACTTGATGATTGCAAGTAAGAAATAAAACACCAGGGTCAGCTAATAACATCTGATAATTTAAAAGCTGAGATATTTGCAAAAACATACATGAAGAATAATTTAGAGGCTATTTTGCCAAACCCATCTGTATGTGTCCTCTCTTCAGTAGCACAACATAAGAAGTCTTTAATTTTACTTTTTGTATTATTTGAGTTAGATACAGCCATTGAAGAATGCAATCAAAATTCAGCATCAGGGTATGATGAGGAAGAAAAGAAGAAATCGGATGTTTGGAAAAAAATGTTTTATTGATATCCTTTTTCATCCGCAGTGATTGGAATTAAGCCTTTATTATCATTTTTTTGGGGGGGGGAAGTACAATATTGTTTTTTCCTTTCTGTTTATTGTGGGTAAGATTTGTTTTGGAATTTTTCTTTCCTTAACTGTGTGTATTCTAGCTCTTCTAGCCCCTTCAGAGAAAAGGTTCAACTATCAAATTGGTATTTAGAAGCTGACATCAACATAGCTGCCAATGTCATTGCGGTATCTCCAATCTCTGGTGATGACACCCAGACATTCTCAGAGTCTCCAAAACCAAAAACTGATTCCCAGCTCAATGATGATTTTCAAACCGTTATTAGAAAGCAGAAACTCAAAAAGTCCTCCTGAAATAACAGAAATCCCTAACTCAGTTTCAGCTATGGAATTGAAGAACAAACCAATCATCCGTTTCACCTCAACAGTAAAAGACCAAGTGTTTACTACCAAAAATATCTCTAACATTAGAATGAATCTATTTAAATCTCTAAGATGTAGTTTCAGTGTGATTAGATGGCTCTCTTACAGTTATGTTCCAAGACAGAAAGGAGGCATGTAAAGCTCTTAACCAAAATAGAATTGGTAATATTCCAGTTACCTCTGAAGGGTGGACTCCACCTATAGAAAACACACAGAAGATAGCGATGTATAATGTCCCAATCGAACTATTAACTGAAGACCTGAAAGATGGTCTCATGAATAATAGAGTGTCCTTTTTATCTTACCAGTGAGTACCCAGTTTGACTCATTGTTCCTTTTTGTTCAACCTAAAGCTTATAAATCTTACCAAGAAAAACCTATTCAATGCTCAAAATGTTTTAAGCTTGGTCACTCATCTAAGTAATGCTCTTCCTCTGATACAATCTGCCCCACTTTCCTTTGTAATCACCCCGTTTCTAGTGAAATTTGATGTTCTACAACTCCTAAATGCATCAACTGTGGAGGTAACCACCAGTCTACAAATCATAACTTATGTCCTAAATATATCCAACGGGCCAAAGTTTTGAGGATAGCCCATCAAGAAAATGTCCCATTTCCAGTAGCTGCTATGGACCTTGCTAAGCTTTTCAAAGTACCATCATCTTCAAGAATTAATGAGGCTAAGAAAGAATCCTCAAGCCTTTTACCCAACCCTTGGCTCTGCACTCCCAATAATAACCAGAATCAGGTTCAACTATCTCCAATTGAGATATCCATCCCTCAGCAGGGTATTGAGCTCCCTAACGTAATCAAAGCAAGCCCAACCCTCCAAAATCCTAAATTTAGTCAGAAATCATGAGCTGAAAGAGTGGCAGCATCACCTAATATATCCTCTCAAGCAAACACTGCTCAAAATAGAGATGGTCCTTATATGACAAAACTAGTTAAATATATAGCTTCAGCGGATCAAATCATCCAATCAAAGCTGCCTAAAGCCCTAAAAGCTAATTTAACTAAAGATATTACAAAATACTACTTTTCTAGTTCTATCTTTGATGAGATAGGAAAGAACTTATCTTCAATTCTCACCAAATATAGAGCATGTCACCTATTCAACTCAACCCATGGCAATTAAACTACAGCTCCTACATTGGAATTGTGTCTCTCTTAATTCAAATAAACTTGGTGATCTCATTCATTATGCATCTAAGAATAAAATTGATATTATCTGTCTACAAGAGACCAATCTTCATCAGTTTAAGAAAATTAAAATGCCTGGCTACAAGTGCAACAGGAATGACAGATCTATCAATAGAAAAGGAGGAGTTGCCATCTTTGTTCATGGTTCAATCCCTCTTTCCCCTCAACCATTAATTTTTTACACGGATGAAATTGATATTATAGGTATTATACTTAAACTGGCTAATGGTAGTAATCTTGTCATTAAATCATTGCATAATCCATGTGGAAACAATGATATCCAAAAGGTTCTGGAATCTGAACTTTTAGGAAATAATTCTTTTATTTTTGGTGATTTCAATGCGCATAGACCACTTTGGGAACAAATAGCCTATAGTAACAAAGCAGGAAGAGGCATTGAGAATATTTTGTCCAATATTCCAGATATTTTGATGTTCACTTCATTTAATTTCCAAACTCAATATAATATTTTATCTAATACTTTCTCTACTATTGACTTGCTACTTGGTCCATCTTTATATTATGATTAAGTTCAGATGGTAAAGGTTCCCTCTCTGCAATTTGATAATTCTGCAATTCTAACATTAATCCAAAATGTATGCTATTCACCCAAACCCCACATAGCAACTTTTAACAACTCCATAGGCTATTGGCCCCAGTTTCGAGAAATTTTGAAGGAAGCTGATTTATGTTTTTTATCAACTAGTTCTGATATTATTGTTATCGAATCCAATATGAAAACCATTCCGTTACAGTCAGCTTCCATACCCATGACTAGGCCAATTTCTTATAAGGGTTCCAAGAGACCCAAGAATTGGTGGAATGAGGAGTGCATGGTTGCAGTGCAGGTAAAAAGGCAGGCTCGTAAATTGTTCCAAAAGAATCCTTCTCAATCTACAGCAATTTCCTATAAGCAAGCATGTGCTAAAGTAAAATTGATATGTAAGAAAGCTAAACAGTCTACATGGTCCAATTTTAGTGCAGGTATAAGCTTCAAAACCGCAATTTCAAACATTAACAACTTCATTAGGCAACTCAATAGTGGTAAGCAGTCTAATGATGACTGTAAATATGATATCATGCAGGATGGTTCTCCAATTTCCTCAGATAAAATGAAAGCAAAAAATTGTTTCTGATATTTATAAAAATGATTGCTCTGATTCTCATTATAGTCAGGGAGCCACACGAGAGAAATGTTGATATTAAAGTTTTTGGGTGGTCAGCAGGCAGCAGAAGGTTTGAGAATGCTATTTGACGTAATCGTTCATGCTGAATACGAAAATCAACGTTATATAGTTGACAAATGGGTGCTACATCCCCATTTCCTCAAATTCACTAAAAATCAATCATAACTGACCAAAATTCCCTTAAAATCAATAAAAAATTCAAAACTGATCCAAAATTGCTCAATTATAGGTCAGTTTAAAGGAAATTGAATAAAGTTTAATGTTCTTTTTCTAATTTTTTTTTTTTATCTTTTTTGTTCAATCTTAATCTTCAAAAATAGACAAAAAACACAACATAATTTATGGCATTTGGGAATAATCTTGATTTATATTGAAAATTTGCCAGCATAATGTATATTGTTTATTAATGAACTCAGTACAAAATTTATCATTCTACAAAATGTATGATCTAGAAATTATCTAACCCATTTACTTTTTGAACAATAAGCAAAGAACCAGAGTGACCCAACTTTTAGCTCGGATATCCAGAGGCATGTATCCAGCACGAATACACATTTCCTGGTAGATCTCCTGGACTTAGCTGAATAGAAAAACTCGGGAAAGCAAAAGCCTATATGAAAATATGATTGAGCGTGCTGCTGCTAGTTAAAAAGAGTCTGGTACCAGTGATATAATTACTGACGGTAAGTTTTGAATGTGATAATTATGAAACATTAATCACTCAAAGTGCAAAAGATTTTGATATTTCCTCTGTTTATTCTTACAATCATTTGCATGTAAAGGCTAGCTCAGGGTTGATTTTTCTAGAACCCAATCTTTGTTGGGTTTTCTCCTCTAATATTTATGAATCTCCTTTTATTCATTATCTGGCAAATTCTACTTTAGCTACTTTTGGCAATCTTGGAAAGGGGTTAGGTTAGGAAAATGAAACTTTCAGGGATGGGTCAATAGACTAAAGTATGTCCCGGGAAGGTACTTTGAAGTACCTACCTCCACTCCTTCTCCCTCTAGAGGGTCCTGAAATTTGCCTACATAACAGGTCTACCAATTGAAAATTGGACAAAACAACATTTTACCTAAATTTTGAGTTATCAGTTCCTTTTACTCTGGCTTTAGTTCTGAAAAATGCAATTCCTATTATTTGAGTAGAATTTTAAGCCATATCAATATATTTTTTTTTAATTTAGGAAATGTATTTGCATATTTTTAAAACCTTATAAATTGGGATTGAGCAAAGTTGTGAAGCTGAAAACAATTTTGTTGTTCTTAATTTAAGCTGAAGACCTATTTTGCGAGGTTTTACTATTATAACACACATATTTTTAAAGGTAATCAAAGGTCAGGACCCTCCAGAGGGAGAAGGAGTGGAGGTAGGTACTTCAAAATGCCTTCCCACGACATGTTTTAAACTGTAGACCCATCCCTGAAGATCTCATTTTCATAAACTAAGCCCTTTCCAAGATTAATTAAAAAAAACTTTTTCCACCAAATAAGTTTTTTAAAGAAAAGTAAAGGACTCCATTAAACAAAAAATAAGCAAAAATAAAATCAAATAATCTACCAAGCTTGAAATTACCACAAATCAGCATCGATAAATAAACGAAACCCAAAACGAACAGAAATTACAATAAATAACCGAGTCAAACTTAAAACGAGCAGAAAATAACATAAGTCGGGCTCAAAACCCCTATACCTTCCCAAGGCCAGAACATAATATGCACTTTACTGAAAAAAATACAAATGAATGTGCATTGTCAGTTTAATATACATATACTGATATTTAGTAATCAAAATGTTAATATTATTTGATTTATTAAAGTTATAAAAGTAAAAACATTCATATTTTTTCAGTAGCTTTTTACTAAAAAAACATTCATATTTTTTGCCCCCAGAGCATTACTTATAACCCTTGCCCTGAAGACTATGGGAGGGGGGGGGAGTGTCCTGCTCGAAGGTATAATTTCCTGAACTTTGAACGTCGTGGGACAAATTGGCCATCTCAAAATTTTTATTGGATGTGTTTGGGGAAACGGTGGGCGTGGAAGTGGGGTTAGTTGCCTTCCAATCAATTTCGACTATTAAAAAGGGTACCGGCCATTTCAATTTCGAATCGAATGAGCCCTTTTTGAAGTTTTTACAACAAGGCGTTCTATAAAAACCTTATATGCCCAAAGGGCATAACTTACTACCCTTGCCCTGAGGGTTGTGGGGGGGGGGGGGTTGTCATCCTCAAAAACCTAATTTCCTGAACTTAAAACTACGTTGAATAAAATGGCTATCTCAAACTTTTGATTGGATGTGTTTGGGGAAAAGGTGGGCGTGAGAGGGGGGGGGGGTAGTTGCCCTCCAATCACTTTCGACTTAAAGGACATTTGCCATTTGAATTTCCAATCCAATGAGCCTTTTTTGAAGTTTGTACGACAACGCCTTCTATAAAAACCTTATATGCCCCCATGGCATAACTTACAACACTTGTCCTGAGGGTTGTGGGGGAGTGTCCTCCTCAAAACATAATTTCTATCTGTAAACCAACTACGCTGAACAAAATGGCTATCTCAAAAATTGTTATTGGATGTTTTTCGGGAAATGGTGGGCGTGAAAGGGTGTTAGTCGCCTTCCAATCACTTTCGACTATTAAAAAGGGCACAAGCCACTCCAATTTCCAATTGAATGAGTCCTTTTCGAAATTTCTACGACAACTTCTTCGATACGAAGTGCCCTGCTCTAAAGGAAAAATAATAATAAATAATACATTGTGCCAACATCGTTCTTATATGCCCCCAGGGCATAACTTAAAACCCTTGCCCTGAGGGTTGTGGGGGAGTGTCCTCCTCAAAAATATATTTTCTATCTGGAAATCAACTACGCTGAACAAAATGGCTATCTCAAAATTTTGATTGGATGTGTTTGGGAGAATGATGGGCGTGGGGGGGGGGCTAGTTGCCCTCCCATCACTTTCGACTATTAAAAAGGGCACTAGCAACTTGAATTTCCAATCGAATGATCCCTTTTCGAAGTTTCTACGACAGCTCCTTCGATACGAAGTGCCCTGGTATGAAAAAAATATATATATAATACATTGTGCGCACATCGTTCTTTACTTAGGCAGCGCGATTGTGCTGCCTATGATAGCCAGCAGTAGCTAAAGTAGAATTTTAACTCTTTTTTAATTCATTTAAAAACAAAAATCTTGGATGTTGGTAGGGTTTCTTAAACTGCAAACAAATTGTTTTCCCCAGCACTGTTTGCTCTGCTATAACTACAGCTATGTAAGATAATCAATTTCCTAACCAGGGCCGCGTTTTTAGGCTTAGCGGGTGCGAACACGGGTTGTTCTCGTCTAGTTTCAAGTTTCTAGTTTTTCGTCTAGTTTCAGCGGGTTCGAAGTTTCAACCCCGTGTTTGATGCACTGATGCACAACACTTGATGCACTAGACGAGAACAGCCTGTGTTTGAACCCGCTGAGCCGTGAACAACCCGTCTTCAAACACAGGTTGTTCTTGTCTAGTGTATCAAGCGTTGTGCATCAGTGCATCTAGTGCATCAAACACGGGGTTGAAACTGCGAACCCGCTGAAACTAGACGAAAAACTAGAAACTTGAAACTAGACGAGAAATACCCGTGCTCGAGCCCGCTGAGCTTGAAAATGCGGCTTAGTTGACTCTTTCATATGGACAAACTACATAGGAAGCTTGGATTTGTTAGAAGTCCACAAACAATCAGAAAGATATATTTTCTTTGTGCTTTCTTTGCCAAGATGAAGGAAAAGAAAAGCTATCATTCATTAAGAGCTCTAAGCAGCTACTTGCAACATCAGAAACAACTGGTGATACGAAATACAGAAGATTGCTGATTGAAGCAGCTGTCACTGCCAGCTTATGTATGCCCTCAGTAAAGAATGTTCTGTTGCAGAGCAATCTACAAGCCTGGGAAATGTCAACACTACCAGAAAAAAAATGCTCCTTTAGAGGCTGCAGATGTTTCCTTCTCAAACAAAAGATTTTGCTTGTTTTGCTCTAAATCAAGGAGTATAAAAAAGCCTCTCTTAAGCTTATCAATGTAGAAAGATTTTCCTGCAGCGAATCTATTGTGTTGAAAGCAAATGTCCTTTCGAGCACACTACCAGAAGTATTCAGCAGAGTTAGTGGGATTGATCTAATGGTAGCTAAGACAAAATACCACAAAAAGTGCATTTACAAATTCATGGCTACAAAACCAAAACATGATAATTTACCCGATTTGAACAAAACACTATTCAACAAGATCCTAGAGGGGATTGAGTTCAAGTTCAAGGAAGGAAGAATATACCACATTTCAGATTTGAAAAAAAAGCTGAGTAAGGTTTTGATTGAAAATGGACTTGTTTGGCAGAATCATAGAGTGCATTGGCTTAAGAGAAATAGGAAACCAGCTTATTAAGTTTGTTGACTCTCAAAAAGGCACATTTTATTATCTAAAAGGAACAGTTTCTCCTAGGTTTTTGGCTGCACAAGTGAAGGAAATGATTAGAGAATTTGAATACTTTGGTATTCTGATAGATTCAAAATGATGTTAATAGTGACTGCTTTGAGTAGAATGTGATGGACCCTGATGTACTTGAACAATCCCCTGAATTTGTGACACCAAGGTTTTAGCAGTCTTCAGAGCCAAAAAGTTTTGGTCCTAGTAGACTAAGCGATATATTTGAGATGGAGGAAAGAAAAAGCTTCTTTTATTTGATGACTAAAGCCAAGACTCAATTAGTAGAAAGTGTGAAGAAAATCAGAAAAAGCAAAGGTAGCATTGATGTGATTTATGATACAGCAGATAGTATAATTCGATCTTTGCTCTATAACATGATTGTATTTTTGGTTAGTAACCTCTCAGATCCCCCTATAGACAGTGATATTATGTAGAGTTATGATGAATTTACAAGAGAGAAGGTTCTAAATTTAACCCAAGATATTGTTTTTCAGTCCCATGGACTTGTAACTCCCTGTTATATTGCACTCTCTGTCCATTTGCACCAAAACACCAGAAGCAAAGCTCTCCTCTTCTAAACAGGCTGGGCTATGCAGACTGCGGTATAAAAAATACAGCTGAATGTGCATTGTCAGTTTAATATACATATACTGATATTTAATAATCAAAATGTTAATATTATTTGATTTATTAAAGTTATAAAAGTAAAAACATTTATATTTTTTCAGTAAAGTGCAAATTTTGTTCTGGACTTGGAAGGCATAGGGGTTTTGTGCCCAACTTAGGTTAATTTCTACTCGTTTTGAGTTTGACTCAGTTAATTATTGTAATTTCTGTTCGTTTTGGGTTTCATTTATTTATCGATGATGATTTGTGGTAGTTTCACGCTTGGTAGATTATTTGATTTTATTTTGCTCATTTTTTGTTTAATGGAGTTCTTTACTTTTCTTGGAAAAACTTATTTTGTGGAAAACTTTCTTTTAATTAATTTCCGTTCATTTTACATTGACATAGTCTTTTCAGGGGAAAAGAAAATAATACTTTAAATCTTTTCGTTTTTTCAGACTTTATAGTTTGGCCTGCTATTTGTATGCTGGAGAAAAATAAATAATACATAGTACATTGTGCCAACATTGTTCTTATATGCCCTCAGGGCATAACTTAAAACCCTTGCCGAGGGTTGTGGGGGAGTTTCCTCCTCAAAAACGTATTTTCTATCTAGAAATCAACTACGCTGAACAAAATGGCTATCTCACAATTTTGATTGGATGTGTTTGGGGGAATTATGGGTGTGGGGGGGGGGGGAAGGGCTAATTGCCCCCCAATCACTTTCGACTATTAAAAAGGGCACTAGTCCTTTGAATTTCCAATCAAATGAGCTTTTTCTGGACTTTCTACGACAACGCCTTCTTTAAAACCTTATATGACCCCAGGGCATAACTTAAAACCCTTGCCCTGAGGGCTGTGGGGGAGTGTGCTCCTCAAAAACATATTTTCTATGTGGTAATAACTAGGCTGAACAAAATGGCTATCTCAAAATTTTGATTGGATGTGTTTAGGGAAATGATGGGCGTGGGGGGACGAGTTGCCCTCCAATCACTTTCGACTATTAAAAAGGGCACTAGCCCTTTGAATTTCAAATCGAATGAGCCTTTTTTGAAGTTTCTACGACAACTCCTTCTATAAAAACCTTATATGCCCCCAGGGCATAACTCAAAACCCTTGCCCTGAGGGTTGTGGGGGAGTTTCAACCTCAAAAACATATTTTCTATCTGGAAATCAACAACGCTGAACAAAATGGCTATCTCAAAATTTTGATTTGATGTGTTTGGGGGAATGATGGGCGTGGGGGGGGGCTTGTTTCCCCCCAATCATTTTCGATTATTAAAAAGGGTACTAGCCCTTGTAATTTCCAATCGAATGAGCCTGTTTTGAATTTTCTACGACAACACCTTCTATAAAAACTTTATATGCCCCTAGGCATAACTTAAAACCCTTACCCTGAGGGTATTAAAAAGGGCACTAGAACTCTCAATTTCCAATCGAATGAGCCACTTTTGAAGTTCCTACGATGGACCACTTCCATATGAAGTGCCCAGCTCTAACGGAAAAAAATAATAAATAGTACATTGTGCCAACATCGTTCTTATATGCACTCAGGGCATAACTTAAAACCCTTGCCCCGAGGCTTGTGGGGAAGTGTCCTCCTCAAAAACTTATTTTCTATCTGGAAATCAAATACGCTGAACAAAATGGCTATATCAAAATTTTGATTGGATGTGTTTAGGGAAATGATGGGCGTGGGGGGGGGCTAGTTGCCCTTCCATCACTTTTGACTATTAAAAAGGGCACTAGCCCTTTGAATTTCAAATCGAATAAGCCTTTTTTGAAGTTTCTACAACAATGCCTTCTATAAAAACCTTTCATGCCCCCAGGGCATAACTTAAAACCCTTGCCCTGAGGGTAGTGGGGGAGTGTCCTCCTCAAAAACATATTTTCTATCTGGAAATCAACTACGCTGAACAAAATGGCTATCTTAAAATTTTGATTGGATGTGTTTCGGGGAGTAATAGGCATGGGGGGCTAGTTGCCCTCCAATCACTTTCGACTATCCAAAAGGGTACTAGCCCTTCGAATTTCCAATCAAATGAGCCCTTTTTGAAGTCTCTACGACGACCCCTTCCATATGAATTACCCTGATCTAAAGGAAAAAAATTATAAAGGGTACATTCTGCCAACATTGTTCTTATATGCCCTCAGGGCATAACTTAAAACCCTTGCCCTGAGGGTAGTGGGGGAGTGTCCTCCTCAAAAACATATTTTCTATCTGGAAATCAACTACGCTGAACAAAATGGCTATCTCAAAATTTTCAAAACTCTTACATAAGTTTCATGAAGTCCTTTTTAAGTGATAGAAGTTTTTATGTTCAAGTTAATGAGTATAGGGGAGATGAACCCCATTACTAGAGGTCTTCCTCAAAGAGCAATTTTTAGTCCCCCTATATTCAATTTGTATATTTCCAAATTCCAATTATCTCACTCATTGTTTGGCCTTTACGCAGATGATTTGATTATTTGGAATCTGGAAAGGATATTGTAATTCTTCAAAGTCTTATTCAACAGGATGTAAGATTAGTTCAGACATTCTCTTCAGCTTTTGGTTTTCCAATTTTAATTAGTAAAACCAAAGCCATTATATTTGCTAATTGCTCAAGAGATCCTCCCAATACTCTTCAAATTTTCTATAGTGAAATTCCATATTGTAACTCATTGAATCTTCTTGGCCTATGGATAGATTCTAAAATGTTATGGCATGCACATATTAATTCTTTGAAATCCATGATCATTTGGAGACTTTGTGTGCTAAAGAGACTTGCAGGAAGTAAACAGGGATGCCTTCCTAAATCTATTTTGGATTTTTATAAATTATATATCAGATCTAATCTAGAATATGGTATCCAATTCTTCACAATTCGTTCATGCTCTGCATTTAAAACCCTGGAATCTTTACAAAATTCAGCTATTCAAATTGCTCTGGGTTTGCACGAGAAAACTCCTCTGTCTACATTAAAACCACTGTTTGGTTTGGTTTCCATAAGTGAAAGAGCATCCAGTTAAAGGAAGACATTGTTCCTGCGAATTCAAGCTTATGGAAGCAAGCATGTTATGTATAACCATCCTTTGCTTTGAAGGCAGCTTGCACCAATGGCCATTCATCTTGGAATCAGTTTCAATTGGATTGCTATTGCTATCTTTTTGGATTGCTGTTGCTGAAGTCACAACAGCAACACTTTAAGAAATTTTAAACATAAATTTCTTGTGAATTATTGTCTCGATTGATCAGTAGCTGTACTGAACCCCTCGTGCTCAAAATCCTCCTCAGGACCATACTGTGGTGTTTCTTTTGTGGATGGTGAAGTTTTCCCCACAGTAGAGTGTAGACTGTCTGGTATCATACTAATATCCTTTCCTTTTTAGCTTAAAGCTTATTCAAAAAGGCAGTGCAAAGAACTCCCCCTAAAAAAAAGGTCCCTCCAGATCCCACCCCAAAAACTAATGAAATTTATCAAGATGAAGTGCTTTCTTTGTCAAGATGAAGGAAAAGAAAAGCTATCATTCATTAAGAGCTCTAAGCAGCTACTTGCAACATCAGAAACAACTGGTGATACGAAATACAGAAGATTGCTGATTGAAGCAGCTGTCACTGCCAGCTTATGTATGCCCTCAGTAAAGAATGTTCTGTTGCAGAGCAATCTACAAGCCTGGGAAATGTCAACACTACCAGAAAAAAAATGCTCCTTTAGAGGCTGCAGATGGTTCCTTCTCAAACAAAAGATTTTGCTTGTTTTGCTCTAAATCAAGGAGTATAAAAAAGCCTCTCTTAAGCTTATCAATGTAGAAAGATTTTCCTGCAGCGAATCTATTGTGTTGAAAGCAAATGTCCTTTCGAGCACACTACCAGAAGTATTCAGCAGAGTTAGTGGGATTGATCTAATGGTAGCTAAGACAAAATACCACAAAAAGTGCATTTACAAATTCATGGCTACAAAACCAAAACATGATAATTTACCCGATTTGAACAAAACACTATTCAACAAGATCCTAGAGGGGATTGAGTTCAAGTTCAAGGAAGGAAGAATATACCACATTTCAGATTTGAAAAAAAAGCTGAGTAAGGTTTTGATTGAAAATGGACTTGTTTGGCAGAATCATAGAGTGCATTGGCTTAAGAGAAATTGGAAACCAGCTTATTAAGTTTGTTGACTCTCAAAAAGGCACATTTTATTATCTAAAAGGAACAGTTTCTCCTAGGTTTTTGGCTGCACAAGTGAAGGAAATGATTAGAGAATTTGAATACTTTGGTATTCTGATAGATTCAAAATGATGTTAATAGTGACTGCTTTGAGTAGAATGTGATGGACCCTGATGTACTTGAACAATCCCCTGAATTTGTGACACCAAGGTTTTTGCAGTCTTCAGAGCCAAAAAGTTTTGGTCCTAGTAGACTAAGCGATATATTTGAGATGGAGGAAAGAAAAAGCTTCTTTTATTTGATGACTAAAGCCAAGACTCAATTAGTAGAAAGTGTGAAGAAAATCAGAAAAAGCAAAGGTAGCATTGATGTGATTTATGATACAGCAGATAGTATAATTCGATCTTTGCTCTATAACATGATTGTATTTTTGGTTAGTAACCTCTCAGATCCCCCTATAGACAGTGATATTATGTAGAGTTATGATGAATTTACAAGAGAGAAGGTTCTAAATTTAACCCAAGATATTGTTTTTCAGTCCCATGGACTTGTAACTCCCTGTCATATTGCACTCTCTGTCAATTTGCACCAAAAGACCAGAAGCAAAGCTCTCCTCTTCTAAACAGGCTCGGCTATGCAGACTGCGGTATAAAAAATACAGCTGAATGTGCATTGTCAGTTTAATATACATATACTGATATTTAATAATCAAAATGTTAATATTATTTGATTTATTAAAGTTATAAAAGTAAAAACATTTATATTTTTTCAGTAAAGTGCAAATTTTGTTCTGGACTTGGGAAGGCATAGGGGTTTTGTGCCCAACTTAGGTTAATTTCTACTCGTTTTGAGTTTGACTCAGTTAATTATTGTAATTTCTGTTCGTTTTGGGTTTCATTTATTTATCGATGATGATTTGTGGTAGTTTCACGCTTGGTAGATTATTTGATTTTATTTTTGCTCATTTTTTGTTTAATGGAGTTCTTTACTTTTCTTGGAAAAACTTATTTTGTGGAAAACTTTCTTTTAATTAATTTCCGTTCATTTTACATTGACATAGTCTTTTCAGGGGAAAAGAAAATAATACTTTAAATCTTTTCGTTTTTTCAGACTTTATAGTTTGGCCTGCTATTTGTATGCTGGAGAAAAATAAATAATACATAGTACATTGTGCCAACATTGTTCTTATATGCCCTCAGGGCATAACTTAAAACCCTTGCCGAGGGTTGTGGGGAGTTTCCTCCTCAAAAACGTATTTTCTATCTAGAAATCAACTACGCTGAACAAAATGGCTATCTCACAATTTTGATTGGATGTGTTTGGGGGAATTATGGGTGTGGGGGGGGGAAGGGCTAATTGCCCCCCAATCACTTTCGACTATTAAAAAGGGCACTAGTCCTTTGAATTTCCAATCAAATGAGCTTTTTCTGAACTTTCTACGACAACGCCTTCTTTAAAACCTTATATGACCCCAGGGCATAACTTAAAACCCTTGCCCTGAGGGCTGTGGGGGAGTGTGCTCCTCAAAAACATATTTCTATGTGGTAATAACTAGGCTGAACAAAATGGCTATCTCAAAATTTTGATTGGATGTGTTTAGGGAAATGATGGGCGTGGGGGGACGAGTTGCCCTCCAATCACTTTCGACTATTAAAAACGGCACTAGCCCTTTGAATTTCAAATCGAATGAGCCTTTTTTGAAGTTTCTACGACAACTCCTTCTATAAAAACCTTATATGCCCCCAGGGCATAACTCAAAACCCTTGCCCTGAGGGTTGTGGGGGAGTTTCAACCTCAAAAACATATTTTCTATCTGGAAATCAACAACGCTGAACAAAATGGCTATCTCAAAATTTTGATTTGATGTGTTTGGGGGAATGATGGGCGTGGGGGGGGGGCTTGTTTCCCCCCAATCATTTTCGATTATTAAAAAGGGTACTAGCCCTTGTAATTTCCAATCGAATGAGCCTGTTTTGAATTTTCTACGACAACACCTTCTATAAAAACTTTATATGCCCCTAGGCATAACTTAAAACCCTTACCCTGAGGGTATTAAAAAGGGCACTAGAACTCTCAATTTCCAATCGAATGAGCCACTTTTGAAGTTCCTACGATGGACCACTTCCATATGAAGTGCCCAGCTCTAACGGAAAAAATAATAAATAGTACATTGTGCCAACATCGTTCTTATATGCACTCAGGGCATAACTTAAAACCCTTGCCCCGAGGCTTGTGGGGGAGTGTCCTCCTCAAAAACATATTTTCTATCTGGAAATCAAATACGCTGAACAAAATGGCTATATCAAAATTTTGATTGGATGTGTTTAGGGAAATGATGGGCGTGGGGGGGCTAGTTGCCCTTCCATCACTTTTGACTATTAAAAAGGGCACTAGCCCTTTGAATTTCAAATCGAATAAGCCTTTTTTGAAGTTTCTACAACAATGCCTTCTATAAAAACCTTTCATGCCCCCAGGGCATAACTTAAAACCCTTGCCCCGAGGCTTGTGGGGAAGTGTCCTCCTCAAAAACATATTTTCTATCTGGAAATCAAATACGCTGAACAAAATGGCTATCTTAAAATTTTGATTGGATGTGTTTCGGGGAGTAATAGGCATGGGGGGCTAGTTGCCCTCCAATCACTTTCGACTATCCAAAAGGGTACTAGCCCTTCGAATTTCCAATCAAATGAGCCCCTTTTGAAGTCTCTACGACGACCCCTTCCATATGAATTACCCTGATCTAAAGGAAAAAAATTATAAAGGGTACATTCTGCCAACATTGTTCTTATATGCCCTCAGGGCATAACTTAAAACCCTTGCCCCGAGGGTTGTGGGGGAGTGTCCTCCTCAAAAACATATTTTCTATCTGGAAATCAATTACGCTGAACAAAATGGCTATCTCAAAATTTTCAAAACTCTTACATAAGTTTCATGAAGTCCTTTTTAAGTGATAGAAGTTTTTATGTTCAAGTTAATGAGTATAGGGGAGATGAACCCCATTACTAGAGGTCTTCCTCAAAGAGCAATTTTTAGTCCCCCTATATTCAATTTGTATATTTCCAAATTCTAATTATCTCACTCATTGTTTGGCCTTTACGCAGATGATTTGATTATTTGGAATCTGGAAAGGATATTGTAATTCTTCAAAGTCTTATTCAACAGGATGTAAGATTAGTTCAGACATTCTCTTCAGCTTTTGGTTTTCCAATTTTAATTAGTAAAACCAAAGCCATTATATTTGCTAATTGCTCAAGAGATCCTCCCAATACTCTTCAAATTTTCTATAGTGAAATTCCATATTGTAACTCATTGAATCTTCTTGGCCTATGGATAGATTCTAAAATGTTATGGCATGCACATATTAATTCTTTGAAATCCATGATCATTTGGAGACTTTGTGTGCTAAAGAGACTTGCAGGAAGTAAACAGGGATGCCTTCCTAAATCTATTTTGGATTTTTATAAATTATATATCAGATCTAATCTAGAATATGGTATCCAATTCTTCACAATTCGTTCATGCTCTGCATTTAAAACCCTGGAATCTTTACAAAATTCAGCTATTCAAATTGCTCTGGGTTTGCACGAGAAAACTCCTCTGTCTACATTAAAACCACTGTTTGGTTTGGTTTCCATAAGTGAAAGAGCATCCAGTTAAAGGAAGACATTGTTCCTGCGAATTCAAGCTTATGGAAGCAAGCATGTTATGTATAACCATCCTTTGCTTTGAAGGCAGCTTGCACCAATGGCCATTCATCTTGGAATCAGTTTCAATTGGATTGCTATTGCTATCTTTTTGGATTGCTGTTGCTGAAGTAACAACAGCAACACTTTAAGAAATTTTAAACATAAATTTCTTGTGAATTATTGTCTCGATTAATCAGTAGCTGTACTGAACCCCTCGTGCTCAAAATCCTCCTCAGGACCATACTGTGGTGTTTCTTTTGTGGATGGTGAAGTTTTCCCCACAGTAGAGTGTAGACTGTCTGGTATCATACTAATATCCTTTCCTTTTTAGCTTAAAGCTTATTCAAAAAGGCAGTGCAAAGAACTCCCCCTAAAAAAAGGTCCCTCCAGATCCCACCCCAAATACTAATGAAATTTATCCATTTTTGCCCCATCTTGGCTGGTCAAGCACTCTATCACAAAGCTCACATGAAAGCTCAAATTCTGAGAATAGGACAATGATCAGTGTTGGAGGTAACGTCACCATAGATGATAATGGATTTCAAGAGGTCCTTTCTAGGAGCTCCAAAAAAAGGAAAAAACGTCCCCAATCAAAAGTATTGCCCCTCTCCCTGTCCAAGTCTCTCCTTCCCAAAGCTTAGGCATTTACCTCAAAATTACTCCTAATACCCCCTTTGAAATAACAAAGATTACTACAATAAGGGTTGCAATTTTCAAAATGTTAAAATCAATGTTTTCTCTCAACATTCACCGTGATGGATCTTTGCTAATAGCTGTCCAAGATCAGAAATCAGTAGATATAATACTTGATTTAAAATCTCTTCTGAATACCCAATTAATTCATCTAAATGGAACCCAAAACAATCCCCAACAAAAATAGTAGTATATAATGTTCCCCTAGAAATACCAATTCAGGAGTTAAAATAAGGGCTCTCAGATAGGGTTGGTAACACAATCCCTGTAGAAGATGTCACTCATCTGGGTAAACCCAACTCTAATGGATTAAAAACAAGTAGATCTTTCTTATTTACACTGAAGGAAAAATTTAATATTCCAGAAAAGTTATTCCTATTTGGGCAAACCAAACCGCACAAGGAATACAAGCCAAAGCCTATCCAGTGTCAGAAGTGTCTGAAACTGGGACACACAGCAAATAAATGCAATGAAATTCTCCTAGCCTGTAGTAATTGTAAAGGCTCCCATCCTAAAGAGTTGACAACTTGCAACAACACTCAGCCTACATGTATCAATTGTAAAGGCCCACATGAATCCACCAATAAATCACAATGCCCTGCATATAAGAAAAGAGCACTAACACTCCAAATAGCAACATAGAAGGCCATTCCATACCCTTTTGCAGCAATGGAAGCAAATGCTGCCCAGTCACACCAAATAAAACCTATATTGAAATCAAATAAAACTCTCAAATCAAACACTCCCAATGCATCAAGTACTCCTTACAAAACATCACCCTTTAAGCCCCCTAGCTCACATCTCTATCAGAAAGAATCACCAAGCCAACAACCCTCCTTGCCTAGTGAGATGAGGTCGGCCTGGCACCCCCTCCCAACAAGAAACAAACCAGAAACACTACCAGGAATTAATCCCTTAACTGACAAACTGGATGCACAACCAAACATGCAACCCCCAAATATATGCTTATTCATTCTAAACTGCAATGCAGTTCAGGCCATGAATATACAACAACAACAGAAAACAAAAATCATTGCTGAATTGGCAAAAATCTACATCCCTAATCATATGCTCATTCAAGCAAAAAAAGATCTTGCTTTACTATTAACAAAGCTGAACATTGATACCCAGTCATATGAAAAATAAATCAACAACACAACATATATCAATACTCCAGTGGAACGTAAGATCACTTACAAAAAATAAGTTAAATGAACTAATATCTTTTATGAATAATAATTCCATCAATATTGCTTGCCTCCAGGAAACTCATTTAACCCAAAATCAACAAATTAAGTCTCTGGGATACACTATCCTGAGAAAGGATAGATCATCAGAGAGAAAAGGAGATGGCTTAGCTTTAATAGTTAAAAATAATATAAAATTCTGTGGCATCAACTTTCCAGATTATGTAAATGATGTTGATGCAATTGGTATCAGTGTTTGGCTGAATAATACAAAAAACATACATAATATGCTTTTATAACCCTAATGGCCAAACTACAGATGCCATGGATTTTTTCAGCTATATAAATAATTCTAATATGCTGAAAAAGATCATTATTTGTGGAGACTTTAATGCCCACAGCCTTTTGTGGGGGAATAAACCAGCAAATAAAGCTGGTAAGTTCATTGAGCGTATGACTTCAAATAATAATGAATTAGCTGTTGCTACCCCTCCAAACCTGAATATATACTTCAACCCCAAAAGTGGCAGTTTCTCTACAATTGACCTACAAATTGTGTCTTTAAATATTTTGAATAAAATGTATATAAATAAAATTGATAGTCTATGTACTGACCACTTTGCCATAGTTTGCTCCCTGAACGAACCTGCTGAAATTCTATCACATGCCTCCAAATATATCAACAGTAAAGCAAATTGGCCTATGTTCCAAAATAAGCTAAATGATGAAATTACAGGTTTCACCCAAAATTCATGCATTTCAAACGCAACAGCTGACACACATGCTGAAGTTTTGGCATCTTTACTAATAAATACAGCTAATCATGCTATCCCCAGGACAACACCCAGGAAACCTTCCCTAAACATATTCCCAAAGCATGGTGGACAAATGAGTGCCAAAATAAATGGAGAACAAAAAAGGCAGCTAGGAGAACATTCATAAAAAACCATTACCTACTACATATTTGAAAAAATTGCAAGCGGAATCTAATCTAAAAAGGACCATAATAAATGCTAAATATAACTACTGGAATACTTTTGCAAATAGTCTCTCCAGAGAAACACATGAGCCAATTATACATAAAGTCATAAGCCACATCTGTGAGAAAAAGACTTCCTCCAACCCACTCCTGTATGAGCTTATACATAATAATACCCATTATGACAATGATAATGAAAAAGCTAAGCTATTTGCCACTCATTTTGTTAATAAGCTAACATCAACTAATTGTAGCAAAATGCCCCCAATTCCTATGAACCCAAGTTACCAACCTCGCCCAGGATCCGAGTATATAACCAGCCCATTTTCAATCCAGGAAATGAATAATGCAATACATCATGTTAGGACCAAAACTAGCGGCAGCTATGACAATATACACCCTACATGGATAAAGAATCTCACCCCTTCATACAAACAGGAACTGCTAAATTGTTATAATCATCCTTGGGCTTCATCTATGTTCCCCAATATCTGGAAATGTTCTTCCCTCCTACCAATCCTAAAGAGAAATAAACCCAAAAATAACCCTGAGCCTTATAGGCCCATAATGATTACTCCTGTGATGGGGAAAATAATGGAGAAAATGATATATTACCGACTCCTCTGGTTTGTTGACAAAAATAATATGATCCCTCACACTCAAACTGCCTTCAGGAAGCGCCATTCCTCAACAGATGCTTTCATATTGTTAACAAATGCAATAAATGAATCATTCTAAAAAAATAATGTCCTAGTCGCATGTTTCCTAGATTTTGACAGGGCATATGACAATGTAAACTACCAAATCCTTTTAATCAAACTTGAAAACCTTGGACTACCCCCCAACCTAGTATCTTTTATAAAATCTTTCATAGAATTGCGAAATTTCATTGTTTGTGTAAGTTCAGCCTCTTCACCCCAAAAGACAATAATCAAAGGCCTTCCTCAGGTAGCAGTCCTCAGCTGCCTCCTCTTTGCACTATATCTCTGGGACATGAACCTTCCCCACACGAATCTACAATATGCTGATGATCTGGTACTATGGTCATCTGGCAACGCCTTTGAGATTGCACAGTCAAAGCTACAAAAGTCACTTTTCCAATTTGAAAAATTCTCTCAACATTCAGATTTACCCATTGCACCTACCAAGTCAAAAATAATCCAATTTCACCGAAAGCGAAATCATGTTAATGCAAGACTAACTCTAAATGGAACAACTATTCCAGAAGATAATCATATTAATTACCTAGGTCTCATGCTTGACCCAAAACTTAATTTCCACCTCCACATTTGAAACACAATAAAAAATGCTATACAAAAACAATTATACTAAAAAGACTTCTTTCCACACCCTGGGGATGTAAGGAGAAAACCTTACTCCAGTTTTATAAATCACATATAAGACCCCATATTGACTATGGGCTCATTGTCTATGGTGCTTGTGCAAAGACCCAGATGCAAAAAATTGAAACAATACAAAACGATATAATAAGTCTCATATTTGGTCTTAGGAAACCCACAAGCACCAAGTTTCTGCTTATTGAGAGTGGATTAACAACAATAAGGGAGAGACGTAGCTTTCTCTTGATAAAACATCTTACAAAAATTGAATCAAATAGCTCACACACCCTACATAATTGGTTAAGAAATACAGCCATGTATAGAGGCATTGCAGATGAGTATGCCAATATTCAGAAGAAGTTCCCTGTACCCGCAAAGTCTATTGCACCTACTTTCCCCCAATCCCCTCCATGGAATTGGTCAATCCCCATAATAAATACTGATTTCTCAAAGTGGACTAAAGATTTAACCCCCATTGCTTTTGTCCAGAAAAAATTTGCTGAAATTAATACAATTACTTATAAAAACTATTTCCAAATATTTGTTGATGGGTCCAAAATGAATGAGAATTCAGCAAGTGGTGCCTTCCCTCCTCACCTGAAAATTGCAATGGGTGAGAGATTGTATAATAATGTATCTATAATGTCTGCAGAGTTAAATGCCATAATCATGGCATTAGAACACCTTATGGAAAATAAACCCTTGATTGCTAATTCAAATAATATTATTGTATATTCTGACTCTTTATCAAGCCGAGTTGATGTCTTCAGCTCCTCAGTATAAGCTGGATATTAACACTTATCATTGTCTTAGTATTATAGATAATCTTGCTTCAAGTGGCATAAGAACTTATCTTCAGTATATTCCTAGCCACTCTGGTATAAGTGGTAATCATCAGGTTGATGAAATAGCAAAAAATGCTATAAATATTGACCAGCCAAGTGGGAGACCAATCCCCTTTAGAGATATTTACCGATGGAGACTATCAGATATTATGTTTAAAAAGAAAAATCCTATTCTTTCCCCCTTTCCCAATAAGTATTTTTCTAAAATTTATCATAGAATTCGTTCTGGAACAAATGGACTAAACTTTCTTGCATTCTCGTATCAGTTTCCTAATTCAAGTGGTTCAGTTCCCCTGTCCCCTCTTTGCAGGTATTGTATTATGAATAATGAAACAATTGACCACTGCCTATTTGAATGTAATATGCTGACGTCTGCACATCATACCTTGCATTGTAAACTGTTAAAGTGCTTCAAACACCACAAAATCTCACTATCAGCCAAGAGCCTAGCCGACTATACCTGCACACAGAGCACAGAAATCCATATCTATCATCTTATATTTGAACGCCTTGAGTCGAAAGATCTACTGAAAGATATCTGGGAATATCTAATAAATAAGAGACAACCAAGCCAGTAGCTTTTTTGCCCTCAGAGTGAAGCAAAAGGAAAAGGGCTAAATAGTATCAACTGATAAGCCCGCCTGCTGTGAAATATAAGAAGAAGAAGAAGAATCGGATGTCCCAAATTGGAATCAGTTTTCCCCCTATCAATACCCCTTTACTGACACTCCACTGTGGGAAATGAGTCCACCTATTTGTTAAGCAGAACTTATTCCAATAAATAAAAACCGAGTTCCCAATCATGAGATTCAGACTAATTCTGGCTGAACAGATTTCAAAGTTGTACCCTAATCACAGGAAAATCTATTTGGATGGATCTGTTCAGGGAGTGAGAGCTATATCAGGAGCATGTATTCCATCACTGAACCTTAAACTTTTTTCACCCCTTTCTTTGGGATCTTCCATTTTGTCAGCTGAATTATGTGCCATTTGCTTGGCCCTAGATGTTCTCATAAATTATAGCATTGTAGAGGAGAATATTCCTTGCCTTTTTGACTCCAAATTGGCAATACTGTTACTCAAAAAAATTAACAGAATTGCAAATGATAAGAACCTATTCAACATTAGAAAACAGCTTCTGAACCTCCAGGCTAATGGCAAACAGATTTATTTCAAACATGTTCCAAGCCATAAAGGTATCAAATATAATGACACTATTGATTTACTGCCAGCCAAGGCTTCTTTGTTAATCCCAAGTCCTCTCTCTGACCTCAATTCACATAGATAGATAGATAGATGGATAGATATTTATTTCAAAAAATGACTATCACAAGCCCCAAAGGGCCGAATTCGCATTTTGGGGTCATATAATAAAAAAAAAACCTAGAAATAGCACAACAACTAAAAAACTGGCTAAACAATGCCAAAAACAACAATATCAGAAAGGCAAAGCCATTCATTAGTCTAAAAAACAAAAAGTTTCAAATGTAAGAAAGTTAAAAAGGCACAAACTAAAACAAAACAAAAAAATGAGATAAAAATAGTGTTAAAAAGGTTTAAAAGACAGTATATAAAAAGGGGAGGGAACGGAAGAACCAAACGGACACAAGCATGGGTATCACCAGTACAAAAAAAAAAAAATAGTGGTTTATTTGATCAGTAATGGAGGAAACCTTCATAAAGTTTGGAAAAAACAGAAGTGAGTGTAATGGGGCGAATGTTGGCGAAAGTCAGACTGGTGCATTTTTTAGGGACAGGTGTTATAAAACCTTGTATCCAGCAACTTGGGAATTTACCAAATTTTGTGATGTGGTTGAAAATATTTGATAAAGGCTCAGCAATTTTGTCCGAAAAGGCTTTAATTAAGTCAACTGGGATGTCCAAGGGACAAATACTTGATTTTCTAAGCTTAAGAATTTTATTTATAACATCAGAGGGAGAAATAAAGGGGAAGGAAGTATTGGGGGGAATAGTTGAACTTGAGCCAGTGAAAGGGGGGAGACTTTGCACGATGGAAGCAAGGTACGAGTTCAAATTGTTAGCAGTCTTATTAGGGGCTTCAGGGAGATGAAAATCAATTTCGGAAGGACTTTTTTCGCATATTTCTTTAATTTTTCTGTACCATTGCTTGGGCTTGTTAGAATATAGATCTTTGACTTTATTATTATAATAACTAGAAGCTGTTTTCTTAATTTTTTCTTTAGGAACTTCCTTAAACTATTAGCATCAGTAATACGACCTGCTTTGAAAAAATTGATTTTTTTTCTTATAAGTTTTTTAAAAGACTCAGTAACATCAGGTTTATCTGTAGAACACGTTTTAAATTTTTTCTCAGGGAAGTGGGATTCATAATTACTCCTCAATAAATTTTGGAGGGACAAAGGCATGTAGTCAATGTCATTTGTTTGATACACAGTGGACCAATTTTCAGTAGTAATCCAGGAGCCAAAATTGAAAAGTCCTGAGTCAGTGAGAGGTCTATAAGCGGTTTCAGTTATAGAAAACGACTGTTTAACTTTAGCCAGCAGAGATAGGAAAAGGCTAAAGTGGTAACTATTCCCTAGAGGGGGCAGAGTGGAGACGGGTTTGTAAAACTTCGAAAGATTAATGCAAATTAAATCAAGAGCAGTATTACCTTTTGTAATAGGGACTGTAACGACCTGTTTTAAATTAAAAGCATTACATGTAGAGTCAAGTCTTATATTGTTTGCATCACCCATCAGGAAAATTCCTGCATTTGGGTATTTTGATAGTACAAAGTCAGCACTTGCATGTAATTTTTCAATAAAATTTATTTTGTCAGCGGATCTGTGATTCGGGGAGTAATAAAAACAACACAGGACAATTAAATTAAAAGGACGCGGCAAGACTTTAGGTCGAACACACAGCCACATAACTTCATCAAAGGGAGTGAGACACGGAATTGGGATTTCACTTGGGTATAAATCATAACGGACAAAGAACAGAATTCCGCCATCTTTCTTACCCAGAGGGTGGTTTTCTGGTCTGAGTTTAATAAATTGAGAAAAATTGTTAATCTTTAACATATGCAAATTTTGAGCTTGAACTTCAGTAATAGCGATTACATCTAATCTATATATTTTAGAAAGGGTGTCTAATTCATTAAGTTTTTCAAAGTTAAGGCTTTCAGCGTTGCTCAACAAAAATTTGAGGAATCGAAAGTGACTTGTGAAGGTACGGTTTTTACACTTTACTTTTTTATATCACAGATGGGTTCAGGGGTTCTTGTGGAATTCTTGACGGGGGCTAAACTTAAGTAGTGAAAACAAGGGACAGGGGGATCAAAATCCATCTTTTTCAAATACAATTGCATTTAATTGAGCAGGTACTAGCGGAGACTCTAAACAGCGGTAACTATTTGAAGTTTTAGAAACTCTGCATGGAGGTGTTACAAGTGGATTGTTCTGTCTGCTTACTCTTAAACTTGAGTCATACTGGTAGGGTAGCCAGGGGGCATAAAGTGCAAGGGAAGGGAGAAAGGTTTCCAGGTGATCTGGGAATAAGTCAAGTTGGGAGTGTTCTTTAAACAGGGGGGGGGGTTAAGATGATGCTGAGGGAGGGAAGTACGGTAGGGGGTGTCTGAGAGGGTAGGGGTTGGGTTTGTTTCAGCAAATAATGGGTGGAGTCCAGAACCGGTTGGTAACTTCTTGGATGCACAGAGAAGAAAGGAGTCAAAAGGAAGTGGATTTTTGGGAGGAATATGAGTGAGGGGGGGGGGGGTTTGGGGATGGTCGGAATTGAGTGAATTGATTGTGGGGGTTGGACTGACTGGGCACGCATAAGTACTTGGGGTGGAGGATTGTTTCGAGGGATGGATTCCTGTGGTATACTGCTCTGTATTGGGTATGAAGGGGGATAAGACTGAAAGTCGAATGGAACACGAATAAGGGGAGGGGGGTCGTGAATACTTTTGGCATTGCTCTAAAAAACGTTGGGTTTTAAACCTGCACCACAATCCTGAAGATGCATGAGCAAAAATACATGATTTATCAATACAAAATAAAACAGAACACACATCAACATGGTCAAAAATACACTTATCAGACACACAAACTCCCAAAATAAAATGACAACAAATATGTAGAAACTTGCATTGTTTGCAAAACTTGCAGAAACCACTATCAAAATGCTTGCAGATCACATTTTCCTTTCTGCTTATTTTTATATGTATTTCACTTTTATCCATCACTTTCGTATTTTTTTCAAAAATAATAAAAATGTCATTGTCTGGTAATGACTTCTCCATAACTTTGTTAATCCTTTTGTTTAGTTCATTATCACCTGATAATTTATGTGAAAAACCGGAAGTCACTGGACTATTCACGAACTCAAGGGTGTCATCAGTCGTCATACTACACATAAGTATTTTTATGCTCTCATGGATACTTTGCAATTAATGCTGGATTTGCTGAACTCTGATAATTGATCCCCTAGTGTAGTAACAATTGCTTTGTTGTTTTTTAAGTCCTCTTGTAATTTGGTGATTTTTGATTTAAGGGTCACTTGATTGTTTTCTAGATTGTAGAGTTCATCTTCCATAAGGAAGCGGTGGAAATTATGGGAGTTGATATTTTCACTTAATTTTTTAATTTCAAGATCGCGTTCATGGAGTATATTGTTACCAATTTTTTGGTCATTGAAAAATGTCAACTTGTTTTTTCGAATCTTCTATGGCTACTTCATGCTCTGAATTCTTCTCTAACTGGGAATTGTATTTAGCTCGGAGATCAGCCAGCAGTTTGAAATGTTTAACACAGTCAACACAAGGGGGAACTTGGGAGGCTTGATTTTTTTAAACTGATTTTGGAGTTGTAGGTTTTGTGGCAGACTTGGGTGTAGAGAGTAGTTTAGAGCCAGGGGGTAGAGAAAGTGGTGTTAAAGGTGGTTCAGGGTCCTCATTCAAATAACGGGGGGACTGGCAGTTTAAACATAACCACTCACCACATTGTTTTCTCTCCTCAATAGAAATGCCTGCAAATTTTGGATGAAACCACTGTTGACACCGACTGCACTGCACTGTTCCACTGGCGGCATGAAGTCTGCACTCAGGGCATGTGAATTTCATGGGCATTGACATAATAGTGAAACAATAAATCCAGTTAATATAGCTCGAAACTGTTCAATGACTGAAATTTGGATTAAAATAATTTCCAAAAACAGGTTTCAAAAATTTAACCCTGCATAGGTGTTAACAGGTCAAATGCCAGAAAGTGACTGAAAATTACATTGTTGCCTCAAACATGATATTATTAGGCAACAATGTAATGTTAATCACAGCAAGTTGACTTTATCTCCTTTACATATTAGATTACACACAGTGCAATCTCATTGTCTGAAATCAGGTGACCTTCTTCTCAATAGTTTGTTATTTAATCAGAAGTTACATCACTCCCCTCTATGACTTGTCTGCTTCTCAACTGATGAAACCTTCAAGCATCTTATCTGATTGTTAGCCACTGAGTGTGGAAACTATTTCCCTTAAACGCCTCTGCTATATGGCTAATATTCCAAATATCTAAACTGCAATCCTGAATTCTAACCTACCTTGGTACATGGATAGAAAGATTTTTAAGCCATCTATTGATATTTTAAAGAAAAGTCTAATTGATTAGTGTTTATTAATACATAGTGAAGTCATTAAGAAGAAGCAGGTTATTCATCATTTGTTCTGGAGAGTGCAGAAGAGAGTGGGGGTGAGCATGAAGAGCCATATTGGTATCAGCCAGCCTATAGGTCTTAAACTGCTGGAGAAAGGTGACTCAAGAACCCACACTTCCCACATCCATCAATAGAATTAAGAAGTTTAATTGGGATGATTGGTTGCTAGTGCTCTGCAGTGTATTTGATTCTCATATGGTAACATTTTGCCTAATAGAGGGAGGTACAGCTGCCAAGGTTTATGTAAACTTTACCATAGTTTTTGTTCTCCTGTAATTCTTTTTCTTTCCAGTTTGCAGCCTCTAATGTGCAAGAAAAGATTGTATTCAGCTAAGGAGTTGCTATTTTAAATATTGTAAATTCCTGCTATATTTGCCAAGGTGGTACAGAAATCACAAGACTATTTCTCATTTTGGACTTATCAACCCTCTAGTGCAGCCAAGATGCAGAGATGTAGGAACCAGTGTGCATGCACAGAATGCACACTGTAGTGCTGTGGCAGCAGAATTGCAAAATGGTGCTTACTCAAAAAACATACCTTGTAATAATTTCAAGTGTTTGATCTTAAATAATTTTAATAAAAACTATATTAATATATAGCTTAGATTATTAGCTTTTCTCTGATATATACAATTCTTCTCAATTCCTCTTTGGTAACAAGGTGTGAGGGTTTTAGTTTTACATAATTTTACTCAATTGGATACTGGTTTTTAACCCTACCTACCTCCACTCTTTTTCCCTCTAGAGGGCCCTGAAATTTGCCTACATGCCAGGTATACCTATTGAAATTTTGACCAAACAACATTTTACCTTAATTAGTTCTGAAAATGAAATTCCTGTT
The DNA here is from genome assembly GCA_027921565.1 of Artemia sinica. Taxonomy (NCBI): domain Eukaryota; kingdom Metazoa; phylum Arthropoda; class Branchiopoda; order Anostraca; family Artemiidae; genus Artemia; species Artemia sinica. The sequence continues at coordinate 21,938,964 of CM051258.1, forward strand.
ATTTGAGTAAAATTTGAAGCCACAGGCCTAATAGGCCTATCAATGTTAATTTTTTCAAAACTTAGAAGATGCATATTCATATCTTTAAAACCTTATAAAGGTAAATATCTACCAAATCATATTATTGACTTACGCATAAAGTGAATATACCACTTGATGCCTTTTTTTATGCTGATTACAAATATAATAATCATTTCTATTGGAAATGAATTTCAGCCCCCCCCCCCCCCTATATATGCCAATTCAGGGTATATATTTCTACATTAGGGGGGGTGGGGGTAAAGTTTAAACTTACCTCCCATTTACATCAGAAACAAAATCTGCCCCCACCCCCCCCCCCTAATGTAGAAATATATACCCTGAACTGGCATATATAGAGGGGGGGGGGCTGAAATTCATTTCTGATATAAATGATTATTATATTTGTAATCAGTATAAAAAAAGGCGGTAAAGTTCCACCAAATTATATTATTGAGTTAGGAATAAAGTGAATACACCATTTGATGCCTTTTTGTATGCTGATTACAAATATAATAATCATTTCTATTGGAAATGAATTTCAGCCCCCCCCTATATATACCTAACCTAACCCTGAATTGGCATATATAGGGGGGGGGGCTGAAATTCATTTTCAATAGAAATGATTATTATATTTGTAATCAGCATACAAAAAGGCATCAAATGGTGTATTCACTTTTGTCCTAACTCAATAATATGATTTAGTAGAACTTTACCAAAAAGGCATCAAGTGGTATATTCACTTTATGCATAAGTCAATAATATGATTGGGTAGATATTTACCCCTTATAAATTGGGATTGACCAAAATTATGAAGCTGAAGACAATAGTGGGTAAAGTTCTACAAAATCATATTATTGAGTTAGGACTAAAGTGAATACACCATTTGATGCCTTTTTTATGCTGATTACAAATATAATAAGCATTTCTATCGGAAATGAATTTCAGCCCCCCCCCTATATAGGCCAATTCAGGGTTAGGTTAGGTTAGGTATAGCCTATATAGGGGGGGGGGGGCTGGAATTCATTTCCGATAGAAATGCTTATTATATTCGTAATAAGCATAAAAAAAGGCATCAAATGGTGTATTCACTTTATTCCTAACTCAATAATATGATTTCATAGAACTTTACCCAATTGTGTTGTAGGCTCTGCCTACTTCATTCAAGCAGAAGATCTATCTTGCAAGGTTTCACTTTTTTAACAAACAGTTTTTAAAAGTCTTCAAAGGTCAGGACCCTCTAGAGGGAGAAGGAGTGGAGGTAGGTACTTCAGAATACCTACCTGGGACATACTTCAGCCTGTAGATCCATCCCTGTAAGTTTAATTTTCCAAACCTAACCCCTTTCCAAGATAGACAAAGGTAGCTAAAGTAAAAAAAATACCCATAGAACTAACTAATTTCCAAGATAGCAGAAAGCACCTTGTGCTTGTCTAAAGATGTTGTTGAAGAAAAAATATACTTGGCATTTGCCCTGGGATCTTGTCTAAACTTTTACCTTTTTTCTTTATTCCGCAAAGGTACTGACTTCATTAGCTGCGTTCGTTTTCACCGTTCGTCGTTCTTAGTACTAAAAAGATTTTCTCGATTTTACTCTTAAATTGCGTTTTATTTCGCCGTTCTAAGAACTTCGTTTTAACTGAAAAAACGGCTTATAAGAGCTTTCCTTAGCCAGATAAAATTTCAAAGTCACAGATAAAATTTCAATCAACCAGCACAACAAAAATGGAAAATATACTTGTGAATGTAGCAAAACAAGCAATAGAGTTACTAGAGGAAAGTGACTGTTGAGTGACTGTTGCACCGTTCTATAGAGTGCAAATGGGCACTCTTGCTTTTGAATGCTTATGAATGGGCATAGACATTAGATTAGTTGAAATGGGGGTGCAATCCTAGATAGTGGACTCTACATAGGGACCCATGTTAAGAAAATATTTTTTACTCCATAATACGGACAATACTCGTAGTTGTGGCACTTAGCCTAACACTTAATCAGCCGAATTTCCTTTCTAAATTTTGAACAATAGACGTTTGAACAATAGAACATATTCCTAAGGGTATTGAAACCTGGGGTTAGCTGGAGTTTCTTAGTATTAGTTGTAATCTAAGATATCTAGAAATTCCTCTCATGATGTTTCCAAGTGACCCCTAAGGAATTTTTGTAAGTTTGGAAAGCAATTTATCCCAAAAATGCTTCCAGAACTTTCTGAAGATTTCAAAACTGTGGCACATATACAAAAAACAAATCGCCACCATTTTTCAGATGAAAGACCCCATCAACAAAATCTACGAAATTAAATATCAATAAACTTGTTTTCTGTCATGTTTTTTTTTATTTTAAAACTTGGCGCCCAAAAGTAAAACTAAAGTTGTTGAATGGAGTATGAAGCTCAAATCGTCGTTCTAAGAACGTCGGTACTAAGAACGAAGAACGGCATTTCAAAGAAGGGCTTATAAGAGAAACATTTCATAGAACGGCGAAAACGAACGGCTTAATTGTAAAACCGAGGATTTGATTTCCATAGAACGACGAAAACGAACGCAGCTATTGTTAGGTTGAAGCTTAAATTTGATTTTCGGATAAAAGATAGCGCATGTGTATGAAAACCCATAAAAAAAACCGGACTGATATTTAATAAAATATCTTTGAATAGAGCAATCATCTTGTATCATTTTAAAAGGACTTTCTATATCAAGTACCTTTGTAATTAAAATGAAAATAATTTTAAAAATAGAATCAATTTTTACAAAAAAAGTGCTTTTTTTGGACAATCTTTATGAATGACAATCTCAATATATGGTTACAACCTACTATTATGACGTCATTCATCAAGATTGTCCAATAAGCAACTCAAATATTGCTTTGAATAGAGCAATCATCTTGTATCATTTTGAAGGAATTTTCTATATCAAGTACCCTTTGTAATTAAAAAGAACATAGGTTTTTAAAATAGAATCAATGTCCGAATGTACGAAAATGAAATTATTTGTCAAAAAATTCATTTTATTTTAAATATTGTGTTTTGTTAATTACCAAATTTAGAAGAGGTAGCAACTTCATTTAAAATGCCACCAATAAATATTTTCTTATAATGTAATATGACCGTTCGATTAATGAATAAAGTATTTTACTATAACGTGATTTATGGTTGTAACCTACCACTATGACGTCATTCATCATCTTACATACGAAGATGAAGCTATTTGTCAAAAAATTCATTTTATTTTAAATATTGTGTTTTGCTAATTACCAAAGCGAGTAGATGAAGCAACTTCCTTTAAAACATCACCAATAAATATTTTCTTATGATGTGAAATGACCGTTCAATTAATGAATAAAGTATTTAACTATGTGATTTATGGTTGTGACCTATCACTATGACATGATTCTTCATCTTGCAAACGAAGATGGTTATTTGTCAAAAATATTTTTTTTTAAATATTGTGTTTTGTTAATAACCAAAGCGAGTAGATGTAGTCACTTCCTTTAATATGTCACCAATAAATATTTTCTTCTGATGTAATATGAACATTCTATTAATGGATAAAATATTTTACTATAACGTGTTCATGGTTGGAACCTACAACTGTAACGTCATTCATCATCTTGCATACGAAGATGAAGTTATTGGTCAAAAAATTCATTTTATTTAAAATATTGTGTTTTGTTAATTACCAAAGCGAGTAGATGTAGCAACATCATTTAAAGTGTCACCAATAGATATTTTCTTAAGATGTAATATGACCGTCCTATTAATGAATAAAGTATTTTACTATAACGTGATTTATCGTTGTAACCTACCACTATGGCGTCATTCATCATCGAGCATACGAAGATGAAGTTATTTGTCAAAAAATTCGTTTATTTTAAATACTGTTTTGTTAATAACCAAAGCGAGTAGATGTAGCAACTTCCTTAAAAATGTCACCAATAAATATTTTCTTATGATGTAGTATGACCGTTCTATTAATGAATAAAGTATTTTACTATAACGCGATTTAAGGTTGTAACAATCCACTAAGACGTCATTCTTCATCTTGCATATGAAGATGGTATATTTTTTTAATTTAAGGTTGTAACAATCCACTATGACGTCATTCTTCATCTTGCATATGAAGATGGTATATTTTTACCATTTTTTAAATTTTGTGTTTTGTTAATAACCAAACCAAGTAGATGTAGCTACTTCCTTTATAATGTCACCAATAAATATTTTCTTGTATGTAATATGAACGTTCTATTAATGAATAAAGTATTTTACTATAAAATGATTTATGGCACTAACCTACTACTATGAGGTCATTCATCATCTTACATACGAAGATGAAGTTATTTATCACAAAATTTATTTTATTTTAAATATTGTGTTTTGTTAATTACCAAAGCGAGTAGATGTACCAACTTCCTTTAAAATATCACCAACAAATATTTTCTTATGATGTAATATGATCATTCTATATGACGTAATTCTTGCATACGAAGATGGTTATTTGTCAAAAATTCATTTTTTTTATATTGTGTTTTGTTAATAACCACAGCGAGTAAATGTAGCCACTTCCTTTAAAATGTCATCAATAAATATTTTCTTATGATGCAATATGAAAGTTCTATTAATGATTAAAGTATTTTACTATAACGTGATTTATGGTTGGAACCTAGAACTATGACGTCATTCATCATCTTGCATACGAAGATGAATTTATTTGTCAAAAAATTCATTTCATTTCAAATATTGTTTTGTTAATTACCAAAGCGAGTAGATGTAGCAACATCATTTAAAGTGTCATCAATAAATATTTTCTTATGATGTAATATGACCGTTCTATTAATGAATCAAGTATCTTACTATAACGTGAATTATGGTTTTAACCTATCACTATGACGTCATTCATCATCTTGCATACGAAGATGTTATTTGTCAAAAAATTCATTTATTTTAAATATGGTTTTGTTAATAAACAAAGCGAGTAGATGTAGTAACTTCCTTTAAAATGTCACCAACAAATATTTTCTTCTGATGTAATATGAACGTTCTATTAATGAATAAAGTATTTTACTATAACGTGTTCATGGTTGGAACCTACAACTGTAACGTCATTCATCATCTTGCATACGAAGATGAAGTTATTTGTCAAAAATTTCATTTATTTTAAATATTTTTTTGTTAATAACCAAAGCGAGTAGATGTAGTAACTTCCTTTAAAATGTCACCAATAAATATTTTCTTATGATGTAATATGACCGTTTTATTAATGAATAAAGTATTTTACTACAACATGATTTAAGGTTGTAACAAACCACTATGACGTTATTCTTCATCTTGCATATGAAGATGGCAATTGTCAAAAATCATTTTATTTTACATTTTGTGTTTTGTTAATAACCAATTTGAGTAAATGTAGCCACTTCCATTAAAATGTCACCAATAAATATTTTCGTGTATGTAATATGAACGTTCTATTAATGAATAAAGTATTTTACTATAACATGATTTATGGTTCTAACCTACTACTATGAGGTCATTCATCATCTTGCGTATGAAGATGAAGTTATTTGTCAAAAATTCATTTTATTTAAAATATTGTGTTTTGTTAATTACCAAAGCGAGTAGATGTAGCAACTTCCTTTAAAATATCAACAATAGTATTTTCTTATGATGTAATATGACCGTTCTATATGACGTCATTCTTGCATACGAAGATGTTTATTTGTCAAAAATTCATTTTTTTTAATATTTGTTTTGTTAATAACCAAAGCGAGTAAATGTAGCCACTTCCATTAAAATGTCACCAATAAATATTTTCTTATGATGTAATATGAAAGTTCTATTAATGAATAAAGTATTTTACTATAACGTGATTTATGGTTGGAACCTACAACTATGAAGTCATTCATCATCTTGCATACGAAGATGAAGTTATTTGTCAAAAAATTCATTTTATTGTGTTTTGTTAATTACCAAAGTGAGTAGCTGTAGCAATTTCCTTTAAATATCACCAACGAATATTTTCTTATGATGTAAAATGACCGTTCTATTAATGAATAAATTATTTTACTATAACGTGATTTATGGTTGTTATCTACCACTATGATGTCATTCTTCATCTTGCATATGAAGATGGTTATTTGTCAAAAATTCATTTTTTTAAATAGTGTGTTTTGTTAATAACCAAAGCAAGTAGATGTAGGCACTTCCTTTAAAATGCCACCAATAAATATTTTCTTATGATGTAATATGAACGTTCTATTAATGAATAAAGTATTTTACTATAACGTGATTTATGGTTGAAACCTACAACTATGACGTAATTCATCATCTTGCATACGAAGATAAAGTTATTTGTCAAAATATTAATTTTATTTTAAATATTGTGTTTTGTTAATTACCAAAGCGAGTAGATGTAGCAACATCGTTTAAAGTGTCACCAATAAATATTTTCCTATCATGTAATATGACCGTTCTATTAATGAATAAAGTATTTTACTATGACGCGATTTATGGTTGTAACCTACCACTATAACGTAATTCATCATCTTGCATACGAAGATGAAGTTATTTGCCAAAAAATTCATTTATTTTAAATATTGTGTTTTGTTAATAACCAAAGCTAGTAGATTTAGTAACTTCCTTTAAAATATCACCGATAAATACTTTCTTAGGATGTAATATGACCGTTCTATTAATGAGTAAAGTATTTTACTGTAACGTGACTTAAGGTTGTAACCTATCACTGTGACGTCATTCTTCATCTTGCATACGAAGATGGTTATTTGTCAAAAATTCATTTATTTTAAATATTGTGTTTTGTTAATAACCAAAGCGAGTAGATGTAGCAACTTCCTTTAAAATGTCACCAATAAATATTTTCTTATGATGTAATATGAACGTTCTATTAATGAATAAAGTATTTTACTATAACATGATTTATGGTTCTAACCTACTACTATGACGTCATTCATCATCCTGCATACGAAGATGAAGTTATTTGTCAAAAAATTCATTTTGTTTTAAATATTGTGTTTTGTTAATTACCAAAGGATGTAGATGTATTAACTTCCTTTAAAATATCACCAATAAATATTTTCTTATGATGTAATATGACCGTTCTATTAATGAATGAAGTATTTTGCTATAACGTGATTTATGGTTGTAACATACCACTATGACGTCATTCTTCATATTGTATACGAAGATGGTTATTTTTCAAAAATTCATTAATTTTAAATATTGTTTTGTTAATAACCAAAGCGAGTAGATGTAGCAACTTCCTTTAAAATGTGGCCAATAAAATATTTTCTTATGATGTAATATGAACGTTCTATTAATAAATAAAGTATTTTACTTTAACGTGATTTATGGTTGTAACCTACCACTATGACGTCATTAATCATCTTGCATACGAAGATGAAGTTATTTGTCAAAAAAATCATTTTATTTTAAATATTGTGTTTTGTTAATTACCAAAGCGAGTAGATGTAGCAACGTCATTTAAAATGTCACCAATAAATATTTTCTTATGATGTAATATGACCGTTCTATTAATGAATAAAGTATTTTACTATAACGTGATTCATGGTTGTAACCTACCACTATGACGTCATTCATCATCTTGCATACGAAGATGGTTATTTGTCAAAAAACTCATTAATTTTAAATATTGTTTTGTTAATAACCAAAGCGAGTAGATGTAGCAATTTCCTTTAAAATGTCACCAATAAATATTTTCTTATGATGTAATATGACCGTTCTATTAATGAATAAAGTATTTTACTATAACGTGATTCATGGTTGTAACCTACCACTATGACGTCATCCATCATCTTGCATACAAAGACGAAGTTATTTGTCAAAAAATTCACTTTATTTAAATATTGTGTTTTGTTCGTTACCAAAGTAAGTAGATCTAGCAACTTCCTATAAAATGGAACCAAAAAATATTTTCTTATGATGTAATATGATCGTTCTATGAATGAATAAAGTATTTTACTATAACGTGATTTAAGGTTGTAACCTACCACTATGACGTCATTCATCATCTTGCATACGCAGATGAAGTTATTTGTCCAAAAAATCATTTTATTTTAAATATTGTGTTTCGTTAATTACCGAAGCGAGTAGATGTAACAATTTCCTTTAAAATGAACCCTTAAACTCTCTATGCTGTTCCAGTGCCCCGCTAGCAACGGAGGAAGAACAAAGTCAAAAGACGGCATATAAGTACTTCCCATGCAAAATCATGTGATTTTTCTTACTGTTTAAGCCAGGGGTCTGTAAGTTTTCGGTCATGACGATTCCAACGGTGTATTTTTTTTTTATTTCGATCTGATTTGGTTCCAAAATAATTAATTTTAGGGTACTTTTGGCCGAGGTTCGACCTTTATAATGTTGCAACTACCACTGCAACCAAGATTAACAACTTCCATTTAACATTTGGATATTTGTGATTGCCCTCGGATCAAAAGGTATTATGAGAGCTAGAAGTTATTTTAATATCTCGAAGTATGACGAAGTAAAACACAAAGACAGACGCCTATTTTCAAAACTACAATGTCTGGAGTTTTCTTCAGATTGAAAATTAGCCTTTTTGCAAAAATCAAAATATTTTGCACTCAAAATGTTATAGCCCGATTGCTCGATAAATAAAAATATAATGATGTCTAAATTTTAATAATAATAATAATAATTTATTTTTGATCCACTAACAATTATAAGAAAAGTGGAGTAACAAAAGAAAATAAAAATTAAAGACATACAAAAACAAAACACATGCAAAACAATATCAATATAAAAACTACAAATACAATTCAAAACAATCGCACAAGAGGATGAAAAGGACCCAACCGCTTGCAGGCCTCATCTTTTAACTTGGAGTCCAACTTGTTATATGACGTCAATATATCAGTTGCATTAAACATTCGAATAATCTTACGGTTTCTATACCAACGAGGAAAATAAAAAAGATATTTACAATAACGGAAATACAAAACTCTAATATCCTGCATATCATTATTATTAAAAAATAGGCGCAAACCAGATAGAAAAAGAATGGAATGGTCGCAATATGTAGAATAGAGTTTATCCAATGCCTTACGAGAATGTCGGCCGCGATTTGGGACAATTTGAGCATAATCTGCTTTAAGCTTATTCTTAATATCTGCAAGTGCACTAGCACGGATAGCTGAAATAGAAGAGCAGATACTAATCCCGAGCCAACGCAACGCAGGAGCCAGCTTAACTGAAAAAGAACTACAACTCAAATCACTACTTGGGTTTTTAGCATTGAAAACTAAATATTCACATTTTTCAGCATTAAGCACGAGGCCAATATTTCCAAAAGCTTAGAAACAAACTGGGTAGACTTAGCTAGGGTGAATTTTGAACGGCTAATAAGTAATAAATCATCTGCATAAGCAATATAAGATAAATTAGTTAGACCCGTAAAACACGACGGAAAAATACGAGAAAGCACAGGGTATAAACAAGCATTAAAAAGGTATGGTGACAGAACCCCTCCCTGCCTAAGTCCAGACAGAATTGGAATATTACCAAAAAAGATCTCTCCTGACCGAAGTCGAACATATGAATTTGGATACCAGAAACGAAGGACACATATAACAGATGAATTCACTCCAAGCTGGGTAAGAGAATACCATAGTTGGCTGTGACAAACCAAATCAAAAGCTTTTGAAATATCTAACGCACATAAATGAACTTCAGATCCATCTTTTTGTTCTTGAATTAAAAAAGAAGTAAGAATTCGATGCGCATGTTGGCATCCTATATTTGGTTTAAACCCAAATTGATTGGACACATATCAACATTTGGAAGAATTTCAGGAAGCAGGACATATTCAAAAACTTTGCTCAGCGAACAGGCTACCGTAATAGGTCTATATGATGCGCAATTAGTCGGATCTTTCCCACTTTTAAGAATCGAAGTGACACTCCCGCACAAAAAATAATCAGGCACCAAAGACGTACATAGACAAATTTGAAATAATAACTGCAAATGATAAATCAATTCTTTCGAATTAATATGAAGGTTAAAAACACTATTACCATCAATATCACATGATTTAGATTTTAAATTCTTAACACAACGAATCACACGGTCAGCAGAAACAGGAGGTACATGGCCTTGGTAAATTTTCGCAGGTAATACAAAAGAACAGAGGTTAACAAACTGAGAGTGAACCGCATAATTCATAATATTAAAAATCTTATTATAATGATTAATCCAAGAGGCATTAGGGATCCGATCGGCATTAGGAGGTGAATCAAATTTCGCAACATTAATCACTTGTTTCCACTGACTAGAGGTCTTCGGAAATTCTACACCATTGTACCTTACTTTACGAAGATAACGTTTAAACTCCAACTTCGTTTTCTGTTTAATGTCAAAAAGGTGACCCCTTAAAGGGCGGCCGCACGCTACCCAAATTCTAAGCCACAATTTTGCACGATTTTTCACAATTTTTAAATCAGAGTCAGATTTCTATATTGAGCCTCTAGTCTTAAGCTTAAAACGACAAAGCGGGACAGCCACTTCTTCAGCTTTTTTCAGACAGGAAACAATCTGGCTGTAATATATATTCAGCTGAACTCGAGCTTGAGAGGGATAGAACACTAGTACAGAGTAAATTAAATGGAACTTTAATCGTAGACAGAAGAAGAGCAAGGGTAGATAGATATAGAGGCCAGTCCGCTTTATTCCAGTCTCTTTTGGTTATCCAATTTTTGTAATTAGTACATAGGTTCTGTTCAGCCCGAGTCGTATTGATGGTGACAGTGGCTGAAAGGGGCAGATGGTCATAATCACGTTCATCCTGGTCAATGTGAATATCACTAATAGAAATACCAGAAGAAACAACACAGTGATCAATATCAGACAATGAACCGCTATTATGTATGTATTAATGGGATGCATCTTTATCCAAAACCCGGTAGCCATTAGGTAGCGAATCCAAAAATGAATCAGTTCGTGTTGAGGTAGAGTTTATATCACAGTTCATATCGCCTAAAAGGATCCAATCCAATCCATTACTCTCAACACTAATAAGAAGGGTTTTTAGCGATGCACATGCTTTAGTATACTCTGTTAGAGAGGGAAATGATCTTTGGTCGCAAGGGATGTATACATTAATAAGAACTAGGTTAGCAAGGCGGATTGCAATAAAATAATCACATTCACGATGACACACAGGGGATAGCGGGAGTAGTTTATGTTTTAATACGCAGGCCAGCCCGCCTGAAGGTCTCCCGGAAGTTTTTCGGGCATTTCTAGCGAAAACTAAGTGTTCTTTACTCCTGCGAAGGGAGTTCAAACTCACCAAAGGCAAAAGATCTTCTTGTAGAAATAAAATGTCGAAATTAGATAATTTCTGGTTCAAAGAATCATCCTTATCCTTCGTTCCGTTAATGTTGAATGAGCATAAGAAAATTTGATTTTAATAGTCATTTTCTTAGCTGACTAGAACGTTTAGCTACAGCATTACGAAGGATTCGGCAATTTAGAGAAAATGAAACATGATTGCCATGACAATTAGCACATTTAGGGGTAGCCTGGCACGGGGAATCGCGCGACGATTCATGCTCTTCTGCACAGCGGGAGCAACGTTTAGGGTTATTACAAGACGACTTCAGGTGATTAGGTGATTGGAAATTATAGCAGCACCTCGGTGGACGCTGGAACTCATGAACACGGAAAATCTCATAACCAACTTTCACGCCAAGCTTCAGTGCATTAGCAAGAGCAATTGCATTTTCAAAAAACACTTTGGCAGCAAAAGAATTGCCAATTCGTTTTGCATCCTTAATATTGCCACAGCCAATTAGCATGCTCACGTCAAAGGCATTTGATAAACCTTTCACAATACCTATATATTTTGTTTCATTTACTTTGACGTCACAGTTGCTCATAATAGAGGGAACAGAATCGCAAAAGTCCTTAGCAGCAGTCTGATCAATCCGCACCACCAATTTATCGCCAGAGGGCTTTATGCTATGAATACATTCATGACCAGGTATAAGGTCAATCACTTCACGGCGTTTTGCAGGATTATTAAGGTGAGATGGAACTTTTGAAATGACAATAATGGCCTGATTATCAGCGATTGGCTGGGGCCTGGGGTCACTAAGAGGAGGGAAATTTAGATCATAAGACACAATTTTCTCACGGATTTGCTTGAGTTCGGAGTCAATGTTTAGAAGCCTTGATGCGAGGCTTGAATATGCAACGGCTGGAATGACAGGAACCTCGGTAGGCAAAATAATCACGTAAGTAGGCAAAATAAAATCATCAGACTCGCATTTCTGAAAGGTCTCAATTATATCCTTTATGTGACGGTAATTAGCTAGATCACCTTGCCGTCGAGGCACACGTTCGCCCACGAACACTCGAGACCATAGGTCAGTTTTAGCTATCATAATAGACTTTTCATCAAAAAAGTCACCCGCATGTTTGGCAATAATTTCATTATCCACTCCTTCATGAAAATTCGACTGCACAAAGTTTAGCAGCGCAGAATGTACAAGCTCCATCATAATCATGAATATATTCAATTTACATCACATTCATCCATTTAAGTAGTAAATAAGTTCAAGCCTAAACTAGTTACAATGCCAAAAACCGTCGCCAATATAAACTCAATCCAATCAAGCAGGCAGTGACGTCACAGCTTTGTAGTCCGAGAAATTGTTTTCAAGGTCACTAAATTAATGAGATTTCAAAATCTAAAAATATAATCTCACACTGAATCTAGGTCAGGAATTGCAATCACTTACATTCCTTATGAAATATACTTGGGCTGCGCAATAAATTATCCTTTTTGTCACTTCAAATATAATCCGATTAGGAATGCTATTTATTTGGTTAGATGTTCACAGCACCGGAGCTGAACAAGAATGAAGTGCTCCAAGCCTTGATAACTTCAACAAGATAGTTTAAATCATATACACTTCATTACTATGGATTCACTGACAGAATTATTTGTTACGGAAGCATTGACGAATTGGTTGAGCTGAATAAAGTGAAGAAGCCCAAAAATCTGCGTAGACCTAAGAAATCACCGAAGGGCACGCTGTATCTAAGCTGAGGTGTTGTAGCCGTGACACCGAAGGAATCACCGATATATTTTCTAAGAAATCACCGAAGGAATCACCGATTTACCTTCTAAAAAATCACATAAGGGGCATCCTGTATCTAAGTTGAGGTCTTGCAGCTGTGACAGGAAGGAATCACCGATATATCTTCTAAGAAATCACTAAAGGGGCATGCTGTATCTAAATTGAGGTCTTGCAGCTGTGACACCGAAGGAATCCCCGATATATCTTCTAAGGAATCACCAAAGGGGCATGTTGTATATAATTTGAGGTCTTGCAGCTGTGACAGCTTAGCAAGAAAAGGTCACCGTAAAAGGAAGACAAGCAGTAGACTACAAAGGGAGAGAGACGAAAAGATTAAGAGACTTAAGAGACTGGCGACCATCAGAAACTTTTTGAGACATGCCATAATTCTCAAGGAGTTTGACTCTGACAGCCCAAGGTCCTCTGATATTGAGTCTTCTTGCAACTCAAGTAGCGAGTCTTCGTCTTTTAGCAGTGAATCTTATAGTCAAAGCAGCACAAATACTGAATCAATTACAAAGAAAAGCGCAAGTAATTTAGAAAGTCTCATTGAAAACTTTGCGTGCTTATTCCTTGATAAATATATTTCAGAATCTTCTAGTGGTATTAATGAAAGTAATCCCAGAAGTAGCGTACATAAGAAATCCCAAACGAGGAAGAAGAAAAAAATATTCTCAGATTCGTCTAATTCAGTTTTCTAGCAGCGATAGTGATTGTAATTCCACAAGTTATGTAAGCAAGAAATCGCACGCGACAAAGGAAAAAAGCAAAAAGCACATATCTCTTTCCGAATCTAATAGCAGTAATGGTAAAAGTAATCCCAGAAGTAGCGTACATAAGAAATCGCAAAAAATGAAGAAGAACAAATTATTCTCTGATTTGTTTAATTCAGACTCTTCTAGCAGCGATAGCGATTGTAATTCCAAAAGTTATGTAAGCAAGAAATCAAAAGGAAAAAAGGAAAGGAACAAATCAAAAGAAAAAAGTAAAGAGCACATATCTGTTTCCGAATCTTATTGCAGTAATAGTGAAAGTAATCCCAGAAGTAGTGTACATAAGAAATCGCAAACGATGAAGAATAAAAAATTATTCTCTGATTCGTCTAATTCAGAATCTTCCAGCAGCGATAGTGATTGTAATTCCAAAAGTTATGTAAGCAAGAAATCAAAAGAAAAAAGGAAAGAAAAAAAATCAAAAGACAAAAGTAAAGAGCATATATCTCTTTCCGAATGTTATTGAAGTAATAGTGAAAGTAATCCCAGAAGTATCATACATAAGAAATCGCAAACAATGAAGAAGAACAAATTATTCTCTGATTCGTCTAATTCAGAATCTTCTAGCAGCGATAGTGATTGTAATTCCAAAAGTTATGTAAGCAAGAAATCGAAAGGAAAAAAGAAAAGAGAAAAATCAAAAGAAAAAAAGTAAAGAGCACATATCTCTTCCCGAATCTTATTGTAGTAATAGTGAAAGTAATCCCAGAAGTAGCGTACGTAAGAAACCGCAAACGATGAAGAAGAAAAAAATATTCTCTGATTCGTCTAATTCAGAATCTTCCAGCAGCGATAGTGATTGTAATTCCAAAAGTTATGTAAGCAAGAAATCAAAAGGAAAACAAGGGAAAAATCAAAAGAAAAAAGGTAAAGAGCACATATCTCTTTCCAAATCTTATTGTAATAATAGTGAAAGTAATCCCAGAAGTAGCGTACATAAGAAATCGCAAACGATGAAGAAGAAAAAATTATTCTCTGATTCGTCTAATTCAGTTTTCTAGCAGCGATAGTGATTGCAATTCCAAAAGCTATGTAAGCAGGAAATCGCACGCGACAAAGGAAAACAGCAAAGAGCACATATCTCTTTCCGAATCTAATAGTAGCAATGGTAAAAGTAATTCCAAAAGTTATGTAAGCAAGAAATCAAAAGGAAAAAAGCAAAGAGCACATATCTATTTCCGGATCTTATTGTACTAATAGTGAAAGTAATCCCAGAAGTATCCATAAGAAATCGCAAACGATGAAGACGAAAAAATTATTCTCTGATTCGTCTAATTTAGAGTCTTCTAGCAGTGATAGTGATTGTAATTCCAAAAGTTATGGAAACAAGAAATCAAAAGAAAAAACAAAGGAAAAAATCAAAGGAAAAAAACAGAGCACATATCTCTTTCTGAATCTGATTGTAGTAATAGTGAAAGTAATCCCAGAAGTAGCGTACATAAGAAATCGCAAACGACGAAGAAGAAAAAATTGTTCTCTGATTCGTCTAATTCTTCTAGCAGCAATAATGAGCCTTCTAGCAGCGATAGTGTTGCTGATCTTGTTCATTGCATTCGAGATAAAACAACAGTATAAAGAATATCAGAGCATACAGAAGGCTATAGAACATCTAAAAGAAAAATGGTTAGAAACTGAAGCTAAAATTCAAAAGATTGAAGAGCGTGGTGGGGTTGACAATGGAAAATTACACACCTGCTCACGTGAGGTATCTTTTCAGACCGAACCTTATGGCAAGCAAGATTTTGCTTCCCAGACAGAATTCTTCGATAAGAATCTTCAATTTCTTACACCAGAGTGTGCGTTGTGGCTTTTGAAAATGAAAGACAGACTAGAAGAGACACTAGATACACTCAAAGAGACAGAAATCTGCTCTACGAATAGTGAATTTCTCACACCAGAGTGTGCGTTATGGCTTTTGAAATTAAAAATTAAACTCGAAGACACAAAAAATGCAATATTCGAAGTTAGAACCACATTAATGAAAAACTAAACATAAATATTCTTCAAAAATTCAAAGCATTAATTTTGGCATACTTAGGTGAAGTGCCGCTAACACTTCCCTTTCTAAGAAGTAGTAAAGTTCTCAAGAATTAGATGTATCAGGGAATAAAATAAAATCAGTGGATTCTAATATTGGCAACAGACATATTTCTGAAATCGGAAAAACAAGGTCTTCAATCGAGCTCCTACACAAGTTAATCTGAACACATTCAAAAAGTGCGTCAAGGCCTTAAAATTCTCCTATCATCAGAAGCAAGTTTTTAGTATTCCAAATTGTACTAAGTAAGGGTTCATTTAAAATTGATTATTCGTGTGATGTCAGCAATTACTTTTTTACTTAGTTTGGAGCCAGTGATTATCTTTTGACTTTAGTGTTTAAAATTTCAATTAGAGGGAATAAAAAATACTGGAATTCCTAAATAGAAATGAAAACAAAGCTGTAAAAGAGTGACAACAACCAACTTTGACGATGTTTTAAATGTGAATTAATCTTTATCAAATCTAAATGTTATATTTAGCACAATCAGGCAGAGCGGAGCTGACACCCGCCTGTTTTAAGTTATAAAAATCACTGATTTTCGATTTGCAAGCATGAGCTACTCAATAAAATCAAAGCAAGGGCTCGTAATATTGGTACGACATATGCTCCTGGAATCGAGAAAGAAAGGCTTTTAAACGAGTTACTACATAAACTGATCTAGAGTAATTCCAAAAAGCTGGTAGTTCTGTAAAATTTCTATGATACGTTCGCGTAAACTTTCACTTTTTCTCAAAATAAATACTAATTGTGTGTTATGTTGCACTAGGCACATTAATTGTCTTATATAATTGAAGTCTTGTATATAACATAACTAAATAACCTAAGTATAAAGTCCATTTGTTTATGTATTTTCATACATTTGCGCTCTTTTATTCGAAAATCAAATTTAAAGTTCAACCTAACAATGAAGTTGTTGAAGAAGAAAATAACGGTTTAAGGTATTGAAATTAGCATATCCGGGTGCTTAAAGGTAACCTAACTTCGTCTGTAGTTTTCTTTTAATATGATGTACAATTAAAAAATTAGCTTTTAAATCAGGCCTGTAAACGACTCTATGAGATTTTAGTGCCCTTTCGCAATAAAAAAAGGTCATAGTTTAGACAAGGTCCCAGAGGCAGGGTTGCCATCGGCATGGATTTATCCATCAAAACCTGGATTTTTTAACCCCTGCTATGGATTTTGGAAACGCTATGGATTTCCATGGATTTTTCAATAAAAAATATGGATTTTTCAAGAAAACATTGATTTTTTTTCACATGGTATGGAATTGGCGTCGCTCAGAAAACCAATTTTTACGGCAAGCCAAAATGGTTCAAACAAAAAGATTTGTTTTGGTGAATACTATTTATTTACCACAAGTCACGCTCATCCATCATATTTGAGACGGACTATCACATGAAAAAAAAAAAATGCAAACCATGTACTTCCGCGTTGCATCTATATGAACGAAGATCTATGTCATCGAAAAGTACCATACTTTAGTCTGTAGATAAATCCCTCAAAGTTTCATTAACAAACCTGGTAAAATCCTACTTTAAGTACTTTTCGCCATCTTGGAAAGGGGTTAGGTTAAGCAACGTTCACAAGCGTGTCTAGCTAGAATCCCATGTCTAGACACGTGTCTAGTCAGAATTCAATGTTTAGACAACGACCGTTCACAAGTTGGTGCTTAGCTAAAACTGCAAATTTAGTTTCTAATTGTCATTTCTAGCCAATCAAGAGAGCTTATGTGAGCAAAACTTTCAAAACTGTAATCCCTATTTTTACTGTCACAAGATAATGGATGAAATAAGCGAAACAATTGCCTTAGTGTGCTTCCCTATTATGTCTGGTGTTGCATATTTTCCTAAAATGATAAAAAAAAATAATGAGAAAACAAAATTAAATTTCAGTTTAAAAATGTAAACATAAATGATGAAAATAGTGGAACTTCACACATTCTGATTGGTTGTAATCGAAAATCCTAGACATTGAGTTCTAGAGATAGTTGTGAACGGTCGTTGCCTAGACATTGAATTCTGGCTACATGTCTAGACATGGGATTCTAGCTAGACACGCTTGTGAACACCGCTCTAGGAAAATGAAACATTCAGGGATGGATCTACAGGCTAAAGTATGTCCCAGGAAGGTATATTGAAGTACCTACCTCCACTCTTTCTCCCTCTAGAGGGTCCTGAAATTTGCCTACATGACATATACCTATTGAAATTTTGACCAAACAACATTTTACCTAAATTTTCAGTTATCAGTTTCTTTTTCTCAGGCTTTAGTTCTGAAAATGCCATTCCTGTTATTTGAGTGAAATTTTAAGTCATAGACCTATCAATGTTGTTTTTTTCCAAAATTTAGGAAATGTATATGCGTATCTTTAAAAACCTTACAAATTCGGATTGAGCAAAGTTGTGAAGCTGAAAACAATTGTGTTGTTGGCTACTTCATTTAAGCAGAAGATCTATTTCGCAAGGCTTCACTTCTATAACACACAGATTCTTAAAGGTCATCAAAGGTCAAGACCCTGTAAATGGTCAGGAAGGTAGTTCAAAATACCCTCCCGGGACATACTTTAGCCTGCAGATCCATCCCTGAAAGTTTCATTTTCCTAACCTAACCCTTTTCTAAGATAGCTAAAAGTAGCTAAAGTAGAATTTTACCTTTTTTGACATTTAGGCCCAACAACAGCTTTCAAGATGCCTCCAACAGAACATGAAGAAAACATAGCAGAATTGTTTTAATTTTTCTTTTTTTATTCAACTTAATCATGACAAATGACCTTTAAAACTCTTTCTGTTGTAAAAGTGAAACCTAGCAAAATAGATCTTCTGCTTAAATGAACCACGAGGAAAGTATTTTCAGTTTCTAAACTTTGCTAAATCCCAATTTATGAAGTTTCAAATATCTGCAAATACATTTCCTATATTTAGAATAAACTCATTGATATTGCTTAAAGTTCTACACAAATAACAGGAATAGCATTTTCAAGACTAAAACCAGAGAAAAAGAAATTGAAAGTTAAGGCAAAATATTATTTTGTCAAAATGACAATAGGTCAAATAAAGTCTGTTTGTTTACTCTTCATTATGCCAAGATCTTACATCTTTTGACAAAGAACCCTGTTAAGGGAAACCTTCGGACTACGATCTTACTTCTCATACTGTTCTGTTGTAAACATCTTTCATCATTTTGCTCTGATCAGCAGTCTAAGAACAATAAGGCCTTTTTTTGCTCATCATTGTGCTAAGATCTTACTTCTTATGCTATTTACTTGCAAAATTTCCATTCTGCATATTTATTCCTCTTTATCCGTAATCTGCAGGCTAGTCTTTACAATGCACTAGTCACCCCACCATATCTTACACATTGCCTCATTCCAGAGTCACCTCATTTGTCAGAGTTCAACCTGTCAACACCTCTCTAAGTTCAAAGCTACAGTGATTGTGACCTTTGTCCAAATGGCAAAACAAAAACAATACTGTCCAGAATGCAGACTACGAGTTACTTCTAACTCAATCAAATGTGCCAATTGTGACTCTTGGTTCCGCGCAGGGGCCGAAAAGTGTGCCAGGATAGACATTACTAATTGGAGTAACTCCTGGATGTGCCTTGACTGCTCCACTAAATCCAAGGTAAACCTTACTTCTTCTCCGGGTCTTTCTGTACCCCGTTCTGGCTTCCCTCGAACGCCTCGTACCCCAGTTGAGAGAAAAAGAATTCCTAGCATCCTAAGTGACCTAAACAGTCCTACTCCTTATCCTGACCCTCCACATAGCCAGCTTTCTGTTTCAACAGAAAAATCAAACAAGCCCTAGGAGGCTAGTTCAGTTGGTCCTAGAATTTTTCTAGCCCCACCCCAGTGCCAAGTTCTTGAAGTTCTTCCCGAAGGTCCAATGCATGTATCATGCCAAACCACTGAATGTAGCATGGATAAATATGTTCAAACGGACAGCGTCACGACATCCCCCTCATCACAAGCAGATTTTACAAAAATTTTGACTTTAAAAGAAAATCTAACGGATATGTTAATGCTAATTAGAGATTTTTTGTCAATTTATGAAAATGATTCAAGAAGTCAACTTACAAATTATTCCATCACAAACAAGGTAAATAACACCTTAGATTCTCATCATCAAAACAGTGCATTGTCCCCAAGCTCAATGAATATTAATGAAGGAAGCAGAGGATTAAGTTCATCAACTTTATAATTTAACGAGTGACATAAACCTAAGTTCAGAAATTGTACCTGACACCAATATCACCTCTATTCCACCTAATTATAATCCTGACTTTGAGAACTAAATCAGAGATGCCCGAATTTGTTTTGAAAGGACTGAAGTAATTCTGACTAATAATAAGGACTTCTCTGCAAATAATCGCAAATGTGCTAATATAATTTTGGCCGGTATTTGCAAATAAGGTGATAAATGTCATTTTGGACATGATTTTTCTCCAAGTAAGCTGCAACAAAAAAGTATTCCTGATAATAGTGTTATAAAAAATTGCAAGTTTTTTAAGCAAGGAAATTGTAAATTAGGTCCAAAGTACCCCTATAATCATGGATCTATTACCCGCTACTTCAAAAAACAAAATGAAGCTAGTCCAAGAGTTTGTTCTCGATTTTTATATAACAAGTGCGACCAAAAGAAGGCTCGTTATTGCACTTATGTCGTTTTTACCTCACTGGCAAGTGTACTAAAACAAAGTGTAATTTTGACCACGTTCCTTTATATAAGTTAGCATCAAGTGGGTGTTGTTTCGGGTGTGATAGCCTGCATATTTATGTCCCCTCTTCCTTTTTACGAAATAAACCGAGCTGCAAGCAAAAAACAAGTGCACAAACTTGGGCAGTCCCAGCTGTTACCAGTCAAGGATTCAACACTGGAAAGCCCCTTTTTTTAGGCAGCAGTAGAGACCCCATTCCTTCCTCATTAATTACCCCTCATTACCTACCTCCCCATCCGTTACAAAGCAACATGCATCCTGAATGAAATTGGAGACGAGGCCTTAGACTTAGACATGACAGTAAACCCTTCTAAGTCCATGATAATGCCCATTTGTTTCCTCAAATCCTCGCCCTATTTTCTTAATCCTATCCCTCCTGAAATTTCTGTGTCCTCATTTAAACTACTTAGCGTCACAATTTCTTCAAATTTAAAGTGGGATATCCACGTTAGAGACATCATCCATAGAGCTAATGTGTCTATCGCCCTCCTTAAGCTACTAAATAAATTCAGCGTCCCCCTTCCCACTCCTTAAGAATTTACACGTCTTTTGTCCGCCTGCATCTAGAATATGCTTGTCCAGTTTGGCACCCTGGTATCTCTCGCGAAGTATCGGAAAAAATCGAATCAATTCAAAAAAGGGCGTTGCGAATAATTTTTAGACAAGGCAAGGTGCCATACTCTCTGCTCCTAAAAAAAAGCTAGTCTGAAAACCCTGGAGCAAAGGAGGGTTTCGTTGTGCCTCCGTTTTGCAAAAAATGCCATAACAAACCCTCGGACGGCAAGTACTTTCCCCAAACGTCACTCCCCATCCAGATTACGGCCGCCTCGAGCTGTTTCTGAGCCCATCCCTGCTTTGTCCCCCATTCGCTGCGTTACTTCCAGATACGAAAAAACTTTTGTCCCCTTCATTACAGAAAAAATGAATAAAATGTCTCAATAGTTTCTTTTTTCCCCCTCTTTTTTGTTTATTAGCTGATGGTACTGCCCAGGTTCTTGCTTTCATTTGCTTGTCCCCCCTCCTCTTTTTTTAGTTCCCCCTGTAATTTTTTATATTTTATTCTTTGTTCTTTTTACGGGGGTTTATTTATTTTTTTTGTCCCCCCCCCACCTTTCTTGACCAGTTTTTATTGTTTTTAACTCTTTTATTGATTAGCTATAATTGAATTATTCACACTTTCTTAGTATCCCTTTTAATTTAAACGTATTTATGTCTCGCTCTTTTTTTGTGTATTTTTGCTTATCCCCCCCCTTTTTTTAAGCCCGTTCTAATTCTTTTTCTGATTTGTATTTGTTTAAGTTTAGTTTGACCAGTTTTTATCTTTTTAATTTTTTGATTGGCTTTTTACAGTTTTAATTACTGACTTTTAAATGATTGTTCGTTATGATTTTCCTATTTCGTTGTTATTCTTTGCATTTTTGCCAGTTTTAGTGCAACCATTTATATTGTCGACTCCAAAGTCCGAATTCGGCCCTTTGTGGGCTTGTGATAGTGATCTTTCTGAAATAAATATCTTATCTTACCAGTCTAGCACAGAAAAACTCTAAATAATTCAAAATTTAAAACCACATAACCTTTACTAGCTAAATTTTAGGTTATTGCAAAAACAATAAAAAGAAGCTGGTCACGGTTTAGGCCCACTTATTGTGTAGTGGCTTATATGTATACATTTAACATTTAAGCGATTTTTGTGTATTTAAGGTAGGGATTTGAGTTTGGTTTAATTAGCAATGAATACGTTTGATACTGATTGTTTCTATTTGCTATGTTTACTTTTGTTTTCTTGAATCAGTGCTCCGTCTTTTCTATTTCTTTTTTTGTTAGAACGAGTTTTCAATAAATAAATAAGTAAATAAATAAATATAGGTCCTTTTGATGGAGGCAGGAGGGCAAAGTTCTATTGGTGCCATTTACAATAAACATTAACACTATTTTAATGGCCTGAAACTATTATAAAACGGATGTAAACAGACACTTCCTCAATGAAACATGCTGAATTAAAGGATTTCAAACGCTGTAGATTAGAGACTCCTGATTTGAATATTTCTTTATGTTCTTTAGCCCCCCCCCCCAACACCTCAAATTTCATAATGTTCACACAGACGCCACCCCAAGAGCGACTCCATTCAGGAACTAGCTTGACTGGTTGAATGTTGGTACTTTTAACTTCTGGAAGAACAATATACCTTCCTTTTCATATACTATGATATTGCTTATTTAAGGGCATGGGAGGGGAAACAGATTTTTAATACTCTCTGGAACCTAGATAAAAAAAAGTATCCAAATTTTAATCTACATTTAGAACATTTGCAGTTTTTAATCAAGTCAAAAAAAAAATTAAGAAAAAAAAAACGAAAATCAACTGGAATTGTTCATACTGATCTCGCATTGTGCACTCACATTTATTTCATAGGTGCTTACGTTTGTACTTATTGTACTGGGTTTAGACTGTTAGTAATACACTTCTTGGATTGATTTTATTTTCTTATTTTGTAAATGCCAAGTTCGTTGAGGTAAAAATCTAGATTCTTTCACCTGAATTTTTTCGCTAAATTAACAAAAAAATCAATCAAAACAGTCATCAACATCATTTGTCTGCTTTCATAATCATATTCACCACTTGTCATTTCTTTCGTTTTTCATCTCGTTTGTCACCACTCCTATTTTCAGCAGTCATTCTCTTATATTCCATGTCCTTACTGTCATTGTCATTGGCATGCTCTCATTGTCTCCTCGTCATTGTCATTACCCTATTATGTAACCATCATTCCTTGTCATCCCCGTATTACCAGTAATTGCATAGTAAATAATGACTTCTAATCCATAGTACCCAAAATCCAAAAACTTTTTCTCAAAAAACTGTCATGTGAGAAAGAATCGGCATTTGAAGCATATTTAAAAATCCGCTGTGGAAATGCGAAAGGCGTTAAGCGATATTTCTTCGACAGTTAAAAAGCAGTTTTGCCCTGAAATAGCTTCTAAGGTCAAAGCATATACTATCTCTATGAAATGTGTTTCTTTCAAATTTTATATTCAAGCACTTTTTTTTACCTGTATGAGTGCTCTTGTGTTTTGACAACATAACCTTACGACGAAACTTTATATTACATATAGCACATTCATAAAGTTTCTCTCCATTATGCATTTGGACATGCCTAGTCATAACCTGCTTTTTAAAAAAGTTTTCTGGCCTACTTCACACCGATATGACCTTTCGCCGGTATAAGTTTTCACGTGTACAATCAAGTCGGACTTGCAAGAGAATTATTTTTTACATATATCACACAGATAAGGTCTGTCTCTACTATGCGTTATGTATACTTTTGCGTTCTGTATACGTAAACTTTTGAGTGAAAGCTGACAGGGATATTTTACACTGGTATTGTTTCTCGCCATTGCATGTTCTTGTGTGGGCTGTCAAGGCAGACTTGCTAGTTTGGTTTTTTCACACATATCACAAATGTAAGGCTTCTCCCCATTATTATTTCTATTGTGTAGAGTCAAACTTGACCTATAAATGAAGGTTTTCTTGCACGTTTTACACTGGTATATATCTTCATGTGAATCGTCAACGTAGCCATTTGAGTGAACATTTTCTTACATATTTTGCATCGACAAGGATTCTTTTCATTGTGACCCTTTGTATGTTTAGTCATTGCAGTCTCCGTAGAAAAGTTTGTAAAGCATATAGTACAATAGCATGGTTTTTCTTTAATCTGTAAAACTTGATTTCCATCTAAATTTGAGGTTTTGGGAAGTGTTATCTTTTCAGCACAGTCCATTGATTTCACATTTATTTTTTCATTTTTTGTCAAATTGTTAAAAAATCTCTTTATGAAATTTCTTCGGATTCTGCAGAAGTTAGATTTGGACAATTTTGCATTTCAGGTAAATTAGTTTCACTTAATACCACCGAACGCCAAGCTGAATCTTCTTCCTCGTTCACATAATCTACGGAAGATTTAAAATTAAGAAGTGTTGTACTTTTTTGCATAGACAAGTTATTACAAAATACTCAGAAATTTAACACCTAAAATGATGAAAAAGTGTTGATAATATAATTAAAACAAAATAGGAAAATCGAACATATCAACAGGAATCAATTAAAGAAATCATTATATATATATATATATATATATATATATATATATATATATATATATATATATATATATATATATATATATATATATATATATATTATATATATATATATATATATATATATATATATATATATATATATAATATATATATATATATATATATATATATATATATATATATATATATATATATATATATATATATATATATATATATACATCTTTGCTGAATGATGGTACTTTTGGCTTCTGGAACACTAATATAACTTTCTTTTTGAATACAAAGATATTACTTGTTTAAGGGAAGGAGATAAGAAAGAGATTTTTTACCCCGGAGCCCAGAGTAAAAAAGCACCCAAATTTTAGTCTAAATTTTTAATATTTTCAGTTTTTATAATGTTAGAAAAACTACGATAAAAAAACGACCGGGATAGTTCAAACCAACATTTTAAAATCTCGAATTTAGATACATTTTTCAAGAATTAAAAATAGAGGGTAGTTTTGTCCTGCAACAGCTTCTAATGTTAAAGTATATACTAGCTCTAAGAAATGTGTTCCTTTCAAATTTTACATTCAAGCACTTTCACCTGTACGGGTGTTCTAGATAACACTCTATCTTAACGTTTCTAACGATTGTTGTGACGTTTTCACAAATAAAAGCTTTATCTTCTGTGAAAGTAATATACTTAAGAAGTGACCCTCCCCTCATCTTTTCTTCTCTTCGTGATGTCCACTGAAAAGTGCCATTCGGGGCGTTTCCCACTCCCCGTGCCCCCTAGTTACTCCACTGGATTCTATAAATCCAAATTGATTAGCACAGATTGTAACTGCAACGACGAAAAAACCTAAGGCCTCAGTTACTCACTTCTGCGTCGCCAGCATTTTCAATGAAAATAGGTCAAAAACTGAAAAATTACTAAAGTTTAATAAGTAACGGCTTTTAGGTAAATGGAATCATCAATCTTCTTTGAAAACTTTTTCCCGTAATTGTGAAATCAAATTAAAGTTCAATCTTTGACAGTAAAATGCTTGAACAATTTTGTATGGTTGAAAGAAAAAAAAAGAAGTCAAGCAAATCTTACTTTGTGTCACAGAGTTTGAGTCCTTCACTAAATTTTCTCACGCACCATCGTATTCAATAGTGATAGTAAATGAGCAGATATCTGAAAAATAGTTGACAGCTAAGTTTTAGCACGCCAAATTTCAGCTCAATACAATTAAATAGACTAGTAAAAATGGACTTTTGCTAGGTTCACCATTCTATCAAGGTTTTTATGAATTCCATTTTTTCCTAGACTAGACTAAAATTTTTTAAGTCTAGAATTTAATTATTTAGTTTTGGATTTTTCAAATAAAAAACAAATCTACTTTTTATACGTCACATTGTACCATGGAAAGCGTAAGAGACTTGCCTCAATATCTTTTTTTTTACTACACATGATTAGGGCTCATCCAGGACATTTTGGGTATCATTAGAGTAATATATTGTTTGATATCAGATTTTTGTTCATATCTTTTAAACTTTTGGCAAATCAAGAATAAAAAAACCTACACATTTTGGGTAAAAATTATCCTCTTAGGGAAGTTTCGTCTTGAAAGTAATTACACCTATAATAAAATAATCAGAGCTGCAAAACACAGATGTCTTCAGACTCTAAGCAGTTTAAGGTCATATTACATAATATTAAAGACTTAATAAGCAAATTTAAACATAATAGTTCTAAATTGTGAATATAGCTCAAATCCCCAATAGCTCCATCCAAAAATGCAGCGCGCAACAAAATGCAGTGCATAGTACATGACGCAATAGTATAAACACTAACTAGATGCTAACAACATAGCAGAAAATGTCCTATGGGGCCTTTCTAAGATTTTAATCGCGGGAACTTTCTATGACACTAATAATAATAAAAAAAATACAGAGTCAAAAAATTACGTCTGAACTTTCACAACTCATTTTCCCATTATATGAAGACCCACAATGCCTTGTCAATATAGAAGCTACGCCTTGAGCAGTGTTTTCTATAATTCTAGCAGAAACATACGTTGTTAGGCCTAAATTCCTTTACGGATTTCAGCTCATCCTAGTAGATAGTTTAGAATCTTATGCATACTCTAATTGGCTGAAATTTATAACGGGTTCTATACCATAAAGTTAAAACTCAAGCCAAAATATAATCTATGACTATATACTTCAATTCTTAAATAATAATGTATTGTGAACAATCACTGATTATCAACAAATTATCATAAAATAATTATTAGAATAATTATTCAATACTACTTCTACTACTAACAACTCACCGCAGCACCAAGCCGCCTGAGGCCAACACAGCTACGCACGCTCCTCCTCCACTCCAATCTATTCAAAGCCTCCCTTTTTAAACCCGCCCACGAAGTTCCCATTTCCTTTAAATCTTTCTTTATGACATCCTCCCACCCCAGACGGGGATGACCTGCTTTCTGTTTAGCCCTAGACTGTTGGCCGAAAAAAACAGTCTTTGGCAATCTTTCATCCTTCATCCACACAACCTGCCCTAGCTACCTCAACCTTTCTTTCATTATAACCCTAGAGAGCGGTATTGAACCACATTTTTCGTATAGCCTATTGTTTGAAATACGGTCAGTCAGTCGGGTACCCAGAACAATCCTTAAGCAATTTCTCTGGAAAATACCTGAATTATTTCCATTATTAGTCTTATCATGAGCCTCATCCTACACCCCCCCCCACCGAGTTAACTTGGTGGGCAGCTTCTGGGTGAGAATTCCAGTTAATGCTTTTTTAATTGCTATTACGTAACTTACAATATTAAACTTTTTAGATGTTAAAATTGTTGCCTCTTTCAAAGAGATATAGTGGGTAAAATCAGAATGGACTCACAGCATGTTTAACAAGCTCATTGTTCATTCTATGTTTTCCCTTGTGCCTCATTCTATGAGGGCTTTTTCCTTGAGCATCATTCGATTTGAGGGTAATTACACACTTTCCACGGAAGAGTTTTAGTCGACATGGCAAAAGACAACACGACTTACTGCACGGGCGTAAGCCTTATAGTGGTTTTCAATTTTGAGTTAATGGATTTTAGTTCCCGTGAACAGAGTAGAAGGAAAAACGAGCATACCTTTTTAAAAGCTTTAAAATTGAAAACATGGTTTGAAGTTTTTTTGCAGTTTTTAAGTATACGCCCCCATTAGCTATCACTTACCATGCTTACGGAATACAGTGAGCTACAGATAAGATAAGTTTGATTGCAAAAATCCTGCAGGCCACAGCAACACAAAATATAGTCTACAAACAAAGCTTGAGGAAAAAAATACACCTTTAAATAATACATACCAAACACAACAACAACAGAAAAACACAGCAAGGTCTAAATAACCAACAATCACAGTACGATTCAATTCCTAAAAACCATAACAAGCTATCCCCTCAAACATGAGTCCTTATGTTTAATCCTTAAACGAAGAAACTTATACAACTGTTTAATAGCACATGCATTCCTGTCAGCCATCCACTCAATTAACCAGCATTCACTCCCAAACACTTCCAAAACATTCAGTACTCAACTCAGACAGCTCTTCACACTCGGATACAAAATAAATGCTAATTCACACATCCACACAAAAAAGGGGCCAGCCGCCAGCCTAAACTTTCCCAAAAATTTTCTTCTCTCACCTAGATCCAAAGTATCCCCTACTAAATGTCCCCTAGATCCAAAGTATCCCCTCCTATATGTTTACTATGGCAGGTAGGAGGAATGAAAATAGAAAAGAAGGCGGAGACAATTGCTTGAAAATTTCGGAGGTCGGAACAAATGTAGTAAATTATGGTAGAAATAGAAGTAGTTAGTACCGAACTGCTCCTTGTTGATGGCTCGTTTTTTATCAGAATTTCATTTATACTTTTTTAATTGCTCTTTAGCAGCTTTTTGAATCTTAAACTACAGTTTTGTCTCAAAACAAAAGTCGAACACTGGTGTCTTCCCTAAACATATCCCATATACTCTAAAATTAGAGTCTGGCTTACACCCTCGCATTCTTCCTCCCTACCAAGGTTACTTACAAACGAAATGCAATACTATAAGCAATATAAAGAATAAAGATTCTCTTAAAAAACAATCCATTTGACAATTGAGAGGGCAAAACTGTGATTTTAGTGCTTGGAATTTCTTTTAATCCAAATATGCCAATCTTGAAGCACCAATCTTGTTACTTTGGATTTTCCTTTTGCTGCTTTCTGTTCGTTCTGTTTTCTCGTTTTGTTTGTGTCTAGCATCTATTGTCTTATTTCTAGATTACAATTATTCAAATGGACCCATGCATACTATTGTAAATAATGTTCCATTAAGATAATAAAATCAATAAATCGATCCAATACCTAGGGTTTGATCAAAACTCAGTGGGTGATAAAATGACAAAAGTTGGGGAATCAGTTTTTATTTGAAGATTAAAGTTGAACAGATTTTCGAACTATCCATCAAAAGAGCCTACTATTTATACCCACTCCAATCTCCTACTCCGACTCCAATATATGTAAAAAATTTTAAGTTTAGATTTACCAATCAAACGTTATTAACATCAGAAAATTAACCCGAATTAAAAATAATCGGAAAAATAAACGATCTTGATGAAAATTACATTACCGAATTCAACCCATTAGAGAGCCCTACACCAGAAAATGGACGAACAGTACACCAGCAACCCAGCTAGTTTTAGAAATAAATGTAGAGCAAAATTTAACTTCAGAAAACAAGAAAAATAATAGTAAGGAAGTAGTAAAGTATAACTAGAATTAAAAAAGAAAGTGGTTTCAATCGCAACATTAAAAATATATAATAAAATAAAAGAATTAAATTTACCTGTGAAGTCATTTGTCAACGCATGCTGCACTGCAGGACTTTGAAAGCATACATTTCGTTGGGTCAGCTCTAAGGGATTCAAAATACAGCTAGGCTCAGTCCCTTGCCCTAAAGTCAGGCTCTCAGCATCTTTAGACTCTACATTTTCGGTTCCCATTGGAGTTTCATTTCTTGAATCTAAAATGAAGGCAATGTGATAGGCATGGTTCCAAAGAGGAAAAGTAACAATCTAAAACCCTATATTCTGGCCTGTTCAGCCGCCCGGATCCCAAAGGGCTTATTTTCGTTACCAATTATAAACAATGCAGCAATACTAAATGATTATTGAGCTGGTTAAGGAAAGTCATAATACGAAATTGGTACAAAACTAGCGTTTTCAATAAGTTATAATTTCCAGAATAGAATTGACAATTTAATAAGTTATAACTTCCAGGATAGACAGTTTATCAAATTTGTCACGATTAAGTCAACTGTTTCTATTTTAGCGTTCGAATTTGTCTAAAAAAAAAGAAAAAAAGGGGCCAAATGACATGAAAATACTGTAAAGTGTGGGAACACGTATACGGTACCAGCCTATTGATTTTTGTGAAAGGCACAGAACCACCCCACACTACCTGCACTTGTTATGGGTCAATAAAATGTTACAAATTACACAGGATTATAATTTTAGGAAGAGGGTAAATTAAGGAAAAAGTTTACTACCGGTGACAACCGGTTGTATTTCAGGTTCTAACTAGAGTTCTAACCTAGAACTTCTGCCACCATGGAAATATTGTCATAGATTATAAAGTAAAAATTAGCCATTCCATAACCATACTGTAATATGGAACATGTTGATATTAAATTTTTAATCCCATATTAGTCACTATTACTTGATTCTTATATTAAAAGAAGTAACTCTGCCTTGTCCATAGATAAATTGCCAAGAAAAAATATTTTGATAAGAACTGGTAAATGGTATGATATATTATACATTTAACCTATAAGAAGCCATAAGTCAATTTGAGTCACCCCCTCCTTTCAAAACACCAAGCATACAAACAAGTGAAAAATGCTTTACAATTGTAGAATGTGTAGTAGGCTACTTCTCTGGGAAAGCAAAATTTTCTTCTAAACATTTGCACTTCTAATAGATTGCCTTATTTCGCCTTATTGTCTTATTCCTTATTTGGAGCAATTTGTTTTCATTTCTCTTAACCGTGAAAAAGGGGAAAAAATCACCAAAAGTTTTATTTAGAACATATAATTTCTGTTCGTTTTAAGTTTTAATGTTGCTCCTTACTTTCAGTAGAAAAACTTGACAGATCCCAGTGTAATGTTGACAGATCCCAGTCTTAAATCTATTAATAGATATTATTAGGATGGCTTTCAAACCCCAAAATTAGAACTCCTCCGTAAATCCAGGTAAATTGGTTTGGGCGAACGTCTTTACGTCATTAATTCCCATCTTGATATGTGCTGAATATTCAGCATTAAATTAACAAATATTATTTTCCAATATATTGTACTCAAGTTATCAGTTTACAAATGATTCGTTAGTGTTAAGTGGTTTATAATTGTAACTCCTAAAATACACCAATATATTCGTATAAAGACACAACAAAAAACAAGAAAAGGATTACCATTAGGTTTTGGCATACCAGTTAAAGGTAGCTCTGAACGAGCCTCATGCTCTACATTATCAGAATCAATTTTGAAGTCCATGTTGAATTCTACTGAATTACTTCGAGATCGATTCGAAAAAGCCAAACCTTCTGTGTCTTGAAACTTAGCACATTCATTGAGTGATGGATCCTTCTCTTCAAACTCTAAAACAAAATAAATACATGAAACCTTTCTCAAAAACAAGCACTTTTATTTTTCGATTGAAAGTTTTTTAAGTTTTCTTAGTTGTACTGATGATTGACTAAAATTTCGTCAGAAAAAGTTCTTCAGTTTCTGGGCACGGGCTCGAAGGCCTCCCATAATAACTACGACCGTACCTATGCCTAAGTATTTCAGCTCTTTGTTTAATATATATATATATAAATATACAAAAAAATTATGGTCTGCTTCACATTTTTAAGTCATAATAATTAGTTATTTGTTTTTGTTTGTCACATATATGATAGGAATTAAAAAGTTAAATAGTTTTGTGGCGAAATGAAAATAAAAGGGGTAGAAGTTCTTTTTCAAGACTTGAAACGATTGAGAGCTTGCCTTCTTTTTCTTTCCTATTTTTAATTAAAACAAAAACTTTTTTGTCTACTTTTGTTCATAATTTAATGCTGAGAAATTACTATTTTGTCGCAAGTTTTTCCTTGATTAATACAGACAAGGAAATTATAAGACGTTCTAGCCATTCACGGACCCCAGAAATCAATATCCCTTCACAACATAACAGATATTGCTCCTACATTTCACTGGTTCCGCCACAATTATTGCAACAGGACTGTTAATTAACCATTCGCAATTAGTATAATAGCAAATTAGCAAAACTGCAATGAGCATGATAAAAAAAATCATTGCTATTGCTTGACTGTACTTGTTCGTTATTTTCTTGTTTTTTAGCGATTTAAAATTTTTTTGCGATTTTAGCGATAAAAGTTCATTTATAACAGTGGTATTTAGTGTTCGATGTATTCTCTTAAGTGCAACCAGATTTACTGCAATTTTTTTTTTTCTTTGCTTAGTAAAGAAAGAGCCCTTTCATCAAGGAATGAACAAAGTAAGGGCAATATATTTGTTGAATTCTGCTTCGCCATCGTGTCTAACGAGCTGATTCGTTTTTTTTCTGACGTATCCTGATGACATTTTGAATTTATTTTATTAGATAAAATAAAAAAGAATAAAAATAAATAAAGTATAAAATAAAACAAACTAAAAAAATAAATAAAACCATAGCAACATCCAGGCGCATACGCAAGATTTTTCTTAGATGGGATACAGCTTAGAAAACAGGCAAATTATAAGGAAGACATAAAATATTGTAGAAAAAGTTGCGAAATTTTAATATTCTATGGGCAACTTACCTCAGCATCACATCTTCATTCTTATATCCCTGATTATCTATTAATAAGCCAAATGCAAAATTAGTTAATATTAATTACGCCAGCTACAGGACAAAGTAATAAATTGTGGTGCATGAAAAAGATTTCAACTACGAACTTGAGCAGGTGTTGCAGTAAACTCATGTCTTTTAACTGTTATAGATACCCTAAAATATAATAGCTATCATTGGAATCAAGAATCGTATCCAAATCAAGATACTGAGTTGGTATCTGAATCACAAAAAAAATTCTGGTATCTTCTCATTACTACTTATTAATATTGTCTCATTACTAAATGAGAGGGGTAACCAATTGTCTGAGTTCATTATTAATCTAGGATAAGTAAAAAAAAATGCAATGTCTAGAAATTCAAATACTCCCAACTCCTAAAACCTGATTGGATTGTTCATGTGAAATTTTAAACCAGTCAAAGAATCGACAAATTGTTGACTCACAAGATTGTTGATACTTGATCTCTCTACTTCCCGTTTTCTAGCATACTAGATGTTCTTAGCGTATTAAATCTTTTTATCTTTTCTACTTTAATATATCGGAAAAGTGGAATGGGTTGTGCTAACCCTAATGAATTTGAAAATATGGTAAATCTCTTGGTATCTAGTCTGAAGCTATTTACTACTACTATTACACTCATGAGCAAGGCAAGAAACCAAATATGAAATAAATTACAAAACAAAATGCAGAATACTTTAAGAAGGCGGTAAAACTTCACAAAAAACTGCCAAAAGAATGACAAAAAAAGCTTTAGGCGTATACCATTTGTGCTCATTACGGGAATCTTGGAACATATATCAAGTTGCATTGGTTCACATATAGGATTAAGCGTCATGTCATCCTTGGGACCTTTCGCCAAATTTGAATTTTCACAACCCTCAATTGGCAGAGGTTCAGTTGACAATGGACTACCACATCTCACAACTGCAAATAAAAACAAATTATACCTCCCAAGCACGTGGAGTTAGATGAAAAGAAGCTTAACTCCGTGACTAAGTCAATATTTGTGACTTCAAGCATAGTCCTTGAGGTCATCATAACAAATTTATACCCGCTGAATCTTGAAGAAATAAAAGTGAAATCCTCACAAAAAGATTTCACAATTTAAATATAAGCGAATATTGTGGTATAAGACGAGAAATCTTGATCCAACTAGTTGATTTTTTTTATTTTTAATTTAGATATGATGATCATCCCAGGTGTTGTTTAATTAAAAACAATATCACTCTCAATTTGACTTCTCACCAGCCTATTCACCAGTATGTTTGTAACTTTCAATTTCTCTGACAGAAATACAAAAATACTTGACTTGAGCACGATGCGCCGTCATACCCAGAATGAAAGGTTCAATCTCACAATTGTTTTTCAATAGCTAAATGGAGCGGGTGAGAGAGTTTCATCAAGTGGGGCTTTATTTAATAGTCACATAATATTAATACAGGCCTAACGTCAGAGGAGACCGAACACCTCCAGCATTCGAACACAAGTTATTAAAGTAAAACAAATCTTAATGTAAAAAACACCTTACATAATTTTTTGTAATATCCATTGAAGGAAAACCAAGATATTCGGTTAAAACATGCAATCTTTTACAATTTCCTGATCCAAAAATACAAAGAAAACATGTCCTTTCGAAAAGCCTTGAAGCCGTATTTTGGCTGTGTTGCAGTTAGCAGCCTTTTCTTTAAAATAAGCCCCTCCTTAAATAAATTTCTACACATATACCACAAGAAGGAGAACACTTGTTCTACTGACCACTCGATTCACTAAAACAAGCTATTTCAAATTCAGGCGTTTCATGACCTGTCTTCCGGTCTAGATAAACGATAGACACTACAGTAACACCAGATGTGAACGCTGAAACTCATTTGAGGGAACTAAAACTTCGTTATGTGGTCATAAAAGACAGAAAAAAAAAGTCGATACCAGTGAGGTCACTAAGGAACATGGTGGAGATAAATCATAAACAGAATTTAAAAAAGGGTAATTAATTTGGTGGGTGGCTAAAAGCTGTTAGTGAAGTAATTAGTAATGATTACATCTTGGTAAGCAGCATAAACGAGTTTTAGACCAGGAGTAATAATATTTAAATTAATGTGATAGTATTAATAGAAATAATATAACAATAGTACGTTATAATCATAAAATTATATTAATATAATAGTATTGAAATTATTTATTTGTATTAAAAAAAAGACTCAGGAAGAAGTTTCTAAAAACCCTCAGAAGTGGTCAAATGAGCAGATTTTCTCACTAGTTGAGCTCTGGAAGGACATATTTGATTGCCTGCAGAAAGGAGGACACTGGGAAACTGGGGTGCAGCAGTAGTCTATGTTAATGCAGCACCTTCTGCAGAACTCTGAAAACATGCTTGATAGAAATCTTCTGCATATTACAAAGTTATAGTTTTGTTATCATATACTTCTCTTCTGAAAATTTGGTTTATAACCTAGGGATACATCTCCCTTGGGAGAGGTTGTATTCATCAGGTTCCACAGAAAAATATTTAGACCCCGCAATAGAACTTGCATTGAAGGGATTAGGTTATTTTTTTTTTTTTTTTTTTTTGTCTTCAACTTCAGTCACAAGCTTTATGGTTGTAGACAAGTCAGCCATCCAAAACCAAAAGCCCATTCCTTCTAAAAAAAAAAAAAAACAATAAAAGCGAAAGCCCCCCCCCCTGGTGTGATGAGTTTCATTTTCAATGGCTTTTGCGAGCATTTATACGAACAGGCCATTATTATACAATTATATTTATTTCATAATCTACAAAATGAATTAGATGAAGTGACAAACTAATATTATTTAACTATTATAGATACCATAAAAAAGATTGTTTCAACAAACTATTGTTGAAATCGATAATCGTATCGAAATCAAGATAAAAAGCTAGATTCTGAATCAAGAAACAATTTGGCATCGTCTCATCACAACTCAAACCCGTAAGGAATCCTTAGAATGTGTGATGAAATGAGAGGGGTAACTAAATGCCAGAGTTCTTTATTAATCTAAAGAAGGAGAAAAAAAAGTAATTCCTGAAAATTCAAATACTCCAAGCTTCTAAAACCTGATTGGATTGTCGGTGTGAAATTTTAAAGCAGTTAATGAACGACACATTTTTGAGACACAAGATTGTTGATACGTCATCTCTCTATTTCTCTTTTCCTTGGTTTATTTTATAGATCTCTCTTTTCCTTGGTTTATTTTATCGTTTTATCTATTCTAAGCTAATATATTAGAAAAGCAGATGGCCATGTGCGAACTCATATGAATTATAGATCTTTAAAATATGTAGAACTATTGGTGTCTAGCCTGCAGCTATCTACTAATACTAATATAGTCATGAGCAAAGCAACAAACCAAATACAAAAAAAAAAATACAGGAAAAACACAAAATACTTCAAGAAAGCAGGAAGACTCCACAAAAGCTACCTAAAAGTAAGAAAAAAGCATTAGGCTTATACCATTTGTGCTCACTATGGGAATCTTTGAACGTATATCAGGTTCCATTGGTTCACATATAGGATTAAGTGCCAGGACATTCTTGGGATCTTGTTGCAAATCCGAATTTTCTTGACCTTCAAATGGTAGAGTTTCAGTTGACAATGGACTTCCACCTCCCACAACTACAAAAGAACAACAAATTATACCTTCTAAGCACGTGGAGTTAGTTGAACATAAGCTTAACTCCGTGACTAAGTCAACATTTGGAACTCCAAGCATAGTCCTTGAGGTAATCATACCGACTTTATATCCGTTAAGGCTTGAAGGAAAGAAAATGAAATCCTTACAAAAGATTTCACTTAAGGATTGAATTAAGCATACAAAATTTAAACATAAGCTAATAATATGGAATTACAGATCCAAGTTGTGACTTGTTAGTGATTCAGCAGTCAATAATTTTATTTTATTTCTAATTTAGATATGATGATCATCCAAATAATCCTTTAGCTAGAGTTTCAGTTGACAATGGACTCCCACCTCTCACAACTACAAAAGAACAACAAATCATACCTTCCAAGCACGTGGAGTTAGTTGAACGTAAGCTTAACTCCGTGACTAAGTCAACATTTGGGACTCCAAGCAAAGTCCTTGAGGTAATCATACCGACTTTATACCCGTTAAGGTTTGAAGGAAAGAGAATGAAATCCTTACAAAAGATTTCACTTAAGGATAGAATTTAGCATACAGAATTTAGATATGTGGAATTAGACGAAAGGTCTTGATCCAAGTTGTGACTTGTTAGTGATTCAACAATCAATAATTTTATTTTAATTCTAATTTAGATATGATGATCATCCAAGTGATTCTTTAATCAGAGACAATATTGCTCTTCATTTGTGTTCTTACAAGTCTGCTCACAAGTTAGTTAGTAGCTTTTAATTTCTCTCGCAGAAACACATAAAGTCATGACTTGAGCAACTAAGTCAACATATGACTTAGCTATGAGGTAATCCTACCGACTTTATACCCATTAAGGCTTGAAATAAAGAAAATGAAATCCTTACAAAAGATTTCACTTAGGGATCAAATCTAGCATACAGAATTTAGATATAAACTATTAATGTGGAATTCGACGAAAGGTCTTGATCCAAGTTGTGACTTGTTAGTGATTCAACAATCAATAATTTTATTTTGATTCTAATTTAGATATGATGATCATCGAAGTCATTCTTTAATCAGAGACAATATTGCTCTTCATTTGTGTTCTTACAAGTCTGCTCACAAGTCATTCAGTAACTTTTAATTTCTCTCACAGAAACACAAAGTCTTGGCTTGAGCAACTAAGTCAACATTTGGGACTCCAAGCAAAGTCCTTGAGGCAATCATATCGACTTTATACCTGTTAAGGCTTGAAGTAAAGAAAATGAAATCCTTGTAAAAGATTTTACTTAAGGATCGAATTTAGCATACAGAATTTAGATATAAACTATTAATGAGGAATTAGACGAAAGGTCTTGATCCAAGTTGTGACTTGTTAGTGATTCAACAGTCAATAATGTTATTTTGATTCTAATTTAGATATGATGATCATCCAAGTCATTCTTTAATCAGAAACAATATTGCTCTCCATTTGTGTTCTTACAGTCTACTCAGAAGTCAGTTAGTAGATTTTAATTTCTCTCACAGAAACACAAAAGTCTTGACTTGAGCACCATGCACCGTCATGCCCAGAATAAAATCCAATATCGTACTTGAAAAAAAAAATAAAAAAAAAGATTCATCAAGTGGGGCTAACTTCTAAGGAGTTTGAGGAGACCAGCCAGCATTGGAACACAAATTTCAAAGTAAA
Source organism: Artemia sinica (assembly GCA_027921565.1). Lineage (NCBI taxonomy): Eukaryota > Metazoa > Arthropoda > Branchiopoda > Anostraca > Artemiidae > Artemia > Artemia sinica. The sequence goes on from CM051258.1 coordinate 21,976,937, forward strand.
CACAAATCTTAAGGATAAAAACTACCTTACATAAATTTGTGCAATATACATCGAAGAACAGCCAAGATACTCAGATAAAACCTACAATTTTTATAAACTTTTCTAATCCAAAACTACAAAAAAAAAACATATTCTTTCGAAAATTTTTAAAGCCATATTTTGACTATCTTGTAGTTTGCAGGTTTTTTTTTTGTGTGTGTGTTTTTTTTTTTTTTACAGATTGGCCTTTCCTTAAATTAAATTTCTGTGCATGCACAGGATTATGGATAACACCAAGCAATTCGATCCTGTAAAATAGGCCAATTCAGACCCGTGTTTTTTCTATTTTTCTTCGGGTAAATAGACGCGAACCCAGTAACTCATTTTAGGGGGGGGGTATTATTTCGTCATAAAGCAAAAAAAGATAAACAAATTAGAAAATATGATAAATCATTGAACAATCAACAACAATCCTGATTTTTGTTTTAGGGGGGGGGGCAATTTTCACACGCATACATGCCAGGATAGCATCCCCTATTAAGCCTTAAGGGTATGTCATAGAATGCTCAAAACATTGGTACTAAAGGCTTCACAAACCTTGTACCAAACTGTTTTATCGATGAATGATACTATCGAGTCGACCATTTTCAAACAATACTTCAAATCAAAATGTTAATAAATGTTTTGATTTTCTGCTGGACAATATCTAAGATTTGAGATCGGTAGCATAATTACCATTAAAAAATCAGGACTCAACCCGCTACAACGGGTATATCTCTGAAGTCAATTATCATCATCATTTTAATTTATATTGCCATTCCATTCAAAAATATCACGTAACGCACCTTTTTTCTAGCCACAAAGTATAAATTAATTCCCTCCACCTTATATATCTTTAATTAGGCTAATTAAATTAGCCTAACTGTAATTAAATTAGCCTAATTATAATTAAATAAGGCTAATTTCAGTTGCTACCAGGCGTATTCAAACGAATATAGAAGCAGAAAATGATCTATTATTACCTATTTACTGCCATTGCTCAAATAAAAAGTTACGTTAGTGATAACAGTCATTATAAAAATATACCATATACTGGGGCTACTCAGACTCCAGACCAAAAAAAGTCGATACCAAAAACATGAAAACAATTCATAAAAATAATTAAAACGAAAGTACGATTACTTTAATCAGTGGCTAAAAGTGGCATTACTGGCATTAGTAATGTAATTAGTAATAATTGAACATTGGTAAGCAGAATAAACGAATTTAAGACTAAAAATAATAATATCTGAAACTCTAATTATTATTACAATCATAATAATATACTAGTATTGAAATTGTTCGTTTGTCAAGTTTTTCTGAATAATTAGCGATGTATATAACTCAAATACAAATACATGCAAAAATTATTAGAAATAAACAAAAATATGGTGAACATAGAAAAAGGATGCACTGCTGGAGTTAATCTACAATGCATTGATCATTTGGTCGGGCAAGTATTGTAGAGAATTTGCGTTTGTTTATGTCTACAAGCGGTCAACATGTTTAAATAAATTATAAAATAAATTATAAAATAAAATTATAAAATGTTAAATAAAATAAGTTTTTCTGAATAATTAACGACGTATATAACTCAAATACAAATACATGCAAAAATTATTAGAAATAAACAAAAATACGGTGAACATAGAAAAAGGATGCACTGCTGGAGCTAATCTACAATGCATTGATCATTTGGTCGGGCAAGTATTGTAGAGAATTTGCGTTTGTTTATGTCTACAAGCGGTCAACATGTTTAAATAAATTATAAAATAAATTATAAAATAAAATTATAAAATGTTAAATAAAATAAGTTTTTCTGAATAATTAACGACGTATATAACTCAAATACAAATACATGCAAAAATTATTAGAAATAAACAAAAATATGGTGAACATAGAAAAAGGATGCACTGCTGGAGTTAATCTACAATGCATTGATCATTTGGTCGGGCAAGTATTGTAGAGAATTTGCGTTTGTTTATGTCTACAAGCGGTCAACATGTTTAAATAAATTATAAAATAAATTATAAAATAAAATTATAAAATGTTAAATAAAATAAGTTTTTCTGAATAATTAACGACGTATATAACTCAAATACAAATACATGCAAAAATTATTAGAAATAAACAAAAATATGGTGAACATAGAAAAAGGATGCACTGCTGGAGCTAATCTACAATGCATTGATCATTTGGTCGGGCAAGTATTGTAGAGAATTTGCGTTTGTTTATGTCTACAAGCGGTCAACATGTTTAAATAAATTATAAAATAAATTATAAAATAAAATTATAAAATGTTAAATAAAATAAGTTCTCCTGAATAATTAACGACGTATATAACTCAAAATACAAATACATGCAAAAATTATTAGAAATAAACAAAAATATGGTGAACATAGAAAAAGGATGCACTGCTGGAGCTAATCTACAATGCATTGATCATTTGGTCGGGCAAGTATTGTAGAGAATTTGCGTTTGTTTATGTCTACAAGCGGTCAACATGTTTAAATAAATTAACTAGATAATTATTTCGGTTCAGCATAAATTTATTTTTTATTAGTTTTATGACATTTATAAATAAGGACAAATTGGCTGCTTAAAATAAAAAATTGTAAATTTTCTATAGTCAAAATTTGTTTTTTTTATTTAATTTTTTAGACAATATCATCAGTAACAGCAAAGTCAGAAAACATTCAAGGATATTGACATTGAAGTCTATCTACGAGTATTATAGTTAATATTATAATCAATTGACTATAGGATTGACATTAGAGTAAAAAAAGTGGCAAAAGTTTAACTAAATCAGTTTGACATTCAGAAAAATCTGTCTTGACATTCTGAACCAATTTGAACACTTAGCAACAATATATCAGCAAAAGGAACTTAGAAAAAAGAATTTACCGACACCTTTAGGTCCGGTTTTCATAGATTGTTCGGTATCCACCATAGGTTTTTCAAACTTGACATCAGACTCAATTTTTAAATCTAATTTAGGATGAATCGCGGCACTGCGAGTTTCGTGTGACAATCCCAGATCTTCAATATGTTCAGATTCAGTGTCTAGTTTCTCTATTAGATCTTCGAATTCCATCTCTAAAATAATATACAATAAGTACAGTGTGTAATTAAAGTATATTGCTACGGTACGTTTGATTGTACTGAAAATGAAGGCATACATGTCATAGTTTTCTATCAAGAGTCCTCTAGTTGATTAAAACATATATCTAAAATTTGAAAAAACGCAAAACCAGGTAAAAATTATAGGGAGGGAGGAGAGGGGGGGGGAGGGTTCTGATAGGTAGTATCTTATGATTATTATCAAATGCATTCGATACTTCCTCTATACACTATATAAAAGCCATAATAATTCAACCCCGCTACAGGTACACAAAAACTGAAATTATCCTGTGGGTCAATAGGATGGGAATAAGACCTTGCAATAAACCAATTGAAAAAAAAACAACAAAAAACAGACGAAATTCTAACCATAAACATACTGATACACGAAAAGAGTACAATCCTTTGGCCCAGTAGAGGTTAATTAATATATTTTAACAGTCATCTCGAACATACTCTGGTGTTTTGGAGTTTTTTTTTACTTATTAGTAATGAAGACGAACTGTATCACCCTTATATATTTCTATTGGTTGCGTTATCGTAGGGAACGCAACAATTCAAAGACTGCAACAATAAAGGGTGAACAGGTGTATAATATAAGGTCCGTAAAACCCTTGAAGAGAATAAAATTTTCAATTTTTTTTCCAAAGTATCTAGATAATTTTTCACACTGACAAATTGCCCCTTGAAACATACTGTAATACACTATTACACCCAAATATCACGTGTAACTCTCATGTAACTTACTAAATAGCATGTGTAACTATCGATAGCTTAACATTCTCCGATAGCATCCCTATAATCTAAGATCAATAATTCTAGATTAGACGAAAACAGAAATTTTGTATTTATTAATGTTTAAATATGACTAATTAACGTTAAGTCTTAGTCAAGAATCTATAAGTTGTAGGGAATTAACCAACGTTGAATCTAAAGAAATTATTATAGAGGTTATTCACTTTTTTGTCGGTCATTATAGTTAAAAAGATTATAGAAATTACAGAATAATATAGAAAATATTTAGAAAAGAATTTTATTGTCATATCTAAGCCAATCACTGGTCATTGTAAGTTTTGGATTTAAGTTTTGTCTTTTCTGAAACTGAAAGATTTCAGCGACTGGTAAGACTAGTGTATATAAAACATCAAAGATTAAAAATGAACTGTTTGAATTATTGTGAACATCATTTATTTACAAATATTATAATAAACAATAAAACCTGTGAACAGTAAAACCAGTTTATTGAATTCTAAATGAACTGTGCAAAATCCAAAAATGAATATAAATTATGACAACTTTATAAAAATTTTAACAATGTTTCAAACACACTTTTTTCCTTAGTTTGTTTTAATTAAAGAAAAGGGGATTATTAAAGTAATGTGAGAGGCATGAAAATGGCCTTTATTTTCCTTTTGGGCTATTGTAAGCTACAAAAGGAGAACAATAAATAAGAATATTTTCTTATTTATTCTATTTTAAGAATTATTGGAAACTTGCTAATAGATTATTCTATTCGGTATTTTTATTTAAATTCTTCTCTATTCGATATTTTTATAACGATTTTACCAGACAGCTTAACTTAATACTCAAAATTAACCT